>JAOPSE010000001.1:135496352-136211240 GCA_029449295.1 Zea luxurians | reverse complement strand
ATCCGACTCATTTGTCGGTAACAGAATTGTTTGTGCAGGCGAGAGTTGCTTTTCACGGAAGGCGATGAGTGAGGTATCCGTATCCCGGAGGCGTAGGAATCCCTCGGCTCGATCGGCCTTGCCGCTTACGCGCGCTCTTACTCGTCCATAGGGTTCTGTTACCGACGCAGTCGAGAAGGCCCGAAAAATCATTTCGGTAGAGGAGCTCTCGAGCATGAAGACTTGTTCGGTCCGCGTAGTCACTTATCCGAACACGAGTTACTTATCGCAGAAGGTGATGAGTGAGGTATCCGTATCCGGAGGCGTAGGAGTCCCTCGGCTCGGTCAGCCTTGGCTGCTTACGTGTACTCCGTCATTTTCAGGATCCACTTTTGAAGTAGTCGAAGAGCACGAAAGGCATTTTGGCAGAAAAGATTTTTTCTTTTTTCCGAGGAAAATTTTGACGCAGAGGGGGTTGCCCCCTTCTAGCCCCGGGGGAGGGTCGGGCTTTGCCGAGGCAAGGCGGACCCTTCCTTGACGACCAGACTTGGTGTGTGAACGAGGTATACGAGCAACTTGAAAGCATCTTAAGGGTAGAAGCGACGTAGCTGTTGGATGTTCCAAGCGTGCTGTAGACCTCGCCTTGGCTGTTGGCCAGCTTGTACGTTCCGGGCTTCAGAACCTTGGCGATGACGAAGGGCCCTTCCCAGGGAGGCGTGAGTTTGTGCCACCCTCGGGCGTCTTGTCGCAGCCGAAGCACCAGGTCGCCCACCTGGGGGTCTCGGGACCTAACCCCTCGGCGTGGTAGCGTCGCAGGGACTGCTGGTACCGCGCCGAGTGTAGTAAGGCCATGTCCCGAGCCTCCTCCAGCTGGTCCAGTGAGTCTTCTCGATTGGCTCGGTTTGCTTTGGTCGGTGTAGGGCCCTCGCCCTCAGGGAACCGTATTCCAAGTCTGTGGGCAAGATGGGCCTCGGCCCCATAGACTAGAAAGAACGGTGTGAAGCCCGTGGCTCGGCTCGGCGTTGTTCTCAGACTCCAGACCACCGAGGGAGTTCCTTCATCCACCGCTTGCCGAACTTGTTGAGGTCGTTGTAGATCCGAGGCTTGAGTCCTTGTAGGATCATGCCGTTAGCCCGCTCCACTTTGCCCATTCATCATGGGGTGAGCCACGGCAGCCCAGTCCACCCGGATGTGGTGATCCTCGCAGAAGTCCAGGAACTTTCTGCCGGTGAACTGGGTGCCGTTGTCGGTGATGATGGAGTTCGGGACCCCAAAGCGATGGATGATGTTGGTGAAGAATGCCACCGCTTGTTCGGACCTGATGCTGTTTAGGGGTCGGACCTCGATCCACTTGGAGAATTTGTCGATGGCGACCAACAGGTGCGTGTAGCCCCCGGGTGCCTTCTGCAAGGGGCCAACGAGGTCCAGACCCCCACACAACAAACGGCTAGGTGTTGGGTATGGTCTGCAGAGCATGAGTGGGCAGATGGGTCTGCCTCGCGTAGAACTGACAATTCTAGTAGCGTCGGCCACCGTCGTCGGCCAGTAGAATCCTTGTCGGAAGGCGTTTCCAACGAGGGTCCGAGGTGCTGCGTGATGGCCGCAAAGCCCCCGAGTGTAATCTCTTGCAAGAGCTCCTGGCCTTCGGCGATGGAAATGCATCGCTGGAGGATGCCTGAGGGGCTGCGGTGATAAAGCTCCTTCCCATCTCCCAGCAAGACGAAAGACTTGGCGCGCCGCGCCAACCGCCGAGCTTCGGCTTGGTCGAGGGGCAGCTCTCCTCGGTGGAGATATTGCAGGTACGGGGTCTGCCAGCTTTGATTAGGCGTGACCTCGCTCTGTTCCCCCTCGACGTGCAGTGCCTCACCCTCAGGGGCCGAGGGTACCTTGGGCTGAGCCAAGGGTACCTCGGACCGTGCCGAGGGTACCTCGGACTGGGCCGAGGGTATCTCGGACTGAGCCGAGGATACCTCGGACTCAGCCGAAGGTGCCTCGGGCGGAGCCGAAGGTGCCATCGGGCTCGAGCGTGTCCTCGGTCTTGAACGGAGGGTTGATGCAGGTCTCGGGAGAATACGTCCGGGGGAACGGTGTTCGTCCCGAGGCTATTTTAGCCAGCTCGTCCGCAGTCTCGTTGTAGCGTCGGGCGATGTGGTTGAGCTCGAGCCCGTAGAACTTGTCTTCCAGGCGCCGAACCTCCTCGCAGTAGGCTTCCATCTTCGGGTCGCGGCAGTGGGAGTTCTTCATGACTTGGTCGATGACGAGCTGCGAGTCACCGCGAGCGTCGAGGCATCGGACCCCTAGCTCGATGGCGATTCGCAACCCATTTACCAGAGCCTCGTACTCTGCCACATTGTTGGACGCCGGGAAGTGGAGGCGTAGCACGTAGCGTAGGTGCTTCCCGAGGGGCGAGACGAAGAGGAGGCCCGCGCCGGCCCCCGTCTTCATCAGCGACCCGTCGAAAAACATGGTCCAGAGCTCCGGTTGGATCAGAGCTGTCGGGAGCTGGGTGTCGGCCCATTCAGCTACGAAGTCCGCCAAGACCTGGGACTTGATGGCCTTCCGAGGGGCGAACGAGATCGTCTCGCCCATGAACTCCACCGCCCACTTCGCAATTCTACCCGAGGCCTCTCGAGACTGGATGATCTCTCCCAGGGGAAGGATGACACCACAGTCACCGGATGAGACTCGAAGTAGTGTCGCAACTTCCGCCGTGTCAGGATCACCGCGTACAGCAGCTTCTGGATTTGCGGGTAGCGGAACTTGGTCTCGGACAGTAACCTCACTGATGAAGTATACTGGCCTCTGGACGGGCAATGCATGCCCTTCTTCTCGTCTCTCAACCATGATCGCGGCGCTAACCACCTGGGTGGTTGCGGTGACGTAGATCAAGAGGGCTTCTCCGCAGCGGGGGGCACCAAGATGGGCGCGTTCGTGAGGAGCGCCTTCAGGTTCCCGAGGGCTTCCTCGGCCTCGGGAGTCCAAGCGAAGCACTCGGCCTTCCTTAAGAGGCGGTACAGAGGCAGACCTCTTTCGCCGAGGCGCGAGATGAAGCGGCTCAGAGCCGCGAGACATCCCATGACCCTCTGTACGCCTTTCAAGTCCTTGATTGGCCCCATGCTGGTGATGGCTGTAATCTTCTCCAGGTTGGCTTTCGATGCCCCGCTCGGAGACGATGAACCCCAAGAGCATGCCTCGGGGGACCCCGAAGACACACTTTTCGGGATTAAGCTTCACGCCTTTCGCCTTGAGACATCGGAATGTCGCTTCAAGGTCGGAAAGGAGGTCGGAGGCCTTCCTCGTCTTGACTACGATGTCATCGATGTAGGCCTCGACCGTTCGGCCGATGTGTTCGCCAAACACATGGTTCATGCATCGCTGGTACGTTGCCCCTGCATTCCTCAACCAAACGGCATTGTAACATAGCAGTACATGCCGAAGGGTGTGATGAATGAAGTCGCGAGCTGGTCGGACTCTTTCATCCTGATCTGGTGATACCCTGAGTAGGTATCGAGGAAAGACAGGGTTTCGCACCCAGCAGTGGAATCCACGATCTGATCGATGCGAGGCAGAGGGGTAGGGAACTTTCGGACATGCTTTGTTTAGGACCAGTGTAGTCTACACACATCCGCCATTTCCCCCCTTTCTTTGCTCACAAGCACAGGGTTGGCAAGCCATTCGGGATGGAATACCTCTTCGATGAACCCTGCCGCCAGTACCTTGTGGATCTCCTCGCCTATGGCCCTGCGCTTTTCTTCGTCGAATCGGTGCAGAGGTTGCTTCACGGGTCGGGCCCCAGCTCGGATGTCCAGAGAGTGCTCGGCGACTTCCCTCGGTATGCCGGGCATGTCCGAGGGACTCCACGCGAAAACGTTCGGCGTTCGCGCGGAGAAAGTCGACGAGCACTGCTTCCTATTTGGGGTCGAGCTCGGAACCGATCCGGATCTGCTTGGAGGCGTCGTTGCAGGGGTCGAGAGGGACGGACTTGGCCGTCTCCGCTGGTTCGAAGTTGCCAGCGTGGCGCTTCACGTTGGGCGCCTCCCTAGAGAGGCTCTCTAGGTCAGCGATGAGGGCCTCGGATTCGGCGAGGGCCTCGGCGTACTCCACGCACTCCACATCGCATTCGTATGCGTGTCGGTACGTGGGCCCGACGGTGATGACCCCGTTGGGGCCCGACATCTTGAGCTTGAGGTAGGTGTAGTTGGGGACGGCCATGAACTTGGCGTAGCATGGCCTCCCCAGCACTGCGTGGTAGGTTTCCTCGAAACCCGACCACTTCGAACGTGAGGGTCCTCCTTTCGAAAGTTGGAGGGCATCCCAAAGCAGACGGGTAGGTCGAGTTGTCCGAGGGGTTGAACGCGCTTCCCGGGGACGATCTTGTGGAAAGGCGCAGCGCCCGTCCGGACCGAGGACAGATCGATCCGCAGAAGCCCGAGGGTCCTCGGCGTAGATGATGTTGAGGCCGCTGCCTCCGTCCATGAGGACCTTGGTGAGCCTGACATTGCCGATGATGGGGTCGACAACGAGTGGGTATCTCCCCGGGCTCGGCACGTAGTCTGGATGGTCGGCCTGGTTGAAGGTGATGGGCTTGTCGGACCAGTCTAGGTAGACTGGCGCCGCCACCTTTACCAAGCAGACCTCCCGACGCTCTTGCTTGCGGTGCCGAGCCGAGGCGTTCACCACTTGCCCGCCGTAGATCATGAAGCAGTCGCGGACCTCGGGGAACCCTCCTGCATTGTGATCTTCCTCCTTTGCGTCGTCGAGGGCCATGCCACCCTCCGCGGGTGGCCCGGCCTTGTGGAAGTGTCGTCGAAGCATGGCACACTCCTCAAGGGTGTGCTTGACGGGCCCCTGATGATAGGGGCACGGCTCCTTGAGCATCTTGTCGAAGAGGTTGGCATCTCCGGGAGGCTTCCGAGGGTTCTTGTACTCGGCGGCGGCGACAAGGTCTGCGTCGGCGGCGGCGCGTTTCGCTTGCGACTTCTTCTTGCCCTTCCTCTTGGCGCCGCGCTGAGTTGACGCCTCGGGAGAATCTTCCGGTGGGCGGCCCTGGGGCTGCTTGTCCTTTCGGAAAATGGCCTCAACCGCCTCCTGGCCAGAGGCGAACTTGGTGGCGATGTCCATCAGCTCGCTCGCCCTGGTGGGGGTCTTGCGACCCAGCTTGCTCACCAGGTCGCGGCAGGTGGTGTCGGCGAGGAACGCGCCGATGACATCTGAATCGGTGACGTTGGGCAGCTCCGTGCGCTGCTTCGAGAATCGCCGGATGTAGTCCCGGAGAGGCTCTCCCGGCTGCTGGCGGCAGCTTCGGAGATCCCAGGAGTTCCTAGGGCGCACGTACGTGCCCTGGAAATTGCCGGCGAAGGCTTGGACCAGGTCATCCCAGTTGGAGATCTGCCCCGGGGGCAGGTGCTCCAGCTAGGCTCGAGCGGTGTCGGAGAGGAACAGGGGGAGGTTGCGGATGATGAGGTTGTCATCGTCCGTTCCACCTAGTTGGCAGGCCAGCCGATAGTCCGCGAGCCACAGTTCCGGTCTCGTCTCCCCCTAGTACTTTGTGATAATAGTCGGGGTTCGGAACCGGGTCGGGAACGGTGCCCGTCGTATGGCGCGGCTGAAAGCCTGCGGACCGGGTGGTTCGGGCGAAGGACTCCGATCCTCCCCGCTGTCGTAGCGTCCCCCACGCCTGGGGTGGTAGCCTCGGCGCGCCCTGTCGTCGAGGTGGGCCCGACGGCTGTGATGATGGCGCTCGTTGCCGAGGCGACCCGGGGCCGCAGGCGCTGTGTTGCGCGTGCGCCCGGAGTGGACCGAGGCTTCCCGCATGAATCGGGAAGTCGCGGCGCGATGTTCCGAGGGGAACCCCTGCCTTCGGGAGGCAGAGCTTTCGGACCATCGGACCGTGGCGTCCTCCAGGAGATTCTTGAGCTCTCCCTGAATACGCCGCCCCTCGGTGGTTGATGGCTCCGGCATCGCGCAGAGGAGTATTGCTGCTGCAGTCAGGTTCTGGCCGACTCCGCTGGAATCCGGCGGCGGCCTCACCCTGACGTCGTCGGCGATGCGGTGCTGGATGTCCTGGGGGAGATGACGCGCTTCTCCGGCCAGGGGTTGGACCGCCCATTCCTGCCCGATGTCCCGGCGGATCGGCACAAGCGTTCCTGCTCCCTTGTCGAGTCTGGCCTACCTCTCGCGGATTTGCTCGAGCTGTGGGTCAGGACCCCCCGCCGGGACGGGGACCACAGCTAGCTCCCGAAGGATGTCAACGCGAGGCACGGGCCTAGGGGGATCACCGTTTTCCTGCATACCAAGATGGTTGCCTTCGCCGGGACCCCTAGATCGACGTGGAAACATTCACGACTTGGGTCGCGGTCCTCGTTGTCGAGGCCGCGGCTGCCGTCGGAACAGTCGGAAAGGCAGTAGTCACATGCGGTCATGAAGTCCCGCACGGCACTGGGGTTACCAAGTCCGGAGAAATCCCAACAGAGGTCGGGCTCGCCATCTTCCTCGGACCCCGAGGGCTCGTAGGTCGAGTCGACCATCAGTCGGTCCTAGGGTGACCGCACACGATACCCCAGAGGGTTTGGACTCGCCTCTAAGAGAGTGCTCACCGAAGCGGAGTCGCTTGGTGGGTCGAGGCCGAATCCAAAAGATGCGAGATGGGAATCGGTCGGTACCTTTCGGTCGACGGGCGGTGACGAGGTCGCGTCTGGGACTGACTGCACCGTTGTCTCAGGTACGAGGGTGACGCCCAGCAAGTCCTTCGCGAGCGTGCTGGCGTCGCGCGTTTGCTTGAGATTGGCGTGTTGCGGGGAGGCGGCGCTCGTCTTCGTCTCAGACGCGAGATCGATGCCCGATGCGCCCTCCGTTGGGGCGCCGGCGCCGTCGACTCGCTCGACAGCCAATGAGGTGCCGCTTCCCGCTTGGCCTTGGTTGCCCCGCTTCCTCCTCCGTCGGCGGGGGAGGGGACGGGACAAGCCTGAATGTCGTCCTTCCACCACGTGGGGAAGGCGTCGTCGATTTCCCTGCCGGCGAGCGGGTTGTCAACCGCCATTGTCGCTGTCGCGCGGCGGGGGAAGGAGTATCATGTCGTAGCTGCCGTCGAGGGACATGAACTCAAGATTCCCGAAACGGAGCACCGTCCCGGGCTGGAAAGGTTGTTGGAGACTGCCCATCTGGAGCTTGACGGGAAGCTGTTCGTCAACACGCAGCAGGCCCCTATCTGGCGCGCCAACTGTCGGTGTTTCGAAACCCGGGGGGTCCCTGGACCGACGAGTGAATTGTCGCCACGTGCCCCAGCCCAGATGGGTCGACGCGATGCGGAACGCGAAGGGAGGAAAGGGAGCAGCCGGAGGGAGGCAGGCATGAGAGAGTGGATCCCGCGGCCTTCGTGTTAGCCCACGCCTGAGTCGGGTGCGCTTGCAGTAGGGGGATACAAGCGTCCACGCGGGAGTGGGAGCGAGCGGCCTTGCGCGAGCGCCGTCCCGTCCTTCTCCGCGCGGGCCAACCCCCTGTAAGAGGGCCCTGGTCCTCCCTTTTATAGGCGTAAGGAGAGGATCCAGGTGTACAATGGGGAGTGTAGCAATGTGCTAAAGTGTCTAGCGGTGGGGAGCTAGCGCCCTAAGTACATGCCATCGTGGCAGCCGGAGAGGTCTTGGCGCCCAGTTCGCGTGGTGTCGTGGCCATCGGAGGAGTGCTGGAGCCTGGCGGGAGGACAACTATTGGGGCTATCGAGTCCTTGCTGATGTCCTCTTGCTTCCGTAAGGGGGCTGAGAGCCGCCGTCGTCACAGGGCATGCGGGGCGCCATCATTACTCGCATGGTGGGGCGAGCCAGATGGGACGTCGGTCCGGTTCCCCGTAGCCCGAGTCAGCTCGGGGTAGGGTAATGATGGCGCTTCCTGTTGACGTGGTCAGTCCGTGCCCTAGGCTGGGCGAGGTGGAGGCTCCTCCGAGGTCGAGGTCGAGGTCGAGCCCCCGGGTCGGGCGAGGCGGAGTTCGTCGTCTTCCAGGGTTGAGCCTATGTTCGAGCCCTGGGGTCGGGCGAGGCGGAGTTCATCGTCTTTCGGGATTGAGCCCATGTCCGAGCCCTAGGGTCGGGCGAGGCGGAGTTCGTCGTCTTCTGGGGTTGAGCCCATGTCCGAGCCCTGGGGTCGGGCGAGGCGGAGTTCGCCGTCTTCCGGGGCTGAGCCCGAGTCCGAGCCCTGGGTCGGGCAGAGCGGAGTTCGCCATCTTCCGAGGCTGAGCCCGAGTCCGAGCCCTGGGTCGGGCGGAGTGGAGTTCACCGTCTTCCGGGGCTGAGCCCGAGTCCGAGCCCTGGGGTCGGGCGAGGTGGAGTTTCCTATGACGCCCGAGGCCGGCCTTGGCTGCTGTCAGCCTTACTCTGTCGGGTGGCTCAGCAGTCGGAGCGGCGCAGGCGGCGCTGTCCTCTTGTCAGACCGGTCAGTAGAGCGGCGAAGTGACTGCGGTCACTTCGGCTCTGTCGACTGGAGGGCGTGCGTCAGGATAAAGGTGTCAGGCCACCTTTGCATTAAATGCCCCTGCGATTTGGTCGGTCGGCGTGGCGATGTGGCCAAGGTTGCTTCTCGGTGAAGACTGGGCCTCGGGCGAGTCGATAGTGTGCCCGTTGCTGGAGGGGGGTCCTCGAGCGAGACGTAGGTTCTCCGGGGTCGGCTTCCCTTGCCCGAGGCTAGGCTCGGGCGAGGCACGATCGTGTCCCTTGAATGGACCGATCCTTGACTTAATCGCACCCATCAGGCCTTTGCAGCTTTGTGCTGATGGGGGTTACCAGCTGAGATTTAGGGGTCTTGAGGGTACCCCTAATTATGGTCCCCGACAATAGTGTAAGGGGATCTTACTAAACTTCTTGCGCTCATGGCGCTTAGAAGTGATGGACGGCGCGTCGTCGGAGCCGGAGGTAGATGGCGACGAAGAGTCGGTCTCGTAGTAGACCACCTTCTTCATCTTCTTTTTCTTGTCGCCGCTCTGATGTGACTTGGTGTGTGAAGGGGATCCTTTCCCCTTGTTGCCAAACTCTCCCGATGGAGTCTTCCCATGGCTTATGGTGGGCTTCTCGCCGGTCACAACCTCCTTCTTGGTGTGATCTCCCGTCATCACTTTGAGCGGTTAGGCTCTAATGAAGTACCGGGCTCTAATACCAATTGAAAGTCGCATAGAGGGGGGTGAATAGGCGGAATCTGAAAATTATAGACTTAAGCACACACTACAAGCCGGGGTTACCGTTAGAAATAAAATCGAGTCTGAAAAGAGAGGGACAAAACAAATCACACGCAAATGAAGAGTGTGACACGGTGATTTGTTTTACCAAGGTTCGGTTCTTGCAAACCTACTCCCCGTTGAGGTGGTCACAAAGACCGGTCTCTTTCAACCCTTTCCCTCTCTCAAATGGTCACCTAGACCGAGTGAGCTTTCCTCCTTAATCAACGGGTCACTTAGACCCATCACAAGGACCACCACAACTTGGTGTCTCTTGCGTTGATTACAAGTTGCTTGAGAACAAGAAAGAGGAAGAAGAAAAGCGATCCAAGCGCAAGAACTCAAATGAACACAAATATCTCTCTCTCACTAGTCACTAATTGTTTGGAGTGATCTTTGGACTTGGGAGAGGGTTTGATCTCTTGTTTGTGTCTTGGAGTGAAGTCTAGAGCTCTTGTATTGAATGCAATGGCTGAAAACTTGGATGCCTAGAAGTGTGGTGGTTGGGGGGTATTTATAGCCCCACCCACCAAAATGGCCATTGGGGATGGTTGGTGTCGACGGGCGCACCGGACAGTCCGGTGCGCCAGCCACGTCACCCAACCGTTAGGGTTCGACCGTTGGAGCTTCTGACAACTGGGCCACCGGACAGTCCGGTGGTTCACCGGACAGTCACTGTTCACTGTCAGTTGCGCCTTCTAGCGCCTGCTCTGACTCTGCGCGTGCAGTCCACACTGTTCACTGTTCACTTTTGTAGATGACCGTTGGCACGTTAGCCGTTGCTCCGCTGGCACACCTGACAGTCCGGTGCTACACCGGATAGTCTGGTGAATTATAGCGGAGAACATTTTCCAGAAACCCGAAGCTGAGGAGTTCGAGTTGATCCACCCTGGGGCACCGGACATTGTCCGGTGGTGCACTAGACACTGTCCGGTGGCACACCGGACAGTCCGGTGCGCCAGACCAGGGCAGCCTTCGGTTGGTTTTGCTCCTTTGTATTTGAACCCTTTCTTGGACTTTTTATTGGTTTGTGTTGAACCTTTGGCACCTGTAGATCTCATAATCTAGTGCAAACTAGTTAGTCCAATTATTTGTGTTTGGCAATTTCAACCACCAAAATTATTTAGGGAAAGGTTTGACCCTATTTCCCTTTCATTCGCCCCCCCCCCCCCCCCCATTTTTGGTCTTTCTTATTCTTGTCCTTTCCTTTCGGGTTAGGGTTAGAGTTATGCTTGAGGATCATCTTCGTTCATCATCCTTACCACTCTTAATCCTTCTTTTAACCCTAATCTTGATTTATTTCGTAGGTTAGGGTTGGGGTTAGGGTTCAAAATCTTCTTTCTTGACTATCCAGACCTCCCT
Source organism: Zea luxurians (assembly GCA_029449295.1). Taxonomy (NCBI): domain Eukaryota; kingdom Viridiplantae; phylum Streptophyta; class Magnoliopsida; order Poales; family Poaceae; genus Zea; species Zea luxurians. The sequence goes on along the minus strand of JAOPSE010000001.1, from coordinate 136,200,700 downwards.
AGGTTCCTGAGTTCTTCTCTTGTTGTTCTACTAGACTTAGGTTAGAGGAATTTGGTAGACTGGCTCTAATACCATCGTTGGATCTTTCTAAACTTAGAAACAAGTCGATTCCCTCTATTAAGTCGTATAAGTTCTTTCTGATAGATAAATAGACTCACAACTTGTGCGCTAGTGAGGTAGAGGAGGAGGAAGAGGGAATATGTGGGCCATATCTTTGGGATCGAAGTGGAGAGTGGTCACAGTGGCAGTCGGGGTTGTAGACAGGTCTGGGAGTTGAGTGCCTCCGTCCCGAGCCGTCTCTCCTCCTCCTCCTTGAGCATTTGAACCTTGGGGTGGAGCATCGATGGTCGACAACATAGAATTGTTAGGATCTATATACGCCATGGATAAATTAGGCACCTTTGGCCTCTAAAGTGCTATATAGAAGATTAGATGCTTTCTGGTATGTGGCAACTAGGGTTTAGTAGAAGCACATAAGCATTTGCTTCAGTGTCCCCTGCCTTGTTTTATAGTGCCTACGATCGAGGGCCACAACCACGGAAAGTTTACACCTCTGATCAGTGGGCGAGTTCGTTCCAAGCTAGGTCCTTGACCGATTTCGAGAACATATCCTATAGAAATTGGCTATCTCGCTTTCTTCATAGATAAGCGTGGAGGTTGGAACAACACAACTACATGATGTTATTTTTTATGGAAGCTATTCATTTTCTAGTAGGAGGTCACAAAAGGTCCATGGAAAATGGAGTAGCATGGCCACCTATGAGCCAGAAAGCAAGAGTGTGGAAAAGACGAGGGCAGTATCTCAACTAATTTTCACCACCATAGCTTTAGGCAATTCTAGGGGAGAGTCTTATTTTGCAGTTTTCAAAAGTGCAATATCATCAAAAGATTTAGGGGAGTGCTTCCAATATTTGGTTTCACTTTGTAGTTTTACATGCTAGCAAATAAAATTTAATTGCTATATTATGTTGTGATTTGATTCGTCACAGTTGGGTTTTGTTTCGGTTTAGAAACATAGGATGGAACTATTTTCTGGCATCTTATTTAATAAGAGTTGAACTCTTACAAAATATGAATCTATACCACTATATAATCCACCAGTTTAAACTTTGCGAAACCCTCCCAACCAAATCACCCTCACACCTATAACCTTCACTAAATCCACAAACAAATTTCAGCCAAACTTAACATACCATCAAAACCAACGATTCTGATTGATGGATAACTTTAACTCCCTTAATCAAATCTAATTATCAATATTATTTGTATCATCTTTCCTCCTTCAGCTCCCCTACGTCTCCTCCGCCCTCTCCTCACTTTGCCACCGCTGTCGTCAACCTCTCCCCTTATACCGTCGTAATTGACCCCTCTCCTCCCTTTCAGGAGATCATTGTATTAGCACGAGCTATATACTAGTTGAAAATAACGGTACTGTTCAGCCAAGCCCAGCCGGAAGAATGAAAACTCATCTAACCTTTCCTTCTCCATAAATGCCAAAATAACAGTCGTGTCGGCTAGGTCGCAAAGGGACCTGAAACTTCACGCACTAGCACCAAATAAGGATTTAACAGTTCGTGGCTTCGTGCTACTGGCTGGACGCTGGAACCATGAACCTCGTCTATACCTGTACATGTAACTTCAGTTGCAGTATGACAATACGGAACTTTCCATGGTCAGATACGGAACTTCCCATGTTTATGTATTCTTGCGAAGAACAGGACAACATATACAGGAACCTAGGAAAAATTCTTGCATTTTAAATAAGTTTTTAATCTCAATGAGGTATTGCAAAAATTCCTAGTTGATGCAGAACATTATGCGCCCTTGATTTTGGTCGTACAGTGAAAATTTTTCACGACAAAAAAATCTCTGTTTTAGACAAACAAGCTGGCAAGTCAGCGAAGTGACAAGAGATTCATTCACACACAGTAGCCGGCCAGCAAGAATACTATTGTCACCATGAAGTGTGGACTGGCACCAGGAGGAAAGACCACAAGTGTCAGAGACAAGAAGCTAGAGACTATTGTCACCATGAAGGTTGTGTTTGGTTGCCTACGGATTATAGAATCCGCAATTATCACATTATCAGAGAATGCTGCACATTATCAGAGAGAATGCAGCACGTATTTGATTCTCTCAGATTTTATTTCGTTTGGACACATAACGCATTTTCAAAATCAGATTCCTGCTATGCGGCGTAAAGCAAACCACACACGGCCTAAATCATCAACTGGTAATCTGAATTAATTCCACCAACACGAAATTTCAGATGGAAAGAATACATAGATAGTTTGAACTCTCATGTATACTTTACTCAGATTACAATACACACGGGTGTAGCAGACAAAGAAACTGTAGATAAGAATTCCGACGGGTCAAATCAGGGCGTACGGAGCTACAAACAATCACAAGGCTCCTATACATCCACCGGTCAGCTTGTCACCGGAGACAGAGAAGAAGGGAGGCCAATGTTGTTGGGCGTTTGCCGCTGCAGGAAGCACAAATCCAAGCTCCAAGTGGCTTGCACCTCCCCTCTCTACTCAGTCGACGACGTGTCGGATCCATAACCCCATGCAACCTCATAGACCTGAACCCTGCGGTGGAAGCTGCGGTGGCAACCGCAGGCGGCGCACTTGAGAGCACCACTGGTGCCCTCCTCCCCTTCAGCGGTGAACTCCCGGCATCCATCAACTGCGTGGCCTCCAGTACTCGCTGCATGGTTCCGACGGCAGTCCCCGTAGCGCACGCTGCAGCAGCTGAACCGCACGATCGGCTCACACCTTTGCAGGATCAACAGCCTCTTCATCGTCAGCTTCCTCCCCCTTTCCAGCACAGGATGACGCCCTCTGCATCACACGATATTTATAAGCCATCTTTCGTCCAGTGCTGCGCCTCTGCCTGGTGGTGTGGCAAGGCATGCAAAAAGTTTCACATGCTCGTCTCTGTGGAGCAGTACAAGACCGAATTGGGCTGGCTGAATTGATGGTCCAGCAAATTCCACCTCACAATCGCAGAGCTGAATAATTGTTGGGCCATTAAAGACAACCTTATAGGGTGTTTGGTTTGAGGAATAAACTAGTCCATCATCTTCTCACTTCTCACTATTTTTGTTTGGTTTGTGGAATAAAATGAGTTGATTCATCACCACCCCATTCCTCATAGTTATTTAGTACTACTATGAGCAATGGGGTCATCCCACCAAATTTGAGTAATGAACCCATGATGCACCACATCAATTTGGATGTAGTGATTTCTTAAACCAAACACCCCTTGGAGTCCCTTTTTGCCCTACCTCATTCAGTGGCCTTTTCCCCTTCTCTCTGTATTTTCCCCTTTCTCCCTTTCAGAACATTAAGAGCTGATTTGGTGATTAGGGATCCCTAAGGGATCCATAGGGAGGAATCCCCTTGCAATTCAATTTTGAATAGCAAGAGGATTTCTTCCCCTCGGGATCCCCGGTCACCAAATCAGTCCTAAAGTGACCAGTGAAGGATACTTGAATCCTAAGAATCCCCAAAGAGTAGGTCCCTGTCATCGGCATTGCATGCCAGCTTAGAAATCTAAGAAGCTAGGGTGCTTGGCTTTGCTCAATTTTTCAGCAGGTCGCAGCCATGCAGCTACCCTAGTCCAGGTCTCCTTTCCTGTGAAATACATTTCCTTTACTATTTCAGCATGTGCGATGTACATGGACACAAATTTATATATCGATGTTGACTCGTAAACGACAATGCACCTGAGGATGGCAATGGATGGTCGATCAATTACACGCTTGAAAAAAAGGAGTCACGGTCAATCAATCCATGCAAAAAGAGAAAGCATATCATTATCATAAACAAAACTTTTTTAAATATATTTTTATCAAGGTAAGTGAATCAGTAGCATTATCAAAGTCAATCAAAGAAGGCTACGTGGTTCAGGAGCCAGGACCAAAACATACCAGAAACATTAAGGCCTCGAAGGCCGGCACAAAATGCTATGACCTGTGGCTGGTCCTAACTTGAGTGGGGGGGTACAAGGCCACAATGCATTAATCTTTCTTAGGTACTAGGTCACACATCTAGACTTCCAAAGAAGAGCTGTCCATCATCTGGCAAATATTAATAGACAAAATAAATATTCAAATCTAATGATACGAAATATAATGGGAAGTACCTTGCATATTGCAAGATGCAAAACATATGCAGAAAGGCCTAGCCACCTGTAACATCCAAAATCTTATGTTGGTAATTTAGAGAGATCTTCCAAAAATACTTAAGATAAAATGACTCCTAAATAATGAATTCCCTCTTTATAAAAATATGTTTCCTGAAACAAACAACAAGTAACATTAAAGGTTTGGTAATTCAAACTTAGACCCAAAGTTGATTTAAAAAGTTTGAATTGAAACTAGAAACAACAAATAGTGGAAGAACCTTTAATCTACCTAATTATTCCCTTAAACACCCTTCACAAATAAATAGATGCATTTGAATGAAAATTAAATTATACATTCCAAATGAGTATCTTATAAATATATATATATGTATGTATGTATGAGGCATATAGATAATCAAATATTATAAATAAAATAAAATACAATTTCTCATTTCATGCTGGAATCTATTTTGTTTATGCATTTTAACTTGGGTGTGGAATTCAAAACCCAATTTAAGTTTGAATAAATAGAAAATGGAAGTAGAAATAGAGAAAAAGAAAGAAGAGAAAAAGATAAGGAGACTTCCCTACGTAATGGGCCGATTTCTCCTTCTCGGCCCAACTAACCATCTGTTTTTCCACCGTGCGGCCCAACCCCGTTCATACGCTGACCGGCTGGGCCCTCTCGCCAAGCGTGCTCCCGCGATCATGTGTTCTCCCTTGGTAGCTAGCATGTGGGCCCCGTTTATCCGTCCACGGACGCGCGCTGGCCAGCTCCTTTGCCGCACGGGAGTTTCTGCCTGTGGGACCGTGGCATCAGGGCTTCTTCAACCTCTCCGCACCGAAACAGTCGTGCGGATCTGGCGGGTTTGGTGCGCCCCAAACAAACCTGGGCGCTCCTCGATCCTATAAGATACGTCCCGGCCCCCCTTCCTTCCGTCGAGCTAACGCCCGACTTCGAAGTCATCCCTACTCGACTGCCATGGTCCGCCGTGGAGGGAAATTGGGCGCCGCCGTCGACCTGCATTTTAATCAACCGGTGAACCCTCTGTGTCGTGCCCTGGTGCATCGCCAGGTCTCGTGGATGACGTCTATGGCTTTGACGTGGAGGGATTGGAGACCAAGGGCCCCTGAATACCTCACCGGTGTTATCTCTCCTCCGTCAAGCCACAGACCTTCGTAGAACAGCGCCGCGTTCGTCGACCCATGTTCGTGCTGCTGCTCTCTGCTAGCTCGGTGACGTAAAGCTTAGCCGATGCTAGGGAATGCCGCACATAGCGTCTTCGGGGAAGAATTCGGGTCGCGAAGCGCGGAATTGCTCATCAGAGCTCTTCCATTACCGTGGAGCCACCCTCCACCGAGGTCTACGCTCCTGCTCGCAAGATTCGTGGTAAGCATCCCTTTCCTGTGTTCTCCGTGGCCTGTTCCTCGTTTTGCGCGCTTTGGATTGGTGTCTGGAGCGACAAGGGTGGCAATGCCCCTCCTCCGGCGAGACCTCCGCCGCGACCAGGGTGGCGCCGACGTCGGCTGCGCCGGGTGCGAGGAGGAATGCTCCCTGCCGTTTGATCGTGAATGGACGAGAGAGATTAGATCGGGGTCATAACCCTTCGGGCTTAAGATCTGAGCCGTAGGTATAGGATCAGATGGCTAGATGTTGATCTTGGCGCCGTGATATCAGGGCCGTGGATCGCGTGATGGGCGGCCCATATCGTATACCAGTTCGTTTTAAAATAAATCTAATCCTGGAGCTCTGTTATTTATCGGACGGCTGTAATCGGAGCTTACCCCTTCACTTGGCATTCTTACTTAAGAGCCCCTGCACTTAATTGAAATAAACCCGCCGTCCTGTCTCGTGAGATCATGAGTCTTAGGAACTTTTGAAAAATAGCCCATGTGTTCCCTGATAATTATGCGCCTAGTCCAATGATTTAGGAAAGTAGAAAAACAATATAGAAAATACTTTTCTAGCACAAAATAATTCTAGAAACTTGGAAAATTCATATTTAATTCATTTTGAGTCCAAATTAATCCATTCCAGTTTCTATAATTTTGTAATATTATTGTTTATCATCTAGTACCACTGTTTTGACATGAATATCACAATAAAATTTATATCCTATTTAATCTTGTACAAAACACATAAAACCTTCAGAAATCCATAACTTAAAATCTATAACTCCAAAATTAATAATTCTTGTTCCTGTGATCTTATTTTAATATGTAGATTATTAATATGTATTTTTCATATATGTTTGGTGTGATGTTAATTTTGCATATACACTGTTTGTTTGTATTGCTACGACTAGCGTGAGGTCACGAGTCACCTCAAGATCATCCTGGTACCTGGAATCTCAAGTCTCAGGCAAGTTGTGCCCTTGATCACTTCTTTTTACCCACTCATGTTCTAATTAATTATAATGATCTGCATAGGTTAATTTTGATGGGACCCAATAGGTTACCCTAGTTTGACTATCTTTATACCTTGTTTACCACTGAATTTTTGGGTAGTACTTGCTATTGCTTTATGTGGTTTTGGGTATAGAGATACACATTACTATTCATGATTATACTTTTATTATCAGTTGTTATTTACTGTTCATGATAAGATCATTATGTTAATTGGAACATGGAGAACCACGCGGGAAAACAGTGCTACCACAAGGGTTTAATGGGACGTCCTCGGCTGACTAACTAGGAAAGCTAGTGGAGGACTAACTTAGCCGAAAGGGGCAAGGGCAGTAAGGGAGTGGTCAGTGTAGGGAGGTCCTCGGGTTGATTTTGCTGCGATGGCGGTCAGACGAGGGATTCCTGCATTGGAGCTTCCTATAAACTGTAGCGGGTTGTCTGAAGCTAGTGGAACTTTGTAAAGGCCTCGTAGTGTTACCCTGTCTCGCCTCCTCGGTAGAGGTGTATGGGATTGGCCGTCTCTTGGCAGATGGGTAACATGACTTGTGGGTCAAGATGCGCAACCTCTGCAGAGTGTAAAACTGGTATACTAGCCGTGCTCACGGTCATGAGCAGCTCAGATACTCACATAATTAATTTATGGAACTAAATTCAATTTGTCATATGCATTGCATCGCAGGTGATGTTGTTACTTTTGTTCTACTACTTAATTGGGTTTGGTATTTACTTATACTTAGTAACTGCTAATAAAATTTTGACCAACTTTAAAAGCAATGCTCAGCTTCAACCATACTCTTTGGTAAGCCTTACATTTCACTTGAGCTCCTACCTTTGGCGAGTTCATGCACATTATTCCCCACAACTTGTTGAGCTATAAACGTATGTGAGCTCACTCTTGCTGTCTCGCACCCCCCCACAGGTCAAGAACAGGTACCACAGGATGAGGCGTATGGAGGATGTTGCGATGTGTTCGTGAGAGATCTAGGCCGTCGTCTCCCAGTCAACTTTGGGTTGCTGGACCGTTGTCTCCTTATAAAGTAATTATTTATTTATTTTGTACAGAACTCCTCTTATATAGTAAATATGTGACATTCGATCCTGTGTCATGATTCATCATATATGTGAGACTTGGTCCCAGCACACCTGGTGATTGTTCGCGTCTGGGTCTTGGTGCCCTGAAACCCGGGTGTGACACCACCTAGGCATCCTGTAATCAATAGTAAAGTAGACAACTGATACAAGACAGAATCCTGGACAGATTAGCATAGTACACGACGGCTCACATGATCAATATCAGATTATTAGTGAGCTGTAGCACTGTGCTCATAGATCACCGTTCAACTTCATATATCTTTTCTTTCATTCAGATCAGCCCTTGACCAAAGTGAAGAAAAGATTTAGCGTGATCTGGTCAATTTATATGCCCCCTTGTGATAAAAGGAGCAGGGGAAATAAAGTTCATGATAAAAGAAAACAGAAACGTGCACCAGGGAACTATTTAACGATATCAATGGGTTAGCTAACTTATTAGATCTATTTTGATAAGAAAGGCAAATAACAAGCCTACAAATTGCTAGCTAGTGAACTTACTGCAGAATTCAATTCAGTTTCAGGTTGAAAAGTTAGGAGGACTCATATACAGGTACACGGAACAATGCAACTAAGCATCAGCACCAGGGAAATATCTGTAAAAGCTCAAAAGGATGTTTGTGGCACCAAGAATCTTTGACAAAAAATGTTTAAGCATTTTCCCAACTGAGGACCTAAACACTGAATACACTTACACAGCCGGTTGACTGTACTGAACAACTTACGAAAGAAATTTTATGATCTCACAAATTGAATAGACGCTCCATTAAACAATTCAGTCCTTTCAAGCCAACATACAAATCAGCCGGTCCTCTCTCTACGGGAATGCACATACGGAATACAGTGCACCGGAGACTATTTGTAGCCCAATGGCGCACATCATGTACCAATACCACAATTTTTAGACAGAGGTAAGGTTGTGCATCATCCACGAAAGTTCAGCATAAGCGATTAACGCCTATACCTCGCAAGGGACTGATATAAGCTGCAACCTGAAAGTAATATCTCTAGCACACTGGAGTAATATCTCTTCCACAATTTTTAGACAGAGGTAAGGTTATGCAGCCTCGCTGGAGTAATGTCTTACGATGCAAGCAGAGAACCGAAGCAGAAAGATTTCTAGCGGGCTCGACTCGACCACCGCCGGAGTCGCTGAGGTTGGGGAGGCGGCACGGTGGCCGTGGGCCTTCTAGGGTTTTGGTTGATTGATCCAGGACGGCTTCGGCCTTTGGATTGGCCCGGAAATGAAAAGGACAGGATGGGTCGAGCTATGCTGAGTTGCTGACTAGTTCGTTCACTGGAGTGCGAAAGTCCTCATGGAACTACATGTTCATCGTTATGTTTGGAGATACTGAATTAGGCAGATGAGGCCACGTTCGTTTGATCCCAAAACCATAGGAATTAAGAGGATTGGAAGGGATTAGAGAGAATTTTGATTTGTAGGGGATTTAATCCCTTTCAATCTCTATAGATTAGCACAAAATGAATAGGGCCTGAAGGGAATCTGAGAATGAGCAACATAATGCGAAATGGCCACCACAAACTAATCTTTCTTGAACATGCGTTGGAGTACACGTTCAGGTACCTAAAGTCAATCCGGTGCTTCACGAAGATGAGCAACATAGCGCCTGACTGGAAGCCACGCTCGTGCGGGACTGGCCGGTCAAATACAGGCGTAAGAGCGGATACGGTTACATAGGTCAAATCTAACTTATTTTGCATCCGCTTATGTAGTACTTGTCTCCCAGATACATGCAACTATACATGCGTTTAGATAAAGTCAATACACGCAGTGACCCAGGATAAGACGATGTGGGTGTTGGGGCGAAGGCAAAGACGCCACCCTTCGCTCGTCGCCTTCGCTGCAGTCGCTGGTCTGACAGAAACAAAACGGGCAGGGACACCCTTCGCTCGATTCAGCACCAGACGAAGGCCTGCGGTGACGTCTCCCCGCAGCACGACCTCGTCCTGCTCTGAGGCCCACGTGTGATCTGGCCCATTGTAACGGGCCCCGCGTGGCCGCCTCTGTGTTACGGGCCTAGTTTGTAAAGGCATTCTTGTAATTACAGCTTGTAACCCTGCTTTATGAGAATATTCTGGGATAAACTAGGTGTCTGAGGGCACATGCGTCCTTAACACAAGGCGCTGGGCACTCAGATACCTATAAATACCCCCGCACATTGCCCGTGAGAGGCTAGATTAACAGAGCTATTGCCCCCGAGCACGTAACCCTGTTGTCACCACTGTTCACCCTTGTTGGCCTCCTTGCTGCAGAGAGCAAGTTCCAACATTTGGCGCCCACCGTTCGTGCTACGACAAAACCACCCGCGATGGCACCCAAGAGAGCTAACCCGAAGGCTGACGAGGCTGCGAAGGCAGCACTGCTGGCCGCAAGAAAGGGCAAGGCCCTCGTCCTCACCCAATCCACCCACCAAGAGCCCACTGAAGACAATGTTCCCCACACCGGCGAAGACGACACCCTCCGCACCTGCGGAACCGAAGGACAATCGCAGCCGCCCCCAGGCTTCGCCCCACTGGGAGGCGCGGACCTCACCGAGGATGGTGAGGTCCTCGGCGTCTCAACAGAAGAACAGCTACAGCTGCGCGCCCTGCGCCTCAAGAACCGCAATCTCCAGAGGCAGAAAGAGATATTGGAGGCCAAGCGCCAGCGTGTGTCCGCACTAGCCAAGGTGCGGCAAATGATACGTGACAAGGAGCAGAAGGCCCAAGACCTCGAGCGCGAGATCGCGCTGATGCAGCGCGAAGGCCACCTTGGCCTGCAGCAAGAGCCACCCCTCCAGCAGCGCGCGCAACCGGAAGACACGCGCGAAGGCCACCTTGGCCTGCAGCATGGCCCACCCCTGCATCACCGGGCGCGGCCGGAGAGCCCGCGTTTCCCCCAGCGCGACTACACCTTCCAGCACGGCGCGCCATTCTAAGGAGTCAACTACCTCGATGAGCGAAGTCCCCTGGCACCACACCTGCAGGTGACGCCTTGGCCAGCTAACTTCCGAGCGGGGACTTATCCCAAGTACAACGGCAGCACCGACCCGGCGCAATACATAATGAGTTATCAGGTCACTGTTGCATCCGCCGGAGGGGACGACGCCACAATGGCGAAGTCTTTCATCATCGCCCTAGAGGGCCCAGCACTCACCTGGTTCACCAGATTGCCTCCACTGTCCATTGATTCGTGGAGAAGTCTCAGGGACAAGTTCCTGCTCAACTTCCAAGGGTACCGCCCAGACACCGACGCCTTGGCCGAGCTCTCGCTTTGCAAACAGCTGGAAAAGGAGACTCTGCGGGAATATTACCGCAAATTCTTAACACTCAAGTCGCAGCTGCCCTCTGTCGATGATCAGATCGCTATCCACTACGCCATCAGTGGCCTTCGGGCCGGCGTCCTCTACAGCCACTGTATCAGAGATCCACCCAAGAGCTTGCAGGAGCTATATCAGCTCTTCGAAAAATATGCCAAATCCGAAGAGCTCCACCAGCGCAAGGTTGAGTCACAGCGGAAACCCAAAGATGCCCCGCAGTCCAGCCGCACGTGGACGAGGACTCCGCAACCAGACTCCGGTCGAGATGGCCGCAGTCAGCAGCAAGTGCACAACATCGCCAACCAACAGCCTGCTGCTGACCCCCCTCGTCGCCAGGAATATCCCCCCAGGGCCGCGGAAATGGAACTCGTGGCAGGGGCCGAGGACGCGCGCAGCCGCCGCGCCGGTTCTACTGCCTTTTCCACGGCGAAGACTGCGCCCACCAAACCAAAGACTGCCCCGAAACGAAGGCAACCAGAGACAGAATGGCGCGGGCGCAGCCAGCCGACAATCCCAGAATTGTCGCGCATAATTACCAGCCACCCCCTCCACCATATATCCACGCTCCCGCTCCGCACCCACCGCACCACGCTTACCAACACCATCAGGAAGTACAAATCGTACCTCCTCCACCCCCACCACCACACCAGCAACTTCAAAACATCCCCCATGCCCCAAAGCAGGAAGACTTCGCCGACCAACCATATCGCGGAGTCATTCACATGATAACAGGGGGGTCCAGCACTGACTTCGACACCAAGCGGCAGAAGCGGGACCACTACCGCAGCATCAACCATGTCGCCGTCACTGGCCCAGTCGTGCAGACGAAGTGGTCCCACATACCGCTAACCTTCGACGCACGAGACGTCGACCAGCGCAGCGCCCCCCACATCGATGCTATGGTCATCAATTGCAGCGTGGCAGGCTGGGACTTACACAAAGTCCTAGTCGACAACGGCAGTCAGGCGGACATCATCTTCCTCCACGCCTTCGACCGCATGGGTATAAGCCACAGCTTGCTGAAGCCTTCGGACAACCCGTTGTATGGTTTCGGCGGCAAGGGCACCTTTCCCGTTGGCAAAATAGAGTTGCCCCTCTCCTTCGGTGTAGCACCCAATGCCCGAAGTGAGCAAGTAACCTTCGACATTGTCGACATGGTATATCCATACAACGCCATCATGGGCCAGGGCTCCATCAATAAGTTCGAAGCTGCCATCCACGAGCTGTACCTATGTATGAAGATACCAGGTCCGCTAGGCGCCATTACAATCTGCGGCAACCAGCAGACGGCGCGCAACATAGAGCGGGACTTCGTGCCTGGTCAGAGGAACGTACACTGTCTCATGACCCAGCGCGAGGTCCCCGCGCCCGCCAGCCCAACCAACAAGCAGCTCGACAAGGCACAGTTGCAGAGCCAAGACGGGACCAAGACTGTCCCCCTCGATCAGGCCACGCCCAAGCAGACAGTCACTATCAGCGAAGACCTCACCTCACTTGAAGAAGAGAAACTTCTCTGCTGCCTGGCCAAGAATAAAGATGTCTTCGCCTGGTCCGCCCTCGACCTGGTCGGAGTCAGCCGATCCTTAATTGAGCACAGCTTGGGAATTGACCCTTCGGTGCGACCCAAAAAGCAGAGGCTTCGCAAAATGTCCGACGAAAAGACAGAGGCCGCCAAGGCGGAGGTGCACCGCCTCCTGGAGGCTAAATTCATTGAGCCAGTGGCTTACCCCACGTGGCTCTCCAATGTTGTACTGGTGCAGAAAAAAAGCGGGAAATGGCGAATGTGCATAGACTTCACCAGTCTCAATAAGGCCTGCCCAAAGGACAATTTCCCGTTGCCGCGGATCGACAAAATAGTCGATAGCGCGGCCGGATGCGAGGTCATGTCTCTCCTCGACTGCTTCTCCGGCTATCACCAGATATACATGAAGGAGGAAGACAAGGCTAGCACCAGCTTTATAACACCCTTCGACACTTATTGCTTCGTCAGAATGCCGGAGGGTCTCAAGAATGTCGGGTCCACCTTCTCCAGACTCACCAAAACAGTACTCGAAGGGCAGGTCGGCAGAAATATATTTACATATGTGGACGACATCGTCGTCGCCAGCAAGAATAAGGAGGACCATCTCGCCGACCTGGCCGAGACATTCGCGAGCATGCGAGATGCACGACTCCTCCTAAACCCGGAAAAGTGCGTCTTCGGTGTTCGCCAGGGCAAGATATTGGGCTACCTGGTGTCACACCGCGGCATCGAGGCCAACCCAACCAAGATCCAGGCCATCGTCAACATGTCGCCTCCGCAGTCCGCCAGGGACGTCCAGCGTCTGACAGGCAGATTGGCCGCTCTCAACAGATTCATTTCCAGGTCCGCCGAGCGAAGTCTCCCCTTCCTCAAAACACTCCGCGGTGCGAAAGACTTCGCCTGGGGACTGGAGCAAGCAGCGGCCTTCGCCTCACTAAAACAGTACCTGTCGGAGCTGGCCATCCTCACAAGCCCCGACTCCTCGCTCCCCCTATTGCTCTATGTCGCGGCTTCGCCGCACGCGGTCAGCGCGGCACTAGTGCAGGAGCAGACAGTCGAGGGCGCAGTAAGACAGTGCCCTGTTTACTATGTCTCCGAGGTCCTGACACCGTCCAAATGCAACATGACAGAGCTGGAGAAGATCGCCTACGCAGTTGTTATGTCCTCGCGCAAACTGCGCCATTACTTTGAAGCATTCAAGGTCCGAATCACCTCAGACAGGGGGCTCGGCGAACTATTCAGAAACCCGGAGGCATCGGTGAGGATTGCCAAGTGGGCAGCCGAACTCTCGGGCTACCACATCAGCTTCGAGCCCAGGACAGCCATCAAGTCGCAAGTCCTGGCAGACTTCGCCGTCGACTGGACTGGGCCAGTAACACAGCCGGACCCGTCCACAGAGAAGGTCTGGACCATCCATTGCGACGGCGCTTGGTGCCATGCGGGGGCAGGCGTCGCTGCAGTCGTCACCTCACCAGCCGGAGTCAAACACAGATATGCAGCATGCCTCAACTTCGCTCTGGAATCCGACAAATGTACAAACAATATAGCAGAGTATGAAGCGGTTATCCTCGGCCTCCGCAAGCTAAGGGCCCTCGGAGTCACCACATGTATCATCAAGACAGACTCCAAGATAGTTGCCGACCAGGTCGAGAAAGACTATGCAGCAAAAGACCCCGCGCTCATGCAATACCTCGCGGCTATCCGAAGTCTCGAGAGACAGTTCAAGGGATTCACCTTGCAGCATGTGGATAGGGCCAAGAACGAGGAGGCCGATGCATTAGCCAAGGCCGCCGCCAGGGGCGAGCCCCTGCCCTCCGACGTGTTCTTTCACACCATCGGCACGCCAGCCGTCCGGAGCCCCGAAGGGCTCCAAATAACTAATGATAGCGAGGGCCACCGTATAGTCAACCTAATCATGACCGAAGACTGGCGGGCACCAATAACCCTGTTCCTACAGGGGTACTATCATCCAACCGACGTCAGTGAGGCAAAGCGCCTCAGACATCGAAGCCGGGACTTCGCATTGATTGAGGGCCAATTATACAAGAAAGGGGTCAGTCAGCCAATGCTTAAATGCGTCACCGAAACCGAAGGCACCCAGATCCTACGCGAAGTCCACAGTGGCACGTGCGGCTCGCACGCAGGGCCAAGGGCCCTGGCTGCCAAGGTGATCCGATAAGGGTTTTACTGGCCTGCAATGATCTGCGCCGCAAATCGAGTCACAAGGTCCTGCGAAGCCTGCCAGAAGTTCTCTCCTCGGTCAGGCAACCCCTCGCAATATACAAAGCTGATTGCCCATACATGGCCTCTCCAGCGCTGGGGCCTGGACATTGTCGGGCCCCTGCCCACCGCTCAGGGGAACCTTAAGTTCGCCTTCGTAGCCGTCGAATACTTCACCAAATGGATTGAAGCGAGGGCTGTTTCCACAATCACATCAAAGACTGCCCAAAAATTCTTCTGGCAGAACATTGTTTGCCGCTTCGGAGTACCGTCCGAGCTAACATTTGACAACGGCAAGCAGTTCGACAGCCAAGATTTCAAGGATTTTTGTTTCTCCATCGGCACCAAGCTTGCCTTCGCTTCAGTCTATCATTCGCAGTCCAACGGGGTCGTGGAGCGTGCCAATGGGAAAATCTTCACAGTTGTCAAAAAGATGCTCCTCGATGAAAAAAAGGCAGATGGACCGATTTATTACCGGAGGCAGTCTGGGCGCTAAACACAACTGAGTGCAGGGCGACCGGGTTCACGCCTTTCCGCCTTCTATACGGATCGGAGGCAATGACCCTGCAAGAAATAAAGCATGGGTCCCCGCGTACAGTTCCGTCAGCCGTCCCCGACGTGGACGAGCCAACTTCAAAAGATCTCATTGACGGAGACCGGGTCTTCGCCCTACAGGCCCTAAACAAATACCAAGCCCAGACCAAAGCATGGCGCGACCACGCAGTCATCCCGAGGGAGTTCAGCGAGGGGGACCTCGTACTCGTCCGAACAGCTCGGACGGAGTCCAATGGCAAGCTGGAGCCCAAGTGGGAGGGCCCCTTCATAGTCAAGACAAAAGCTTCCCCCAGCGCTTACAGGCTCACAACGCCAAATGGCGAGGACCTGGAGCACTCCTGGAACATCGACAACCTTCGCAAATTTTTTGTTTGACCCATTTAGAGCTGATTTCACCCTTGTAATTCGCCGCAGACAATCTTGTACCGGCCCGCACTCTTTTCCTCCCGGGGGGTGAGGTTTTTAACGAGGCGGAGCCATGTAATATATGTGAGAAAAATCCCCCGCAAAAACATCTGTCGAAAAAAGACCGCGACAACGGTCTTCGGCATTCGACCAATTCGAAGTCACCGCGAGGCTAAGCGCTAGCCACCCTCGCGTGCGACAAATCCGCGCAGAAGTCGCCTAAGGGTGCAGCCGGACTAAGCACAACAAGTGCGAAAAAATCCAATGTCTATCGCGAAGACTATCCGCGCAGAAGTCGCCTAAGGGTGCAGCCGGACTAAGCACAACAAGTGCGAAAAAATCCAATGTCTATCGCGAAGACTATCCGCGCAGAAGTCACCTAAGGGTGCAGCCGGACTAAGCACAACAAGTGCGAAAAAATCCAATGTCTATCGCGAAGACTATCCGCGCAGAAGTCGCCTAAGGGTGCAGCCGGACTAAGCACAACAAGTGCGAAAAAATCCGATGTCTATCGCGAAAACTACCCGCGCAGAAGTCGCCTAAGGGTGCAGCCGGACTAAGCACAACAAGTGCGAAAAAATCTTATGTCTATCGCGAAGACTACCCGCGCAGAAGTCGCCTAAGGGTGCAGCCGGACTAAGCACAACAAGTGCGAAGAAACCCGAAGTCTATCGCAAAGACTCCACGCAGAAGCCGCCTAAGGGCGCAGCCGAACTAGTACAACAAAAGCAGAAACGACAGCATCAAACCATCCGCGCTAAGAACGACTATAATCACACCAGCACAGCATAACCAACCATACCAGACAAAAGTACACAACGTCCTCGCAGGCACAGGCACGCGAGGGCGCACAACTTCATCGTACAAGCCTTTACACATATACAAGCGAGGGCACCACACTCTACATCGGCTCAACCTTAGGAATAATTCCCATCTCTCTATAATTAAATAACATTATCCTAAGCTCCTCACCCGCAAAAAGACTTCGCAGTTCCCCTTCCCCTGTACTCGCAGCGGCCGGCAAAGACAACAGTTCCTGCCGACCAGCCCTACTCACACGAAGCCGAGCCCCCTCCTCCGCGCTAACCCTACGTTTTGCAACCGCCCTTCGTCGACGGCGCCTGGTGCTAGGGCCTGGCATGTCTGGCGCGTCTGCGGCGTGTGGCGAAGCCTCCGCCGCAGCCACGTCCAAGGCCGCAAAATAATCCAAGTCCTCCTCTGACGACTCCTCAGTCCACTCAACCGAGCTCCCGGAGTCGGTAAAATCAAAAAACTCAGATGTAGACCCACCATATTCATTACCACCTTCCGCGGTCGAAGCCGCCAAAAACTCAGTAGTAGCGGTTGCGTGCGCAGGCCCAAAATCTTGAACCTGCGCAGCAACCAAAATTCAGTACAACATCCAAAATTCCCCAACCCTAAACACCCACTACGCCACCTGCGAAGGCCCTGACGCTGCGGGAGCCTCCGCCGTTGGCTCCGCCGCCACTTCCGCCGTTGTTTCCACCGCCTCCGCCGCGGGATCTTCAACACTCGGCGCGGCTGCTGCGGGGGCATCAGGGGCGCCTTCGGCCACCTTTGGGGGCAGGTCTTCGCCGGCCGTAGCAGATGCGGGGGCAGCCGTCGCAATCGCTGCGGTCTCCGGGGTTGGCTCCAGGGCGGCCCCGGTCACAGCCTCCGCAGGGGTCGGCTCCGGGTCTGGCAGCGCGCTGTTCAACGCCCCGAAGTCGTCCACCCGCTCGCCACGCGCCGCCTAAGACAAAACACACAAAATTCAGCAAACACACGCACAGCCCGCATACAGCAAACGCCAAACAAACAACAATGTTACCTGAGCCCTCGCAAGCTCGGCCCGCTCCCTGACCACAACACGACCGTGCGGACCCCACATCCGGTCATAGAGGGCCCCGGCGGATTCCTTCACGACGGGGTCTTCGACCTTATAGACATCTCGTTCAAAATCTTCATCTGCCTGGTCGAAGACCTCGAAGTGCCGGCACCCTTCGCGGGAGAGTGCGTTCACCGCCCCCTCGCAGGTGACCAGGGAGGCGTATGACATAAACCCCCCCCACGACAGCGGGGAGTTCCTGCAGCTCCTCCTGCACCCATTCCAGGCAGCGAAGCCCGGGCTCCCGGTCTGGCACCTCGAACTCACCGGTCCACGCACCCAGCTCACGATATGTATCCATAAGCTGTGTGCGCGTCCGTTCGGCCTCCGCACGCATCGTGGCCTCGGCCCCCTTCGCGCGGCTCTCCAGGGCAGTAAGCCGCTCCTGCAGATGTCCGGCGAGCTCCTTGGCAATGTTGCCTTCCGCCCGCGCCAGCTTGGCCTCCGCCTGCGCAGCCTGCTCTTTGGCGATGGCTTCGTTGGCCTCCCTCCTCTCCCCCGCCAGCTGGCGCCGGAGGTGTAACACCCGGATTTTAGGGGTCCAAAGCCCGGGTGCAAACATAAACACCAGGTGTGCTGGGACCAAGTCTCACACATATGATGTATAGTGGCACAGGATCGAATGTCACAACTTTATATATAACAGGAGTTCTATACAAAATAAATAATTACATTATAAGGAGACAACGGTCCAGCAACCCAAAAGTTGACTGGGAGACGACGACCTAGACCTCTCACGAACTCATCGCAGCATCCTCCATGAGCATCATCCTGTAGTACCTGTTCTTGACCTGTGGTGTATGTGAGACAGCAAGAGTGAGCTCACATACGTTCATCGCTCAACAAGTTGTGGGGAATAATGTGCATGAACTCGCCAAAGATGGGAGCTCATGTGAAGTGTAAGGCTTACCAAAGAAGATGGTTAGAGCTGAGCATTGCTTTTAAAGTTGGTCAAAATTTTATTAGCAGTTACTAAGTATAAGTAAATACCAAACCCAATTAAGTAATGGAACAAAAGTAACAACAACATCACCTGCAATGCAATGCATATGACAAATTGAATTTAGTTCCATAAATTAATCATGTGAGTGTCCGAGCTGCTCTTGACCGTGAGCACGGCTAGTATACCAGTTTTACACTCTGCAGAGGTTGCGCATCTTTACCCACAAGTCGTGTATCCCATGTCGCCAGGGTTTGCAAGGCCCTTAGACACTACCGAGGTGAATGGCTAGGGATCCACTACGAGGCCTTTACAAAGTTCCACTAGCTTCCGAAAACCCGCTACAGTTTATAGGAAGATCCAGTGCAGGAATCCCTTGCAGGACCGCCATCGCAGCAAAATCCTCCCGAGGGCCTCCCTACACTGACCTCTCCCCTACTGCCCTTGCCCCTTTCGGGTAAGGTAGTCTTCCACTAGCTTTCCTAATTAATCAGCCAAGGGCGTCCCATTCCACCCTTGTGGTAGCACTGTTTTCCCGGGTGGTTCTCCATGTTCCAATTAACATAATGATCTCAACATGAATCATAAATAACAACTGATAACAAAAGTATAATCATGAATGGTGTATCTCCATACCCAAAACCACATATAGCACTAGCAAGTACTACCCAGAAAGTTCAGTGGTAAACAAGGTATAAAGATAGACAAACTAGGGTAACCTATTGGGTCCCATCAAAATTAACCTATGCAGATCATTATGATTAATTAGAACATGAGTAGGTGAAAAAAAGTGATCAAGGGCACAACTTGCCTGAGCCTTGAGAATCCAGGTACCAGGATGATCTTCAGATGACTCGTGACCTCACTGCTAGTCGTAGCAATACAAACAAACAGTGTATAGGCAGAATTAACATTACACCAAACATATATGCCAAAATACATATTAATAATCTTCATATTAAAATAAGATCACAGGAAAAAGAATTATTAATTTTTGAGTCATAGAATTCAAGTTATGAATTTCCTAAGATTTAAGGTGATTATAATAGGGTTAGATGATAAATTAATTTCTTAACAGAGTTCATGTCAAAACAGTAACACTAGGTGATAGAGAATATTATTACAAAATTTTAGCAAGTGGAATGGATTAATTTGGAGTTCATATGCATTTTCTATGAATTATATAAATTCTAGGAATTAAAAATTCTTTTTCTAATTCATTTTCCTGATTTTATAACTCTTTGGACTGGGCCTCAATTAAACAAAAGCACAGGGTTCTCTGCGCAAGTTTTTCCCAGACTCAGACTACACCCGCGGTGGACGGCGGGTTGATTCCGAGAAAACCCAGGGTCTCTTTATGAAGTTTGCCACGTGAAGGGGTATGGAGGGATTTGGACCGTTCAGATCAGATCCAAGGGCCAGGATCGGATCTCGTCCATTATGAACCCGCGAGCGCTCAGGGCCGTTGGATAAGACTCGCACGGCTCGGATTAAAACCGTCCAGGGATGAACCGGTATGCAACCACAGACGTCAGATCACAATTGGGCGGCCAAGATTTGATCCGAGAAATGGCAGGTAAAGGAGTCAATCTAAACCATTGGCGCATGAATCTACGGCCTAGATCTAATTGAGTGAAAGAGTACCTTGCATCGAATCACAACCCTTCGTTTCGATCCAACGCTCCCCAGGTCATCTTCCCCATCACGCCCAGCGCTACCGCGATATCCACTGCCCGTGCTTCTTCATCGCGGCGACGGATGCCAGAGCTCCTTTTTGCTGACGTGCGTGAACGTGAACAAGATCCGGACGCCACTACTCGCCCAGCCAAAACGCCCGCGCCACCCAGAGATTAAGCAGTGCAGGGGTACCGGCTTGCACTGGCTGTCGTGCGGTGGAGTTTTGGAGACGCAGAGCAACTTCTTCCCCTAGCGAGCGACGAACCGAGTCCAACCATCCCAACCCCGCACGTGAAGAAGATCCGCACCGCTGCTCTCCATCTCTCACCCTTTTCTCTTCCCTCTCGGCGGCCAGTAATGGTGTCTTTGTGCCCACGACAAGCTACTCTAGTCCCTATGGATGAGGGAGGGCGCGGACGACTTGTTTATACAACCCAGAGTCCGAGTTTGCACGACCGCAGGGTGAGGCGAGGATCTCTCGGGTTGTTGGGATACGGCCGCCATGGCTTCTACCCGGAGAAGAAGTTCCTGGCAAATGGGGCCGACGACGCGGTAGAATTAGCGGCTGACGGGGTGGGCCCAAAGAGGCAGTGAGAGGGTGAGGAGTGAGCGGTGAAGATCTATAGAGGAGGTACGATCGCCTGGTGGCTGTCACACGGGCCCAACATGCCAGGACGACGCGCGCACAGGGTTCGGAATTGGGCTGAGCGCGCACGGCGGCAAAATGGTGAGATGGGCCAAAATAGGTGTGTGCGGCCCAACATCAGGGTTTGTTCTTTTTTTTTTATTTCCTGCTTTATTTCTCCCACTCTATTTGTAAATTTCAAATTTGAATTCAAATACTGTTGTGAGTTTCACTTTGGGTCTAAATGCATAATTTCAACTACTAATATAAAATGAATAGGTTTATTTACATATTTATTTTCTTTATATAACATTTCCCTTTATTTTTCTTCTATCTTTATCCACAATTCAAATTTAATTTTGAAAATGGTTATGAAGTTTTCTCATGATTAAAATTGTATTGATTAATATTTTAGTAGAAGGCAGTTATATTCCCATTCTTGTATTTCTTTACCTCATTTGCATATTATTTTTCTCTCTTTTCTCAATTCCAAAAATCCTAGTTTTAAGTTAGGGTTTGATTTCACTTCTAGTATTTATTATCTTTGTATTTATTATTTTATTTAATGCACAAACAAAAATCCAATATGATGCATATTTTAGTAGTTTAACTTTTTATTAATTATTTGTTTTTGAATACGGTGCTCACATGTGATGATGCCTAAAGGTCAAAAACTCACATAAGGAGCAATTGTTTCTCTATTTATACTATGTCTAACAAATTACAAATTGGGTATTACAAATCCTACCCCCCTTAAAAATAATCTCGTCCTCGAGATTAGTAAGAAAAGGGGTTACAGAGAGATTGGTTTGAAATCTATATTTCAGTGTCTAAGTGGTTTTAGTACCAAAAGTTTTTTTTTTTTTTCAAATCTAAACCCAAATTGGCAGGTGATTAGGAAAGCATGGGTGTATATATGTATGTCCACTTTATTATGTAGGATAGAAGATGTCTTTAGGGCATATATAGGTTTGGGTAAGAAAGAGTGGGGTAAGAAAAGACTCCATCCAAGATTGTGGATCTTGACTCATCCTGGTGACCTCACTTGATCCTTGAAGACTTGAGTTGGTGCTCATCCTTCCTTGATGAAGTTGATCATCTTCTTCGGTCTCCAATCTTGGTGTCTTCATTTGAGCTAGGGAGATATAGTTAAGATAGGTGGGTCTATGAGTAGGAGATTTTTTTTTAATTAATAGGTTCACACAAATGGATTGTGCAACTTATTGGGAGTGTATGGCTGAGTTGATCTATGACACTAACTTAGGCTTAAGTGATTTAGGAGTATGGCTTTATCCTTTGTATCTGCATTAAGTAACTCAATCTAGCTTAGATCATACTGGATTAGATAGAATCCAGATTAGGTTGGTATGACTAGATTAAACTAGTTAAGATTAGCTATATCTACCAGGGTAGGATAAATATTATTAGGGTATGTTAGAATCTTTTAAGACAGGATGGATTATATGATATAGGTAGGCCATTGTTCAAGGATGAGTTGGTATAAGACATTAATTTAGGTTAAGATATATTTGTAGAGACAGTGTCTAACCTATACCACCAACTTAACTAACTTGTTAATAACTCACTTTAGATTGGGTCATACTTAGATTAGATAGAATCTGGATTAGGTTGGATATAACTAGATTAGACTAGATAATATCTAATTACTTTGGTTTGGATCTTGGTTGTTACTAGGGTGAGGTAAATATGCTTATTAGGACAAGAGGAATCCATAAAGATAAGGTAGAATCTTTTGAGGTCAGTTAGATTTATTAGGATAGGATAGAATCTTTTCAAGACAAGATGAATCTATTAATAGTAATAGAGTATCTTTTAAGATAAGATGGATCTATATACATTAGGATAAATTAAGACCTTTTGAGATAAGATAGATCTATGAGTGTAGGATAGAATCTCTTAAGATGAGATGGATATTGTTAGGCTAGATACTTTAATGAGGGATAATCTAGTTTGTCTAGTTAGTTTTATAAGCATTATGTATATGCAGATGTAATTGTGGACATTACTCCACAATCCATCACACTCAATCAAAGATCTAAATCAGACAAGTATCATAAGAACAAACATTCAAGCATATAAATATTTACAAAAATAGTTTTGTTTTTGTTCCTAAGAATAGGTCTCCTATTCCTAAAATCACTTTAGGCACAGGATTTTCAAAGTGTGAAATCCACATTTGTCTTTAGAAGGATAAAGGTAAGAGTAATCAGAGTAAAGCGGAAATAGATGAGAAAAGATTAGGATAAGTTTAGAAAAGAATCAGAGTAGCAAAGGTAAGTAAAGAATGGTTGTCCAGTTCTATCTAGGTTTCGTCCTACAGTCAACATGCCTCTGATACCACTTCTGTAACACCCGGATTTTAGGGGTCCAAAGCCCGGGTGCAAACATAAACACCAGGTGTGCTGGGACCAAGTCTCACACATATGATGTATAGTGGCACAGGATCGAAT
Source organism: Zea luxurians (assembly GCA_029449295.1). Taxonomy (NCBI): domain Eukaryota; kingdom Viridiplantae; phylum Streptophyta; class Magnoliopsida; order Poales; family Poaceae; genus Zea; species Zea luxurians. Next base: position 136,177,448 of record JAOPSE010000001.1, on the reverse strand, counting down.
GTCACAACTTTATATATAACAGGAGTTCTATACAAAATAAATAATTACATTATAAGGAGACAACGGTCCAGCAACCCAAAAGTTGACTGGGAGACGACGACCTAGACCTCTCACGAACTCATCGCAGCATCCTCCATGAGCATCATCCTGTAGTACCTGTTCTTGACCTGTGGTGTATGTGAGACAGCAAGAGTGAGCTCACATACGTTCATCGCTCAACAAGTTGTGGGGAATAATGTGCATGAACTCGCCAAAGATGGGAGCTCATGTGAAGTGTAAGGCTTACCAAAGAAGATGGTTAGAGCTGAGCATTGCTTTTAAAGTTGGTCAAAATTTTATTAGCAGTTACTAAGTATAAGTAAATACCAAACCCAATTAAGTAATGGAACAAAAGTAACAACAACATCACCTGCAATGCAATGCATATGACAAATTGAATTTAGTTCCATAAATTAATCATGTGAGTGTCCGAGCTGCTCTTGACCGTGAGCACGGCTAGTATACCAGTTTTACACTCTGCAGAGGTTGCGCATCTTTACCCACAAGTCGTGTATCCCATGTCGCCAGGGTTTGCAAGGCCCTTAGACACTACCGAGGTGAATGGCTAGGGATCCACTACGAGGCCTTTACAAAGTTCCACTAGCTTCCGAAAACCCGCTACAGTTTATAGGAAGATCCAGTGCAGGAATCCCTTGCAGGACCGCCATCGCAGCAAAATCCTCCCGAGGGCCTCCCTACACTGACCTCTCCCCTACTGCCCTTGCCCCTTTCGGGTAAGGTAGTCTTCCACTAGCTTTCCTAATTAATCAGCCAAGGGCGTCCCATTCCACCCTTGTGGTAGCACTGTTTTCCCGGGTGGTTCTCCATGTTCCAATTAACATAATGATCTCAACATGAATCATAAATAACAACTGATAACAAAAGTATAATCATGAATGGTGTATCTCCATACCCAAAACCACATATAGCACTAGCAAGTACTACCCAGAAAGTTCAGTGGTAAACAAGGTATAAAGATAGACAAACTAGGGTAACCTATTGGGTCCCATCAAAATTAACCTATGCAGATCATTATGATTAATTAGAACATGAGTAGGTGAAAAAAAGTGATCAAGGGCACAACTTGCCTGAGCCTTGAGAATCCAGGTACCAGGATGATCTTCAGATGACTCGTGACCTCACTGCTAGTCGTAGCAATACAAACAAACAGTGTATAGGCAGAATTAACATTACACCAAACATATATGCCAAAATACATATTAATAATCTTCATATTAAAATAAGATCACAGGAAAAAGAATTATTAATTTTTGAGTCATAGAATTCAAGTTATGAATTTCCTAAGATTTAAGGTGATTATAATAGGGTTAGATGATAAATTAATTTCTTAACAGAGTTCATGTCAAAACAGTAACACTAGGTGATAGAGAATATTATTACAAAATTTTAGCAAGTGGAATGGATTAATTTGGAGTTCATATGCATTTTCTATGAATTATATAAATTCTAGGAATTAAAAATTCTTTTTCTAATTCATTTTCCTGATTTTATAACTCTTTGGACTGGGCCTCAATTAAACAAAAGCACAGGGTTCTCTGCGCAAGTTTTTCCCAGACTCAGACTACACCCGCGGTGGACGGCGGGTTGATTCCGAGAAAACCCAGGGTCTCTTTATGAAGTTTGCCACGCGAAGGGGTATGGAGGGATTTGGACCGTTCAGATCAGATCCAAGGGCCAGGATCGGATCTCGTCCATTATGAACCCGCGAGCGCTCAGGGCCGTTGGATAAGACTCGCACGGCTCGGATTAAAACCGTCCAGGGATGAACCGGTATGCAACCACAGACGTCAGATCACAATTGGGCGGCCAAGATTTGATCCGAGAAATGGCAGGTAAAGGAGTCAATCTAAACCATTGGCGCATGAATCTACGGCCTAGATCTAATTGAGTGAAAGAGTACCTTGCATCGAATCACAACCCTTCGTTTCGATCCAACGCTCCCCAGGTCATCTTCCCCATCACGCCCAGCGCTACCGCGATATCCACTGCCCGTGCTTCTTCATCGCGGCGACGGATGCCAGAGCTCCTTTTTGCTGACGTGCGTGAACGTGAACAAGATCCGGACGCCACTACTCGCCCAGCCAAAACGCCCGCGCCACCCAGAGATTAAGCAGTGCAGGGGTACCGGCTTGCACTGGCTGTCGTGCGGTGGAGTTTTGGAGACGCAGAGCAACTTCTTCCCCCAGCGAGCGACGAACCGAGTCCAACCATCCCAACCCCGCACGTGAAGAAGATCCGCACCGCTGCTCTCCATCTCTCACCCTTTTCTCTTCCCTCTCGGCGGCCAGTAATGGTGTCTTTGTGCCCACGACAAGCTACTCTAGTCCCTATGGATGAGGGAGGGCGCGGACGACTTGTTTATACAACCCAGAGTCCGAGTTTGCACGACCGCAGGGTGAGGCGAGGATCTCTCGGGTTGTTGGGATACGGCCGCCATGGCTTCTACCCGGAGAAGAAGTTCCTGGCAAATGGGGCCGACGACGCGGTAGAATTAGCGGCTGACGGGGTGGGCCCAAAGAGGCAGTGAGAGGGTGAGGAGTGAGCGGTGAAGATCTATAGAGGAGGTACGATCGCCTGGTGGCTGTCACACGGGCCCAACATGCCAGGACGACGCGCGCACAGGGTTCGGAATTGGGCTGAGCGCGCACGGCGGCAAAATGGTGAGATGGGCCAAAATAGGTGTGTGCGGCCCAACATCAGGGTTTGTTCTTTTTTTTTTTATTTCCTGCTTTATTTCTCCCACTCTATTTGTAAATTTCAAATTTGAATTCAAATACTGTTGTGAGTTTCACTTTGGGTCTAAATGCATAATTTCAACTACTAATATAAAATGAATAGGTTTATTTACATATTTATTTTCTTTATATAACATTTCCCTTTATTTTTCTTCTATCTTTATCCACAATTCAAATTTAATTTTGAAAATGGTTATGAAGTTTTCTCATGATTAAAATTGTATTGATTAATATTTTAGTAGAAGGCAGTTATATTCCCATTCTTGTATTTCTTTACCTCATTTGCATATTATTTTTCTCTCTTTTCTCAATTCCAAAAATCCTAGTTTTAAGTTAGGGTTTGATTTCACTTCTAGTATTTATTATCTTTGTATTTATTATTTTATTTAATGCACAAACAAAAATCCAATATGATGCATATTTTAGTAGTTTAACTTTTTATTAATTATTTGTTTTTGAATACGGTGCTCACATGTGATGATGCCTAAAGGTCAAAAACTCACATAAGGAGCAATTGTTTCTCTATTTATACTATGTCTAACAAATTACAAATTGGGTATTACAGGAGGTCAGCCTTCTCCTTCTCCAGGGTGGCCACCCTGTCCACCAGTTTACGGCACTTGCTGTCGGAGGCCGATTTTTCACGGACAGCGTCAGCATGTTGCGTCCGAAGTCTCTCGACTTCGGCAGACAAAGCTGCCGTAAGGGCCCCCGACGCAGTACGGCTGGTGAAGTCAGCCACCTGCAGAGCACACGTAAGGCCATTGCCGTAAAAAAAAGGGGGGGAGAGAGTATAGCTCAGCGGACCTGACTCAGCGCCTCCGTCGCCTGACTCAGCGCCTCCGTCACTCCCTTCAGCCGGCGGGTCGCCACGCCCGCCTCGTCCTTGACCAACGCGAGGGCCAACACCTCGCCTCCGGCGCCAAGCGCCTCGCCCCTCGCCTTCGGCACTATGGCGGCCGTCGCGATCGCCGCGCCAGTCGCAACTATAGCAAGCTGGCCCTCGTCCGGCCCTGCAACGCGTCAACAAATTAGAAAAAAAAATTTAATTAATTAATAACAATAATAGGCCAGCGACTTACCACCAAGATAGTCGTCCACAGTAATATCGGTGCCGAAGTCGGCAACACGTTTGCCCGACAACGGCAACGCTCGGGCCGCCTTCGAAGCCTCCGCCACTCCGCTGGCCGGCGGCACCACCTTCGTTGACTTGGAGCCTCCGGCGCCCGCCGTTGCCTCCGACGCCTTGCTAGGTGCAGAGGCGCCCGCCTTCGCCGCCAGCGGCGGCTTGCCTCCGCCGGGGGCCGCAGCCTTCGCAGCCCCCCGCTGCCGCTTCGGCCTAGCTTCATGCAGCCTGACAGCCGCCTGGCATTTTTGCGCCGCCCCTTGGCGATCCTTGTCCATCACTGCCCACACAACAGCACCGATATTTCGCCCGTAAGGAAAAACTCTCCACTGACGAACCATACGAGATGTAAAACAGTCCTCGTCAGCCGCGCAGGGGATAGGAACATTCCTAGGCCAGCAACCCCCGGTAACCCTCAGCATCCGAGCCGAAGACTCCCGGAGCTCGGGCGAAGACATCCTTTCCCCCGGGGCCGCACACGTCCTCATCAACTCTCTAGCAAAACTATCAGACACCCCAAGTCCTCCCATCGCAGTACCTAATTTTCTCTTTTTCGAGGAAGGGGCGGCCGCCGGCGCAGGGTCGTCTCTAGTCTCCACCGCCGGTTTCTTCCCACGGCGGTCCGCTTCGTCTTGACCGGGATAGCCGTCGTACGGCAATTGATTTAATTCGAAGACCCTGTTCAAACGGTCATTTGACCCGCGGACATCAAAGCTGCGCTGGCCTTCCGTCCTCGACACGTAACGTCCCACGAGCCGCACCGCCAAGTCCTCCGCATCACGCACAAAGGCGACCGGGTCACGGTTTCGCAAATTCAGTGCGAAGGCAGGACTTCGCACCACCCTTCCTCCGTGAAAAGGCATCTGGCGAGGGCACACTTCGCCCAACGCCCAGCCGTGCGCCAAGGGCCAGACCCCGTACGCCACGAACTCTTCAACTAAATCACGCCCACTGCTCTGACCGGCGGCGCACCGAAGGGCCCCTTCGTCTGCATCCTCTTCTGCCACTTCAAAGGGCGGATACGCAGAGTAATAATGAGAGCACATCTCAGACACGGGGAGTCCCTCATGGTCTTCGACAGTACCCTCAGCAACGTAAAACCAAAATTCATTCCAATTGCCCCACTTGTTGCGGGCGCACGGAACCAACTCCACTACTGTCATTGTGGTCTTGCCGGTCTTCGGCGTGAATGTGCATGACCCGAACTAGGCAACTCCGTCCCCAACCATCATCTTCTGCCAATGCAAACAATAATTCTTCGCAAAAACTTCAACCGACGGCTGTCCGCCGTACGAAGTCGTCGCCCAGACATACTTCGCCAGCGCCACCATGGCATTCGGTGTCAGCTGATGTATTTGAACGTTGAATCTACGCAGGACTTCGCCAACAAACCGGTGCGCAGGCAAGCGGAGACCGGCGGCGAAGAACGCCTCGAAAACGACCAACTCACCCTCCGGCTCGGGGATTTCCTCCGTCCCCGGAGCACGAGCAACTCCGTCGCCAAAGTAGCCCAACCGCTGCATATCTTCAACACGGGCTGACGTCATCCGTGACACACCAAAATCAACAGAGTCGCCGGCGCGCAACTCCTCCACCATCAAGCTACTCAACGTCTCCTCAGACGAGGCGGCGGCCGGCGGCGTGGTGTCGGCGGAAGAAGAGGACGACATTGCTACGTACCGTCGACGGCGGCGGGCGGTCTGCTTCACTCGAGCCAGATCTCCGGCGATCAAGAGCACGGCGGGCAGACGAGCAGCAAGACGGCGGGCGGCTAGGGTTTTCGCGGAGCGCGGAAGGCAAAGTTCAAAAAGCACCGACCCCCGCCCCCTTTTATAGGCAGGGCGCGGCTCTTCGGGAAACCCGCAATCCGACAGGGCGCGGCGCTTCGGGAAACCCGCAATCCAACAGTACGCCGTCCATCAACGGTCACATCGAAAACCCCCGCGGAACCACTTCGAGCGAGGGCAGCGTCTCCGCCATCTAGCGACGTCTTCGGCACCAGGTGACTTTGTCGAACTGGTCCCTCGGAGGGCAAACGTTGGGGCGAAGGCAAAGACGCCACCCTTCGCTCGTCGCCTTCGCTGCAGTCGCTGGTCTGACAGAAACAAAACGGGCAGGGACACCCTTCGCTCGATTCAGCACCAGACGAAGGCCTGCGGTGACGTCTCCCCGCAGCACGACCTCGTCCTGCTCTGAGGCCCACGTGTGATCTGGCCCATTATAACGGGCCCCGCGTGGCCGCCTCTGTGTTACGGGCCTAGTTTGTAAAGGCATTCTTGTAATTACAGCTTGTAACCCTGCTTTATGGGAATATTCTGGGGATAAACTAGGTGTCTGAGGGCACATGCGTCCTTAACACAAGGCGCTGGGCACTCAGATACCTATAAATACCCCCGCACAGTGCCCGTGAGAGGCTAGATTAACAGAGCTATTGCCCCCGAGCACGTAACCCTGTTGTCACCACTGTTCACCCTTGTTGGCCTCCTTGCTGCAGAGAGCAAGTTCCAACAGTGGGTAACTAATCAGACGCTTAATATTTGATTAGCACTACTTGTTTTAGTTGAGACACAAGGAAGATCAGATGGAACGAGGCGACAACACCCACTGAATCAACCATATGGAAGGGCCCAAAGATTTCGAATGCCAAAAATTTGTCGAACCCTTTTTTATACACAATATGATGATCGAGTCCTAATAACTTGGAGATACTTTTTGTTGCCATACACTACGTAGGCGCTACTCGTTGAAGTGAGGTATACAAAATGTATCAGTTTCTGACAGCTAAATCAATTTCTGGTTATTATTAGAACATACGTTTATTTTCAATGGCCGCCGGCCGCCGTAAAGATGCATCGGGCACAACCTTATTTCCAATAGCCACCATAGGGAGCCATCAAAAATAATCTTATGCCTGATGGGCCTCTGCGGTGGCCATGGCCATCGGAAGTTAGGTGTTCACGACCATCTCACAATAAAATTCTCATATCGTTCGCATTCTAAGTCTATGTTCCCTCTTCTCTCGTCGGCACCTGGCGCCGCCTGGTGCTCCGCCCACCGAGCCGTGTTGTCCACCGCGCTGCTCGCACACCTCAACCGACTATCGAGCTCGTCCACCTTGCCTTCCTCAATCTCAAGCATGTTCACTTGTTAAATTTAGTGTTGACTAATTTTGATTGTTGGTATTGGACCAATTCACCATCTTTTTCATGATTTAGTGTTGTTATTTCTGATGGCCATAAGTGAATAGAGAATTTAATAAACTTATTTCCGTCTGCCGACATATGAATAGAATGTTTAAAGGTCTAATTTTCAACAGTAATTGCTAAAACCATCAGAAATAAGGTTTTGTCACCATTAGTAGGTCATTTAGTATCGAGTTTGTTAAGATAATGTTGTTAATTAGATTCAAATGTCGCATTATTTAATTATTACTCGAATTATATACTATGAGAAATGAAATATTAGTTTCATGATAACTATAGCATGAAATGAAAGTTTATTATGAGACCTGGAATGAAAATTCTATTGTAAATAGATTATAGTATTACATAATGAAACATATGTGTCACCCGTTTTGGATCAATGTACTTCACATGCGGCGCATGTGAGGTATGTTGGCGCAAAGTTGTCTCAATTTATGACAAGCCATAAGGCTGAACGAAATTTTGGTAGCACAACCATATTGTTCTTCATTGCATCATTTTTGGGCGTGCTAATGGATAACAATAGGGTTATGCTGCCAAAATTTCATTTGGGCTCATGGCTTGTTATAAATTCGTGCTATGTCGATCACTCTTGGGTACGTTTAGGACATATCCTTTTTATAGATGTAGGACCATGATTTCTTTATAATAATAATAAGCGGTTCATTCATGATTCATCTAGGTTAATATTTTGCCTCTAGCATGGGTGAGGACCGTCGATGGATGTATGAAGGTCGTAAGAAGAGAGGGGCTCTATCTAGTGAGTGAGAAGACCGATGAATTTCTGATCTTGTTTTGGTAGATCAGAGATGGTACCAACGATAGGTGCCCTTGTAGCATGTGTTGGAACAATTATTTCTATGACACGAGAACTATGTCAATAGATCTTTGTAAGAACGATTTTGTCTAGCTATGAGGTCTGTTAGCACCACGACGAGGAACTACCTCATTAGAATGTATGAGAAGTTCACGTTAAAAATGTAGATAAGTTCGGTGGTTATGGTCATGGCGCACGAACTTAAGTTCGTGAGCACCCACGTTTTTACTCCAACCCATGAACTTAACTCAAATAAGGTCGTCGGTATCCATGTTCTTAATTTTCCCCCACAACTGTTGGGGGCCTTCGGCTTCCGAAGGTCCTCAAAAACGCGATTTAACAATGTTTCTGGAGTGTAATACATGAACAGGTACCTTCGGACTTGGATTAAAATCACAGTGTGAAGAAGTACAAGGAATACGAAGGATGGCGCAGAGCCAAAGCTATGCGCAGGAGAGCTTCGACATGATAGCAGAAAAGGAAATCGACTTAAAGATGAAAAGGCTATTTAGACCTCGATGAATTACTATAGAGTCATTAGCAAATATAAAATGCATGGATGTAATTTTACATGGGCTGCGTCCCATGCCTATAAATAGATGAACAGTGTTCTCGTACTGTTCACGCTGACTTGGCATTTGCTTTTGCGTCACGCTTGTACTTTTGCTTTCTTTCAAGCCGAAGGTACATCTGTAATTTGTTATCATTTCTATTTTTCCATAATAATAAAATAGAAATGAGATAATAATAATATTTAAGTGCTTATGTTATTTCTCATACTTTATGTGAATCCTTCTTCATTATTTGTTGTACTGATGAAGGTATGTCCTTCATAACCTTCGTCCGAAATTCATTATATCCCAAGGGAAATAATGCTTCGAAGGACGAAGGACTTTAACGTTTAACAATTTCTGTGTTGCCTTGTTCTTAATTCATAGCATTTAAGGACAAGTCCCCAACAACAACCCTTTATCCGTTTCTTGTAGTGAAGTGCCTCAGAAGGGCAGATCATCAAATCATAGCAATAGCTACCAACACATAGGATAAAAGGGTATTATCTCGCATGGAGAGTCCAAACCTGTCTGAATTCTTGTGCCTCTTTGCACATTTACCTTCAGTTCTCGGTCTCATGGCCTATCCTATAACTGCACTATCAAAATAATCGTTGACAAAACTCGACTACGTCTAAACAAGTTTTTGTCCTCTCTCTTTGATTCACTACTGAAAGGGAATTAGGCTTACACCTATTTCCTAATTGATATTGGTGGTTGAATTGCCCAACACAAATAATTGGACTAACTAGTTTGCTCTAGTCTATAAGTTTTACAGGTGCCAAAGGTTCACAATAAGCCAATAAAAAGACCAAGAAAGGGTTCAAACAAAGAGAGCAAAAGACAACCCAAAGGCACCCTGGTCTGGCACACCGGACAGTGTCTGGTGCACCAGGACACTCGACGCTGAACTCGCCACCTTCGGAAAAATGGGAGGCCGCTCCACTATAATTCACCGGACTGTCCGGTGTGCCAGAAGAGCAACGACTACTTCGCGTGCAACGGTCGACTGCAACGCATTTAATGCGCGCCTGCGCGCGCAGAGGACAGAGCACGCGCAGTTGGCGCACCGGACAGTCTACAGGACCTGTCTGGTGCACCACCGGACAGCCCAGAGGCCCCACAAGTCAGAGCTCCAACGGTCGAACCCCAACGGCTGGCTGACGTGACTGGCGCACCGGACTGTCTGGTGCGCCATGCGACAGCAGCCTTCCAACGGCCATTTTTGGTGGTTGGGGCTATAAATACCCCAACCACCCCACATTCAATGGCATCCAAGTTTTCTACCTTCAACACATTACAAGAGCTATAGCATTCAATTCTAGACACAACCAAAGAGATCAAATCCTCTCCCAAGTCCGAAATCACTCCAAATCAAATAGTGACTAGAGAGAGCGACATTTGTGTTCATTTGAGATCTTGCGCTTGGATTGCTTCTTTTCTTTCTCATTCTTCTTGTGATCAAACTCAATTGTAACCAAGGCAAGAGACACCAATTGTGTGGTGGTCCTTGCGGGAACTTTGTGTTCTGTTTGATTGAGAAGAGAAGCTCACTCGGTCTAAGTGACCGTTTGAGAGAGGGAAAGGGTTGAAAGAGACCCGGTCTTTGTGACCACCTCAACGGGGAGTAGGTTTGCAAGAACCGAACCTCGGTAAAACAAATCATCGTGTCTCACTCCTTATTTGCGCACGATTTGTTTTGCGCCCTCTCACTCGGACTCGTTCATATTTCTAACGCTAACCCGGTTTGTTGTTGTGCTTAAGTTTATAAAATTCAGATTCGCCCTATTCACCCCCCCTCTAGGCGACTTTCAATTGGTATCAGAGCTCGGTGCTTCATTAGAGCCTAACCGCTCAAAGTGATGTCGGGAGCATCCGCCAAGAGGGAGATCGGGACCGGCGAGAAGCCCGCTACAAGCCATGGGAAGGCTCCATCCGGAGAGTCCGGTAACAAGGTGAAGGGATCGCCTTCACACAACAAGTCGGGTCGGAGCGGTGACAAAAAGAAGAAGATGAGGAAGGTGGTCTACTACGAGACCGACTCTTCGTCGCCATCCACCTCCGGCTCCGACACGCCGTCCGTAACTTCTAAGCGCCATGAGCGCAAGAAGTTTAGTAAGATTCCCCTACGCTACCCTCACATTTCCAAACATACTCCTTTACTTTCCGTCCCATTAGGCAAACCACCCATGTTTGATGGTGAAGATTATAATATGTGGAGTGATAAAATGAGGCATCATCTAACCTCACTCCACACTAGCATTTAGGATGTTGTTGAGATTGTAGTACAGGTTCCATCACCGGGGGATGAAGACTATGATTGGGACGAGGTCGCCCAAATCCGACACTTCAACTCCCAAGCCACCACTATACTCCTCGCCTCTCTAAGTCGAGAGGAGTATAACAAGGTGCAAGGACTAAAGAGCGCCAAGGAGATTTGGGACGTACTCAAGACCGCGCACGAAGGAGATGAGGTGACCAAAATCACCAAGCGGGAGACGATCGAGGGGGAGCTCGGTCGGTTCCGACTCAACCAAGGCGAGGATCCTCAAGCCATGTACAACCGCTTGAAGACCTTGGTGAACCAAGTGCGCAACCTCGGGAGCACCAAATGGGATGACCATGAGATGGTCAAGGTTATTCTAAGATCCCTCGTTTTCCTTAACCCTACGCAAGTTCAATTAATTCATGGTAATCCTAGATATACACTAATGTCTCCCGAGGAAGTAATAGGAAACTTTGTGAGCTTTGAGTTGATGATCAAAGGCTCAAAGAAAATCATCGAGCTAGATGGCTTCTCTACGCCCGAAGCACAACCGGTCGCATTCAAGGCAACAGAGGAGAAAAAGGAGGAGTCTACATCAAGTAGACAACCCATCGACGCCTCTAAGCTCGACAATGAGGAGATGGCGCTCATCATCAAGAGCTTCCGCCAAATCCTCAAGCAAAGGAGGGGGAAGGATTACAAGCCCCGCTCCAAGAAGGTTTGCTACAAGTGTGGTAAGCCCGGTCACTTTATTGCAAAATGTCCTCTATCTAGTGACAGTGACAGGGATAACGACAAGAAGGGCAAGAGGAGAGAAAAGAAGAGGTACTATAAGAAGAAGGGCGGCGATGCCCATGTGTGCCGCGAGTGGGACTCCGACAAGAGCTCCTCCGACTCCTCCTCCGACGAGGACGCCGCCAACATCGCCGTCACCAAGGGCCTCCTTTTCCCCAACGTCGGCCACAAGTGCCTCATGGCAAAGGACGGCAAAAAGAAGAAGGTAAAATCAAAATCCTCCACTAAATATGCATCCTCTAGTGAGGAAGATAATGCTAGTGATGAGGAGGATAATTTGCGCACCCTTTTTGCCAACCTAAACATGCAACAAAAAGAAAAATTAAATGAATTAATTAGTGCTATTCATGAGAAGGATGAACTCTTGGACTCTCAAGAGGACTTCCTTATTAAAGAAAACAAGAAGCATGTTAAGGTTAAGAATGCTTATGCTCTAGAAGTAGAAAAATGTGAAAAATTATCTAGTGAGCTAAGCACTTGCCATGATACTATTGCCAACCTTAGAAATGAAAATGCTAAATTGATTGCTAAGGTTGATTCTAATGCTAGTGATGTTTCAATTCCCAATCTTAGAGATGATAATGTTAATTTACTTGCTAAGATTGAAGAATTAAATATCTCTCTTGCTAGCCTTAGAAATGATAATGAAAAATTAATTGCTAAGGCTAAAGAATTAGATGTTTGTAATGCTTCCATTTCCGATCTTAGAAATAACAATAATATTTTGCGTGCTAAGATTGTTGAACTTAATTCTTGCAAACCCTCTACATCTACCATTGAGCATGTTACTATTTGCACTAGGTGTAGAGATGTTAACATTGATGCTATTCATGATCACATGGCTTTAATTAAACAACAAAATGATCATATAGCAAAATTAGATGCTAAAATTGCCGAGCATGACTTAGAAAATGAAAAATTTAAATTTGCTAGAAGCATGCTCTATAATGGGAGACGCCCTGGCATCAAGGATGGCATTGGCTTCCAAAGGGGAGACAATATCAAACTTAATGCCCCTCTTAAAAGATTGTCTAACTTTGTTAAGGGCAAAGTTCCCATGCCTCAGGATAACGAGGGTTACATTTTGTACCCTGTTGGTTATCCCGAGAGCAAAATTAGGAGAATTCGTTCTAGGAAGTCTCACTCTGGCCCTAATCATGCTTTTGTGTATAAGGGTGAGACATCTAGCTCTAGGCAATCAACCCGTGCAAAATTGCCTAAGAAGAAAACTCCAATTGCATCAAATGATTCTAAAATTTCATTTAAAACTTTTGATGCATCCTATGTTTTAACTAACAAATCTGGCAAGGTAGTTGCCAAGTATGTTGGGGGCAAACACAAGGGATCAAAGACTTGTGTTTGGGTACCCAAAGTTCTTGTATCTAATGTCAAAGGACCCAAAACCATTTGGGTACCTAAAATCAAGAACTAAACTTGTTTTGTAGGTTTATGCATCCAGGGGCTCAAGTTGGATCATCGATAGCGGGTGCACAAACCATATGACAAGGGAGAAGAAGATGTTCTCCTCCTATGAGAAAAACCAAGATTCCCAACGAGCTATCACATTCAGGGATGGAAATCAAGGTTTGGTCAAAGGATTGGGTAAAATTTCTATATCACCTGACCATTCCATTTCCAATGTTTTTCTTGTAGACTCTTTAGATTACAACTTGCTTTCAGTTTCGCAATTATGTAAAATGGGCTACAACTGTCTTTTTACAGATGTAGGTGTTACTGTCTTTAGAAGAAGTGATGATTCAATAGCATTTAAGGGAGTGTTAGAGGGTCAGCTATACTTAGTAGATTTTGATAGAGCTGAACTCAACACTTGCTTAATTGCTAAGACTAACATGGGCTGGCTCTGGCATCACCGACTAGAACATGTTGGAATGAAGAATCTTCACAAACTTCTAAAGGGAGAACACATTTTGGGACTAACAGATGTTCATTTTGAGAAAGACAGGGTTTGTAGCGCATGTCAGGCAGGGAACCAAGTTGGTGTTCATCATCCACACAAGAACATCATGACGACTGACAGGCCTCTCGAGCTCCTACACATGGATCTATTCAGCCCGATTGCTTACATAAGCATCGGCGGGAGTAAGTACTGTCTAGTTATTGTGGATGACTATTCTCGCTTCACTTGGGTGTTCTTTTTGCAGAAAAAATCTCATACCCAAGAGACCTTAAAGGGATTCTTGAGACGGGCTCAAAATGAGTTTGGCTTAAGGATCAAAAAGATTAGAAGCGACAATGGGACGAAGTTCAAGAACTCTCAAATTGAAGGCTTCCTTGAGGAGGAGGGCATCAAGCATGAGTTCTCTTCTCCCTACACCCCACAACAAAACGGTGTAGTGGAGAGGAAGAATCGAACTCTATTGGACATGGCAAGAACCATGCTTGATGAGTACAAGACTTCGGATCGGTTTTGGGCCGAGGCGGTCAACACCGCCTGCTACGCCATCAACCGGTTATATCTACACCGAATCCTCAAGAAGAAATCTTACGAACTCCTTACCGGTAAAAAGCCCAATGTTTCATATTTTAGAGTCTTTGGTAGCAAATGCTTTATTCTTGTTAAAAGAGGTAGAAAATCCAAATTTGCTTCTAAGGCTATAGAAGGCTTTTTACTAGGATATGATTCAAACACAAGGGCATATAAAGTCTTTAACAAGTCCTCTGGACTAGTTGAAGTTTCTTGTGACATTGTGTTTGATGAGACTAACGGCTCTCAAGTAGAGCAAGTTGATCTTGATGAGCTAGGTGATGAAGAGGCTCCGTGCGTCGCGCTAAGGAACATGTCTATTGGGGATGTGTGTCCTAAGGAACCCGAAGAGCCACCACAAGCACAAGATCAACCATCTTCCTCCACACAAGCATCTCCACCAACTCAAGATGAGGATAAGGCTCAAAATGATGAAGGAGAAGATCAAAAAGTTGAGCCACCTCAAAAGGAGAGCAATGATCAAGGGGGAGATGCCCATGACCAAGATGAGGAAGATGATCAAGTTCCAAGGCCGCCACACCCAAGAGTCCACCAAGCAATCCAACGAGATCACCCTGTGAACACCATCCTCGGCGATATTCAAAAGGGGGTAACTACTCGATCTCGTGTTGCTCATTTTTGTGAACATTATTCGTTTGTTTCCTCTATTGAGCCACACAAGGTAGAGGAAGCACTTCAAAATTCGGATTGGGTGGTGGCGATGCAAGAGGAGCTCAACAACTTCACTAGGAATGAGGTATGGCATTTAGTTCCACGTCCTAACCAAAATGTTGTAGGAACCAAGTGGGTCTTCCGCAACAAGCAAGATGAGCATGGTGTGGTGACAAGGAACAAAGCCCGACTTGTGGCCAAAGGGTATTCACAAGTCGAAGGTTTGGATTTCGGTGAAACCTATGCACCCGTAGCTAGGCTAGAATCAATTCGCATTTTACTTGCCTATGCTACTTACCATGGCTTCAAGCTTTACCAAATGGACGTGAAGAGTGCCTTCCTCAATGGACCAATCAAGGAGGAGGTCTATGTTGAGCAACCTCCCGGCTTTGAAGATAGTGAGTACCCTAACTATGTATATAAACTCTCTAAGGCGCTTTATGGGCTCAAGCAAGCCCCAAGAGCATGGTATGAATGCCTAAGAGATTTTCTTATCACTAATGGCTTCAAAGTCGGAAAGGCCGATCCTACTCTATTCACTAAAACTCTTGACAATGATTTGTTTGTATGCCAAATTTATGTTGATGATATTATATTTGGGTCTACTAACGAATCTACATGTGAGGAATTTAGTAGGATCATGACACAGAAATTCGAGATGTCAATGATGGGGGAGTTGAAGTACTTCTTGGGATTTCAAGTAAAGCAACTCCAAGAGGGCACCTTCATTAGCCAAACAAAGTATATTCAATACATTCTAAACAAGTTTGGGATGAAGGATGCCAAACCCATCAAGACACCCATGGGAACCAATGGGCATCTCGACCTCGACACGGGAGGTAAATCTGTTGATCAAAGGTATACCGGTCGATGATAGGATCTTTACTCTATTTATGTGCATCTCGACCGGACATTATGCTTTCCGTATGCATGTGTGCAAGATTCCAAGCCGACCCTAAGGAAGCTCACCTTACGGCCGTAAAACGAACCTTGAGACATTTAGTTTATACTCCTAAGTTTGGGCTTTGGTACCCTCGTGGATCCACATTTGATTTAATTGGTTATTCGGATGCGGATTGGGCGGGGTGTAAAATTTATAGAAAGAGCATATCGGGGACTTGCCAGTTCTTGGGAAGATCCCTGGTGTCTTGGGCTTCAAAGAAGCAAAATTCCGTAGCTCTTTCTACCGCTGAAGCCGAGTATATTGTCGTAGGCCATTGTTGCGCGCAATTACTTTGGATGAGGCAAACCCTTAGGGACTACGGTTACAAATTAACCAAAGTTCCTCTTCTATGTGATAATGAGAGTGCAATCCGCATGGCGGATAATCCCGTTGAGCATAGCCGCACTAAACACATAGTCATTCGGTATCATTTTCTAAGGGATCACCAACAAAATGGAGATATCGATATTGCTTACATTAACACCAAGGAACAATTAGCCGATATCTTTACCAAGCCACTAGATGAACAAACTTTCAACAAACTTAGGCATGAGCTAAATATTCTTGATTCTAGGAATTTCTTTTGATGTCTTGCATACATAGCTCATTAATATACCTTTGATCATGTCTCTTTTATTTGCTATGACTAATGTGTTTTCAAGTGAATTTCAAACCAAGTCATAGATTGAAAGGGATTTGGAGTCTTCGGCGAAGACAAAGGCTTCCACTCCATTCAAAACTCATCCTTCGCCGTCGCTCCGAGCAACTCTCCAACTTTGGTATAATCTTCACTCATATTTTGTTTGCCAAAGGGGGAGAAAGTAGTTATATAAAAGGGCTTATATTTCACTCTAGTATCCGTTTTTGGCGATTCATGCCAAAGGGGGAGAAAGTATTAGCCCAAAGCAAAAGGACCGCACCACCACCAATTTTCGAAATTTGAGTTAAGAAAAAGTCTTGAAATGATGAATTTTTCAATTGATATCTTATTGTATTCAAAAGGGGGAGAAAGTAGTATTTTCAAATTGGTATCTTAAAACCCTCTTGAACACTAAGAGGAGGATTTTATTAAGGGGGAGTTTTGTGTTAGTCAAAGGAAAAACATTTAAAACAAGGGGAGAAAATTTCAAATCTTGATAATGCTTCTCAAAATCTTATTCATCTACCTTTGACTACTTGCAAAAGGAATTTGAAAAGAATTTACAAAATAATTTGCAAAAACAAAACATGTGGTGCAAGCGTGGTCCAAAATGTTAAAAATAAAGAAACAATCCATGCATATCTTATGAAAATATGTATTGGTTCAATTCTAAGTAACCTTTGCACTTACATTTTGCAAACTAGTTCAATTATGCACTTCTATACTTGCTTTGGTTTGTGTTGGCATCAATCACCAAAAAGGGGGAGATTGAAAGGGAATTAGGCTTACACCTATTTCCTAATTGATTTTGGTGGTTGAATTGTCCAACACAAATAATTGGACTAACTAGTTTGCTCTAGTCTATAAGTTTTACAGGTGCCAAAGGTTCACAATAAGCCAATAAAAAGACCAAGAAAGGGTTCAAACAAAGAGAGCAAAAGACAACCCAAAGGCACCCTGGTCTGGCGCACCGGACTGTCCGGTGTGCCACCGGACAGTGTCCGGTGCACCAGGGCACTCGACGCTGAACTCGCCACCTTCGGGAAAATGGGAGGCCGCTCCGCTATAATTCATCGGACTGTCCGGTGAAGCACCGGACAGTGTCCGGTGTCACACTGGACTGTCCGGTGTGCCAGCGGAGCAACGGCTACTTCGCGCGCAACGGTCGACTGCAACACATTTAATGCGCGCCTGCGCGCGCAGAGGACAGAGCACACGCAGTTGGCGCACTGGACAGTCTACAGGACCTGTCCGGTGCACCACCGGACAGCCCAGAGGCCCCACAAGTCAGAGCTCCAACGGTCGAACCCCAACGGCTGGCTGACGTGGCTGGCGCACCGGACATTGTCCGGTGGCGCACCGGACTGTCCGGTGCGCCATGCGACAACAGCCTTCCAACGGCATTTTTTGTGGTTGGGGCTATAAATACCCCAACCACCCCACATTCAATGGCATCCAAGTTTTCCACCTTCAACACATTACAAGAGCTATAACATTCAATTCTAGACACAACCAAAGAGATCAAATCCTCTCCCAAGTCCGGAATCACTCCAAAACAAATAGTGACTAGAGAGAGCGACATTTGTGTTCATTTGAGCTCTTGCGCTTGGATTGCTTCTTTTCTTTCTCATTCTTCTTGTGATCAAACTCAATTGTAACCAAGGCAAGAGACACCAATTGTGTGGTGGTCCTTGCGGGAACTTTGTGTTCCGTTTGATTGAGAAGAGAAGCTCACTCGGTCTAAGTGACCGTTTGAGAGAGGGAAAGGGTTGAAAGAGACCCGGTCTTTGTGACCACCTCAACGGGGAGTAGGTTTGCAAGAACCGAACCTCGGTAAAACAAATCATCGTGTCTCACTCCTTATTTGCCCACGATTTGTTTTGCGCCTTCTCACTTGGACTCGTTCATATTTCTAACGCTAACCCGGTTTGTAGTTGTGCTTAAGTTTATAAAATTCAGATTCGCCCTATTCACCCCCCTCTAGGTGACGTTCAACTACCATTGTCATTTCTCTATTTTATGGTCATTTGGTTAGTTCGATGACTCCCCTTGGTTCAAAGATTTTAGTCTAAAGAAACAACAATCATTTCTTACTACTCTAGATTCATAGTCCTTAACTGCCCCAATGAGCTAAACCATTCAAGACCTTGCCCATCTTTACATGGATGAACACCTCTCTAGCCCTTGATTTATTCTCATAATCTTGGTCAAGTTTAGATCATGTGACCAATATATGTTTTTAGTTGAAAACACAAAGTACATGTGCGAGACATGAGAAACCAATCACATTATTGACTTTTATCGACTAATAAAATACACGACAACAAAAGTAAACAAGCAATGTTACACAACATTGGATCAAGTATAAGGATGAAAGTTCAAGTAGGCTAGTATAGGAATGATAGTCACATAGTAACATATAATGCTTATACTAGACCTTTAAGCACATTATGCGAACTACAAAAAATTACAGATGCTTAGGTTCATACCTTGTATTAATTTAAGTGGTGGCTCATCGACAACTTCTAGGGTAGAGGTTCCTCGATTGTGACTTCTTTAGGGCCTTCAAGACCTATTGAATGCATGATGCAAAAGGAGTACAATGTTATGAACTAGATTACATGACATGCTTCACAATGATGTATAACATATGGGCTACAATAATATATAATGTATTGCAAAGTGCAATAGAAGATAGTGATGTTCTGTTGAACAATTGAGGTGTACATTGGATGGTTGGGGAAAGTCCATGGAAACATTTCATGTTTTCTAAGTGTGTAATTTTGGACGGTCTAATGTTCCTTCGGAGTGTTTGAGTGAGAAGATGCAAATTGTGTAGCCTTGGGGTTTGTATTTTTTACCAAAGTGTCTAGTGTTCTTAAGGCAATCCGTGGGAACAAGTGCTATGGAGGTTGAGTGTTTGTGCTGAGACGATGTTCTCATCAACTATCCGGTGTTCTCACAAAGAGTCCACGAGAACACAGTTCATGTGTTTTGAGACTTCAAAAATGTAATCCCATGCTAGGGTTTGTGCTTGTGCAAAGTATGGTGTGGGTTGTTTCTAAGGTTCCATAGAACATATCTAGCTAGGTGAATCTAGCCACATCGCATCTAATCCAACAAAAGTTTATTTGGTGCTACTTCCTACATGATGGACAACTAGGTTTGGTCCATGGTATATCTAACTATTGAGCTTGAGATTTACTTACCAAAGGATGTTGCTGATATTCTCAGTGAGTGGGAGAAGTCGGATCCACCTCTCCTCCCCCTTGGTCACCATCTTCTTGAATTATCTTCCAAGCTCCTAGTTGCTAGGGAGAGAGGGCTCCTCACCCTTTAATCCCGAGCACTTGTGGACTCCTGGATCATGATCTCCATGGTCTTCAAGTTGTGCATGATCTCTAAGTCCCCTTATCCATCTCCTTGGTGCTATTGGATGGTTTCTAGAGAGTGTTTGTGAGAGAGAGAGAGTCTGTCAAAATGTGAGAGCTAGAGCTGCTAGCACTCTTATTCGTCAAGTGTAGATAGGTGGTATGGCATGTTATCTACAATATAAAACAATGTTTTGCACGTCCACAGTCTGCTAAGGACAACCTAACAATGGACAAGTGGTGGGTGTCGGTACCCAGGAATTTTCATTATGGGTTTCCTACCCGGCATTAACATTAGTTTAAAAAAACAAAAAACAAAACCACGAGTGCAATCACCATCGTCGTGAGCCCCCTAGTAGCTAGGACAGAGCTATAGGGTGGTCCATGTGGGCCACAGACCACCCTAGCCCAAAACCCATTAAACTATAGGTATTAGGTATAAAAATATTATGTATGTGCAACAGCTATGTTTTATTTATTTAACGCCTTCGCAACGGCGACGAAACACGTCACGACATCAGGGGAGCTATGCGTTTGGGCCTGCAACTACACTGGGTGGCTATCTGGTTCCAGAACAAAGCTGCACGCCCATTGCCCGTGTCAAGTCGCTAATAGGAGAAGGCCGTGCTCGCCACGCATTACCGTAAATCTCATCAACAACACTGGATCGATCGATTCTCATAGAGTCATACTTATATTTTCTTCTTTTGTCATAAATAAGGTACAGTGACTTTATTTTATCCCAATAAATTTTAATGTAGTATTTTGAATGGTTGTCTCATCACTTCTGTTGAGCGAGATATTTTCTTACAAGTGGATGAAGGTGGTATTATCAATACTTTTTCGGCTATTAAAAGGTGTAGAAGGTAGACCCGACAAAAAAGTAGCATTATATTCTTTTTAAACTATTATTAATAGTTTGGAAGATACAATTTTTATACTTTTAATTGTTAAGATGTTAAATAATTATAAGACCTTTTTATTTAATCATATTGTATTTGGTAAAAATTCTATTGTTTTTACGTGCGATGTATTACACTTATATTGTTAATAAAAATCTAAACCGTACCACGCACATCACTAAAATCCTAGCTACAACTCAGCAGTAGTCATCATATGTGCCCCGCTCAGTAGCAGTGAGGCTACCGATGACTACACGAGCTCCATGCACATCGAGAGTGAGAGATCAACGCACAACGCATTCAATCATGCATAGAAGAATGAACAAACCATACGTCGATTCATCCACATCACTGAGGTGGAGTGGAGACTCAAGAAATCGCAGAGGACAACGAATGGATACATATCAGAGAGAGGGAGATTCACACGCTGCCCTGTCACCACTGCATGGGCCTCGTGCTCGGCCAACACCGCCCCCAAAAGCTGCTGTTTTAAGATCCGCTGGTGATACCTGATAATGAAATCCATCTATTTATACCGGTTATATTATCACTGTCAATTGAAGCTACAATGGTGATATATTATAACTTGCCGGTTATAAAACAATGGCCAACAGCGATTGCATATTCTATGGTAGTATTTTCACATCACCGGTCCAAAATCAAGTGAGGCAGCAGTCACTAGTACAGAGAAGCTCTATAGTGGCGGTCGTAAACTTATTTTTAGTGGCGTTTTTCGTAACTGCCAGTGCTAGAGACCAGTAAAAATCATCATTTTTACAGGCGGGTAACAATCGATTTTCACTGGCGGTCGACGTAATAAAACCGCCAGTGCAAATCGTTTCCAGGAAACATAAAACAAATTTTAAAAATAGTAAAAAATTATTTTTATTAGGGGGCCTCAGCCCACCCACCACAAAGTCGCAAGTCGTGGCATTTCTCGCGCAAAATTCGCGCGCTACGCGGCTGTTAGTAATCGAACCGTCGACCCCACCCTCACGCGTACCCTCCACTACCCTTCCATTATATGTCTAATCTAAGACATTTTACTATCTTTCCTTAAAAAATTCTTCCTCTATATTCAATTTATCTCCAACCGTTACCCTTATACCCTTTCCTGAACAGCAATTACCACAAACGGCATTGGGCCAACATACTGCGTTAGAAAAAAGGGATAGGAAAAAAAAAAAGAAGAACCTCAGGTTCATCTTCTCGAGTGGGCGCGCTCACGCGGCGCAAGGAACAACTCATCACCCACGCGCCTACATGAGGTATCGAAGACACGGGCGCGGAGCTCCTTAGCCTCGAGCCAGAGGAGACAGAGCTTCTTCGTCTTCCATTATGGAAAGGATGGTGTCAGAGTTATCGAAGACGCCGTCACTCCACTCCTCCGAGTCGGCAGGCTTGAAGCCTTCGTCTTCAACTCCGCCAGAGGAGGCCGAGCCCATCATTGTCTTCATCTGCATTCATGTCACGTGCCTGTACAGGGGCTCCCCTCACTGGCGATGAAGAACTCGGCCGCCAACATCGCCTCGCTCTCCCGCATGGAAGATTCATGCGCGTGATCGGTTGATGCACAACATTTGCGGGGTGTTTCCATCGCCGCACATATTCGGTGAAATCAATTGTCTCTTAGGCCATGTTCGGTTACATTTGGATTGAAGGGTATTGACTCCTATTCAAATTTAATTTGACTAGCAAGGGATTTAATCCCCTCCAGTCCCCTTCAGTCCACCCCTAACCGACCAAGTCCTTAATGTGTGGGTCATTTCTATGGGAAACCGTTGGAGGCTATCTGGGGAACAGTGATCCCAGGCATACGGTTTGGGGATGTTTACTAGGTAGCGTTGGAGAGAGCCTAAACGAGTGACACTACCAAATTCGTCACATTTTCCCATGTCTTGCGACCTAGAGTCTCGGCGACTTTTGGCTTGTTTGTTTCGACTTCTAGCCGGATTATGACTGTTAGAATTGGCTTCTAGCAACAAAACACTTTGCTTCTCAGCCTGCTTCTGTGAAAATCATCTAAATCAACACGAATGTAGAATCCGTGAGTCGTCGTGACACTAGAAATCCGTCGCTTCCTAAATCCTAAACCCTCCAGACCCCTTCATACCTCTTCGTAGGTGTCGGTGTTTCGAACCAGCACCGATGAGTAAATTTGTGTATGCGTGTTTTGGATTCGGATGATGTGTTTAGTGGGTGCAAGATTTATACTGGTTTAGATAGAACATCCCTACTTCTAGTCTTTGGTGGCTTGCGCTACTAGCACCTTATTGTTGATTGCTCGTAGTAGGAGTTACAAACGGGCGAGAGAGGGAAGGATCCCAAGTATCTATGCAATGTTGGTTTCGAAGATCTACGTATTAGGTGTTCACTACCTGGCTAATTCGTCGAGTGTTGTTGCCTCTCTGTCCCTTTTTTCTGGACCGACCCTCCCCCTTTTATAGACTAAGGGGTGGTTACAAGTGGCTTTCCTTGGAAGGGATTGGTACGTTGTGGTAAAATGAGGTGTTTTACCCTTGGTACAAGTCTGTCTGTTGGTACTTGTACTCATCGTTTGGGCTCTCTGGTTGTGCTGCTTTAGGTCTGCTGGGACAATGTGTGCAGGCGATTGGGAGTCTGAGCGTCATCATTACTCTCTCTGCTCCATACCGACCCCTGGTGTCCCTCTTCGTATTATGGGCTCTATAGGGGGACTTAGGCATAAGCTATGAGTGAGCCATAGGCCAAGGGCTCATAGGTCATAAATGGGGCTCTTGCCTAGGGTGCGTAGGCCATGAGTGGAAGGAGGATCGACTCGTTTCCGTGACCTGGCTTGGTGCTAGGCACTATTAATGCAATCGATCATTAATGGCGGGACAGTACATCGGCCAGACAAAGAAGCCACTCGAGTGGCTCCCTGATGGTCCGTATGACCCCTCCTAATTCTGCCTTGCGTGGCCCATGAGCTTTGTGCCCCAAGGTCATCTGGGGGTGGGTCCTTCCGGGGCGGACTTCCCCTTTGTCTTTCTTCTGACTTGTGGGTCCCTAGGGTCCCAAGGATCCAATCCCGCGACAGTTGCCCCCAAGGGGAGAGTGTTTCCTTCGGTGGCTTCCTTTCGTTGGGTCGGGCAGCGCTTGGTTTTCTCCTCGATCGACTCCTTGATTTTCACATCTTGAGAGCAGGTAAGATACGTGGGGCCCACCATCGATCTTGCGGGGGTCAATCTGTAGTTATAAGTAGGGGCCCTATCGTTCTATCCTTATTTGGCCTTAATTCACGTCTTTTTGTATTCCAGGAAGGGTTCTTCCTCAGAAAGCTACTCTGACCGTGTTCTCTACGGACGTTTCGGTAGACCATGGATCGTGGCAAGCACCGTGCCATGGAGTGCGTCCAACATGAATGGCACAAAGGTCTCCCATCTCAAGAAGGGTAGGTAGCTTCTAGACGATCCTGATTCCTTCTCCTTTCTTCA
Organism: Zea luxurians; assembly: GCA_029449295.1. Classification (NCBI taxonomy): domain Eukaryota; kingdom Viridiplantae; phylum Streptophyta; class Magnoliopsida; order Poales; family Poaceae; genus Zea; species Zea luxurians. The sequence continues at coordinate 136,153,427 of JAOPSE010000001.1, read as the reverse complement.
TCCTCTCGGGATAGCTCCTTTTGCAGGACGGCTAGCTCGACTGCCATGCGGAGGTTATCTCTTTGTCCTCATCATCCACAGGCTCCGTAGATGAGAGATAGAGGATTGGCCCTCGGGCAGGTGACCTAGGGCCGACCCCTCGATGGGGTGCTTCCAACGCTCTGGTCTTGGTCTGTTGTCCTATCTCAGCTATGGACCAGGTTGAACCTAGACCCCATCCGAGCTGCACCATCTTGTGCAGTAGGGTTGTCGCCTCCCCCCTCTCTCTGGGCTTGTGCAGCCCGACGGGCCTAGGTCCCTGGCCCTTCCACTGCGAGCAATGGCTGAGCTTCAGGGACGACTGGATGCGTCATGGATGGTTTTGAGGACCACCGATGTTCGCCTGACGATCCTTTAGGTGTGTCTATCCACCATGAAGGCTCGTGCGTCAAGTAAGCCACATTACTCGTCACTCGATGCCCTCGCTTTAAGAACTTTCGATGCCTTATCCTTGTATCTTGATAGGGCGGGAGGTGAAGCTGAGTGAGTTTCATCAATAGATAGATGAAGTGACTTGCCATATTTGTGCTTGTCGGGCAACCTGGGTGCAGCACCTGCTCGACATCCTGAGTTGTGTTTGGAATGTCATAGAGCACGACGTCCATTGCGGTGCCACCATCGCCTTTGTAGTCGCCCAACTCTGCCCTAGGACTAACCTTTGTGCTCTGATGGATCTTCCCCAAGGCGCACCATTGGTGACTTTCGAGAGTTTGATTCAAAGATATGATGAGGTGGCTGGTGGAGTCACGAGTTCTGTGTCCTTAGAGGACTTGGTCCATTGGGCTCCTTAATGATTCAGATGTTTTGACTTCCACTGAGTGAACTCTTCTCCCCTGACTTTGTAAGGTGCGGACATGGAAAATGATTGCATGATTTTATACAGGCTCACTCCTCCAGTTGCGACCATGTCAGCTTTTTTTCTAATTTGTTTGTACTGTGACCTCGGGGCAAGCCCCCAAGTCTGAGGTTGTAGTGAGGTGTTGCTCGGGGACTCAAAGGGAAATAGGGTTTAACCTTTTCCTATAAATGATTTTGGTGGTTGAATGCCCAACACAAATAATTGGACTAACTAGTTTGCTCTAGATTATATATTCTACAGGTGCCAAAGGTTCAGCACAAACAAATAAAAAGATCAAAGTTAGGGTTCAAAAGAAAGGAGCAAAAGAAACCGAAGAGAACCCTGGTCTGGCGCACCGGACTGTCCGGTGTGCCACCGGACAGTGTCCGGTGCCCAGGGCCGTACGACTTCAAACTTGCCGACTTCGGGTTTCAGAAGAGCCGCTCCGCTATAATTTACCGGATTGTCCGGTGCACCAGTGGAGCAACGGCTAGCAAGCGCAACGGTCGGCTCCTACGGTCGTCTGACAACGCACAGTGCGCGGACAGTTCGCGCAGAGTCAGAGCAGCCGCCAGAAGGCGCACCGGACAGTGAACAGTGCCTGTCCGGTGCCCCAAGAAGTCAAAGCTCCAACGGTCGAAAACGTCAGAACCTTAACGGTTGGGTGACGTGGCTGGCGCACCGGACAGTGAACAGTGCCTGTCCGGTGCCCCAAGAAGTCAAAGCTCCAACGGTCGAAAACGTCAGAACCTTAACGGTTGGGTGACGTGGCTGGCGCACCGGACAGTATTCGGTGGCGCACCAGACTATCCGGTGCACCCATCGACAGCAGCCTTCCCCAACGGTTGAATTGGTGGTTGGGGGCTATAAATACCCCACAACCACCTCCACTCCAACCATCCAAGCATTCACTCCTTCACATTCAATACAAGAGCAATAGACACCACTCCAAAGACATAATTCAAGAGATCGATCCGCTCAAAGTTTCAAAATTAACTCTAGCGCATTTAGACTTGTGAGAAGATCATTTATGTTTTCTTGTGCTCTTGTTTGCTTGGTTGGCTTTCTTCTTCCTCATTCTTGTTCTCTAAGTGACTTGTAATCAAAGCAAGAGACACTAAGTTTGTAGTGGTCCTTGCGGGGTCTAAGTGGCCTGTTTGATTAAGGAGAAAGCTCACTCGGTCTAGGTGACCGTTTGAGAGAGGGAAAGGATTGAAAGAGACCCGGTCTTTGTGACCACCTCAATGGGGATTAGGTTCATTGGAACCGAACCTCGGTAAAACAAATCACCGTGTCATCTGCTTTTATTTTCTTGGTTGATTTGTTTTTCTCTCTCTTCCGGACAACTTTTATTCTAACGCTAACCCCGGTTTGTAGTTTGCTTAAAGTTGTAAATTTCAGATTTCGCCTATCCATCCCCCCTCTAGGCGACTTTCAGGGACCCCAGATGTAAAAAATTGCCTCGACTTGGGGCTTTAACCAATACATATTCGCTATGTTTTCCCTCCAAGAAAGAGTAACCATTCGTGCTTTCGTTTGGGAGGCGGTGGGTTGCGCATCGGTGTGGCCTCGACCTAATGGTGGGCCAAGCCTGTTCCCTTGTCAGACGAGTTACTGTGTCTTGGTCAGTGTGTTGAGGAGTAATAGGATGGTCTTTATTTAATCATGCCATCCTACCCATTCTCCCTACTCTCCTCTTGTCTTCCTCGTTGTTCCATCTTCCTTGTTTAGCCTTCTCCTTGCCTTCGAGCTTTCGCCAGGTTTCCCTATGGCTTAGTGGCATCGATCCTCGGTGGACCAGGCGCACTTTCGAGCTCTGTTCAAGCGTGGCCTATTAGGTGATGGTGACTGGCTAGCTCCTGGTTCTGAGGAAATTCTAGCCCCTCCCCTAGTTATGTGGTCTCGTTCATTTGTTTTCACGAGCAAGGCCTAGCTCTTCCTCTTCATTTCCTTGTCGCGGTTCTTTTTGATTATCTGCAGGTGCAACTCCATTACCTGAACCTAAACGGGATTCAACATATTGCCGCTTTTGTTGCCTTGTGTGAAGGTTATCTAGGCAGTGTGCCTAGTTTTAACTTATGGCGGTATTTTTCTGCGTCGAGCTGCGGAAGAGGGAAGGGTGGAGAGCGATGGAGGCGTGGCCAATTGGGTGCTCGAGCATCTGTCTTCACAACAGGAGGTCGCGCGAATATATCTCGGTTCCACTTTCGTTGTCAAACAAAAGCTAGCATCAACAATGGTTTTATTTGTAGAACTCCGGTCAAGGGATCATACCGGGAACAAGACTTCCTACCTTCGTGTTGGACGCTCTGCTCAAGGCTCCCCCAATTGGATGACATACCTGGCGAGAAGGGCTAGATCTCTAATTATCTCAAGGGGCATACTCATCCTTTGGGAGAAAGGCATTATAGGTGCGGGCGTCATTGGTTCTTATCTCTGGCACAGAGTTGCTCCCCTTATGGCGTGAGCTAAACCTCTGAATTGGACGAGGGTTAGCCCTTCTTACTCTAGCACTACACCTTCTCCCTGAGATGTGGTCGTCGCCGGGTGGCTCAGGCAGGCCTTAGAGGTACAAAAGGAATCAGATGGGGGGACACAGTTGTACATGTTCCCTGTCCCCCGGCCAACCCTTGATGCATCCGGCACTAGGTTTCATCAAATTCGTGAGTGCTGCTCTCGAGCTGTCCATCTTCGAGGAGGCGGTCCATCCCCACATGCTGCTTTATAGCATCAAATGCCAAATTAGGTCAGGAGGGACAGTAGACCAAAGACCGACACTTTATAGAGATTAGTACTGACGAGGGTGTTATGGGCTTGTCGCCCGACCCCAAGAGGATTCATCCGACCCTTCCTCCAGTCAGCTTGTCAGTGTTTCCTTCGAGGATGGGGTCGCGTCGTCCTCCATGAGTGTGGCGAGCGTGGTGCTGCCACAATCGGTGAACACCTTGTGTGGAATGATGCCCCCGTCCAATCCCTCGTTACAACGTGGTGGATCTGACCCTCCCTCCTTTCGCATAAGTTAGGAGGGCTCGGGTGCGTTCTCCTTTAGAACTATGGGATGTCCTTGCTTTTTTGACCGAGAAGGCGACTCTAGCCCACGGTCGATGGCATCCTATTATGGCTTAAGAGGCGAGGAGCTCAGTCCCTCCTACCCTGCAAACAATGGTGCAAGATTTCGGTTCATCTGTCCCTTCACTAGTGAGGGGGCTCCTCTGACTTGTTTGCTCGAAAAGATCTTCTCGAGCAGAGAGGCTAGGCGCATCGTATCCTAAGAGGGCGAAGGAGACATGGTACGATATTCTCTTCCACGTTCGTTTTGTTTTTTACCTTCTAGGTACTAACATTTCCGTTTGTTGGCAAAGGACTCATGATCCCACCCTCACGGAGATTCGGGTGGAATCTCCTTCTCTCTCGGCATAGTCCAAAGTGGCTACCACAGGAGTCGGGAATGCTAGGGAGTGCTTGTCGTTGATAGTTCTGGTGTTCTCACAAAAGAATTCTGATGTTGGTCATGAGTTTCCTTTATCGAATGGAAACATCAATGGGGAAGTTACCCTCATGCTTCCTCTGTAGTTCTTGTCCACAAAAGACCCTTGTCTCCCCACCGACAAGAGAAGGGTCGGGGATAGTTTTACCTCGGGCCTAGAGCCAAGAGGTCTAGGGCATTCGGGGCCCGAGGCTGCTTTGCTGCGGTTAGGGGGCATTTTACCACCTTGGAGATCGAATGTCGGCAATCCACCCTTGGGAGGGAAGGCGAACCGCCGCCCTGGTTTGTTGGGCGGCCATCGAGGCACCGGCCAGGGCGAAACGTGAAACTGAATGTGAGGCGATCACTTTGCCAACGATGTTGCCACTAAAGCGAGGTCACATAAAGGACCAGTGGGGTTCCACCAAGACTCCGTCACTAGGAAAAAGCGCTAAGGACGGTTCATCGAGGTCTTTCAACAGAGGATAGGGCTCGTTGCTTTTCTTTTGTTTGCTGGCTTTCCTGGTTTTGTTGGCCCTTATGATGTTTCTTCTTATAGATGCAGTAGTTTGGGACAAACTTTCGTGGGTGGAAGACCATCTATTTGCTCTTAATGCTGAGCATGCCAGTTTGCGGGTGGCATTGACATCGTGTGCGATCAACTCATGATTCTGTGGTTGGAGGAATCATCCGCTTCGACCACCCGAATGGCGCTTATCGTCGGTCGCGTACGTGAACTACAGCTAGACACATTTTAGCTTGTGATTAACCATGCCATGGTTGTTACTTGGTCTCATTACGAGAACTCGATCAGGCTGGATCAAGTGTGTCTCGGGTATGCCATCGAATGGCGAGACAATGAACTCGAAGACCAAGAGGCGACGGTTGAACCCTTTGCTCGGCGTCTAGCAGACAATTTTATAGAATTAGTGTTCCCTGAGAAGAAATGGCAAGGGTAAATTTGTTTCTAAGAGATTTGTAAGAATAAAATAATTTAATAAATGAAAGTAGGGTTTTGCGCTCTTTGTCCAGTCTCGTCCTTATTATCGAGCATCCTTAGGAATGGACGTCCACAATCTTCGAGGTCCTCTGATTCGATTGTTGACCGGTGTCATAGCCTTCATGGCGCATGCGTTCGTAGTCCGTCCAATTTCCACGAGAGAACCTTTCGTTTGCATCATTCGTTCCTTAGGTCCATTAATGAGGATAGGGCTAGGGTCCTTGTGCGTGTTCCTTTCCCTTGGGGTTCGATCACAGGAGCCTCATGTTGCGTTGTGTCCCCCTTCCCGTCGAGGGTCCCGAGAGAGGGGGGCACAACACGATGACATATGCCGACGAGCATCCTTTAGCATAAATAAGAAATCATAAAACAACTAATATTGAAAAGTAGGAATAACGTAGGTGGTTAATCGTGAAGAAATCCGACTTTTGATCCACCGATCCTTTCGCTGGTCGACTCGTATCTCCTTAGGCTAAGGCTCGCTACCCATTTTTCATGGTCGATTCAGGCAAGGTTTCAAAATCGTGCTTTATTGAAGATCTTTTAGGGTTACAAGTGGAATAGATGTTTGCTTATGCTAAGAACGACAAGGGATTCCTGGCAGAAGCTCAATGCTTAATGATCCCTCCGGCTCCCATCGCATGTGGTGTCTCATTTCCCTGACGTCGTTGGTGGTGCCCGTTTTTCGAGAAACAGGGGCCTTGGGCTAGGGCAGTCAAGGCCATGGGGGTCAGATGCCCTTCGTGCGCTCCGTCGCTAGGGGACTATCCTCGTCTCTCGTCAGGGTGCAAGGATCTAAACCCAAATCTAAGCAGAGGGCCTCGAAGAAAAGATCTTCATCGCATCTAACCATCCCTACAAATTCAAGTTTGTCGTCTTAGGGACGTGGTCGTGGGCTGAAAGTCGCCTAGAGGGGGGTGAATAGGGCGAATCTGAAATTTATAAACTTAAGCACAACTACAAGCCGGGTTAGCGTTAGAAATATAAATAAGTCCGAGAGAGAGGGCGCAAAACAAATCGTGAGCAAACAAAGAGCGAGACACGAGGATTTGTTTTACCGAGGTTCGGTTCTTGCAAACCTACTCCCCGTTGAGGTGGTCACAAAGACCGGGTCTCTTTCAACCCTTTCCCTCTCTCAAACGGTCACTTAGACCGAGTGAGCTTCTCTTCTCAATCAAAGGGAACACAAAGTTCCCGCAAGGACCACCACACAATTGGTGTCTCTTGCCTTGGTTACAATTGAGTTTGATCACAAGAAGAATGAGAAAGAAAAGAAGCGATCCAAGCGCAAGAGCTCAAATAAACACAAATGTCACTCTCTCTAGTCACTATATGATTTGGAGTGATTCCGGACTTGGGAGAGGATTTGATCTCTTTGGAGTGTCTAGAATTGAATGCTATAGCTCTTGTAATGTATTGAAGGTGGAAAACTTGGATGCAATTGAATGTGGGGTGGTTGGGGTATTTATAGCCCCAACCACCAAAATGTGGCCGTTGGAAGGCTGCTGTCGCATGGCGCACCGGACAGTCCGGTGCGCCACAGGACACTGTCCGGTGCGCCACCGGACACTGTCCGGTGCGCCAGCCACGTCAGCCAGTCATTGGGGTTCGACCGTTGGAGCTCTGACAGGTGGGGCCTCTGGGCTGTCCGGTGGTGCACCGGACAGATCCTGTAGACTGTTCGGTGCGCCAACTGCGCGTGCTCTGTTCTCTGCACGCGCAGGCGCGCATTAAATGCGTTGCAGTCGACCGTTGCGCGCGAAGTAGCCGTTGCTCCGCTGACACACTGGACAGTCCAGTGTGACACCGGACAGTCCGATGAATTATAGCGGAGCGCCCTTCCATTTTCCCGAAGGTGAGGGTTCAGCTTCAAGTGCCCTGGTGCACCGGACACTGTCCGGTGGCACACCGGACAGTCCGGTGCGCCAGACCAGGGTACCTTTGGGTTATCTTTTGCTCTCTTTGTTTGAACCCTTTCTTGGTCTTTTTATTGGCTTGTTGTGAACCTTTGACATATGTAAAACTTATAGACTAGAGCAAACTAGTTAGTCCAATTATTTGTGTTGGACAATTCAACCACCAAAATCAATTAGGAAGAAGGTGTAAGCCTAATTCCCTTTCAATCTCCCCCTTTTTGGTGATTGATGCCAACACAAATCAAAGCAAATATAGAAGTGCATAATTGAACTAGTTTGCATAATTGTAAGTGCAAAGGTTACTTAGAATTGAGCCAATATAAATTCTCATAGGATATGCATGGATTGTTTCTTTCTATTTTTAACATTTTGGACCACGCTTGCACCACATGTTTTGTTTTTGCAAATTCTTTTGTAAATTCTTTTCAAAGTCCTTTTGCAAATAGTCAAAGGTAAGTGAATAAGATTTTGAGAAGCATTTTCAAGATTTGAAGTTTTCTCCCCCTGTTTCAAATGCTTTTCCTTTGACTAAAACAAAACTCCCCCTCAATAAAATCCTCCTCTTAGTGTTCAAGAGGGTTTTAGATATTAGTTTTTGAAGAGGGTGTTCTAATTTGAAATTCTATCAAAAAAAGATATCAATTGAAAAATTCATCATTTCAAGACCTTTTAAAATTTTGAAAATTGGTGGTGGTGCGGTCCTTTTGCTTTGGGCTAATACTTTCTCCCCCTTTGGCATGAATCGCCAAAAACGAATACTTTGAGTGAAATATAAGCCATTATGACTACTTTCTCCCAATTTGGCGAACAAAACATGAGTGAAGATTATACCAAAGTTGGAGAGTTGCTCGGAGCGACGGCGAAAGATGAGTGATTCGATGGAGTGGAGTGGAAGCCTTTGTCTTCGCCGAAGACTCCAAATCCCTTTCAATCTATGACTTGGTTTGAAATTCACTTGAAAACACATTAGTCATAGCATATAAAAGAGACATGATCAAAGGTATATTAATGAGCTATGTATGCAAGACATCAAAAGAAATTCCTAGAATCAAGAATATTTAGCTCATGCCTAAGTTTGTTAAAAGTTTGTTCATATAGTGGCTTGGTAAAGATATCGGCTAATTGTTCTTTGGTGTTAATATATGCAATCTCGATATCCCCCTTTTGTTGGTGATCCCTTAGAAAATGATACCGAATGGCTATGTGTTTAGTGCGGCTATGCTCAACGGGATTATCCGCCATGCGGATTGCACTCTCAGTATCACATAGAAGAGGAACTTTGGTTAATTTGTAACCATAGTCCCTAAGGGTTTGCCTCATCCAAAGCAATTGCGCGCAACAATGGCATGCGGCAATATACTCGGCTTCAGCGGTAGAAAGAGCTACGGAATTTTGCTTCTTTGAAGCCCAAGACACCAGGGATCTTCCCAAGAACTGGCAAGTCCCCGATGTGCTCTTTCTATTAATTTTACACCCCGCCCAATCGGCATCCGAATAACCAATCAAATCAAATGTGGATCCTAGAGGGTACCAAAGCCCAAACTTAGGAGTATAAACTAAATATCTCAAGATTCGTTTTATGGCCGTAAGGTGAGCTTCCTTAGGGTCAGCTTGGAATCATGCACACATGCATACAGAAAGCATTATGTCCGGTCGAGATGCACATAAATAGAGTAAAGAGCCTATCATCGACCGATATACCTTTTGATCGACGGATTTACCTTTCGTGTCGAGGTCGAGATGCCCATTGGTTCCCATGGGTGTCTTGATGGGTTTAGCATCCGTCATCCCAAACTTGTTTAGAATGTCTTGAATATATTTCGTTTGGCTAATGAAGGTGCCCTCTTGGAGTTGCTTTACTTGAAATCCCAAGAAGTACTTCAACTCCCCCATCATAGACATCTCAAATTTCTGTGTCATGATCCTACTAAATTCCTCACATGTAGATTCGTTAGTAGACCCAAATATAATATCATCAACATAAATTTGGCATACAAATAAATCATTGTCAAGAGTTTTAGTAAATAAAGTTGGATCGGCCTTTCCGACTTTGAAACCATTAGTGATAAGGAAATCTCTAAGGCATTCATACCATGCTCTTGGGGCTTGCTTGAGCCCATAAAGCGCCTTAGAGAGTTTGTAAACATAGTTAGGGTACCCACTATCTTCAAAGCCGGGAGGTTGCTCAACATAGACCTCCTCCTTGATTGGTCCATTGAGGAAGGCACTATCACGTCCATTTGGTAAAGCTTAAAGCCATGGTAAGTAGCATAGGCAAGTAATATGCGAATTGATTCAAGCCTAGCTACGGGTGCATAGGTTTCACCGAAATCCAAACCTTCGACTTGTGAATATCCCTTGGCCACAAGTCGGGCTTTGTTCCTTGTCACCACACCATGCTCATCTTGCTTGTTGCGGAAGACCCACTTGGTTCCTACAACATTTTGGTTAGGACGTGGAACTAAATGCCATACCTCATTCCTAGTGAAGTTGTTGAGCTCCTCTTGCATCGCCACCACCTAATCCGAATCTTGTAGTGCTTCCTCTACCCTGTGTGGCTCAATAGAGGAAACAAAAGAGTAATGTTCACAAAAATGAGCAACACGAGATCGAGTAGTTACCCCTTTTGAATATCGCCGAGGATGGTGTTCACGGGGTGATCTCGTTGGATTGCTTGGTGGACTCTTGGGTGTGGCGGTCTTGGAACTTGTTCATCTTCCTCATCTTGATCATGGGCATCTCCCCCTTGATCATTGCTCTCCTCTTGCGGTGGCTCAACTTCTTGATCTTATCCTTAATCATTTTGAGCCTCATCCTCATCTTGAGTTGGTGGAGATGCTTGCATTGAAGAAGATGGTTGATCTTGTGCATTTGGAGGCTCTTCGGATTCCATAGGACACACATCCCCAATGGACATGTTCCTTAGCGCGACGCACGGGGCCTCTTCATCACCTATCTCATCAAGATCAACTTGCTCTACTTGAGAGCCGTTAGTCTCATCAAACACAATGTCACAAGAAACTTCAACTAGCCCAGAGGACTTGTTAAAGACTCTATATGCCCTTGTGTTTGAATCATATCCTAGTAAAAAGCATTCTACAGCCTTAGGAGCAAATTTAGACTTTCTACCTCTTTTAATAAGAATAAAGCATTTGCTACCAAAGACTCTAAAATATGAAACATTTGGCTTTTTACTGGTTAGGAGTTCATATGATGTCTTCTTGAGGATTCGGTGTAGATATAGCCGGTTGATGGCGTAGCAAGCGGTGTTGACCGCCTCGGCCCAAAATCGATCCGAAGTCTTGTACTCATCAAGCATGGTTTTTGCCATGTCCAATAGAGTTAGATTCTTCCTCTCCACTACACCATTTTGTTGTGGTGTGTAGGGAGAAGAGAACTCATGCTTGATGCCCTCCTCCTCAAGGAAGCCTTCGATTTGAGAGTTCTTGAACTCCGTCCCGTTGTCGCTTCTAATTTTCTTGATCCTTAAGCCGAACTCGTTTTGAGCCCGTCTCAAGAATCCCTTTAAGGTCTCTTGGGTATGAGTTTTTTCCTGCAAAAAGAACACCCAAGTGGAGCGAGAATAGTCATCCACAATAACTAGACAATACTTACTCCCGCCGATGCTTATGTAAGCAATCGGGCCGAATAGGTCCATGTGTAGGAGCTCGAGTGGCCTGTCAGTCGTCATGATGTTCTTGTGTGGATGATGAACACCAACTTGCTTTCCTGCCTGACATGCGCTACAAATTCTGTCTTTCTCAAAATGAACATTTGTTAGTCCCAAAATGTGTTCTCCCTTTAGAAGCTTGTGAAGATTCTTCATTCCAACATGTGCTAGTCGGCGATGCCAGAGCCAGCCCATGTTAGTCTTAGCAATTAAGCAAGTGTCGAGTTCTGCTCTATCAAAATCTACTAAGTATAGCTGACCCTCTAACACTCCCTTAAATGCTACTGAATCATCACTTCTTCTAAAGACAGTAACACCTGTATCTGTAAAAAGACAGTTGTAACCCATTTTACATAATTGCGAAACTGAAAGCAAGTTATAATCTAAAGAATCTACAAGAAAAACATTGGAAATGGAGTGGTCAGGGGATATAGCAATTTTACCCAATCCTTTGACCAAACCTTGATTCCCATCCCCGAATGTGATAGCTCGTTGGGGATCTTGGTTTTCTCATAGGAGGAGAACATTTTCTTCTCCCCTGTCATATGGTTTGTGCACCCGTTGTCGATGATTCAACTTGAGCCCCGGATGCATAAACCTACAAAACAAATTTAGTTCTTGATTTTAGGTACCCAAACGGTTTTGGGTCCTTTGGCATTAGATACAAGAACTTTGTGTTTGTCCCCAACATACTTGGCAACTACCTTGCCTGGTTAGCACATAAGATGCATCAAAAGTTTTAAATGAAATGTTATGATCATTTGATGCAGTAGGAGTTTTCTTCTTAGGCAATTTTGCACGGGTTGATTGCCTAGAGCTAGATGTCTCACCCTTATACATAAAAACATGATTAGGGCCAGAGTGAGACTTCCTAGAATGAATTCTCCTAATTTTGCTCTCGGGATAACCGACAGGGTACAAAATGTAACCCTCGTTATCCTAAGGCATGGGAGCCTTGCCCTTAACAAAATTAGACAATCTTTTAGGAGGGGCATTAAGTTTGACATTGTCCCCCTTTTGGAAGCCAATACCATCCTTGATGCCAGGGCGTCTCCCACTATAGAGCATGCTTCTAGCAAATTTAAATTTTTCATTTTCTAAGTCATGCTCGGCAATTTTAGCATCTAATTTTGCTATATGATCATTTTGTTGTTTAATTAAAGCCATATGATCATCAATGTTAATATCTCTACATCTAGTGCAAATAGTAACATGCTCAATGGTAGATGTAGAGGGTTTGCAAGAATTAAGTTCAACAATCTTAGCACGTAAAATATCATTCTTATCTCTAAGATCGGAAATGGAAGCATTGCAAACATCTAAATCTTTAGCCTTAGTAATTAATTTGTCATTATCATTCCTAAGGCTAGCAAGAGACATATTCAATTATTCAATCTTAGCAAGTAAATTAACATTATCATCTCTAAGATTGGGAATTGAAACATCACTAACATTAGAATCAACCTTAGCAATTAGTTTAGCATTCTCATTTCTAAGGTTGACAATAATATCATGGCAAGTGCTTAGCTCATTAGATAGTTTTTCACATTTTTCTACTTCTAGAGCATAAGCATTCTTAACCTTAACATGCTTCTTGTTTTCTTTAATAAGGAAGTCTTCTTGAGAGTCCAAGAGTTCATCCATCTCATGAATAGCACTAATTAATTCATTTAATTTTTCTTTTTGTTGCATGTTTAGGTTGGCAAAAAGGGTACGCAAATTATCCTCCTCATCACTACAATTATCCTCATCACTAGAGGTTTCATATTTAGTGGAGTAACTTGATTTTACCTTCTTCCTTTTGCCGTCCTTTGCCATGAGGCACTTGTGGCCAACGATGGGGAAGAGGAGTCCCTTGGTGACGGCGATGTTGGCGGCGTCCTCGTCGGAGGAGGAGTCACTGGAGCTCTCGTCGGAGTCCCATTCGCGGCACACATGGGCATCGCCACCTCTCTTCTTGTGGTACCACTTCTTTTCTCTCCTCTTTCCCTTCTTGTCGTCGCCCCTGTCACTGTCACTAGATAGTGGACATTTTGCAATAAAATGACCGGGCTTACCACACTTGTAGCACACTTTCTTAGAGCGGGGTTTGTAATCCTTCCCCTCCTTTGCTTGAGGATTTGGCGGAAGCTCTTGATGATGAGCGCCATTTCCTCGTTGTCGAGCTTGGAGGCGTCGATGGGTAGTCTACTTGAGGTAGACTCCTCCTTCTTTTCCTCCGTTGCCTTGAATGCGACCGGTTGTGCTTTGGACGTGGAGGGGCCATCTAGCTCGATGATTTTCTTTGAGCCCTTGATCATCAACTCAAAGCTCACAAAGTTTCCTATTACTTCCTCGGGAGATATTAGTGTATATCTAGGATTACCTCGAATTAATTGAACTTGCGTAGGATTAAGAAAAATGAGGGATCTTAGAATAACCTTGACCATCTCATGGTCATCCCATTTGGTGCTCCCGAAGTTGCGCACTTGGTTCACCAAGGTCTTCAAGCGGTTGTACATGTCTTGTGGCTCCTCCCCTTGGCGAAGCCGGAAGCGACCGAGCTCCCCCTCGATCATCTCCCGCTTGGTGATTTTGGTCACCTCATCTCCTTCGTGCGCGGTCTTGAGTACGTCCCAAATCTCTTTGGCACTTTTCAATCCTTGCACCTTGTTATACTCCTCTCGACTTAGAGAGGCGAGGAGTATAGTGGTGGCTTGAGAGTTGAAGTGCCGGATTTGGGCGACCTCGTCCGAATCATAGTCTTCATCCCCCGGTGATGGTACCTGTACTCCAATCTCAACAACATCCCAAATGCTAGTGTGGAGTGAGGTTAGATGATGCCTCGTTTTATCACTCCACATATTATAATCTTCACCATCAAACATAGGTGGTTTGCCTAATGGAACAGAAAGTAATGGAGTACGTTTGGGAATGCGAGGATAGCGTAGGGGAATCTTACTAAACTTCTTGCGCTCATGGCGCTTAGAAGTTACGTACGGCGTATCGGAGCCGGAGGTGGATGGCGACGAGGAGTCGGTCTCGTAGTAGACCACCTTCCTCATCTTCTTCTTCTTGTCACCGCTCCGACGCGACTTGTCGTGTGAAGGGGATCCCTTCACCTTGTTGGCGGACTCCCCGGATGTAGCTTTCCCATGGCTTGTGGCGGTCTTCTCGCCGGTCCCAAGATCCCTCTTGGCGGATGTTCCCGACATCACTTCGAGCGGTTAGGCTCTAATGAAGCACCGGGCTCTGATACCAATTGAAAGTCGCCTAGAGGGGGGTGAATAGGGCGAATCTGAAATTTATAAACTTAAGCACAACTACAAGACGGGTTAGCGTTAGAAATATAAACAAGTCCGAGAGAGAGGGCGCAAAACAAATCATGAGCAAACAAAGAGCGAGACATGAGGATTTGTTTTACCAAGGTTCGGTTCTTGCAAACCTACTCCCCGTTGAGGTGATCACAAAGACCGGATCTCTTTCAACCCTTTCCCTCTCTCAAACGGTCACTTAGACCGAGTGAGCTTCTCTTCTCAATCAAAGGGAACACAAAGTTCCCGCAAGGACCACCACACAAAAGGTGTCTCTTGCCTTGGTTACAATTGAGTTTGATCACAAGAAGAATGAGAAAGAAAAGAAGCGATCCAAGCACAAGAGCTCAATTTTGGGGTGAAGGCGAAGACGCCATCCTTTGCTCGATGCCTTCGCCGATCTCACCGAACCAACGGAGGCTAAACGGTCGGCAGTTTCCACCCTTCGTCCAATACGCTGCAAGACGAAGGCCTACGACGAGGTCGCTTCGTCTCGCGGCCTCGTCCAACGCGAAGGCCTACGTAGAATTCGACCCATTGTAACAGGCCCCGCGCGGCTGAGCGCATTACGGGCCCGGTTTGTGAATGCTTTTCTGTAATGACAGTTTGTAACCCTGCTTTATGGGAATATTCCGGGGATGACCTAGGCGCCTGAGGGCACATGCGTCCTTAATCCATGATGCTGGCACTCGGGCACCTATAAATACCCCCGCACAGTGCCCTTGAGAGGCTGGATTTGAACAGAGCAATTGCCTTCTTGAGCTAAAGCCTTGCTTGCATCCCTTTCACTCCCCCGTTGGATCATCTTGTTCGGGAGAGCAAGTTCCAACATTTGGCGCCCACCATCCGTGCTACGAAAAAACCACCCGCGATGGCACCCAAGAGAGCTAGCTCGAAGGCAGCCCCATCCGTTGACGAAGCTGCGAAGGCAGCGCTGCTGGCCGAGAAAAAGGGCAAGGCCATCGTCGACACCACCCACCAAGAAGCCTGCGAAGACGACACATTCAGCAATAGGCATCGCAATGAACAACCCACACCCGAAGGCAGTTTCCGCACCTGCAGCTCCGGAGGACAACCGCAACCTCCCCCAGGCTTGGCTCCACTGGAGGGCGCGGACGCCACCGAGGACGATGAAGTCATCGGCATTTCAGCAGAGGAACAACTATAGCTGCGTGCCTTGCGCATCAAGAACCGCAACCTCTAGAAGCAAAAAGAGATCCTCGAGGCCAAGCGCCAATGTGTGTCTGCGCAAGCCAAGGTGCGCCAGATGATACGCGATGAAGAGCAGAAGGCTCAGGAGCTTGAGCAAGAGATCGCGCTCATGCAGCGTGAAGGCTAACTCGGTCTACAACACGGCCCACCCCTCCAACAGCGCGCACAAATCAAAGACCTGTTCATCCCTTAGCGCGAACACGCCATCCTGCACGCCACAACATTCCAAGGTGTCAACTACCTTGACGAGCGGAGTCCCCTGGCGCCACACCTGCAAGTGTCACCATGGCCCGCCAACTTCAGGGCAGGGACCTATCCCAAGTACAACGGCAGCACTGACCCAACACAGTATATCATGAGCTATCAGGTCGCCGTTGCATCATCCGGAGGGGACGGTGTCACGATGGCCAAGTCATTCATCATCGCCCTCGAAGGCCCGGCCTTCACCTGGTACACCAGGTTGCCCCCGTTGTCCATCGACTCCTGGAGAAGTCTCCGGGACAAATTCCTGCTCAACTTCCAAGGGTACCGCCCAGACACCGACGCCTTGGCTGAACTTTCACTCTGCAAGCAGCTAGAAAGAGAAACTCTGTAAGAGTACTACCGCAAGTTTCTGACTCTCAAGTCGCAACTGCCTTCAGTTGATGACCAAATCGTCATTCACTACACCATCAGTGGTCTTTGGGCTGGCGTCCTTTACAGCCACTGCATCAGAGATCCGCCCAGGAACCTCCAGGAGCTGTATCAGCTATTCAAAAAATACACCAGATCCGAAGAGCTCCACCAGCGCAAAGTCGAGTCTCAGAGGAAACCTAAAGACCCTCCACAGTCCAGTCGTACGTGGACGAGGCCTTCGCAGGCAGACTCTAGTCGGGACGGCCGAAGTCAGCAGCAGGTACACAACATTGCCAACCAGCACCCCGCTGGTGAGGCCCCCCACCACCAGGAGTATCCCCCCCAGGGCCACGTAAACGGAACTCGTGGTCGGGGCCGGGGACGTGCGCAGCAGCCGCGCAGATTTTACTGCTTGTTCCACGGCGAAGAGTGCGCGCACCCCACAAGAGACTGCCCAGAGACGAAGGCCACCAGAGACAGGATGGCACGGGCGTAACCAGACGACAACCCTAGAGTTGTCGCGCACACATATCAACAACCCCCTCAGCCATACAACCACGACCCCGCTCCACATCCACCTCACCACGCATACCAACACCACCAGGAGGTACAAATCGTACCCCCCACTCCCACCTCCACACCCGCAACAGCAAAACATCCACCACCCCAACCACCCCCAGGCCCCAAAGCAAGAAGACTTCGCCGATCAGCCATATCGCGGAGTCATTCACATGATCACTGGGGGGTCCAATGTCGACTTCGACACGAAGCGACAAAAGAGGGACCACTACCGCAGCATCAACCACGTCGCCGTCACCGGTCCAGTCGTGCAGACAAAGTGGTCCCATGTGCCATTGACCTTCGACACCCGAGACGTCGACCTGCGCAGCGCACCCCACATCGACGCCATGGTTATCAACTGCAGCGTGGCAGGCTGGGACCTGCACAAAGTCTTAGTCGACAATAGCAGCCAGGCGAATATCATTTTCCTCCATGCCTTCGACCGCATGGGTATCAGCCACAGCTTGCTTAAGCCTTCGGACAACCCACTATATGGCTTCGGCGGCAAGGGCACCTTTCCTGTCGGCAAAATAGAGCTACCCCTCTCTTCGGTGTAGCTCCCAATGCACGATGTGAGCAAGTCACGTTCGACATCGTCGACATGGTGTACCTGTACAACGTCATAATGGGTCGGGGCTCCATCAACAAGTTTGAGGCTGCCATTCACGGACTCTACCTGTGCATGAAGATCCCAGGTCCGCAAGGCACGATCATAGTCTACGGCAACCAGCAGGCCACGCGCAACATAGAGAGAGACTTCGTTCCTGGGCAAGGAACGTACACTGCCTCACGGCCCAGCGCGAGGTCCCCGAGTCTGCCAGCCCAACCGCCAAAGAACAGGACAAGGCACAGCTGCAGAGCAACGATGGGACCAAGACTGTCCCCCTCGACCAAGCAACGCCCAATCAAACGGTCACCATCAGCGAAGACCTCACTCCGCATGACGAGGAGAGACTCCTCTGCTGTCTGTCCAAAAATAAATACGTCTTCGCCTGGTCCGCCCTTGACCTGGTCGGAGTCAGTCGCTCCATCATCGAGCACAGCTTGGGAATCGACCCTTCGGTGAGGCCGAAGAAACAGCGGCTGCGCAAGATGTCTGATGAGAAGACAGAAGCCGCCAAGGCCGAAGTACATCGCCTGCTTGAGGCCAAATTTATCGAGCCAGTCGCCTACCCTACATGGCTCGCCAACGTAGTGATGGTACAGAAGAAGAGCGGCAAATGGCAGATGTGCATTGATTTCACCAGTCTCAACAAGGCCTGCCCCAAGGACAACTTCCCGCTGCCTCGGATCAACAAAATCGTCGATAGTGCGGCCGGGTGCGAAGTCATGTCACTCCTTGACTGCTTCTCCAGCTACCATCAAATATATATGAAGGAGGAAGACAAGGCAAGCACCAGTTTCATAACACCCTTCGGCACGTATTGCTTCATCAGAATGCCGAAGGGACTTAAGAACGCCGGGTCCACATTCTCTCGGCTCACCAAAACGGTGCTCGAGAGCTAGGTCGGCAGAAACATATTCACATATGTGGACGACATCGTCGTCGCCAGCAGAAGCAAGGAAGACCATCTGGCTGACCTCGCCGAAACATTTGCGAACATGCGGGACGCACGACTTCGCCTAAACCCCGAGAAGTGTGTCTTCGGCGTTCGCCATGGGAAAATACTGGGCTACCTAGTGTCGCACCGCGGGATCGAAGCCAATCTGACCAAAATCCAGGCCATCATCAACATGACACCCCCGCAGTCAGCCAGAGACGTCCAACGACTGACAGACAGATTGGCCGCCCTCAATAGATTCATCTCCAAATCCGCAGAGCGAAGCCTCCCTTTCCTCAAAACACTCTGCGACGCAAAAGACATCGCATGGGGACCAGAGCAGGCGGCAGCCTTTGCTTCATTAAAGCAGTACCTGTCAGAGTTGGTGATTCTTACAAGCCCCAACCCTTCGCTACCCCTGTTGCTCTACATCACAGCTTCACCGCACGCGGTCAGCGCAACACTGGTTCAAGAGCAGGGCAGAGAGGGCACGATCAAGCAATGTCCAGTTTATTACGTCTCTGAAGTACTCATGACATCAAAATGCAATATGACGGAACTGGAAAAAATCGCCTACGCAGTTGTTATGGCTTCGCGCAAATTGCGCCATTATTTTGAAGCGTTCAAGGTCTGGGTCACCTCAGATAGGGGACTCGGCGAATTGTTTAGAAACTCGGAGGCATCAGTCCGGATTGCCAAATGGGCAGCCGAACTCTCCAGCTACCATATCACATTCGAGCCCAAGACAGCCATCAAGTCACAAGTCCTGGCAGACTTCATCGTCGACTGGACTGGGCCAATAGCGCAGTCGGACATGTCCGCAGAGAAGGTGTGGACAATTCAGTGCGACGGCGCATGGTGCCATGTGGGGGCAGGCACCGCTGCACTCATTGCCTCACCCACAGGGGTCAAGCACAGATATGCAGCACGCCTCAGCTTTGCTTTGGAGTCTGACAGATGCACCAACAATATAGCAGAATATGAAGCTGTCATCCTCGTCCTTCGCAAGCTAAGGGCACTCGGTGTCAATACCTGCATCATCAGAACAGACTCCAAGGTAGTCGCCGGCCAAGTCGAGAAAGACTACGCAGCCTAGGACCCCGCACTTATGCAGTACCTCGCAGCTATCCGCAGTCTCGAGAGGCAATTCAAAAGTTTCACCTTGCAACACGTGGATCGAGCCAAGAATGAGGAGGCCGATGCTTTGGCCCAGGCAGCCGCCAGAGGCGAGGCCCTGCCCTCCGATGTATTCTACCATGTCATCGGCACGCCAGCCGTCCGCAGCCTAGAAAGCCTTCAAATAACCAATGACAGCGAGGGCCACCGCATAGTCAACCTCATCATGACCGAAGACTGGCGGGCACCAATAACCATGTTCCTGCAGGGGTACTATCACCCAACCGATATCAACGAGGCCAAGCGCCTCAAACACCGAAGCCGGGACTTCGCGCTCATCGACAGCCAGCTTTACAAGAAGGGGGTCAGCCAACCCATGCTTAAATGTGTCACCGAGACCGAAGGTGTGACAGAACCTCCCAAGTAATTAGGCCCACCTACATTTGTCCTTGTCCAACGGACCTCAGACAACCCTGTAGGTGCCCTGAATTACTTGACAAGTTCGGTATCTGCTTTTCTTACCTTTCCCAAGAGCGTTTCACCCGTCACGCAGACATTACAAGCATCGGAGTTACGAGAATGCGGAAGCAATTACATGAACTTACTTTTATTTTAAAAGTAAGATAAAGTTGAATATTTACAGACCAGAATATATCCTAGGAGTGCAGAGTAATATTATTACATACCAAGGGAGGCAAAAACTCCTCCCATAAAGTTTTAAACACAAGTTCTTATGGAGGATCCTTTCCTCCCGCACTTCATTCCTGGCGTTCTTCCTTTGGTACCACCTTAGAACAGAAGCAACAAAAGTTTGTCGCTTCCTCACCTAAAAACAACGGGGAATACAACCCTGAGTATGGAATTACTCAGCAAGTCTTACCCGACTAAAGAAAAGACTCTCAAGGGTATGCTGGTTGTAAGGGAGTCAAGGTAAGGCTTTTCAATAATCAAAGACTCTATTTTGCGGAAATGCTTACTAAAAGTGGATCCTTAAAAATCCAGTTTTATTTGTCAAGTTAAGTAAAATTACCTGCAACTAGAGTTCTTTCTACCCTAGTTCAATCACTTGACCTGCACTAGCCAATTTGTTAACAAACCCTTCATCTTTACTGGAGTTCAACGTATAGGTCAGTGACTAAGTCTTCATAACCGCGAAGGTACGGCGATCCGAATCGATTATACTCAGCTGAGGATCTCCAATCACACGACATATGTAGCACTTAACCCTTGCATATGTCAACCCGCCACCGGGGTTCTTAAGACCAGATCAGGTTCACGCCAACCGAGAGCACAGATACACCACCGTCCAGCCTCTTGCCACGGAGGGTACACGCTACTCTCGCCACCACTCCACGCCCATTCCGTGTTATCTTATTCTGGCCTTAGTCTACCCGAGGCAAGGCTTACCCATGACGAGGCATGTGACCAGTTAAAGGGTCCTCAGTCATCAAGCCTACATCGACACGGTCCTTAATCGACTCAGACGGAGACACTACACCGAGACTCCTTTCTCGTGCAAGTCACCCACCCGGTCTCAGCTTAATCATTTCAAACCCAAAGTTTGGTACCTAGTAGAGGTACATCTTTTCCGATGTTGAACCCATCACGGCCATGATGGATCCACAATCAAGTTTTATTTTCAAAAACATCCCACCCACTTTTGCCACATCATCTTTTGTAAAAACAAAACATTTTGTTTTTCTAGAGCAAGGCTAAGCATCAAAATCGTTTGTAAAACGGTGATCAAGGAAGGTAATCAAATTCAAGGAAGGTAATGCAGGAATTGTTTTATCAATCAACTCCTATCACCTAATGCATAAAGCAAGTGAGAAAGATTTTAAAAGCATCAAGGAGGTGGCAAATGCACCGGGGCTTGCCTTTGTTGATAGGTGAGTCAAGCTCGAATCCGTAGATATCAAAGTAGAAACAATTTCCTGCCTGAGATTCCGAAGGTGGTGGTGTCTTCTCTTCGGTTACTTCGGCTTCTTCTTCGTTTTCTAAATATAACCATATAGGTGTATATATAAGAATGAATGCCATGTAATGCTCATGAGAGTGCAAAGATAATAAGAATTTATTATCTAAAGTCTTGAATACAACTTTCCTTCATGGAACTCCGAGAACTTAGGGTTTCCGGAGTCAGTAAAGGAATTCAAAGGGCAGGGGGTAGGGTTTTGGGTTTTAGTTATCAAACAAGGTCCAAATCAAACCAAACTCTACCCAAGGTTTCTAAATAATGTGTAGAGCTCAAATAAAAAGTTTGGGCATTTTTGGAATTACCATTTATTTTCTAAAAATCCAGAACTAATGTTTTAAGCTACTTTAAATACCCCAAAATTCCTTATTTGACCTAAAAATCATGGAACTATTTTTATTACATTCTATGGAAAATTTGGAATCTAACAAAATTGGTCTTATATTTTTAGGATTTTTCTACAATTTCCTAGAATTTATTTGGCTCTGGAAGAAAAACAAAAAGAAAAACTTGCAATAATACTGGGCCGATTCTAGCGTAGGCGGCCCAGGTCCAGGGGAAAAACGCGCCCACGCCCACGCACGCGCTGGCTGTTTTGCGAAAAGGGCCTCGGCTTATTGATCAATCCAAAGTTGGTTCAATTACTATTGCACTGAGTCGCTGACGGTTTGCAGAAAATCCCTTCACGTTCTATTCCTTCACCGCGCCAGGTCCCTGACGGTGCACGGCGCGGCAGAGCTCCGGCGAGCACCTGGACCGGCCGGAGGGAGCCAAGACTGGTGGCCCCGAGTGGCGAACACCGAATTGGATCTCCCCAGAACCATTCCCCTAAGTCAATTTCAACAATGGCACACTACAACACCCTGGCCACGGTGATAGTGGTTATCGCGGACACCTGCCCGTGTTCCCGGCGAACGGTGGCAGTCTAATTTAATTGGGTGGGTCGGTGAGCATCTCAGACACATGAGGATGCTAGAACAAAACTAAGGACGACAGGATTGGACCTGATTTGCGCTGGCCGCGGCGAGGTGTTCTTCGCGGTGGCGGAAACCGAATTGGGGAAAACCCAAAATTCGAGCTCGCTGACGAACGATTGCTAGTGATTTTTGGTGGATGGGTGTGTGATGACCTTGTGGGGATGGCGGGGGCTTCAATTTATAGGGATCAACGGCGGTGGCCGGAAATTTTAGTGGGGACGCGCGGCGGTCGGAGGAGGAAGAAGAGTACTGGCGCAGCGGCTTGGTGTCCAACACCGTGGCAGTTACTCCGGCGAGCCACGGAGGGTCACAAAGGTTCAAGGTGACACGGTGGAAACACTCGGGTACGTGGCACAAGGCCGGAAGACGGCGGTTCACCGGCGAGCTTATCTGCTCAAGCCGCAAAGCAGGGGGGTACGGCGGTGAGTCACCGGAGTGGCGTCCAGTGCACAGGGTGATGATTTTTTACCCCGCGATGCTATCCAGCAACTCGAGGCACGAATCCAGTCGCCGGTGACACGAATCGCGGCGAAGGATCGGTCGTCGGCGGTGGGGGACTGTCGCGCTGGCGTTCTGATCTTCATCAGGCACTGTACCATGGGATGCTCCATTAAGTTAACCTGACAGCCATAGTTTAGGGCCAGATTTCTTCCAAATTTCAATGATAACACATCCAGATCTCTGCAGCAAAGTTGTTCCTCTATAATAGCTCTACAACTTTGTTATAGCAACCCTAGGTAAATTCTCACTGGATCATAGTCGGAATGGCTCTCAAACTGGGATCTAGGTCACTGTCAATCTGAAGTTCACACTGTATCAGCCTGACTTCAGGCTTAATTATCTCCAATATCTTCTCAACAACTATGCTTACACTCTCAAGCAAAGTTGTTTTCCTTTGTTTGGTCTACAAGTTTGATGTGGTGACCTAGGGCAAATTCGTACTGATTTGAAAGTCTTGAGTTTCCCATGTAGCTATACAGTAGCTATACATGTTTTACAAATTACAAGAGGCTAAAAAGCCTGGGAAATTCTTATCTAAAAAGTCTTGAGTTTCCCATGTAGCCTCATCTTTGGAATGTTGGTTCCACTATATCTTATAAAACTTGAGAGTTTTTCTCCGGGTAATCCTGTCCTTTTGATCCAAGACTCGAATGGGATGCTCGGAACATGTTAAGTCTGGTTCAAGGACAACATCTGTCACTTCAATGGTTCGATCGGGAACCCGAAGACACTTCTTCAATTGTGACACGTGGAACACATTATGCACAACAGACAAGGTTTCGGGTAATTGGAGTCGGTATGCCACTGGTCCACATTGCTCAAGTATAGGGAAAGGACCAATGTACCGGGGTGCAAGCTTCCCTTTAACCCCGAAACGTGATACCCCCTTCATCGGGGAGACCTTCAGATAAACATAATCTCCAATCAGAAAATACAAAGGCATTCACCGTTTGTCCGTATAACTTTTCTGACGAGCTTGAGCTTTCTTCAAATTATGAATTATTTCTGAACCTTTTCTTCGGTCTCTTTCACCATATCAGGCCTGAAGAAGTACCTTTCACCAGGTTCAAACCAATTTAGCGGAGTACGACATCGTCGTCCATATAAAGCTTCAAAGGGTGCCATCTTGATGCTTTCTTGATAGCTATTATTATATGAGAACTCCGCTAACGGTAAACATTCGTCCCATTTTGTGGGAATTCTAGAACACATGCCCGTAGCATATCTTCAAGTATTTGATTGACCCTCTCAGTCTGCTCACTTGTTTGAGGATGATAGGCCGAACTGTGGAGCAATTTGGTACCCAGGGACTTATGAAGTTCTTCCCAGAATTGGGATACGAATTGAGGTCCACGATCCGACACTATAGTCTTTGGAACACCATGCAGACTAAGAATACGAGCAATGTACAATTGGGCATAGACAGTAACCGGGTGATCTGTCTTGACTGGCAGAAAATGAGCAATTTTCATAAGCCGATCAATTATAACCCAGATAGAATCATACCCTTTTGTAGTCCTAGGTAATCCCACAATGAATTCCATACTAATATCTTCCCATTTCCATGTTGGGATAGGTAAAGATTGTAATGGACCGGAAATCTTCATGTGTATGGCCTTGACACGTTTACAAGTGTCACATCTAGCCACATAGCGTGCAATTTCAATTTTCATCTTTGCCCACCAATAGAGACGATGTCAGCCAGAAAAACACATAAGGTTCCATGTGTGCAATTTGCTTCTTCTGATGACACTATACTATCTGAGTCTATTGGGCGGGCGACAATTATGCAATTTTACCCAAACAGATCAGATGCACCATATTGGGTAAAACACACAGAAAGAGGTTTACCAACTAGTGGTTACAATAAGTTCATAGCACACGAGACGGGTGTGAATGTCGAATAACATCACGGTCAACTCGTGTTAGCCAAGGAATCCAAGTCCACGAAAGGTGATATAGATTCAAGAAAATCACTAGCGGAGGGATCTATAGATGCGAACTTTGTAACCAGTCCATTTTATCCATCACTAGTCATGGATCGACATGATCACACACGCAGGAAAAGCATGCGTGAGACAGTCGAGGCGTGACTAGAGCGACAATTAGGTGGTTACTGGTCGACTTAATTTAATTTTGGTAAGTACTTTCTTTAGGGTGGGTTGAACCAAAGTGAGTTTAGACAACTCGATAAAACGATCTCTAAACTCAGCCTTCGTTCATTGGGCAGTTACAAGTTAGTCAAAACCAACTTGTTGAACTACTTTTGACATTAAGCAAATCCTCTCAGTACCATTGGTAAGCCAAGGGGTTGAGAGTTCACTCTTTGTTAATAAGAGATTATGTATGTGGGTAAAAATTTATTTGGTCAAGTTGTTCATCCATTTTCTCATGCGAGATGAATTATCCACATGGTTAGGGAATATATGGATTAAATAAGAGAGCGAATGAACAAACTCCTGCATTTCAACAGCAGGAGAAGCATATCTCTATTTTGAGAGCTAATTAGTTGTTTTCCAACACTAAAAAGCTCCAAGGCTTTACCTTTACACAAAGGATGTAAAGGGAACTTGTATGAGTAGTCACTACCAAGATCAAAAGAAATAAGACCACACATGAAAGTGGTATGCCCTTTTGATCCAACGGAAATGACAGATGTTGCTTGATCTCTTCACAAACAACATAGAAATTGTTTCAAGGAAAGGTCAATGGAAGATAACACATCCGTGTAATTCTATAATGAATCATGACTAGAGACCTCAATACCGGCATGCGCCAAGCAGCAAAATCTTGTGTGCACCAATAATGAATCTCACGTGGTAAGAACAATTTGCGCAAAGATACAATATCGATATAACCTAATAATGGATTATGACTACTAACGGTGATACCAACGGGTGCCAAGTAGCACAACCATGTGTGTGCATCCACAGGAGGCCCTCGGTTTCATCGTGGTGCCATCGGTTTTAGTCATAACACCATTACCAGATGTAATCAATAAGAAATCTCGCGCTACACCATTAGAGTAAGCAAGGGTGACAATATATGTTGGGGGCCTTCGTCCTTCGAAGGTCCTCAAAAACATGATTTGACAATGTTTTCCAAGTGAAATGTATGAACAGGTATCTTCGGACTCAGATTATGAACATGGAGTACGCTCAGGACGAAGCTTAAGCTAGACGAAGGAGGATTGAGATGAGGGACGGGCTGATCATCGAGCTGTACGAAGGATGGTGCATAGCCGAAGCTATGCGCAGGGGAGCTTCGGCATAGTAGCAGAAAGGGGAACCGACTTAAAGATGAAAGGACTTCTTAGACCTTAATGGACTGTTGTAAGTCATTAGCAAATGTAATGGGCATGAATGTAATTTTACATGGGCTGCGTCCCGTGCCTATAAATAGATGGACAGTACTCCCGTACTGTTCACGCTGACTTGGCATTTACTTTTGCGTCACGCTTGTACTTTTTACCTTCTTTCAGGACCGAAGGTACATTTGCAATTTGTAATTATTTCTATTTCTCTGTGTTAATAAAATAGAAATAATTCTATGATTTATATCTCATATTTTGTATGAATCATTCGTCATTACTTGCTATATTTACGAAGGTATGTCTCTTGTGACCTTCGTCCGGAACTCATTATTCCCGAAGGGGAATAATGTTTAGTAGGACGAAGGGCTTTAATATTTAACACCTTTTATGTTGCCTTGTTCTTAACTCTTAGCATTTGAGAACAAGTCACCAACATTGGCGCCCACCTCCGGTGAACTCACTTCCATTTCTTGAGCTTCGGCAAGCATCACCTTCGTCATGCCGCCGAAAAAAGCTTCAGCAACAGGGGCTGCTACTCTCCAGCCGCTGGACCCCAATCAGGATGTCCTTTCTCTTAGAGAGGCTCGAAGCCAGAAGAGGAAGGCTGTTAGCCCAACACCTCCGGAGGATGAATTGGATCAGGAGATCCAGAATTTGGAGATCCTTCAACAGCAGGTGCAGCGCAAGAAGGAGAAGATGGCCAGACTAGCTGAACTACAAAGGCAAATAGACGAAGCCTCCGAAGAAGCTCGTCATCTTAATCAAGATGAGCAGAACCGGAGGCCTCAGCACAAAGACCTTCATCAGGAGGGCTTCTTCAACGAAGATGACTGGTATGACAACCATCATGGAAATTCTGTTTTCGATGATGCTTCTCCTCTGTCCGTTGAGCTGCAGGCTACCCCTTGGCCTTCGTCTTACAAGCCGCCCCAGCTTCCCATATTCGATGGCCATTCAGACCCGAAGCAGTTTTTAATGAGTTACGAAGCAACAGTATCTTCGTATGGTGGCAACGCTGCAGTCATGGCAAAGTCTTTTGTTATGGCTGTCAGGAGTGTTGCTCAGACATGGTATTCCTCCCTTCGACCAGGAACGATCACCTCATGGCAGAAGCTGAAGGACATGTTGTTAACCAGCTTTCAAGGGTTTCAGACGAAGCCGGTCACCGCTCAAGCTTTGTTCCAATGCACCCAGGATCATGAAGAATACCTTCAGGCGTATGTCAGAAGGTTCTTGCGTTTGAGGGCGCAGGCACCAACGGTGCCCAATGAAATTGTCATCGAAGCCATGATTAAGGGGCTTCGTCCTGGACCGTCAGCTCAATACTTTGCTAGGAAGCCTCCTCAGACTTTGGAGAAGCTCCTCCAGAAGATGGACGAGTACATTCGTGCCGATAATGACTTCCGCCAAAGAAGGGAGGAGGCCTTCAGATTTTCTGAAATGACCAGGGGCTTCGGAGGAAGATTCTATCCGAGGCATGTTAGGTCCATCCACAATTCCGCTCAGAATGATGATAAGGGGAGCCAGCAGAACAGACCGCAGTGCTCCTCACAGGCTTCGGGTCAACAGCAAAGCTTCTTCCGGCCACCAGCTCCAAGAGGCAGAGGTGCCAGGGGCTTCGGCGGAAGATTTGGAGATCAGCCAAGAAGAATATTTTGCTTGTTCTGTGGTGAAAACAAGGGCCATACCACCAGGATGTGCCATGTTACCATCCAGAAGCAAAAAGAGATAGCCGAAGCTGCAGCACAACAAACTCAGCCGAAGCAGGTCATGCATACTGCTTCGTACCATCAGCCTTACATCCTGGAATATGTGGGCAATCACCCTGCAGTCTCCGTAGCTTCGGCATGTCAACCTCAAGCTTCATGGCAACAGCCCCCGCCTCCACCTCCGTTACAACAAGGCCAACAGCCAGAAGGGAGCCAATATGTTTCGCACCAAAGGGATCTCAGAGAGCAATCTGAAGCTCGCACAGTCAATAGTACTGTGCCAGAATCGAAGCACATTTATTGACAGATATCCTACTTTGATAACAGTCTTTTCCGTTTAAGTTCTATTTTCTGTGTAATAAAGAACATTTCAATTATCATTTAATAGTTTTGTGGTTGGTTATGAGGAAAATTTATCTTCTCCACAGGCTTAAGTTGCTGAAGCTTAAATATTTGCGGTTACAAGGAGGACCTTCGAAGCAATAAAAAGTCGTTCTAAGGAACGCAGAGTAAGTTGCCGAAGTTACATAAAGCCGTTCCAAAGGGAGCGCAGTGTAAGTTTTTTGCTCCAAAGACGTTCCTAAGGGAATGCAGAGCATACAGCGAAAAGTCAACGCTGATACCGCCTAAGTAAAAGGCGAAGAAGCTCCAAAGACGTTCCTAAGGGAATGCAGAGCTTATACCGCCTAAGTAAAAGGCGAAGAAGTTCCAAAGACGTTCCTAACGGAATGCAGAACTTATATCGTCTAAGTAAAAGGCGAAGAAGCTCCAAAGACGTTCCTAAGGGAATGCAGAGCTTACAAATATATTTTGTGTGTATCTTCGGAACAAATGTCATTTGCATAACATTACATCATCACATCATTTTGCATAGCATAAGCATCATACATCATGTTGCATATGGCAAAAAGAAGGGGACACAGTATCAACCTCCGAAACGATGCTTTGAGAAACAGAAGCAAATTGCGTAAAGTCACGAGGGAATACAATGATAACCTTCGGAAAATAGCTTCGGAGAATGTTTTCACGAAGCATGGATGAGCTTCATCAGAGTAATATCAAAATTATATAGCTTCGGAGAATGTTTTCACGAAGCATGGATGTGATTTATCAGAACAGTTTTAACGGAGAATATCTTCTTCATGAAGCATGAAAAGAAGGGAAGGTGTTTTTTCGTCAAAGACTCAAAAAGCGGTACGTGTGAAGTTTCATGCATCATAAAGAATTGAGCAATAAAAAGGCTATATTACATTCAGGTTTACAAAATGTTACAATTCAGAAGTTTAATTTACAATAGTGTTCAATTTTCTCTTAGAACAGCTTCTGCAGCTTCATTCAGGAGTCGATTGACGACTTCGTCCATGATTGCTTCGGCCCTATTTTTAATTTCATCGTCTCCTTTCGGCTGAGGGCCTGGAGACGCTTCAGCAGGATCTGAAGGGCAGGACACAACTATACTGCTATTACAGACGGAAAACGAAGCTTAAAACCAAAAATTACAACACAATACAAACTATTAATTAGTACCTAATTGACCTTCGGGCTCTGCGCTCTTTTCAGCAGCCTTAGCCACTTCTCTAGCATCGTGAATGCCCTTTTCACTTCTTTGAATAATTTCTCCTGCCATTTCCCGGCCACCATTATCCCAGATATCAGTGAAAAACTTTCCACCAATCATGCTTGCTTCGGCTGAAGGGTTTCTTGCGTCTTCAAAAGACAAAGCAGCTTCGGATTGTGCTAAAACTTTTACATGTTCGCAGCCCTTCTTCTCTAAAATGGTGGCAATTCCTCTGGCCCCAGAGAAAGCACATATATCCCCACGGCTATTTAAAATTTCTTCGAAGGCTTCAGCTTCGTGGCTGATCCATTCAATAGGACCTTCGGGATTGCTTTTCACAAAATTTTCTTCACTTGAGAAGGCGCCGACCCTGGCGAAGCTAGATTTCAACTTCTTAACACATTCTATAGATTTGTTATAACACCTCTTCCTGGACGAACGAAGCTCTTCAACAGTTACTTCCAAGTGATTTGCCCATTGGTCGCTGAGTTCTCGCCTTGTTTCTTCAAGTATACGTTCTTCCTTGGCTCTGGCCAGTTGTTTCCGAAGATCTTCTATTTCGCGTTTCCGAGCTTCAGCCTGATCCTTGAACATAGCTTCGTTTTCCTTTATTTTATCTACCAATGAGTGTAATATTTTATCTTTTTCGAGGCCTTCGTTCCTCAGTTCAATTACTTCGGAACGAAGGTTGCTCAGGGCTATAGTGCACCCTTCGTCTTCAGCATCTTTTTGTGCCCTGAGGGCATTACTAAGTATCAGGCCCTGCAAAGAAAAATATGTGTGTGTCAATAAAGCAAACAAAAGGTTTTTTGGTATCAACAAAGAATACAAGGATCCCATTTATCGCACCTTTAAGCTATTATAGGCCAGGCTGTCGGCCAAATCATCCTTTGACAGCACCGAGAGCCCGTCTTCCAAGGTTGGGAATCCGAAGCTCTTGCTCATCTCCCGGCAAACAGAAATTTCCTTGTTGTCAGGGAGACAATACAAAAAGTCTTCTTCTCCACTACCATTGAATATTAACGCCCCCTTTGGATACTTCAGCTTTTGGGCGAAGTGCTGGGCCTCTTGCTCCTCTTTTTCTGAAAGTTTTTTCCCCGAAGCATGACGAACAATATAATCACGAACTTTGAATGATGCTTTGGGGGCAATGACTCCGATTTCTTCAACAAAAGTTGGCTTTGTTATTTTTTCTTTCTCAGTTTCCAAGGATTTTATCTTCGCGGACTCTGGGGACCCAGCTTCGGCTTCAGTCTCTTGCTCTGGAGTTTTATTATCAGAAACTTCAGTCGTCGTTTCAGGAATGGCAGCAGCCTTCTTCGGAGGTGTGCTTGAAGATTTAATTGTTTCTAGTACATCTAGTACATTGGCCATTCTCCTTCTTTTTGGAGTCATTGCTGGCATCTTTTGATTTTTTTATTGTTGTCTCAACATTTGCTACAGGACTCACAATTTCTGGTACTTTTTCTTCAGTTGGTTTTTCTACTTCTGCAATTTTTTCTGTGAATGGTGCTTCGGCCACTTCTTTGGTCTCCGGTAGCAAGACCTTTGGGTTTTCCAGCTCTATCCTTTTCGGCGTTTCGGTTATCTCTGCAGCTGCTGGAGGTGTGGCTGGATTGGTTGGCTTTTTAGCCTCGGTGGCCGAAGAGGATTTTTCGGTAAACTCCGGCACCGAAGCTGGTTCGATATAGCGCGGACGGTGAGTGAGGACTTTTATCTTCTTTCTTTCCGGTTCTGGTTCGCTAGGAGCAGTTGTAGCTTCTTCTTTTGCAGAAGTTGTGTTTTTTCTCTTCTGCCTTCGAACGGGGTAGCAATAGTCAGGGTAAACAAACCCAATTGCATCAAATACCCGATTCAGCCTCTTCTTTTTTCGGCCTCCGAAGGCTGCTGACATCGCAGTATCTTCAGCCTTCGAATAAGTACCAAGCAGCTCATCACTTAAATTGTCAATGCTCTTTAACCAGTCATCATCTGGCTCAGCAAATTTATCTCCGAACTTGAAGGTGTACTTCAGTTTCACAAGACCACCTTCGTCGGCCTCTTTTATGGCCTCTTGTGGCATTTCCCATTTCTCCGCAAGAGGCCACACCCGGAAGGCAATATGCTCTTGAACTAAATCTCTTGTTCCAATAAAGGAGCAGATAACGCCGAAGGCCCTCTGGCATTCTTCGGCAGCTTCACTCATTTCCACCTTCGGCCTCCGAAGGCCGAAGCTTTGCCAAATAGGACGCATAATTATACCTTTGATATCTTCTCGTGCTGATAGGTCGTTCTTCACATAAAACCATTCTGTCATCCAATCGCCGGGCCATCTCTTCCGAAAGGTTGGTACGGGGCAGCTTGCCCTGGACCGAGAGACGAAACTGTAGCAGCCAAAGTTATTATGGTACTGTTCTTTGCCCCAAGGTTTTGTTTCATATAATAGTTCATGTATATTACAGAAGCTTTTTGCATCAGGCTTCAGACCTTGGCTTCTCGCGGCCCACACAAAGATATTTAGCCTTATAATTGCCTCAGGAGTAAGTTGATGAAGATAGACTTCGAAGATTTTCAACACCTCCACAACGAAGCTGCTCAAGGGAAATCGTAGCCCAGCTTTCAGAAAGCTTCGGTACACTACGACTTCATTTTCTTCGGGGTGTGGACAAGTCTTCTCCCCTTCGTCAGCCCTCACAATGGACAAATCCCGGAAATACCTTCCTCTCATGTTGACAAGATGATTCTCTTTGATAGTTGATTTACCATAAACTGAATGGCTTGGTCGCCAGGGACGATCTTCGGCCTCTTGCCCACCACTTTCTACATCATAGCTGTCGCTGTCGCCAGTATCTTCGGACAAACCTTCAAGAATCTCCTTCGTGATTTTCTCAGTATTGGTCTTTGACATTGCCATAAGAAACCCCAGGTTCTTCTCTTCAGAGAGACTCAGCTTCATCTCGGGACCAGTCTTCTTATCTTCAGACATCTTCGGAAACGCTAAAAACTGTTTTCAAGTCTGAAGCTTCAAAATCAAAAAGATCACCAAATCTTAATGCGCAAGAGCTAAAAATTTAGTGGGCTGAAGCAGATAACAAGTGTGCATACCAAAATGAGTTTGCGGTATGATCTTATTTATACGCCCAGTGCGTTGAAAATTAAAAGACCCCGCTTGTCAGTGAATGTTGCTATTCTAGCAAAGGGAAGGTGTTTTTTCGGACCTTCGGCTTAAGGCCTTCGTCCATATCGCAATCTGAATTTATCACTAACAAATTAATATTGCGAGGGGCTACTGTTGGGGGCCTTCGTCCTCCGAAGGTCCTCAAAAACATGATTTGACAATGTTTTCCAAGTGAAATGTATGAACAGGTATCTTCGGACTCAGATTATGAACATGGAGTACGCTCAGGACGAAGCTTAAGCTAGACGAAGGAGGATTGAGATGAGGGACGGGCTGATCATCGAGCTGTACGAAGGATGGTGCATAGCCGAAGCTATGCGCAGGGGAGCTTCGGCATAGTAGCAGAAAGGGGAACCGACTTAAAGATGAAAGGACACCTTAATGGACTGTTGTAAGTCATTAGCAAATGTAATGGGCATGAATGTAATTTTACATGGGCTGCGTCCCGTGCCTATAAATAGATGGACAGTACTCCCGTACTGTTCACGCTGACTTGGCATTTACTTTTGCGTCACGCTTGTACTTTTTACCTTCTTTCAGGACCGAAGGTACATTTGCAATTTGTAATTATTTCTATTTCTCTGTGTTAATAAAATAGAAATAATTCTATGATTTATATCTCATATTTTGTATGAATCATTCGTCATTACTTGCTATATTTACGAAGGTATGTCTCTTGTGACCTTCGTCCGGAACTCATTATTCCCAAAGGGGAATAATGTTTAGTAGGACGAAGGGCTTTAATATTTAACACCTTTTATGTTGCCTTGTTCTTAACTCTTAGCATTTGAGAACAAGTCACCAACAATATACAAAGAGATACTCCACCTATAAGAATGGTTACAAGTAGAGAGCCAAATAGATCATGGCCCGATAAAACGAACAAGGTATGGCCATAACCTAAATTGGTTGGTGAGGGAGTACGATGGGAGACTGATAATTTAGCCCCAAGCATATTTCTATGCCCATCGCAATGATTACAAGGTTAAGGATTAGTATCTGATTAGATACGGAGAGAAAACAATCATAAGATTAAGTTGGTATGCCTTCGAGAGATATGAAGAAACCAAAGGCATCAAACTTAAGAAAATGGTCGAACATGCTTTTCCTAGGTTAGGTTGATAAAACAACATGGCGATCCGCAAGGAGAGGCCAAATACACTAGAGACCTCAACCTGCATCAACTAAACAAGAGAATGATGCTAGAAGGAGACATGACTTGAGATCCTTATTTTAAGTCCAGGTACACTTTAGGTCCGACAAAGAAATTATCTAGGCATTTATTTGTATGTGTTTGGTCATGGAGTGATACAAAAAATTCAACTTTGGGTCGGGTCATGGTTCACTAAATACGAATATAGCCAAATCTTGGGTTTAGGCAATTAAGTCACCAACTCTCTTTTGGCCATAACTCAACCTGATGGTTCTCAGATCAGGGTTGAGGATTGCTTTATGCTGGGCTAACCAGTTCATGCCCAAGATGACATCTATGTCTTGGCCTTTCAGAACAATCATATTAGTAGGAAAGTCGCGTTCAGCCAATGTTACGGGCACTTGATAAGCCACTTCTTTTCACTTTTGGTAGCTTTACTGTCGGGCGTAGGAGACCATTCGTTAACCAACTTCATAGAGGGAGGGGGCCTAAAAAGGTCCAGTTCACCACCAAGTGCTTCTCCCGCTACATGAGAAGGTCCGGCTTCTGTCCCGACAGGATCCGCAGGGACGTTCGGGTGCAGTTGTGAATACAACACATGAACTTCTTCATGTAGTGTATTATAATAGACCTGCAAGTTATTCATGGCTGAGCTAAGCTCCTCCACACGGGCTCGAGCTTTCGCCTCCTTAGCCCAGGCACGCGAACGAGAGTGAACCGCCCAGTCGAGCGCTAAATCTCGATCCGCGAGCTGATCTCGCAGGCGGCGGACGTCACTTCTCAATTCATTGATTCTGTCACCATCCGCGACCTATATGTCAATCCTGCGTTGGAGTTCTATTTGAAGCTGATTAACTTTCGCTTCAAGATCCCCGAGCGGATCATTACTCCCACTACTGCTATCCTCGTGTCTTGGGGCCAGTTGATGACATGGCACACCAATTGGTCTAGTATGCTTGCGCGCAGTTCTCCTCATGCGCAGCGGCATTTTTCTAAGGGGGAAAATTTTATTAGCATAGTTCTTAGCATGATGCATGTGTAATTATAGAATCAACCTTAGTTGATTCACACCTTCTATATGTTGCACTCTTACTATCTGGTCTTTAAGATAAACTCTTCAGAAATACTTAGGTAAGAAGGGAAGAGATTTTCTAGATAAGTCTTTAGAAAATCCTTTTGAAAATGCCTCATAATATCTGCAGAGAAGGGCTTCGCTCCGATACTAGCTGTGACGGAACCTCCCAAGTAATTAGGCCCACCTATAGTTGTCCTTGTCCAACGGACCTCAGACAACCCTCCCTGAATTACTTGACAAGTTCAGTATCTGCTTTTCTTACCTTTCCCAAGAGCATTTCACCCGTCACGCAGACATTACAAGCATCAGAGTTACGAGAATGCAGAAGCAATTACATGAACTTACTTTTATTTTAAAAGTAAGATAAAGTTGAATATTTACAGACCAGAATATATCCTAGGAGTGCAGAGTAATATTATTACATACCAAGGGAGGCAAAAACTCCTCCCATAAAGTTTTAAACACAAGTTCTTATGGAGGATCCTTTCCTCCCGCACTTCATTCCTGGCGTTCTTCCTTTGGTACCACCTTAGAACAGAAGCAACAAAAGTTTGTCGCTTCCTCACCTAAAAACAACGGGGAATAAAACCCTGAGTATGGAATTACTCAGCAAGTCTTACCCGACTAAAGAAAAGACTCTCAACGGTATGCTGGTTGTAAGGGAGTCAAGGTAAGGCTTTTCAATAATCAAAGACTCTATTTTGCGGAAATGCTTACTAAAAGTGGATCCTTAAAAATCCAGTTTTATTTGTCAAGTTAAGTAAAATTACCTGCAACTAGAGTTCTTTCTACCCTAGTTCAATCACTTGACCTGCACTAGCCAATTTGTTAACAAACCCTTCATCTTTACTGGAGTTCTACGTATAGGTCAGTGACCAAGTCTTCATTACCGTGAAGGTACGGCGATCCGAATCGATTATACTCAGTTGAGGATCTCCAATCACACGACATATGTAGCACTTAACCCTTGCATATGTCAACCCGCCACCAGGGTTCTTAAGACCAGATCAGGTTCACGCCAACCGAGAGCACAGATACACCACCGTCTAGCCTCTTGCCACGGAGGGTACGCGCTACTCTCGCCACCGCTCCACGCCCATTCCGTGTTATCTTATTCTGGCCTTAGTCTGCCCGAGGCAAGGCTTACCCAGGACGAGGCATGTGACCAGTTAAAGGGTCCTCGGTCATCAAGCCTACATCGACACGGTCCTTAATCGACTCAGACGGAGACACTACACCGAGACTCCTTTCTCGTGCAAGTCACCCGCCCGGTCTCAGCTTAATCATTTCAAACCCAAAGTTTGGTACCTGGTAGAGGTACATCTTTTCCGATGTTGAACCCATCACTGCCATGATGGATCCACCATCAAGTTTTATTTTCAAAAACATCCCACCCACTTTTGCCACATCATCTTTTGTTAAAACAAAACATTTTGTTTTTCTAGAGCAAGGCTAAGCATCAAAATCGTTTGTAAAACGGTGATCAAGGAAGGTAATCAAATTCAAGGAAGGTAATGCAGGAATTGTTTTATCAATCAACTCCTATCACCTAATGCATCAAGCAAGTGAGAAAGATTTTAAAAGCATCAAGGATGTGGAAAATGCACCGGGGCTTGCCTTCGTTGATAGGTGAGTCAGGCTCGGATCTGCAGATATCAAAGTAGAAACAATTTCCTGCCTGAGATTCCGAAGGTGGTGGTGTCTTCTCTTCGGTTACTTCGGCTTCTTCTTCGTTTTCTAAATATAACCATATAGGTGTATATATAATTATGAATGCCATGTAATGCTCATGAGAGTGCAAAGATAATAAGAATTTATTATCTAAAGTCTTGAATACAACTTTCCTTCACGGAACTCCGAGAACTTAGGGTTTCCAGAGTCAGTAAAGGAATTCAAAGGGCAGGGGGTAGGGTTTTGGGTTTTAGTGATCAAACAAGGTCCAAATCAAACCAAACTCTACCCAAGGTTTCTAAATAATGTGTAGAGCTCAAATAAAAAGTTTGGGCATTTTTGGAATTACCATTTATTTTCTAAAAATCCAGAACTAATGTTTTAAGCTACTTTTTATTACATTCTATGGAAAATTAGGAATCTAACAAAATTGGTCTTATATTTTTAGGATTTTTCTACAATTTCCTAGAATTTATTTGGCTCTGGAAGAAAAAGAAAAAGAAAAACTTGCAATAATACTGGGCCGATTCTAGCGTAGGCGGCCCAGGTCCAGGGGAAAACGCGCCCGCGCTAGCTGTTTTGCGAAAAGGGCCTCGACTTATTGATCAATCCGAAGTGGGTTCAATTACTATTGCACTGAGTCACTGACAGTTTGCAGAAAAGCCCTTCACGTTCTATTCCTTCACCGTGCCAGGTCCCCGACGGTGCACGGCGCGGAGAGCTCCTGCGAGCACCTGGACCGGCCGGAGGGAGCCAAGACTGGCGGCCCCGAGTGGCGAACACCGAATTGGATCTCCCCAGAACCATTCCCCTAAGTCAATTTCAATAATGGCACACTACAACGCCCTGGCCACGGTGACAGTGGTTCTCGCGGACACCTGCCCATGTTCTCGGCGAACGGTGGCAGTCTAATTCAATTGGGTGGGTCGGTGAGCATCACAGACACATGAGGATGCTAGAACAAAACTAAGGACGACAGGATTGGACCTGATTTGCGCTGGCCGCGACGAGGTGTTCTTCGCGGTGGCGGAAACCGAATTGGGGAAAACCCAAAATTCGAGCTCGCTGACGAACGATTGCTAGTGATTTTTGGTGGCTGGGTGTGTGATGACCTTGCAGGGCTGGCGGGGGCTTCAATTTATAGGGATCAACGACGGTGGCCGGGAATTTCAGTGGGGACGCGCGGCGGTCGGAGGAGGAAGAAGAGTACTGGCGCAGCGACTTAGTGTCCAACGTTGTGGCAGTTACTCCGGCAAGCCACGGAGGGTCGCAAAGGTTCATGGTGACACGGTGGAAACACTCGGGTACGTGGCACAAGGCCAGAAGACGGCGGTTCACCGGCGAGCTTATCTGCTCAAGCCGCAAAGCAGGGGGGTATGGCGGTGAGTCACCGGAGTGGCGTCCAGCGCACGGGGTGATGATTTTTTACCCCGCGATGCTATCCAGCAACTCCAGGCACGAATCCAGTCGCCGGTGACACGAATCGCGGCGAAGGATCGGTCGTCGGCGGTGGGGGACTGTCGTGCTGGCGTTCTGATCTTCATCAGGCACTGTACCATGGGATGCTCCATTCAGTTAACCTGACAGCCATAGTTTAGGGCCAGATTTCTTCCAAATTTTTATGACAACACATCCAGATCTCTGCAGCAAAGTTGTTCCTCTATAATAGCTCTACAACTTTGTTATAGCAACCCTAGGTAAATTTTCACTGGATCATAGTCGGAATGGCTCTCAAACTGGGATCTAGGTCACTGTCAATCTGAAGTTCAGACTGTATCAGCCTGACAGCCTGACTTCAAGCTTAATTATCTCCAATATCTTCTCAACAACTATGCTTACACTCTCAAGCAAAGTTGTTCTCCTTTGTTTGGTCTACAAGTTTGATGTGGTGACCTAGGGCAAATTCTTACTAATTTGAAAGTTATAAAGCTTCGAAGTTGAGCCAACCATACTGGATTTCAGACTTAGAGTGAAATCACAATTAGGGTCTTTTTGCAATTTAGTCCAAAACCTAGGGTTTAGCTTGCAAATCTTCATGAATGTGAACCATATGACTTTATATTCCTTAACATTGTAGTTTTTACACATTAGTCCAAATGTGCACTGCTTTTGCACATAGGCCCCTAGGGTTTGAATTTAGGGTTTTCAGGGTTTCAATTAAGGTTTCTGGTATCTCAGGGGTATAAATGTAA
This sequence comes from Zea luxurians, assembly GCA_029449295.1. Lineage (NCBI taxonomy): Eukaryota > Viridiplantae > Streptophyta > Magnoliopsida > Poales > Poaceae > Zea > Zea luxurians. The sequence goes on along the minus strand of JAOPSE010000001.1, from coordinate 136,114,879 downwards.
TGTAGATTCCTCTTTGGTTACATTTTATGATCATTCCACTTAAACTTTAGGGTTTTCTCAATTTGGGTCATGTTTTGCCCCTCTAATCCCTATTTAGGGCTAAGTATCCTATTCCAGGGTCTTATTTGCAAAACACCAAAACAATACAACTTGTTTGAAATTTTTACCTAGTGAATGCACTCTAGGTGTATCAAACATATGCAATGCCAATGCTCATGATGTTATGTTCAGGTTTTAGTTACAGTAACACCAGGGGTGTTACAGAAGGCGTCCAAATCCTGCGCGAAGTCCATAGCGGGACTTGCGGCTCTCACGCCGGGCCTAGGGCCTTAGCCACAAAGGTGATCCGACAAGGCTTCTACTGGCCCGCTATGATCTGCGCTACAAATCGGGTCACAAGGTCATGCGAAGCCTGCCAGAAGTTTTCTCCACGCTCAGGAAGCCCTTCGCAATTTACAAAGCTAATCGCCCACATGTGGCCCCTTCAGCGCTGGGGCCTGGACACTGTCGGGCCCCTACCCACGGCCAAGGGAACCTCAAGTTCACCTTCGTCGCCGTCGAGTATTTTACCAAATGGATCGAGGCGAGGGCAGTATCCATAATAACATCGAAGACTGCCCAGAAATTCTTCTGGCAAAACATTGTTTGCCGCTTCGGAGTCCCGTCCGAGCTCACAGTTGACAACAGCAAGCAATTTGACAGCCAAGACTTCAAGGACTTCTGCTACTCCGTTGGCACCAAGCTTGCCTTCGCCTCAGTATACCACCCGCAATCCAACGGAGTCGTGGAACGCGCCAATGGTAAAATTTTCACAGCCATCAAGAAAATGCTCCTCGACGACAAGAAAGGCAAGTGGGCCGACCTGTTACCTAAAGCGGTCTGGGCGTTGAACACGACTGAGTGCAGGGCGACTGGGTTCACCCCTTTCTGCCTTCTATATGGATCGGAGGCCATGATCCCGCAAGAAATAAAACATGGGTCACCACGGACACTCACTTCAGTCGTCCCCGACGTAGACGAGCCTACTTCGAAGGACCTCATCGACGGAGACCGCGTTTTTGCCCTACATGCCCTAAACAAATACCAAGCTCAAACAAAAGCATGGCGCGGCCACACAGTTATCCCGAGGGAATTCAACGAAGGAGACCTCGTACTCGTCCGGACAGCTCGGACAGAGTCCCGGGGCAAGCTAGATCCAAAGTGGAAGGGCCCTTTCATCGTCAAGACGAAGGCGTCCCCAGCGCGTAGAGGCTAACAACGCCATCCGGCGAGGACTTAGAGCATTCTTGGAACATTGACAACCTCCGCAAATTTTTTGTTTCACTCCTCAGGGCCAGCTCGCCCCTGTAATTCGCAAAACAGCTTTATTTCGGCCCGCACTCTTTTCCTCTCGGGGGGTGAGGTTTTTAATGAGGTGGAGCCATGTAATATACACGCAAAAAATCCCCCGCAAAAATTACAACGTCGAAAAAGACCGCATCGACGGTCTTCGGCATTCGACGACAACGAAGTCACCGCGAGGGGCAGCGCTGGCTACCCTCACGTGCGACACTCCACGCAAAAGTCGCCTAAGGGTGCAGCCGGACTAGCACAACAAGTGCGCAAAAAGTCTTCCCCAAAAGACTATCCGTGCAAAAGTCGCCCAAGGGTGCAGCCGGACTGGCACAACAAGTGCGCAAAATCGAAGTCTTCCCCAAAAGACCATCCGTGCAAAACTCGCCCAAGGGTGCAGCTGGATTAGCACAACAAGTGCGCAAAATCGAAGTCTTCCCCAAAAGACTATCCGTGCAGAAGTCGCCTAAGGGTGCAGCCGGACTAACACAACAAGTGCGCAAAATCGAAGTCTCCCTCAAAGACTATCCGTACTAAAACCGACTATAGGTGCAGCCGGACCGACATAATAAACGCGCTAGATCAAGTGCACAATTCCCCCACGGGCACGGCCGGATCAGCGAACGCACACAGCCTCATCATACCAATTAAAGTTACACACATACAGCGAGGGCATCACACCTTACATTGGTTCAACCTTCGGGATGATACCTATCTCCCTGTAGTTAAACAGCATTATCCTCAGCTCCTCACCCTCAAAGAGACTTCGCAACTCCCCCTCACCTACACTCGCCCCAACTGGCGAGGACAACAATTCCCGCTTGCCAGCCCTATCCACACGAAGACGCCCACCCTCCACCTCACTCACTCTACGCTTCGCCACCACCCTTCGCCGCCTGCGCCCAGCACTCGGACCAGGAAAAACTTCAGCATCCATCACACGCGGAGAAGCCTCCGCCGCAACCACATCCAAGGCCGCAAAATAATCCAAGTCCTCATCTGAAGACTCTTCAGTCCACACAACCGAACTCCCAGAATCATCAGACTCAAAAAACTTAGACACAGAATCATCCGATTCATTTTCAGCAACCACGGTCGAAGCCGCCACAAAATTAGCAGTGTCAGTAGCGGTTGCGTTAGCAGGCCCAAAATCTTGAACCTGTGCAGCAACCAAGGTTCAGTAACACAGACAAAATTTACTAACTCCCCCACACCTACTAAGCCATCTGCGAAGGTCTGGCCACCGCCATGGGATCCTCCACTGCCAGCTCCACCACCGCCTTCGGGGGGTCCTCCGCCGTCGGCGCATGGGCTGGCAAGGAGCCTTCACCGGACACAGTAGACACAGGTCCGGCGGAGGAGCCCTCAACGGCTTCCGGGCGCAGGGCAGGGTCGACCTCAGCCTCGGACAGCACCGGGTTGACCTCGGCCTCGGGCCGCGTGCCGTTTAGATCCCCAAGGTCTTCGACATCCTCGGCACGCACCATCTGCAGCAACAGCACACTCATTCAGCAAACCCACATGTACCCACATTCAACCACACGAAACAAAAACAAGCCTTACCTGCTCTCTCGCCCGATCAGACCGCTCCCTAACCGCCTCCTGGCCATGAGGACCCCACATCCGATCGAAGAGTGCCCCCGCAGAATCCTTTACCACAGGGTCTTCGACCTTAAAAATTTCGCGCTCAAAGTTTTCATCGGACAGGTCGAAGACCTCATAGTGTTTGCACCCCTCGCGGGACAGCGCATTCATGGCCCCTTCGCAAGTGACGAGGGAGGCAAAGGACATGAATCCCTCCACGATGGTCGGGAGTACCAGCAGTTCCTCTTGCAACCACTCGAGGAAGCAAAGGCCCGCCTCTCGGTCGGGCACCTCGAAGTCAGCAGTCCGCGCACCCAGCTCGCGGTACGAGTCCACGAGCTGTGCGCACGTCCGCTCAACCTCCGAGCGCGTGGAGGCCTTGGCCTTGTCCACGCGGCCGCGCAGAGCGTTGAACCTCACCTCCCATTCCTCGGCGCGTTGGCTGGCGAGACTTCCCTCCGCCCGCGCCAATTTGGCCTCCGCCTGCGCAGCCTGCGCCTCGGCGATGGCCTGGTTGGCCTCCCTCCTTTTCTCCACCAGCTGGCGCCGGAGGTCCGTCTTCTCGGCCTCCAGGGTGGCCACCTTCTCCGCCAGCCTGCGGTTTTTGCTCTCCGCATCCGACTTCTCCCGGACGGCGTCCGCGTGCTGCGCCTGAAGTCTCTCGACTTCGGCAGACACATCCGCAGTAAGGGCACCCGACACCATGCGGTCGGCGAAGTCGGCCGCCTAACAGAAACACATAAGACCACAATCCCCATGGAAACAGCAAACACCGAAGTCCAGCTCAACTTACTTGACTTAGCTGCTGCGACAGCTGCTGCGATACCTCCCTCAGCCGGCGGGACATGGTGCCCGCCTCGTCCTTGACGGCAGCGGCCGACGAAATCTCGCCGCTCGCGCAGAAAGCGTCACCCTTCACCTCAACCACCGCGGTTGACGTCGTGGTTGCCACCACAGGCGGGACAACAACCATTTGCCCCTCGCCCGACCCTGCAACGCACCACCGGTTAAAAAAAACAAAAACAAAACAAAAAAAACTACTTACCAACTAAATAGTCATCCACGCTAATATTCGTGCCGAAGTCGGCAACGCGTCTCCCCGGCGAAGGCAGCTCCCAGACCTTCGCAGCTCCGCCCGGGGTAGACTTGGTTCCACCGGTGACGACTGCCTTCGTGCTATCCGGCACCTTGCTGGATCCGGGCGTGGCCGGTTTCGTAGCCAGCGTCGGCTGGCTACCGCCGGGGGCGGCAGCCTTCGCACTCCCCCGCGCTCTCTTCGCTTCACGCCTAGGATCGGGGAGCCTGATGACCGCCCGGCGCTTCTGCGCAGCATCCTGGCGATCCTTGTTCATAACTGCCGACACAACAGCAGCAATATTCCGTCCGTAAGGGAAAATCCTCAAGCCACGAGCTATACGAGACGTAGACATGTGAAAGGGAATTAGGCTTACACCTATTTTCTAATTGATTTTGGTGGTTGAATTGCCCAACACAAATAATTGCACTAACTAGTTTGCTCTAGTCTATAAGTTATACAGGTGCCAAAGGTTCACACTAAGCCAATAAAAAGACAAATAAAAGGGTTCAAACAAAGAGAGCAAGGGATAACCGAAGGCACCCTGGTCTGGCGCACCGGACTGTCTGGTGTGCCACCGGACAGTGTCCGGTGCACCAGGGAACTCCAAGTTGAACTCTTCACCTTCGGGAATTCTCAGAGGCGCTTCGCTATAATTCACCGGACTGTTCGGTGCACCACCGGACAGTGTCCGGTGCCCCAGGGGAGAGCGACTCTGAACTCGCCAGCTTCGGGAATCCGCTCCGCTATAATTTACCGGACATGTCCGGTGCACACCGAACTGTTTGGTGAGCCAGCGGAGCAACGGCTATTTCGCGCACAACGGTCAACTGCAACGCATTAAATGCGCGCCTGCGCCCGCAGAGGTCAGCGCACGCGCGGGTGGCACACCGGACAGCCTACAGGGCCTGTCCGGTGCACCACCAGGCAGCCAGGCGGGCCCACAAGTCAGAGCTCCAATGGTCGGAACCCAACGGCCTGGTGACGTGGCTGGCGCACCGGACAGTGTCCGGTGGCGCACCGGACTGTCCGGTGCGCCATGCGACAGCAGCCTCCACCAAACGGCTAGTTTGGTGGTTGGGGCTATAAATACCCCAACCACCCCCACATTCAAGTCATCCAAGTTTTCCACCTTCCAACTACTTACAAGAGCTAAGCATTCAATACAAGACACACCCAAGTGATCAAATCCTCTCCCAATTCCACACAAGACTTTAGTGATTAGTGAGAGAGATTTGTTGTGTTCTTTTGAGCTCTTGCGCTTGGATTGCTTCCTTCTTTCATCCTTTATTGCGAACAACTCAATTGTAACCAAGGCAAGAGACACCAATTGTGTGGTGGTCCTTGCGGGGAAGTTTGTTCCCGTTTGATTGAGAAGAGAAGCTCACTCGGTCCGAGGGACCGTTTGAGAGAGGGAAAGGGTTGAAAGAGACCCGGTCTTTGTGACCACCTCAACGGGGAGTAGGTTTGCAAGAACCGAACCTCGGTAAAACAAATCCGCGTGTCTCACTCTTTATTCGCTTGCGATTTGTTTTGCGCCCTCTCTCTCGGACTCGATTATATTTCTAACGCTAACCCGGCTTGTAGTTGTGATTAAGTTTGTAAATTTCAGATTCACCCTATTCACCCCCCTCTAGGCGACTTTCAATTGGTATCAGAGCTCGGTGCTTCATTAGAGCCTAACCGCTCGAAGTGATGTCGGGAGATCACGCCAAGAAGGAGATGGAGACCGGCGACAAGCCCACTACAAGCCACGAGAAAGCTTCATCGGAAGAGTCCCGCAACAAGGGGAAGGGGAAGGAGAAGAAATCCTCTTCCCACAAGTCGCATCGGAGTGGCGACAAGAAAAAGAAGATGAGGAAGGTGGTCTACTACGAGACCGATACTTCATCACCTTCCACCTCCGGCTCCGACGCGCCATCTATTACTTCTAAGCGCCATGAGCGCAAGAAGTTTAGTAAGATCCCCCTACGCTACCCTCGCATCCCTAAACATACGCCTTTACTTTCTGTCCCATTAGGCAAACCACCAACGTTTGATGGTGAAGATTATGCTAGGTGGAGTGATTTGATGCGATTTCATCTAATCTCACTCCACAAAAGTATATGGGATGTTGTTGAGTTTGGTGTACAGGTACCATCCGTAGGGGATGAAGATTATGATGAGCACGAAGTGGCCCAAATCCAACACTTCAACTCCCAAGCCTCAACTATACTCCTCGCCTCTCTAAGTCGAGAGGAGTATAATAAGGTGCAAGGGTTGAAAGGTGCTAAGGAGATTTGGGACACGCTAAAGACCGCGCACGAAGGAGACGAGGTGACCAAAATCACCAAGCGGGAAACGATCGAGGGGGAGCTCGGTCGCTTCCGACTTCGCCAAGGGGAGGAGCCACAAGACATGTACAACCGGCTCAAAACCTTGGTGAACCAAGTGCGCAACCTTGGGAGCAAAAAATGGGATGACCACGAGATGGTTAAGGTTATTCTAAGATCACTTGTCTTCCTTAACCCTACTCAAGTTCAATTAATTCGTGGCAATCCTAGATATACACTAGTGACTCCCGAGGAAGTAATCGAGAATTTTGTGAGCTTTGAATTGATGATCAAAGGCTCAAAGAAGATCAACGAGCTTGATGGCCCCTCCACGTCCAAAGCACAACCGGTCGCATTCAAAGCGACGGAGGAGAAGGAGGAGTCTACATCGAGTAGAACACCCATCGATGCCTCCAAGCTCGACAACGAGGAAATGGCGCTCGTCATCAAGAGCTTCCGCCAAATCCTCAAGCAAAGGAGGGGGAAAGATTACAAACCCCGCTCCAAGAAAGTGTGCTACAAATGTGGTAAGCCCGGTCATTTTATTGCAAAATGTCCATTATCATGTGATAGTGACAGGGGCGACGACAAGAAGGGGAGAAGAAAAGAGAAGAAGAGGTACTACAAGAAGAAGGGTGGCGATGCCCATGTTTGCCGGGAGTGGGACTCCGACGAGATCTCCACTGACTCCTCCTGCGACGAGGACGCCGCAAACATCGCCGTCACCAAGGGTCTTCTCTTCCCCAACGTCGGCCACAAGTGCCTCATGGCAAAGGACGGCAAAAAGAAGAAGGTTAAATCCAAATCCTCCACTAAATATGAGTCCTCTAGTGATGATAATGCTAGTGACGAGGAGGATAATTTGCGTACCCTTTTTGCCAACCTAAACATGCAACAAAAAGAAAAATTAAATGAATTAATTAGTGCCATCCATGAAAAGGATGAACTCTTGGACACCCAAGAGGACTTCCTAATCAAGGAAAACAAAAAGCATGTTAAGGTTAAAAATGCTTATGCTCTAGAAGTAGAAAAATGTGAAAAACTATCAAGTGAGCTAAGCACTTGCCATAAAACTATTGACAACCTTAGAAATGAGAATGCAAATTTAATTGCTAAGGTTGATTTAAATGCTTGTGATGTTTCAATTCCCAATCTTAGAAATAATAATGTTGATTTGCTTGCTAAGATTGAAGAATTGAACATCTCTCTTGCTAGCCTTAGAGATGAAAATGAAAAATTGCTTGCTAAGGCTAAAGAATTAGATGTTTGCAATGCTCCATTTCCGACCTTAGAAGTAAAAATGATATATTGCATGCTAAGGTTGTAGAATTAAAATCGTGCAAACCATCTACATCTACCATTGAGCATACTTCTATTTGTACTAGATGTAGAGATATTAACATTGATGCTATTCATGATCATATGGCTTTAATTAAACAACAAAATGATCATATAGCCAAGTTAGATGCTAAAATTGCCGAGCATGATTTAGAAAATGAAAAGTTTAAATTTGCTAGAAGCATGCTTTATAATGGGAGACGCCCTGGCATTAAGGATGGCATTGGCTTCCAACAGGGAGGAAATGTCAAACTTAATGCCCCTCCTAAGAAATTGTCTAATTTTATAAAGGGCAAGGCTCCCATGCCTCAGGATAACGAGGGTTACATTTTGTACCCTGCCGGTTATCCCGAGAGCAAAATTAGGAGAATTCATTCTAGGAAGTCTCACTCTGGCCCTAACCATGCTTTTATGTATACGGGTGAGACATCTAGTTCTAGGCAATCAACCCATTCTAAGTTGCCTAAGAAGAAAACTCCTAAGGCATCAAATGATTCTAACATTTCATTTAAGACTTTTGATGCCTCCTATGTTTTAACTAACAAATCCAGCAAGATAGTTGCCAAATATGTTGGGGGCAAGCACAAGGGGTCAAAGACTTGTGTTTGGGTACCCAAAGTTCTTGTGTCTAATGCCAAAGGACCCAAAACCATTTGGGTACATAAAGTCAAGAACTAAACTTGTTTTGTAGGTTTATGCATCCGGGGGCTCAAGTTGGATCATCGCTAGCGGGTGCACAAACCACATGACAGGGGAGAAGAAAATGTTCTCCTCCTACGAGAAAAACCAAGATCCCCAACGAGCTATCACATTCGGGGATGGAAACCAAGGTTTGGTCAAAGGTTTGGGAAAAATTGCTATTTCACCTGACCATTCCATTTCCAATGTTTTTCTTGTAGATTCTTTAGATTACAATTTGCTTTCTGTATCTCAATTATGTCAAATAGGCTACAACTGTCTTTTTACTGATATAGGTGTCACTGTCTTTAGAAGAAGTGATGATTCAGTAGCATTTAAGGGAGTGTTAGAGGGTCAACTATACTTGGTAGATTTTGATAGAGCTGAACTCGACACTTGCTTAATTGCTAAGACTAACATGGGTTGGCTCTAGCATCGCCGACTACCCATGTTGGGATGAAGAATCTTCATAAGCTTCTAAAGGGAGAGCACATTTTAGGATTAACAAATGTTCATTTTGAGAAAGACAGGATTTGTAGCGCATGCCAAGCAGGAAAGCAGGTTGGTGCTCATCATCCGCACAAGAACATCATGACGACTGACAGGCCGCTCGAGCTCCTACACATGGATCTATTCGACCCGATTGCTTACATAAGCATCGGCGGGAGTAAGTACTGTCTAGTTATTGTGGATGATTATTCTCGCTTCACTTGGGTATTATTCTTACAGGAAAAATCGCATACCCAAGAAACCTTAAAGGGATTCTTGAGACGGGCTCAAAATGAGTTTGGCTTAAGGATCAAGAAAATAAGAAGCGACAACGGGACGGAGTTCAAGAACTCTCAAATTGAAGGCTTCCTTGAGGAGGAGGGCATCAAGCATGAGTTCTCTTCTCCCTACACCCCTCAACAAAATGGTGTAGTGGAGAGGAAGAATAGAACTCTATTGGACATGGCAAGAACCATGCTTGATGAGTACAAGACGTCGGGTCGGTTTTGGGCTGAAGCGGTCAACACCGCCTGCTACGCCATCAACCGGTTGTATCTACACCGAATCCTCAAGAAGACATCCTATGAACTCCTAACCGGTAAAAACCCCAATATTTCATATTTTAGAGTCTTTGGTAGCAAATGCTTTATTCTTGTTAAAAGAGGTAGAAAATCTAAATTTGCTCCTAAGACTGTAGAAGGCTTTTTTACTAGGATATGATTCAAACACAAGGGCATATAGAGTCTTTAACAAGTCCACTAGACAAGTTGAAGTTTCTTGTGACGTTGTGTTTGATGAGACTAACGGCTCTCAAGTAGAGCAAGTTGATCTTGATGAGATAGGTAATGAAGAGGCTCCGTGCATCGTGCTAAGGAACATGTCTATTGGGGATGTGTGTCCTAAGGAATCCGAAGAGCCTCCAAATGCACAAGATCAACCATCCTCCTCCACACAAGCATCTCCACCAACTCAAAATGAGGATGAGGCTCAAGTTGATGAAGGAGAAGATCAAGAAGATGAGCCACCTCAAGATGACGACAATGATCAAGGGGGAGATGCAAATGATCAAGACAAGAAGGATGAGGAAGCAAGGCCGCCACACCCAAGAGTCCACCAAGCAATCCAACGAGATCACCCCGTCGACACCATCCTCGGCGACATTCATAAGGGGGTAACCACTAGATCTCGTGTTGCACATTTTTGTGAGCATTACTCTTTTGTTTACTCTATTGAGCCACACAGGGTAGAGGAAGCACTACAAGATTCGGATTGGGTGGTGGCGATGCAAGAGGAGCTCAACAACTTCACTAGGAACGAGGTATGGCATTTGGTTCCACGTACTAATCAAAATGTTGTAGGAACCAAGTGGGTCTTCCGCAACAAGCAAGACGAGCATGGTGTGGTGACAAGGAACAAAGCCCGACTTGTGGCCAAGGGATACTCCCAAGTCGAAGGTTTGGATTTCGGTGAAACCTATGCACCTGTAGCTAGGCTTGAGTCAATTCATATATTATTGGCCTATGCTACTTACCATGGCTTCAAGCTTTATCAAATGGACGTGAAGAGTGCCTTCCTCAATGGACCAATCAAGGAAGAGGTCTATGTTGAGCAACCTCCCGGCTTTGAAGATAGTGAGTACCCTAACCAAGTTTATAAACTCTCTAAGGCGCTTTATGGGCTCAAGCAAGCCCCAAGAGCATGGTATGAATGCCTTAGAGATTTCCTTATCGCTAATGGATTCAAAGTCGGAAAGGCCGATCCTACACTCTTTACCAAAACACTTGAAAATGATTTGTTTGTATGCCAAATTTATGTTGATGATATTATATTTGGGTCTACTAACGAATCTACATGTGAAGAGTTTAGTAGGATCATGACACAAAAATTCGAGATGTCTATGATGGGGGAGTTGAAGTATTTCTTAGGATTTCAAGTGAAGCAACTCCAAGAGGGCACCTTCATTAGCCAAACAAAGTATACTCAAGACATTCTAAACAAGTTTGGGATGAAGGATGCCAAGCCCATCAAGACACCCATGGGAACCAATGGGCATCTCGACCTCGACACGGAAGGTAAATCCGTCGATCAAAAGGTATACCGGTCGATGATAGGCTCTTTACTCTACTTATGTGCATCTCGACTGGATATTATGCTTTCCGTATGCATGTGTGCAAGATTCCAAGCCGACCCTAAGGAAGCTCACCTTACGGCCGTAAAATGAATCTTGAGATATTTAGTTTATACTCCTAAGTTTGGGCTTTGGTATCCTAGGGGATCCACTTTTGATTTAATTGGTTATTCCGATGCCGATTGGGCAGGGTGTAAAATTAATAGAAAGAGCACATCGGGGACTTGCCAGTTCTTGGGAAGATCCTTGGTGTCTTGGGCTTCAAAGAAGCAAAATTCCGTAGCTCTTTCTACCGCCGAAGCCGAGTACATTGTCGTAGGACATTGTTGCGCGCAACTACTTTGGATGAGGCAAACCCTTAGGGACTACGGTTACAAATTAACCAAAGTTCCTCTTCTATGTGATAATGAGAGTGTTATCCGCATGGCGGATAATCCCGTTGAACATAGCCACACTAAACACATAGCCATTCGGTATCATTTTCTAAGGGATCACCAACAAAAGAGAGATATCGAGATTGCATATATTAACACTAAAGATCAATTAGCCGATATCTTTACCAAGCCACTTGATGAACAAACTTTTAACAAACTTAGGCATGAGCTAAATATTCTTGATTCTAGGAATTTCTTTTGATATTTTGCTCACATAGCTCATTAATATACCTTTGATCATATCTCTTTCATGTGCTATGACTAACGTGTTTTCAAGTGAATTTCAAAGCAAGTCATAAGTGTATTGAAAGGCAATTGGAGTCTTCGGCGAAGACAAAGGCTTCCACTCCACTCCATGACTCATCCTTCGCCGTCGCTCCGAGCAACTCTTCGTCTTTGGTAAAATCTTCACTCATGTTTTATTTGCCAAAGGGGAGTAAGTAGCTAGAAAAGGGCTTATATTTCACTCAAAGTATCCGTTTTTGACGATTCATGCCAAAGGGGGAGAAAGTATTAGCCCGAAGCAAAAGGACCGCACCACCACCTAATTTTAAAAAAAAAACTGATGAATTTTCAAATTGGTATCTTCTTATGTTCAAAAGGGGGAGAAAATAGTATTTTCAAAATTGATATCTTAAAACCCTCTTGAACACTAAGAGGAGAATTTCATTGAGGGGGAGTTTTGTTTAGCCAAAGGAAAAGCATTTGAAACAGGGGAAGAAACTTTCAAATCTTGAAAATGCTTTGCAAAATCTCATTCATTTACCTTTGACTATTTGCAAAAAGACTTTGAAAAGAATTTACAAAAGAATTTGCAAAAACAAAACATGTGGTGCAAGCGTGGTCCAAAATGTTAAAAATAAAGAAGCAATCCATTCGTATCTTATAAGTATTTATATTGGCTCAATTCTAAGTAACCTATGCACTTACATTATGCAAACTAGTTCAATTATGCACTTCTATACTTGCTTTGGTTTGTGTTGGCATCAATCACTAAAAAGGGGGAGATTGAAAGGGAATTAGGCTTACACCTATTTTCTAATTGATTTTGGTGGTTGAATTGCCCAACACAAATAATTGGACTAACTAGTTTGCTCTAGTCTATAAGTTATACAGGTGCCAAAGGTTCACACTAAGCCAATAAAAAGACAAAGAAAAGGGTTCAAACAAAGAGAGCAAGGGATAACCGAAGGCACCCTGGTCTGGCGCACCGGACTGTTCGGTGTGCCACCGGACAGTGTCCGGTGCACCAGGGAACTCCAAGCTGAACTCTTCACCTTCGGGAATTCTCAGAGGCGCTTCGCTATAATTCGCCGGACTATCTGGTGCACCACCGGACAGTGTCCGGTGCCCCAGGGGAGAGCGACTCTAAACTCGCCAGCTTCGGGAATCCGCTCCGCTATAATTCACCGGACATGTCCGGTGCACACCGGACTGTCCGGTGAGCCAGCGGAGCAACGGCTACTTCGCGCACAACGGTCGACTGCAACACATTAAATGTGCGCCTGCGCGCGCAGAGTTCAGTGCACGCGCGGGTGGCACACCGGACAGCCTACAGGGCCTGTCCGGTGCACCACCGGATAGCCAGGCGGGCCTACAAGTCAGAGCTCCAACGGTCGGAACCCAACGGCATGGTGACGTGGCTGGCGCACCGGACTGTCCGGTGCGTCATGCGACAGCAGCCTCCACCAAACGGCTAGTTTGGTGGTTGGGGCTATAAATACCCCAACCACCCCCACATTCAAGTCATCCAAGTTTTCCACCTTCCAACTACTTACAAGAGCTAAGCATTCAATACAAGACACACCCAAGTGATCAAATCCTCTCCCAATTCCACACAAGGCTTTAGTGATTAGTGAGAGAGATTTGTTGTGTTCTTTTGAGCTCTTGCGCTTGGATTGCTTCCTTCTTTCATCCTTTATTGCGAACAACTCAATTGTAACCAAGGCAAGAGACACCAATTGTGTGGTGGTCCTTGCGGGGAAGTTTGTTCCCGTTTGATTGAGAAGAGAAGCTCACTCGGTCCGAGGGACCGTTTGAGAGAGGGAAAGGGTTGAAAGAGACCCGGTCTTTGTGACCACCTCAACGGGGAGTAGGTTTGCAAGAACCGAACCTCGGTAAAACAAATCCGCGTGTCTCACTCTTTATTCGCTTGCGATTTGTTTTGCGCCCTCTCTCTCGGACTCGATTATATTTCTAATGCTAACTCGGCTTGTAGTTGTGATTAAGTTTGTAAATTTCAGATTCGCCCTATTCACCCCCCCTCTAGGTGACTTTCAACATGTCTTCGCCCTCTGCCCAGGGGATCGGAAGATTCTTTGGCCACCGACCCCCGGTAACCTCCAGCATTCGCGCCGAAGACTCCTAGAGCTCGGGCGAAGACATCCTTCCCCCGGGGGCCGCACATGTCCCCATCAACTCCGCAGCAAAATTTTCAGACACCCCCTTTTCCCCCACTATAGTACCTAATTTTCTCTTCTTAGTGGCCGGGGCAGTCTCCTGCGAAGGTCCTTCCTCGGTACCTTTCCATCGGTTTCTTCCCGCGGCGGTCGGCGGCGTCTTCCCCGGGATAACAACCGTACGGTAAACGATTCAATTCGAAGACCTGATTCAGCCTGTCATTGGACCCACGGATATCCCAGCTCCGCAGACCCTCTGTCTTCGGCACGTAGCGACCCACGATCCTCGTCGCACCGTCTTCCGCTTAACGCACGAATGCGGCAGGATCTCGGCCATGCAAATCCAGCGCGAAGGCAGGACTTCGCACCAGCATCCCGCCACGGGAGGGCATCTGGCGAGGGCATACTTTGCCTAGCGCCCAGCCATGCGCCAAGGGCCATACCCCATACCCGACAAACTCCTCAACAAGGTCACGCCCGCTACTCATGCGGACAGCACACTGAAGGGCCCCTTCGTTTTCATCATCCTCCGCTACCTCGAATTGCGGGTACGCTACGTAATAATGTGAGCACATGACGGCCACGGGGAGCCCTGGATGGTCTTCGATTGTGCCTTCGGAAACGTAAAACCAAAATTCCCACCAGTTGCCCCATTTATTGCGGGCACAGGGCACCAACTCCACGACTTCCATCGAAGTCTTGCCGGTCTTCGGCGTAAATGTGCAAGATCCAAATTGTGCAATCTTATGTCCAATTTTCCTTTTCTGCCAATGCAGACAATAATGCTTCGCGAAGACTTCCACAGAGGGCTGCCCGCCGTACGAAGTCGTCGCCCAGACATACTTTGCCAGGGCCACCACGGCATTCGGTATCAGCTGGTGGACCTGGACCTCAAATCTACGCAGGACCTCCGCCACAAATCGATGCGTAGGCAGACGAAGGCCAGCGGCGAAAAAGGCCTCGAAGACAACCAACTCGCCTTCTAGCTCGGGGACCTCCTCCGCCCCCGGGACACGCGCCACTCCGCCGCCAAAATATCCAAGCTGTTGCATGTCGTGCACGTGGACCGAGGACATCCGCGACACGCCGAATTCCACTGTGTCACCAGGACGCAACTCCTCCGCCGCCACGTTGCTCAGCATGCCCTCGGACGATGCGCCGGCCGGCGGTGTATCGGCAGCAGAACAGGAAGAGAACGGCATGGCTATGTACCGTCGGCGGCGGCGGGCAGTTTGCTTCACACGAGCAGGAGCAAGGAGGGCAGGTGACCGGTTAAACGGTTTCAAAAGGAGGCTAGGGTTTTGCGGCGCGCAGAAAGAGTACCTCACCCGCGCCGCCCCGCCCCCTTTTATACACAGGACGCGACGCTTCGGGAAACCCGCAGTCCAACAGTGCCGCGTCCGTCAACGGTCACATCAAAAACCCTCGCGGAACCACTTCGAGCGAGGGCAGCGTCTCCACCATCTAGCGACGCCTTAAGCACCAGATGACTTAGTCGAACTGGTCCCTCGGAGGGCAAATGTTGGGGCGAAGGCGAAGACGCCACCCTTCGCTCGATGCCTTCGCCGATCTCACCGAACCAACGGAGGCTAAACGATCGGCAGTTTCCACCCTTCGTCCAATACGCTGCAAGACGAAGGCCTACGACGAGGTCGCTCCGTCTCGCGGTCTCGTCCAACGTGAAGGCCTATGTAGAATTCGGCCCATTGTAACAGGCCCCGCGCGGCTCAGCGCATTACGGGTCCGGTTTGTGAAGGCTTTTCTGTAATGACAGTTTGTAACCCTGCTTTATGGGAATATTCCAGGGATGACCTAGGCGCCTGAGGGCACATGCGTCCTTAATCCATGACGCTGGGCACTCGGGCACCTATAAATACCCCCGCACAGTGCCCTTGAGAGGCTGGATTTGAATAGAGCAATTGCCTTCTTGAGCTAAAGCCTTGCTTGCGTCCCTTTCACTCCCCCGTTGGATCATCTTGTTCGGGAGAGCAAGTTCCAACACTCAAATGAACACAAATGTCACTCTCTCTAGTCACTATTTGATTTGGAGTGATTCCGGACTTGGGAGAGGATTTGATCTCTTTGGAGTGTCTAGAATTGAATGCTATAGCTCTTGTAATGTGTTGAAGGTGGAAAACTTGGATGCAATTGAATGTGGGGTGGTTGGGGTATTTATAGCCCCAATCACCAAAATGTGGCCGTTGGAAGGCTGCTGTCGCATGGCGCACCGGACAGTCCGGTGCGCCACCGGACACTGTCCGGCGCGCCAGCCACGTCAGCCAGTCGTTGGGGTTCGACCATTGGAGCTCTGACAGGTGGGGCCTTTGGGCTGTCCGGTGGTGCACCGGACAGGTCCTGTAGACTGTCCGGTGTGCCAACTGTGCGTGCTCTGTTCTCTGCACGCGCAGGCATGCATTAAATGCGTTGCAGTCGACCGTTGCATGCGAAGTAGCCGTTGCTCCGCTGACACACCGGACAGTCCGGTGTGACACCGGACACTGTCCGGTGCTTCACCGGACAGTCCGGTGAATTATAGCGGAGCGCCCTCCCATTTTCCCGAAGGTGAGGGGTTCAACTTCAAGTGCCCTGGTGCACCGGACACTGTCCGGTGGCACACCGGACAGTCCGGTGCACCAGACCAGGGTACCTTTGGGTTGTCTTTTGCTCTCTTTGTTTGAACCCTTTCTTGGTCTTTTTATTGGCTTATTGTGAACCTTTGGCATCTGTAAAACTTATAGACTAGAGCAAACTAGTTAGTCCAATTATTTGTGTTGGACAATTCAACCACCAAAATCAATTAGGAAGAAGGTGTAAGCCTAATTCCCTTTCATGGGCCACGAGAGCAGCGATTGCTCCAATGGTATTGCGAAAGCAGGGTAGAAATGCCACAGGGATGTCATCGAAGTCGTCAAGGGAGGTCGATTCTTCCTCGCCGCACTGCGGCGCCAAAGCTCATGTAGGAAAAGAGGAAGGCACACAGATCGTCGTAAGATGGGTCGGGCCCCATGTGGGTTGCGATTTGTCGCCTTATCTTCTCGGTTGCGGGGAGCGAGGTTGGGTCTCGCCCCGTGTCCTGCTTTTGTGGGGTGAGTCAGAGGCCGTCGAGGGCATCCGTGATGGTGTCAAGGCTCTTGGTCAGAAAGGGTCGGGCTTCCGGGGCTCTGACCATCTCCCCTTCATTGTTGATGACGAAATTGAGGCTCTCGAAGCGAAAGGTCGTTCTCGGGGCAGATGGCATCGTGGCTAGCCATCTACAGCCCGTCGAGGAAGACTTCAAAAACGGCAAAATCCCCTACCTGGCGTGGCAACTGTTGGTGTTTCGAACCAGCACCAACAAGTAAATTTGTGTATGCACATTTTGGATTCGGATGGTGTGCTTAGTGGGCGCAAGATTTATACCAGTTCGGGCAGAATGTCCCTACTTCTAGTCTTTAGTGGCTCATGCTATCGACACCCTGTTGTTGATTGCTCGTAGTAGGGGTTACAAACGGACGAGAGAGGGAAGGATCTCAAGTCTTTATGCGATGTTGGTTCTGAAGATCTACGTATCAGGTGTTCGCTACCTGGCTAAGTCGCCGAGTGTTGTTGCCCCTATGTCCCTTTTCCCTAGGTCGACGCTCCACCTTTTATAGACTAAGGGGGTCGGGTTACAAGTGGCTTTCCATGGAAGGGATTGTTGCGTTGTGGTAAAACAGGACGTTTTACCCTCGGTAGAAGTCTGATCGTCGGTACTTGTCCTTGTCGTTTGAGCTCTCTGGTTGTGCTGCTTTAAGTCCGTAGGGACAACGTGTGCGGGTGGCTAGGAGTCCGAGCGTCATCATTACTCTCTTTGCTCCATGCCGATCACGGGTCTTCATAGCCTGACCCTTAGCATCCCTCGTCGTGTTATGGTCTTCGTAGGGAGACTCAGGCATAGGCTAGCCATGAGTGAGTCGTAGGCCTAGGGCCCATAGGTTATAAGTGGAGCTCTGGCTAAGGGTGTGTAGGCCATAAGTGGAAGGAGGATCGACTCCTTTGCGTGCTGCGGCTTGGTGCCAGACGATGTTAATGCAATCGATCATTAGTGGCGGAGGAAGTCTGTCGGTCAGACACAAAATCCACTTGAGTGGTTGCCTAACGTCTGACCCCTCCTCCTAGTTCCGCCTCGCTCGATGCCCCGAGGTCATCTCGGGTCGGGTGCTTCTGGGACGGACTTCCCCTTTGCCATCCTTCTGACTCATGGGTCTCTAGGGTCCCGGGGATCTAATTCCGACAGCATGCAAGTCTCACAATATCCATATTCTCGTGACAGCTAGATTATCTAATAATTCAGATTCTCAATAAAGTTCAGAAAAATCTACCAAATAGGCCAGAGGCCTGCCCAGCAGCGAGGCTGCAAAAAACAATAACACTGCTTATCATTATCATCATCAGCAGCAGCATAAAATCAAACCTATTCCTTGTCAGGATTAGCGAGAGACTCAATGTTCATACATCATTTGTCTCTCTAGCGTTGGTGCAGTGAATGCAGTACCACGTGTCAGTGCAAAGTTAGTTGACTTGCTATTTATTTGTGCAGCAGGGCCAACATTAATAAATTCACGGTGAGCAAGCGGGCCAGCGTGATGAATGACCGATGATCCAGCTCCGGGTCGATTATTGATACCTTGGATGGGCACAACTGCTACTGCTCTTGTTCCCGTAGATTTTTCGTGAGGACAGCGCTCGGAGCTGCTAGCGATCTGTATAGCTTCATTTTTACAGACTGGGAGAGAGATCAAAGCAAGGCACAGGACACATGTCACACCTCGCACGCATCTGCCGATGCCGTCGTTGTCTTCGATCTCGTGTTGTTTTTCAGCTTTATGACCTTTATACAGCCGGTGGAGAGTAGTAAAGAGGAGCAAGACGACTAGAAGAGAGAGGTACAGTATGCAGCTGTGGCATGCATTCAGCTGACGATAATCAGCTGCTCCTCCTGAGTGCTGGCTAGCTGCACTATCAGATGTGCAGTGGTGTAGGACATGCATTTATGCCGCTTTCGTTTTCTCTTTTGCTCTGCAGCATTCAATTCCATCACTCTCAAGTATGGTCATATTACATTGGCCTGTTTTGTTTTAGCTTTTTCAGCTTTTGGCCACCAAAAGTTGCTACAGACTACCAAACGTTTAGCTTTTCATTCAGCTTCTATAAAAACTGATTTGGTAAAAACAATACAAAATCAACATAAACACATAATCGACGGAGTTGTTATAAATGGTAAGAATCCATAGCTTTCTAGTTCCTAAACCTTATGGACATCTTCGTCTTCATCCGAATGTAATCATCATGATACTTAGATTCTCTTTACAGTCAGATTCTAAGAAAAACTGGTTAGAAAAAAACTGAAACAAAGAGTCAAAGAGACCCATTGGCCCATTGTTTTCTCCCTCACTCTCTCTTTCCCTCCTCCTTTCTTTTTCCTTTGCATTGACAATGTATCCCTGAAGCTTACTTCACAACAAGTGCCAGCGTTCAATTCAACCATGCATGCATGTGTTCCTTCTCCATGCATGCACTGAAATTTTTGAGTGGTATATAACTAGTCCTCCAAAGTCTCGATCTACATTGAACATATATGTGTATGTAAAAAGATACGACTTAAGATTCAGTAGTATACGTATTTTATGATTCACATATGCCTCAACTGGAGCACCCATGCAACAGTCCAAGGAGCCGAACCTTTCCATCAACCACCATGAGGTTTTCTTTATTACAGCTTCAGATAGGTGTGGCTCATCCGCTCATGCATGCACATGCATGCATGAAGCAGCAGCGCAGTGCCGAGAAAGCAGGGAAGGAAGATGTCAATGGCGCCCAACAAAATCTGCAAACGCGAGAGCTAGCCCGACGACATTTACTCCCGTCCGTCCCTATACGTTTCCAAGGCCGCATCGCATGGCATTGCACTCCGTCCGGGTCCCTTGTTGACACTTTCTCTCTTTTTTTTTCTATGGCTGCCGGCCGCTGCGGCCTGGTGCTGGTGCATATCCATGAGGGGGCTGGTTAGCCCTCGTACATGCGATGCAGACTACACAGCATCGTCAATCGTCATGGCAGTCGTCCCGCTGTCTCGCACCAGTGCTGCCGCCACGCCTGCAGGCTGCAGAATAAAACGATGCTTGGATAGTTGGAATCGTCATGTTCAGACCAACTTTGTTTTTTTAGATAAAGTTCAGACCAAGTTTGTGAGTGTTGGTATCACGAACATAAGTATCATAAGTTTGTATCACAAGTTTCAATCTGCATAAATATTATAATTTTCTAAATTTGTTTGTGTTTTATACAATTTTAAAATAACTGGATCACAAGTTCACGGTCATGTTTCGTGAACTTAGTGTTCGAAAATTTCGGTTTGTTCCTGATTCAGTCCGTAACTTGTGCTCAATAATATGAATATTGTTTTTGCATTCACTATTTTCTATTTTTCGAGTAACTTGTAGTTAATATGAATTATCCGAAAAAAATCAATTAAATAAACTAAATCTAATAGATATAGCAAACACTTCGTAAAATGTGCTAAAATTGAACATGTAGGTCCAGGGACTGTATAAACACAGTACAAAATTTTTTGGAGAAAATAAAAAACAAATAAATTTTGTTGAGCGTCAGGAGAAGACACTCCGCAAAGAAATTCTTTGCCGAGTCTCTGAATGGGACAGTCGGCAAAAAAGTTACTTTGCAGAGTGTTTGACTAGGACACTCAGTAAAGTTAATGGACGTCAGTTGTCGTCAGCAGCTAACGACGCTTTGTTGAGTGCCCATTTTTTCCGAGCGCAGGGCTCTCGGCAAAAACGTCTTTGCGAGAGCCGTTTTATGCCGAGTGTTCGGTTCTCGACAAAAACGCTCTTCGTCGAGTGCTTTACTGTGCCGAGTGTGGCACTCGACAAAGCATGTTTTGTCGAGTGTGTCCGATAAATTGTTCTTGGCAAAGAGCCGGATTCCTGTAGTGACAATGACAATTTACAATAAGCATAAAATTTATCCTTCAACATTCTTGGATTACACACAATATTAAATTTAATATAACCCAAAGTATATAAAGAAGGCAATAATTTTAATTCATCTTATTCAATAGCATAAGTATTTCGTTCCAAACACAAGAATCAATCTTACTCACCAGTCCTGATATAGGTATAATGAAGGAACTATCACACAACTCTTATCAAAATGACTAGCAGGAAAAAAATGTGACAAAGGTACATCGACATAAAATTCTAGTATATATAGTACTATTGACATTACATTATTGGTCGACAAATTCAGCATATCAAAAGAACTCTTGCTAAGACAATTACTTGTTCTTTTTCGGTTAGTTATATCATCTTCTTTTTTGTGTACAAGTTGCAAAATATTAGTTCCAATATAATAAGGGACAAAATAACATATTCATTTTGTAACGAATCATACCTAAATGGAAATATTATAACATATAAAATACTCCATTCTTTTCTAAAAGGCTCATTCTTTCTTCTCTCATCCCTTAAAATATCTTCCTTTAAAATTTGAGCGACAATCATAGATAATAGATTAATTCTTCTACCATTATATTTGAATAAATATTTATTAGCAACTATATTATGCACTTAGCAACTATATTATGCCCAATAATATTATCATGCATCCATAATTTACAAAATAATTAATTATATGCTTATAAATGTACTATTTCAAAATTAGTACTATCCGTATAAGTGACAAGGCAAATTTAATACGTGCAATTTCAGTTACCTTTACCTTATCATATAAATTTACAAATTACATGTAGTATTAATATAGTGTGGCCGTCTCAAGCCAAGCTTCTCAAATAAATCGTAGCATGCAAAGAAATAAATTTATATATAGCACATAAATCAATAATAGATAGAAATCTCTACTACAAAAGGCACCAGTTAGAAGTATCCTACGGCCACATAAAACTACCCCAACAAAATTACCCTGCAGTCTATTATCTCTCTGATATCTGCTAAATCCATCCCAAATTGTGCACCCATAAAATCAACACCTTCTAATCTAACGCTCCAGATACACTTTTACCTCCATATTCTCTTATTCACTCATATCCAAAGGACCAGATTATTTGGACCAACATTCATCACTCATCCTTGCCCGCAACTCCTCTCGCGCCCATTCACCCCCCACGCCCGAGACCAATGGCCATGGTCCGATACCTCTTCTCTACATGTTTTCCTTTTCTATTTTTTCGTGAAAACATCATCCTCTCCTCTTGAGCGACTGCAACAACTCCTCACTCTCCTGTCCCACCAGGGCGTCAGACACTGCGGCAACCAAGGCCGCACAATGCGGCTAGAGCCAAGAAGAAGACCTCAATGTCGATTTTCGGCCATGGACGGTTCTGTGCCACTAGCCCCTCCCCCTGCGGTGGTAGGGGGTAGGGTTAGGGTTTTGGGTAACTGGAAGTAGGCTTCTGGATCTAGAGTCGGCGGTGGAGATAGGCCTGGGTGCGGTGTCCTAGTGAGGCGGCCCAACATGGCGGACCAACCTCGCGACGATGTGCAAAGGCATGGGTAGGTCCGATCACAGCTTCCCAACAGAGTAGCGACGACATGCAACGTCCTAGTCGTGGCGCCTCGACGTCCCGGTAGGGCGTCCCAACTCAAGTAAACTCTACCCCCACTACCCACCTATCCACCTTATAATTTGTTTCTTTCGGGTTTATCTCGGATGTCTCCCCGATTTCATAGGCATGATGACGATGCTGAACTGAAGATACTAGGCAAGAAGCACATGGTGGATCCAAGAATTGTGTGGTTGCTTGGAAGGTCCACCTTCCACGACACGGTGCTCACCTCCTCTGGTGATGTAACACCACGTCCACTCCTGGACCGGCGGTACTTACTCCTGGCAGCCCTCTAGAACTATAGACCATCCCCACAGACCAACACGAGTCTTTTGTGTGCACTTTGTCCTTACTCATGCGCACCCCAGAAAACTCCCGGTCGGTCACCCATCCCAAATTGCTCTAAGCCAAGCACACTTAACTTAGAGGTTCTTTTGAGATAGGCTTCCGAAAAAGAAGATGCAACTTGTTGGTATGAGTACTCTATTAATTCTATTAAGCCTTGGGCCAGGATATCACCATCCATCGGGGCCAGGATCAGAGCCGACCCTCGCGGTTTCATCGGCGTGTGTGGGTTAGGGGTTCAGGTATATGGTGCATGGCGCATGTGGGCCCGGAGTGGTCACATGACTTGGTATATGACGACACTAGACACACAGACATGACTAAGAGGGGAGGTTTCTAGATTTGGGTTGACCGACGAGGACGTCGGTCCTCTAAAGGGATGGATTGTGATATCCTGGCCCAACGCTTAATAGAATTAATAGAATACTCATACAACAAGGTGCATATTTTTTTGGAAGTCTATCTCGAAAGAACCTCCAAGTTAAACATGTTTGGCTTGGAGCAATTTGGAATGAGTGACTGACTGGGAAGTACTCTCGAATGTGCATGAGTGAAGACAAAGTGCGAACAAAAGACTCGTGTTGGTCTGTGAGGATGACATTTGATCCTAGAGGGCTGCTAGGAGTAAGTACCGTCGGTCCGGTAGTGAATGAGATGTTATAGGTGCCCTATGCTATCTAACTGGTAAGGTGAGATATAGTGATTTGAGAGATTTATCTCCCTTTGTTCGCTCTCTTATTCCAATTTCGATCTTGGAAATGTAATGAGCATGCCCAATTTTGTTGTCAGCCATGTCAATTGTGGTGCAATGTTGACGCGAGTACGCGACTAGCCTTTGCTGGCTACCAGGGGAATATTCAGATGGATATTTTAGCAGCGAGGATGGATATATTCAGATGGATATGTGCTTTCAGGTTCATGTTGTTACTAAATCCCACTGCAAGCTTGTTATTAATATAATGTCATGTTCCCATCATATTATCCTGCATGATTTCAACTTTTCCCTGTTTACCTTTGCGTAATAAATTCATTATATTAATATTATCACAGGTAACCTTGTGAGAGAGGATGAATGTATTACTGACTGGAACTTTCTATGTTGAAGTTTCTCGTATATTCCTGTAGAGAATTTACATAAATTTTAGGTAAGGAATGCTTGAATGGTGTCCAGGTCTCTAGGAAATGAACCGATATCTCGTTTTTGTCTTTTAGATTTTTATGATGTAAACATGCTTTGGATTTGGATCGTGGATGGGCGGCGAGGCCCGACCGACGCCATTGGCCATGGTTGGTGGAGGGTTTGTGGGTGACGTGGCATCGGTGCCAGCGAAGTGACAAAATTATAATGTTAGACTATCTCCCGGGAGATTCTCTATCCTACTCCCGGTCTCACTCCTTATTTCAAGTTACACTCTGCAAACAGTTATTAATTTTATTTAAAGTTACCTGCTCTTGTGGAAGACGCATCTCTGCTTCCTAAAAAAATATCGACATCCATTGCTGTCTTAATTTTATTTCATTCTGTTATTGCCTTCTTCCTCTGCCTCTTCACGTAATGCAAAGGTTTTCTGACTTATTCTTGCATGTACACATCGACACACTTTGTACCCGTTGAGCTCTGGGATCACAGGCCACGACAAGAAAAACATTGTAGGTGAGTTTCTCCTTCTCCTTATGTTACTGATTGCTGCTTGTTTTTACTCTAATCTTTCAGTGATCTAATGCACTGATCTTGATATTTCAAAATATGCATAATTAATTCATTTTCTATTTCAGGCATCATTTTTTCTACTGCCAAATGCATTCTGTGACTTGGGTTTCTCATTTGAATATATCAATTCTGCTGATTTGAATTCCAGGCCCGTGCGAGAGGGCGTGCAGGCTGTGCACGGGAACAGGGCCCCTAAATATTTAGGGCCTCCAAACGTATAAATTTGCAGTACATTTGTATAATAATCTATTTTTATACTATATGAAAGCACAAGTTATTTTGGTTCCACGTTGTCTCCACATTTAAATTGAAAAAATGTTAACATTATGTCGGATCACTTTGCTAATTAGGGGTGTCTGAATGTACTAGAACTAATAATTAGCTGTTAAAATTAGCTAAATACATCCAAACAGTATAGCCAATAGTTCAGCTATTAACCTCTTTTAGTAAATTAACTAATAGTTAGCTAGCTATTTGTTAGCTAGCTAATTTCACTAGCAATTTTCAGTTAATTAACTATTAGCTTTAATGCATTCAAACATCTCTAATTCTTTATTAATCTGTCTATACATATGCTTCTATTTCATGACGTGAGGCATGAGTTTAGCTGCAGGTTTACGATGTTTTGTTCACCGATAGCCAACGTCCTCGACTAGTAAAGATGTCTTATTTTAAAAGCTGTACAGGGCCTCGGATTTTGTCGGCACGGCCCTGTTGAATTCAGTTGCTAATCAAAAAGTATTTTGCTGTTGTTATGAGAATTTGCAGCCGGCGCTACAGTTCGGTTTGGTGACTAATGCATTTTTTGTTTCTGTTTCTGTTGTGTAGGAATCAGCGGAAAAGCTGAGAGGACGACAGACGGTGGGATCGAAGTAACAATAGTTCGATGAATTTGAGGTGCCTATGGCTCTTTATACAACCTAAGATGTACGAATTTCATGGCTTTGATTAATTTTTTTTGAAACGAACCAGGTAGGAGAGCTGCTGATTATATTAATAAAAGAAGGTCCGGATTGGACAAAACAACAAACAACATGCGGTTGGATTGAGACATCAACACGTCGACACCATACAAATTAAACTCGTCGGTTGGATTGGTACATCAACACGGCACAAAACTCACCGTCTACAGAATGCACAAACATTCTAGACAACACAAACCCCTCCAGAGTTATTGTTGTCGAGCTCCGCAAGAC
Organism: Zea luxurians; assembly: GCA_029449295.1. NCBI lineage: Eukaryota > Viridiplantae > Streptophyta > Magnoliopsida > Poales > Poaceae > Zea > Zea luxurians. The sequence continues at coordinate 136,089,259 of JAOPSE010000001.1, read as the reverse complement.
GACACATGGCCAAAGAAAACACGACAACACCTACAACCAAACACCAGCACAGAAATGAGGAAGATCACGTTGCGCCATCATTGCCAAGCTTCAACACACCCCGCGCGTGACAGCTCTGATTCTTCATCAACGAGCTTGAACCACAGTACTGCCCTAGCAGGTGCCCGACCCTCTGAAACAATCCCATCCATGAAGGGGGCTCGTCAGTTGTCATCGTTGCCGAGCCACAACCCTTGATGCAACAACTTCGACTTTACGTTGCAAAGCCCCACCTTCACCCGCATACCAGACGCCGAGAATCAAAAACAACCGCCGAAGGTGAAGCTGAGGCTGAGAAAAACTTCAATGTGACGCCTTCAGGAAAAGAGTGACGTCGGAGACGACACCGTCGTGAGTCCAGGATGGATCGGCTTTCGCCTAAGGAAGTAAATGCTCGAAAATGCGACACCCCCAATAGGAAAAGCGGCACCGAGGCTTTCGCCCAAGAAGCCCCAGCACTAACGTCAGGCCAAAAGCCATCGTCGCCACCGTCCTCCTTGCCACGTGCGTCACACTTGTGTGTGCCAAAGCCGCACACAGCAGCCACCTATGGCACTCGCACACACGGGCACCAAAGCTAGTTGCCGTGAGCACCTAGATCTAGGGAAATTGGTTCTTGGAATATTCAAAACTCCATATACATGCACACTTTAAAGATAACTGCATCTTTTCAACCCAAAATTTTTTAAGCTTTACTATGTTACCTTGAAGCTCAACCCAGCTAATAATTTATTAACCGACTAACTATTAGCTCTAAGAGTTCCAAACAATACCATAAGCGGGGCAAAAAAATTCCAACGTGGTTGCCATTCATCCAAAACGACATGTATTAGGCAAATACAAAGAACTTCTATAACGACCTCTAAAGCATATATGGAGGGAGTATGTAGCTTTTTAAGGTTCTCGGTGCTAGGTTTTGATGTAGAGCTGTTTGTCTAACTGAAAATAAGTGCTAATTTTGGGTAATGCTGATTTGTTGTGAGAGAGAAACATTGTTCAAGAAGCGCTGCGGCTGGTGTTGGCTTCAGAGAGCAGTGTCAAAACTTGTCTTGAGGTAGGATTTTCAAGTAATAACAATAGAGATGTAAGAAACTTAATGCCCTTCATATCTAGCATGATAAATGTAGCAGATTAGGAGAGAACAGCCGAGTTCCTAGGAACCGCAAGCAACGTAGATTTCGAAACAGAATATATTTTATAGCTAGAAGCATGATCTTCATGTATATCTCTCAAATTAAGTTGGAAGCGTGATCTTCATGCGCCTTCTTGAAATTAAACCGCGGCGTTAGCACGACCATTATACTACACTACCGGAATCCGGCGCTTTGCCGAGTGCTCGGCTCTTTGTCGAGTGCTTTTTGTCGGGCACTCGACAAAGAAGCCTTTGTCGAGTGCCGCACTCGGTAAAGTCCTGCTCTCGGTAACGATCGTGTTTACCGAGAGCAGGACTCTCGGCACAGAAATACACTCGGCAAAGATGTCTTTACCGAGTGCCGAACACCTGGCGAAAGGCGACGCTCGGCAAAGGACCGTTAGCAGCCGTCTATAGCTGACTGTCGTTAACTTTGCCGAGCGCCGAACGTTGGCACTCGGCAAAGAAGCTTCTTTGCCGAGTGTCAACCTGATGACCCTCGGCAGAGCATGCTTTGCCGAGTGCCATATTCTGACACTCGACAAAGTATATTTTTTTTTATTTTTTCCTTTTCCCAACCAAACTTTTTGTGGTATGTTCCTACACTATGTAGACCTACATAGTAGCATTTTGGCACAATTATAAAATTGTTTCCTATAACTATTGGATTTTGTTCTTTTAATTGGATTTACTCGGATAATTCAGATTTGAACTGCAAGTCACTCGAAACATGGAAAACCGTGCATCACATACAACAACTCGAGGTTAGTGCTTCTATAACTCGTCGTTTCTTGAGTTATATACCTTCTCTTTTAGTTACTATAACATTGGCTTGGAATATTACAGACCTAGCTAGAAGAAGAGATGAGGGAACGTCAAGAGATGGAGGCGAGGATGATGGCGGAGCGGGAGGCCCGCCTGGTAGATCAGTAGAGGATGACAGAGATGTTCCAATACATGCAGAGCCTTGGCACCGCACAGGGTTTCGCTCTGCCACCTCCATTGTTCCCTACAGTTGAGCCTGCTTTCTTCCATACTCCTGTGAGTATCAAAATTGTAGTTAGATGTTGGTAATGCATCTGGTATAACACATGCAATCTCTTCTCTGTGCAAGGCCAATCTGAGGCTGCATCCAATAACCCTCATGGATCGCCTGGCCCATCGCCGCACTAGTCCAACCGCCCACCTCGATGTGAGTTATATTCTTAGTGTTGAGACTTCAGAACTTGTGTTGAATACTTATGTTTGTGTTGGATACTTATGTCAGAGTTTGAGACTTATGAGACTTATGTTCTTGATACTTATGTTTGTGTTGAGAACTTGGATATTTATGTTTGCGTTGGATATTTATGTCTGTGATGATATCTGTGATGTATATATGTGATATATGTGATGTATATGTGGTATCTTTTGTTTGTTTGATTGGAAGAGAAAAAACAAATAAAAAAGGCTTATACTGGTCACTTTGCCGAGTGTTACACTCGGCAAAGAGGTGCTTTGCCGAGTGTCAGGGTCATAACACTCGGCAGAGAAGCAATACTTGGGCACCGGTATAGCTTTTCTGCCGAGTGCTGTGGCCTTGGCACTCGGCAAACAGGCACGCTTTGCCGAGTGCCACATAGAGCACTTGGCAAAGAACCTGACAAAGGGACCCGCTGGTGGATCCTTTGTTGAGTGCAGGTCGGTAGACACTCGGCAAAGAGGTACTCTTTATCGAGTGTCACCTAGAACACTCGGCAAAGGCGCCGTCTCCGTCACCTGGCGCCGTGACGGGTGCTTTTCTTTGCCGAGTGCCCGATAAAAAGTACTCGGCAAAGAAGCCTTTGCCGATGTACTGTTCGACGAGCCCTCTTTGCCGAGTGCCACACTCGGCAAAGACTTTGCCGAGTGTTTTTCAGGGTTTGCCGAGTGCTTCAGGCACTCGGCAAAGCGCCCGATTCCGGTAGTGCTAATATTAAATAAGTGTCCAAAGTGCTTGTCAAAATTTTTGTTCTAAACATATTCTTAAGATTAGTTCAAGCAAATAAGTCACATAAAAAACATAAATGACACAAATAAGGGAAGCACTTATGATTTTTTTATATTGTGTGGCTCTTTTTTGTGCACTTGCCTTTACTCTAAAAAATGTCGTAAAACGACGTACGACAAAATGTTATCACAAAATTCTTATATGTCAATTATAGATATTTTTCTCGAACTTGCATAGAGAATTTCAAACTCTTAAGAGCCTTGAGATCGTGCAGCAGGAGACTCTCGTCTAAATCATAACCCATACTAGATTGATTGTTTCTCATGCCTTTGATAGAGAATGTCCTCTCTAGAAGATTAGGCTCGATATAACAACGCACAATAAATTAACTAAGGTTCTGTTTGTTTGGGCTTTTTTCAGCTTCTGGCCTCCAAAAACTGCTGCGGACTTCCAAACACCCTAGCTTTTCAGCTCACTTCTATAAGAATCTCTTTGGTAAAAATCATCATAAATCAACATGAACACAGAATCGGTCGAGTTATCGCGATAGTAGAAATCCATCGTTTTTTAGATCCTGAAACCTTTGGACTACTTCATCTTCTTCCACACGTAATCCCCACGATACACAGTTTTTTATCACAGCCAGATTCTCTCCACAGCTAGATTCTCAGAAAAGCTGGTCAGAAAAAAAACTGAACCAAGCAGGCCCTAACTCAATTACAATCATGATCTGATTGATTCAGTTTCAAACTTATCACGTAAGACTTGTGTGTGGCTTTTGCTTTCTTCCTCTCATACTTCCTTTCAACGGATGACAAAGATAAACTATTTAAATTGACTTTATTTCTCTTTAAACTTTTATGTGGAACTAAAACTCACCACACTCTTATTGTGTATATATGGATCTTTAAAATATTTTAGATTTTTCAAAGTAAATGGACCAAGGCTAATAAACTTCAAGGATTTTGGCCAGAGAGCGAGAAAATTTTAGGCGTAACGTCTGTTGTTCGCGGCAGTATATATAGTTTCACCAGAAAGATAAATCTGTATTTTTAAAAAGTTTAATAAAAATCCAGACATATAGCAGACACTGTACTCCAGCATAGATTAGCTGTACCATGTGATTTTCATGCATTAAAGGGACAAATAAATGCAAGACAGCTCTAGGTTCAATCGAACCAAAGCTCTCAAATTTTCAAGTACACATAAACATCTCAATTTAAATGGACGTACAAGCACATTAATTTTATTTCCTCTTGATACCCCACATGTTTAAAAAGCTATACAATTCACATAAAAATGATTCATGAATGAGATGCATCACATCTTGGAAATTCAATTATAACTTATGCCGAATTAGAAATCTCTTGCAATATCTTGATTAAAAGGCATGTCGCTTTTATTTATATCAAACACATGGTAGAGTAACAAGTCAAGTAATTTTTTTGGAAAAGAACCATTCGATTATTTACATTTGGATTTGCAATATACAAGAATTTCATCAAAATTTCAGAAGATAATTCTACAAAAGCAAACGTCACTTATACATGGTTGATCTGAACTATGATGGAGTAATATAACGCCTTATTCCATAACTAGGTAGGTGCCCGTGCGATGCCACGGAACAAAAATTGCGAACCTCCAATGGACTTCATTTGAGACAAGTGATGCCCAAAAAATAGGGGTAAACTGACACAACTATCACTTGTATTACTTGCCCTATGCGCGGAAGAATCTGACACAGCTATCACCCATGAAGATTTCCGGTTAACTTGTGGAACCAGACTTCATTTGAGACAAGACAACAATACCAGTGTTGAGCTTGCCACTCGGCCATGGCACACGCGAGAACACGGGATGATCAAGTAAGAACTGAACAGAATGCACTAATACAAAAGGCTGGCTTGCGTTCGCTTCCTTGCTCCACAGGAAGCATAGCTTATATACAAATCGAGAAGCAATTTATGTTCCGTGGCATCGCACGGGCACCTACCTAGTAATAATATAATACTCATACGTTGCGACGACATATAGTCATAGAAATGCTAAATCAATATAAATCATATGCCACGTGCACAACCAATGTGGTAGTTAAAATAATTTAATATACCAATTTTGATGAACAATTCAATATATATAGTTATGTGCCCGTGCGTTGCGACGGAAGTAAATTTTTTTTTATAAAATTTAGATAAGGAACGACAAACATTACTATGATGTGCAAAATACGAGTGACAAACATTATCAATATCGTATAGATTATTTCTAAAGAGTCAATATATAATTTTTAATGACAGAAATCTTTTTTAGCGATATTGATAAGTCTCTGTTATATGTTTGCAGGGATGACATATCAACATGAATTATTCTTATAACTTAACAGATTAATCACAACCCGTGATATAATAATTCTTTGATGGCTAACTCTTCTGCCGTAGAGTCCTTATGGTACTTTGAAAGTTTTGTGTCGCCGACGATGAACTCGGACGGCGTCAACGACTTTTCGAAGTCGTGAACATAAGGCGCACACGAACAACGAGCTCGGCGAGACTTTCGGTGTCGGCTGCACGACACACGTCGAGCTGGCAGTAGCGAACGAAGGTGGCGAGGCGACGACGCAGAACCAGGCGCGTGGCACGGGTGGCGACGACAAGCGATGCAAAAGGAGAAGCGAGCAGGAGATGTGGCTCTGTTGTGGTGGAGGAAGAAGGTCGTGAACCTGCAATTTATAGAGCAGAGAGAGGTGAGGGCGTCAGGGAAAGAGATCGATGCTGCTAGTAAGAAACGAGTGTCTATTGGGAAAACAAATATGAGGAAGATGGGAGTAATTCACGTGCAAGGGAAGGAGATCAAGAGAGGAAACAAACCTGACGGCTGCTATGTTTCCTACATATATTAGCTACTGGCATGAAAACAGATCGAGTACAAAGGGCATGCAAAAACAGATCGTTGGTCCAGGTGAGTCACGGTTCAACTCGATGCGGTATGTGCTGTTAGCTCTTACAGGGAACAATGGCCAAGGAAGCGCCAAAATTACTCTAGATTTAATAACCAGCTATTTCAGATGTGCATACAGTACAAGTTACATGATGAACACAACCACTACCGATCAGGCTCCAAATGGTCACATTAAATATGTTGTTTTGCTGTACAATTCTTTGAACTATTATACTCCTATTACCTACGAGGCTACAAACAAAACACAGCTAGCTTATCGCCAATGGTTCCAAAGCTAAACTCTCAACTACTACATGTATTTGGTTTCGGTGCTTACACATAGAACACCTGCCCAACATTCAGTAGGCTCTCATGGGGAACATTGAAGATGGTGTTGTTCTCCCTGCAGATCTTCCTAAGGAAAGCATACAAGTAATTGATAGCAATCTTCTTGATGAACCCTGAATCTCTGCGGGCCCTGATGACCGTGTTCCCGAGGATGTGCACCACCCCGGCGTCCATAGCATTTGCCCCAGGTGAGTCACGGTTCGGGCCCCTGACACCGAGCAGGTTCAGACATGCGCCCTGTGAAGCAAGACAAGTGCCACCCCAATAGTGCCTACCTGAGAATGGACAGATTACTGGGACAAATTATTCACACAAAATACGACATTCAATCAAATGACAGAAATGAAAAGCACGAGGGATAAGTAAATAATCTGGAAGGATAATGGGTTGTTGATTTTATAATTCCAATAAAACTTTATAGTACTAACTATAAGCCTATAGCCTTACACAGAGAACAAAAAATCATAGTACCTCAATGGAAGGCATGGTCACAGAGATGTGAAGGTCACCTCCATCATTCACTGCCTCCATCATGATGATGCACTGTGAGCTAAATATGCAGTTGCACACCGAAACTCATGCAAGCTAACAATTGCAAATATGATAAGAGCACAATCAGAATGCATCCCAAGAAAAAAGGGCAGCGAAAAAAAAGACGGAGATGGCAATTTTTTAACTGTCTGATAGAAAGTAGAAAAAGAAGATAAGGTGAATGAGGAACGATTGTAACTAAACAAATAACAGATGGTATGTGTAGACAAGATGTGACCATTTGTCATCCCAATTGTCTCAATATAGAAGAATCATCGGTGTCATATTTTTTTCATATTTATCTTTTCACATACACCTGGTTTTGAATTATTAATCTAGAGAATAATGGATAAATGTCGATTTGACCATACCTCAGTGAGTGCAGTATAGTGGAGCCTCTTTACTGTATTGGATTGGAACCACCATGGTAACTAAGCAACATTTCACACAGAGGATAGGGATATGGGGATTAGATCATCTTGAACTGCACCACGGTATCTGACAGGACCTGCACCACATCCAGCACCTCTCTTTAGATATGATTTAGTGGGATCTGACAGGATCTGCAAGTACCTGGTATGGCTTCCCAGGAGACCACTCTCGCACATTTCATCGAACAGCTCCCACGCGTTCCTGGTGCGGCCCTGCGCGCTCAGCCCGTGCACGAGGTAGCTGTACGTGAATGCATCCGGCTCGCACCAGTACAGTGGCCGCATCTGGTGGAACAGGCGTAGCGCGTCGTTGAGATGCAGAGACGGTCCGTAGCCCCTGATGAGCACGTTGACTGTGCTCGTGTCAACGGGGCACCCCGCCGCCGCGTCCATGTGGTCCAGGTCCTCCTGGCTCGCTGCCAGGCCACGGTTCAGCCTGGACACCGCGCTCTGCGCAAGTCACCCAAGCAGAGCACGAGCGATCCGTTCGCATTTCACAGTCACAAGTGATATACAGCCTAATAAAGCAAATGTGCAATGTGTAACACCAAACTTACAGGACTGATCAATATACAGCCTAATAAAAGCTATAAGTAGTTGATTAAGTCACAAGTGAATATTCAAACTTACAAAGGCTTAGATGTTATGACATGTACCAAATTCATTAACTTGATTAGCGTAAACACAGTTAAAAACATCTCTTCCTTGATACCAGACCAGACATCAGTTAACTCTAATGTCCATGAACGTGCCCCCTACAGAAGTACAATTCATAAGACAAAATGGTTTTGGTTTAGTGTCTAATGAAATAACCCCATGAACAATATCCTTTTTGTGTTTACACAAATATACTATTGATCCATGTTAAACCTCTGACTGCAATCACAGTTACCCTGAAGATCTAATGTTTATCCAAAGTGTAGAGGTTCAACTAAAATCATCGTTATAATTACAACAAGCCATGATAGTACCACTTCACTCATTAAGATATGCGTATATTCATTTCTAAAATCTAAATAGATTTAGAGACACAATATAAGAAGAAAAGTTAAGAATACATAAACCAAGAAGAAAACCAAATTACCATGTAACTGATGCATTCTCACTGTCAAGACTCAAGTATAATTCAATAATATGTAAGAGAAAAATGAAGAATTCATGTACATCGTCACCCTGATGGTCATCTCACCTGAACATCTGCCATTGAATGGTGGCATGTAGAAGAACCTAAAATTCATAACATCAGAGCTTAAAAACTATAAAAATGTAATGCCCATGTATAAACTTTAGTGAACCAAAATCATAAACCCATTGTATAAACCACGCAACTATAGTATAGAAGGCACACTGAATATTAAAATGATAACAGTTAATAGAGTCTTAAATATATGACAGTTAAAACAATTGAACTCGATGACGGGTTGTGCTCCGCCATCTGCCGACACAGACGGTTTCCCGCTGTTGGCATCGCCGTTGTTGAGTGTCGAGAGCATGGTCTGTCATGGTGTCCCCTTGTAGTGTTCCCGACAATACAATGCAATACACAAATGATATTGCACTGCAGCTAGCCAAGGTAAAAATCTCTATTAGTTCATTCTGTGTAGACAAAAAAGAAATCCAACACATTTAAGAAAAGACACAATAGTTCGGTGTATATGAGTGATTACCTTTTCACGACCCCACACCTTTAAGAAACCATCTCATATAGAAATGACCAAAACAGATGCTTTGCAGGTGTCCACTGAAAGCCAAAAGAGAGAATTATAGAAAAAGGTATCCAAAAGCATCATATGAAGCAACCACATCCACATAAAGAGAAAATAACAGCAAAAATTGTGAATTGGAGAACCAGCTCCTCCTAAGCCTAGATTCTAATGATCCTACATTCAGACAGTTCGACAGACCTATTTAGGCACTTAGTTGTGCACTTGTAGACAGTGAACTAATTGGCATGAACTTGTGCTATCTCTGGTATTATCATTTTGTTATCAGCTACCTGCCTGTCGCTTGACAAGGGGGGGTGCTCCCTAATCATATCAATGTTGAATAATCTAAGACCCGGTCAATCAGGTGAAAGGAAAAAGCAAAATGAGACTAATTCACTCTAAAGTCTAAACAGGGGAAAAACGAAGGCGCAAGAATCACATTACCAGTCGTCGTCGTCGTAGTTCTCGTGCCAAGATCTCAAGAAATGGTCTCCGAGGAAGTTCTGATAGGGACATGTTAGAAAATCAGTTGCCTACAATGTTTTCTAATGCAACGTAAAAACCTACAAGGACAAAAAATTGGACAAAAAAAAGTTCACGAAAGGACCAAACTATGATATTTCCTTTTACTTCAATTAAATTCAAAAACTGCAGATACATCACAATGAGGGCTAAGTTTGTTATAATGATTCAACTCAAAGAAAACAACCAATTGGAATTTCCTTCTGCCTGGCCCATTGAGTCAGTAAAGTCAAGTACTGGTGGGCATACTGTACTATTTCATATTAGCAAATTTCACACACAGATTTTCTTCTGGGAGAAATCTGCCATTGACAAGAAATGCGAAGGGACCGAAACAAAGTAATGCATGCCAAGATTTTTTGATCACTGCTGATAGAAAACAACAGACGATCTGTACTTCTACTGAAGTGAAATAGATTCTACTTACCAGATGATATGAACTAATAGCAGGTATAACTCAGGGTTCCAAGAGCTCTAGCCATCTTTAATTTTTAACTGGAAATGTAAGATCTTTTATAATCTTTAGATAAGCTATAATCTTTAGATAAGCTGGAAATACTTACTACCACATGAGCAGGGGACAATGGCAAGTCAGGCCCATTGCCATCAGCAAACGCAGAGCCTCTGCCACACCATCCGCTCAGGGCAAACCAAAACCATCACCAACCAATGCTGAGCTTAGCAACGTATTCGAAAACACGAAGCATGCAGAAGCCAACACACCATCCGCTCGAACTGCTTGAAGACAGTGAGGTCCACGCCACCGTTAGCGCGGGCAGTGGCTGGGGGCTGTCGATGCCATCGCTAATCGAGGTGGTAAGGGACGTCGACGATGTCTTCGGAAGCTGCTGTGGCACCTCTTCCTCCTCTGCCGTGAAGACCATCTAGATCCACGCCATGGGGAGGAAGCAATCCCTGGAGGTTGTATGGGCGTCGGGTCCGCCATGCGACGCCGCCAGCCACCCGCCCGCCGCAGCTAGCGGCACAACGGCCAGGCGTACGACCACGCACGCAGGTCACAGCACCGGCAGTCCGCTGGGACCAGCCTTGCTCTGCTACTCTGGACTCGATTTCGCCATCGCACGACCTAGCCACCAACCCTGTCGCACTCAACCACTGGAGAAAGGTCGACGGCGAAACGAGCGGGAGGACGGGAGGGAGCGGCTGCGGCTGTGGGATCCGTGGGGGATGCGGGATCTGGGGGCGGGGCGCGAAGGGAGCACGGGAGGGAGCGGCTGCGGCGCGGCTGCGGGATCCGTGGGGGATGCGGGATCTGGGGGGCGGGGCGATGCGTGGGGGGTGAGAGCGTGCGCATCGGACGGCTGAGAGACTCTAAAGTGTATTGGACGGTTGAGATCGTCGGAAGGCAGAACCAAGCAGAGGCAGCCTACCCCTTAGAGCCTTAATAGGTAGTATAGATTGTCACTCCAAGTGAAGTTTCACCAGACCCGTAATGAAGATATTTAGTCATTACCAAAAATTATTGGCTAGGTGAAACTTCACTCTAGGTATGCTACACTGTGTAGATAATTATGCAATTCGGTATACTGCATAAAAATCTGCTACCAGATGCATGCACACGAATTTATGATGAAAAGAATATGCAATGAAAGGAAATGAATTGCATACATAGAAAAAAAATCGCATTTAATGTTTTATTTCCTTCATAAATATAGGATCCTTCCAACAGTCATACAGCTAAACGCATTAGAACTAGTTTATGATATATACTGATACAAATTATACTACACGTTGTAGGTATTTTATGCAATTCCTTACACTGCGTAAAAAACTGTCATGTTGTTCACTGGTGGACGCATCTCCGGGTGGAGCGAAAAAACCTTAAGTTTTGAGCATAAAATCCATCAATTATAAGCGTAAATACCAAGTCAATGTGAGAGGTTGATAGCTCTAGTAGATTGTTATTACGATCCTATTTTTTATGACAGATCCGAAAAACATGGCAACCGCATGCATGCGGTTTCTATTTTTATATAGATCCAAAAATTATGGCAAAATCGTGGGAGTTTCCATTGCATGCGCGCAAATTACGAACATCATAAATCAAGGAATTGTCTTTCCAATGTGCATGCAAAAAATATGCATGCATTAAACTGATATACGAACTTCGTGTTCAAGCATAAAATCGTACAGTTTTTTAGCGTAAATAATACATTTGGTAGGCATAAAACACAATAATCGAAAAAACACAAATCGAAGGAGGTAGTCGCCGGAGGACGTCTTCGACGACATAAGCACAGATGTATGTCGTCATTCGGGCCGCCCGAACTGCGCTGGATCGGAGGATGTCATGCGCGATCGTCGCTGCACGCACCTCGCACCTTCCGTGATGCCGCTCGAACCTCGCACCTCGTGTGTCGCCGTTGCTACTCGCACATCAAGGGGCGTCGCTTGCTCGCCAGCCTTGGAAGTGTCACCGCCTCGAGGCCCCGGGGACGGCGCCGCTTGCCCGCACAAGGGCACTGCCGTCGCTCGCCCTCTAGATCGGGGAGCTGCCGACGACGACCTGGGAACCGCCGCCTTTACTCCGGATCGAAGAATCGCCGCCATTGCACGTCGAGGTCGGGGAGCCGTGACCACCACAGCCACCGCACGTCGAGGTCAGGGAGTCGCGGCCACCGCAGCCACTGGCCGGGGGTCCACCGCCGCGCGCGCTATCGGGCAACCGCCGTCGTCGCACGTGCCGTCGCTAATGAATCGGGATGGGGCGTAAAAAACTAAACCCTAGCACTCCAGATTTTCTTTTATAGACATCTGGACTTGGTCCGGCTTGACCGGATTGCACTGTCTGGCCTAGACTTCCTCTAGTTATTGGAAGCCCAGGGCTCTTAATATACAATATATATATATATATAGTTTAGATATTAGGAGCCCTGAGCTTCCATAGCTCGGCGAAAGCCCTGACCCAGTGTTGCCAACCGGTTCAGCCGCACCAGGTCCGAAGCTTCTATAAAAGAAGCTCCAGATCGCTAGGGTTCAGTTTTAACGACGCCGACAATAATGCCTCCACCCCCAAGAGGCGTGCAACGGTGGATCTGGGGGACACGCTCGCGACGGCGGATCTCGGGGACACGCTCGCGGCGATGGATCCCTGAGGCCAGCGTGCGGCGATGGCACCCCTGAGGCGCGCACGGCGGCGAGGTGGGAGCGGCTGCGACATCGTATCCCGAGGGCACGCACCGGCGGTGGCCCCATGAGGTGCGCACGACGGCGAGGTAACAGCGACCGCGGCGGCGAATCCCGGAGGGCACGAGCGCGGCAGCGTCTCCTTGAGGTGCACGCGGCAGCGACCCCTTGAGGTGCGCACGACGGTGAGGTGGGAGCAGCTGCGACGGCGCGGCGGCAGATGTCGGGGGCACGTGAGCAACGACGGCACCCGTAAGGCGTGCATGACGGCGAGGTGGGAGCAGCTGATGCGACGGATATCGGAATGCACGCGCGCGAGGGTCGACCCCTGAGCGCATACAACTGTGATGCCATCCAAGGTGGGAGCGGCGATGGCGGACTTCCCTAGGCGCGAGCGACGACGACAGCCTCCCCTCGACACGAAGTGGTGGCGCATCCCAGATGCGAGGCGGCGGTCCTATTTTTATGCTATTTTGTATACATTTTTATGCCAATATCAATATGTTTTTACGACCTATATTTCAGTTCATGGCTCCGCTTCCATCTACTTGTCTGTTTATTATATTTCTATTCACATTTTACGCAAAGATTTATTGATTTTATGCATTATCTCGTTTACTTAATCTAGTGTGTATTGGGTTCCTACCATTTATGCCATATGTATAAGATAAATTTACGACCCACACATTTATGCAACAAAATAGAAATATAGAAAAAGGTAACCGCTCTAAGAAATGAGGTCATTTGCCACGATTCCATAAATCTCGCGTATGCTGATCCATTTCCTTTTCAACTCACATTCTTGTCAACCTAAATTTGTGCACATGCAGTAGAAAACATATTTTTTATGCAGTCTACCGTAGTGTACAAATAACTTCACTGTGTAGTATAATTAATATCAGTATATATCATAAACTGGTTCTAACGAGCCTTGATGCATGGATGTTGGAGAGATCCTATATTTATGGAGGAAATAAAGCTTAAAATCAGATTTTTTTTGTTTCTATACATGTTTTCGTTATGAAATAGATCGATGATTTACACTAAAATTCATATCCATTTACGTTATTTTGGTTCATGTTTTACGCTGAAATCCGCCTGAGCTCCCACGCACGATCGACTCCATATCTTCTGTTCCGATATATACGATAACTTCCAGCTTTGTGGGCACGCTAATCACGGTGGTGTGTGGACCCACCTGAACGAACCAATGAAAGGTTAGTTACCGCTCTCCTGTTATGCAAGTCTCAACCATTAAATATGCTAGCATAAACAGAGTAGGAACCAACTACCCGACCAGTGAACACGATGCTGGCCCACCTTCGTCCATCGCAACTCGACCCCACCACGTGCGCACCTTCTGTTTACGCAAAACATAACACATGTTTACACATGCATAAACGTGCCCCACAATCGCGTGGACGCACGCGCCCCATTGGCCCGACCTGAGCACGCGCGTGACCAATACCCTGGCTGGGGCTTCCCATGCCTATCGGAAGCCCTGGGCTTCCATTACCAACAACATATATATATATATATATAGCGTGCCAACGTTACGATCCCAGTGAGGAAAGCGGTCGACGATGGCGCGAGGGGAGGGGTTGGTGGTGCAAGTGAGGGGGAAGGGACGGCGGGGACACAGAAGAGTGGGGAGGGGGAGGCTAGGGTGACGGGGTCGCACAGGAGGAAGAGTGGGAGGGATAATGAAAGATCCAAATAATATTATCAATTGAATTTTATTGAGTAAAAGAGGGGCTATCCTGTGATCTAGATCATTGATTTTGATGGTATGTTAAATCTGGATACAATTTGTTTGATGGATTTAGTGAAGATTATAGATATAGAGGTGATTTAGTTGGATGAGTTTTCAAAATTTAAACTGGTGGATTATACAGTGGTATAGATGCACATAAAGAGAGACGAAGGAGAACTATTGAAGTAATATAATTGAGCATCTATTATAACATCTCAATGTATAGATCTTTTAATTTATAAGATGTATTTTCATGCAGGGTCCATTTAGGAACCTGTCATTAGTATAAGCTTACATGATCAGTTACAAACCCTAACATCAGAGAAACATCAGAGAAAAAAAAATAAAAGAAGGGACTAAAACAAAAACTATATCGACATCCAACTCGATCAAATTCCGAGAATTCAAAGACATTTAATTTTGTTGGATTTCTGCTTAACTAGTTACCTAACCCGTCGATTAATTTCTTCTTTTTGTTCTTGCATCTCTACTTGATCAGTTTGCTTTTGGTGGTACTTGTGCCTTAATTAAAAGAACTCACTGGGGTCCCCTAATGGCACCACGTCGGCCATGAGCCCCACCTCAGCGTGCCCCATGCCGTCGTCCAGCAGCCATCTCTCCAGCATCGAGAACGCCGGCGCGGAGCCCGCGCCGACCGAGCTGCCGGCCATCTTGCTAGTCTCCGTCGAGCACTCGGGGGTCTGCGCCGCCGTGTTCGCGGCCGCCCCGCCACTGTGGCTCGCCGACGCAGACGCCGTGCCCTCCCCGGAGCACTGCGGCCGCTGGCGCGTCGTGGCCGTCGTCGACGTCGAACCCGACGCCTCCGGCCCCTTGCCGCTGCCCGGGCGCAGCCATCCCTCCAGCAACCGCGCGATGTTGTCGGCGCTAGACGCGTACGTCGCGCACCCCGGAGTCGTCGGCAGAGGCTCCACCTTGGCCGGCGGCGTCGCCGAAGGCTCCAGCGAGAGCGCGTCGCGCAGAGCCTGCCGCGCCGTGTGGATGTCAGTCTGCAGCCGCCGCTCCCACTGCCCCTTGGGAACGGCCGGGCGCTTCCCTACCCCGCCCCCTTCGCCGCCCTGCATGTTCTTCAGCTTCTTCTTAAGATGCGTGTTCCAGTAGTTCTTGATATCGTTGTCCGTCCTCTTCGGCAAGTAGGATGCTATGGCCGCCCACCTGCACGACACATCAACAAGTGCACGGCATGCAGATCAACAAGCTCAGCACACGATCACCTCGTGCCGTGGATGATTTGGTTTGTCCGATCCATTTGTTACAGCGGAAAAAACAAAACGGGAACAAAAGCTTTAAGACGACGACAGGCGAGTGACCATCACCTGTTGCCAAGGAGAGCCTGGAGGTGGACGATGAGCTTCTCCTCCTGCTCGGTAAAGTTGCCGCGCTTGATTCCCGGCCGGAGGTAGTTTGTCCACCGCAACCTGCAGCTCTTGCTGCAACGCATCAGCCCTGCACACACGCGCACACGTGCCGACAAACCAACAAACAAACAAAAATCAAGTAAGCTCGGAGCTTGGATCTTGAAAGGCAATTCCATCCGCCGCGCGCGTCATCAAGCCCTGCATCACCAGATGATTCATCACACACCGGTGTTGGTCGGCACGGCGCGCCAGTTCCCGGGGCCGTGCTCCTGGACATAGGAGACGAGCATGAGGTCCTCCTCGGGGGTCCACGGGCCTTTCTTCACCCCCATCTTGTCGCAGCACGGCGGCCTCCCCATGCCACTACACCGCCTCCTTTTCCGCTCCGGCAGCTAGCTACCCGACCTCTCTTGAGCGTGGCGGTTGGTGAGCTCGACCGCTTGCTCAGGCTCAGAGATCAAAGCACCGATCGATCGATTCCGTGGAGACGAGTAGAGAGAGGTAAAAGGAGTGGGGGCAGGATGCTTATATATATATACACACACGCACAGCACGAGCGAAGCTACGGCGAGAGAAAGAAGAGGAGACGAAGAGAAGAGAGCTATTGTACAGTGGCTGGCTCACTGGAAGTCTGGAACACAGTTTGACCCCGGGAGAATGCTGAGCTAATAATCAACGGACAACGGCGACGTGACATATGTTACATCCACATGCCCTTATGGGCACAGCACAGATAGATGGGTAGATGTGCACAGCGCGGCAACCCAAAAGGGACGGGAGAAACAGGGCCGGGAGAGGCCAACCCGCAATGGCGTGTCTCACGTCTGAACCCGATCGACGGGTTTGGTAGCTAGTCTGGATTGTTTTTTTTTTCGCATAGCCTGGATTGTTTTATTTGCTTTTCCGTGGATATGTTTTTAAAATTTTATGGTGTAATTACAATTAAATGTGTTCAGCTGTTCTCTGCGTCTTTTTCCCTTCACAGGAACGGCTGATTGCACAGGGTAATTAATTTGAAATAAATGGGTGGGTGTACATACCTTGCTAAGTAGCTAGTGAATCAAATAAGGAGGCAAACGTCCCGAGGAAGGGGACGGAACTTCGCCGGACTATCTTTCCGGTACCTTCACCCTCAAAGGAGGACGGAAAGAAACACGCCATCGCAACAACTCCGTTCTACCTCGACATCCTCTTCATCGGGTAAAGATTGAAGTCGTCTCCCATATCTGACGACGAGCCGACCGTGCAAGGGGAAGAACCTTCCCAGCGTGAAGCACGGCGACGAAGGAACAAATGCCGGAATGTTCGGCGACATCACGAGGCTGGTGAGCGGGACCCAGCGCAGCCCGTATCCCGGGATGAAGTTTCAGAAGTGGGAGAAACTCCCGACGAGCGAATATACCGAGAAAGACAGAATTCTCGCCGGCGTGATCGCCGACAGGCTCAGGACCGAGAGCGGGAGCAAGCCGAGCAAGGCGCGAGGTTGCGCCGAGAGAGCCCTCTTTTCGCTCGGAACCTGAACCCCGACTTCGCCCGTGCAATGAACACGCCGAGTGAAGTCGGAGGAGTGCTGGCCCAGATAGTTGATGGCCTCCCACGAACTCCAGACGCAGAAGGCTACCGGCGACTGCTTACTCGGGCAGCTAATCACCTTCTGCCCATCGCTCACCTCCCGAGCAACCTCCGCCACGCCATCAACAGTCGACGAGACGCGCGGAGCTCCATCAACGCTTCACGCGATCGACGACACAAAAACGAGATAAGGCGTCGGGAGGAGTATGACCGGGACCACGACATCCCGGTTCGAAGTCACGCCACCCGAGTTGAGTCGGCTGTGGCCTCAACTAGTCGCCCGATCTGGGGACAGTCGAGACGACACACCACCGACTCCCCTCCCCAGGACCGACATCATGAACGACGACAAGAAGACACATGTGGAGTCTCCGCGCTTACTCCGCGTCTCCGGGCCATCCAGTGGCCCCCTAACTTCAAAGTCTCCAACGTCGACAAGTACAAGCCTAAGCAGGACCCGGGGGCTGGTTGGCCGTCTACACGACCGCCGCTCGGACCGTCGGGGCAACAGAAGACGTAATGACAGCATATTTGCCCATCGTCCTGGGGCAAGATGCACTGCAGTGGCTACGACATCTGCCACGTCACTGCATCGACGATTGGAGCGACTTCAGTCGGCGGTTTGCCACCAACTTCCAGTCCCTCTCTGACAAGCCGGCACAACCATGGGACCTCAAATCCATCAGGCGCCAGGGTGATGAAACACTTCGGTCATACCTCAAGAGGTTTCAGACCATGTGAAACCGCATCCCGAAGTCACCGAGGCAGCGGTGATTGAAGATTTCTACAGGGGGTCCAATGACTCGGCCTTCGTCCGAGCCATAATGCAGAAAGCGCCGACCACCACCGAACAACTGTTTCGTGAGGCAGACCTTTACATCACCGCTGACGAGCGGGCCCAGGACCTCATCAGAGGTACGAAACCTACACCACGGCGCGACACGAACCAGCAACCTGACAAGCACTGGGAGAAGAGGCCTCATGAGGAGGTACATGCCGCCGGGCCACCCGTCGCTCGAGCCCGAGGTGCGCCCCGTGGAGGTGAACGAACACTGGATGACAACCTCGACGCCCAGTGCCCGTACCACAAGGATATGCGCCACACCCTACGGAACTGTAGGGATTTCAAGCACTCTGTTGGACACGGCCGACCGTTCTAGCCTCTACCACCTCCCTCACCGCGAGGAGGGCCTGGCAAACCCAAGTAGCCTTAGCAGCAAGAAGGGGGAGGAGGTGGGGCATTCTCGCGCGTCGACAAGGAGGTTGAAAGGGAAATAGGGCCAAACATTTTCCTAAATGATTTTGGTGGTTGAAATGCCCAACACAAATAATTGGACTAACTAGTTTGCTCTAGATTATATGTTCTACAGGTGCCAAAGGTTCAGCACAAACCAATAAAAAGATTTAAAGTTAGGGTTCAAAAGAAAGGAGCAAAAGAAACCGAAGTGAACCCTGGTCTGGCGCACCGGATTGTCCGGTGTGCCACCGGACAGTGTCCGGTGCACCAGGGTGGATCGACTTCAAACTCTTCACCTTCGGGTTTCTGAGGCCGCGCTCCGCTATAATTCACCGGATTGTCCAGTGGGTCACCGGACTGTCCGGTGTGCCAGCGGAGCAACGGCTCCCAAGCGCAACGGTCGACTCCAACGGTAGCCTGCAACGTGAACAGTGCGCGGACAGTTCGCTTAGAGTCAGAGCAGCGCCAGAAGGCGCACTGGACAGTGAACAGTGCCTGTCCGGTGCGACACCGGACTGTCTGGTGCCCCAAGCTGTGAGAGCTCCAACGGTCGAAACCGTCAGAACCCTAACGGTTGGGTGACGTGGTTGGCGCACCGGACTGTCCGGTGCGCCCATCGACAGCAGCCCTCCCCAACGGCTGTTTTGGTGGTTAGGGCTATAAATACCCCGAACCACCTCTATTCAAGGCATCCAAGTTTCCAGCATATTGCATTCAATACAAGAGCTCTAGACTTCACTCCAAGACACAAATAAGAGATCAAATCCTCTCCAAAGTCCAAAACCACTCCAAACACTTAGTGACTTGTGAGAGAGAGATTTTCATGTTCATTTGAGTTCTTATCACTTGGATCGCTTTCTTCTTCCTCATTCTTGTTCTCAAGGCACTTGTAATCAAAGCAAGAGACACCAATTCTTGTTCATTTGAGGTCCTTGTGAGGGGTCTAAGTGACCCGTTTGATTAAGGAGAAAGCTCACTCGGTCTAAGTGGCCGTTTGAGAGAGGGAAAGGGTTGAAAGAGACCCGGTCTTTGTGACCACCTCAACGGGGATTAGGTTTGCAAGACCCGAACCTCGGTAAAACAAATCACCGTGTCTCTCTCTTCATTTGCTTGTGATTTGTTTTCACCCTCTCTTTCGAACTTGATTTTATTTCTAACGCTAACCCCGACTTGTAGTTGTGCTTAAAGTTTGTAAATTTCAGTTTTCGCCTATTCACCCCGCTATAGGCGACTTTCAGAGGTCAACGTCATCTTCAGAGGGCACGGAGCGCAGGAGAACAGGAGGCAGCAGAAGCTCAACGACCGACAGGTCCTGGAGGCAACCACCTGTGCCCCAGCTCCTTATGGGTGGTCGGAGCACGCAATAACCTTCAGCCGGGCGGATCAGTGGCTCAACTTCGACCACCCCGGCAAGTACCCACTCCTCGTTGATCCAGTGATCCGAGAGAGCCGGGTGAAGAAAGTACTAGTGGACGGGGGAAGTAGCATTAACGTTACTTTCCCCTAGACGCTCCTAGCCTTGGGGGTCGCAGTCAAAGACCTCACCGAGTCAGATACTCCTTTCTTCGACATCGTGTCGACCGAAGGGGAGTACCCACTCGGGCACATCTACATGCCCATCACCTTTGGGACTCCGGAGAACTATAGAACTGAGTTCCTGAGGTTTGAGGTGGCACGCTTCGACTGTGGGTACAATGCCATCATCGGCAGGCCGGGACTAGTGAAGTTCATGGCCATTTCGCATTACTCATACATGATATTGAAGATGCCGGGACCTCAAGAAATCATCACCGTGCACGTTGACTTCCAAGGCGCCGCAGAGTGCTTTCGGGGAGCCATCCAAGCAGCCATCACTGCCGGGTCCCCGACAGCTCCCCCCGCACAACCGGACATCAAGCCGAAAGAGGATCTCACAATACCCACTAATGAAGCTCAAGTCGTGACCTCTATACGTCCGACCGAGGAGACTAAGAGGATCAACCTGGGATTTGCTGATGAGCACAAGACTGCCATCATTAGTTCCAGCCTCGACGACAAATAGGAAAGCGCGCTCGTTCGGTTCCTGCAAGATAACCGAGACATATTCTCATGGCAACCTATGAATATGCCGGGAGTCTCGAGAGAACTGGCTGAGCACAAATTGAAGGTCTATCCTCAAGCAAGGCTGATTCGATAGAAGCTGCGTCATTTCATGCCAGATAAAAGAGAAGCTATTCGCGCCAAGTTAGACCGCTTAGTGTCTTCAGGGTTCATTAGGGAAGTACAGCACCTCGAGTGGCTAGCAAATCCTGTTCTTGTACTAAAAAAGAATAAAGTGGATTGACGCATGTGTGTCGACTATACTGATCTCAACATGCATTGTTCAAAGGATCCCTTCGGGCTCCCTAGAATACATCAGGTAGTTGACTTGACTGCTATTCTAGATACCATCATATCAGCTTGGCAAAAGAAGATGAGGAGAAGACTGCTTGCATCACCCCATGTGGAGCTTTCTGCTATACCTCCATGTCGTTCAGCCTCAAGAACGTGGGAGCGACTTACCCGAGAGCCATCCAGACATGCTTAGCTGATAACTGGGGCAAGCGGGTGGAAGCCTACGTCGATGATGTGGTGATCAAAACAGAAAACTCAGAAAACTTCATCGAAGATTTGCAGTTGGTCTTCAACAGCTTGAGGCGCTACCGGTGGAAGCTGAACCCAGAGAAATGTATCTTCGGAGTACGGGCAGGAAAGTTACTCGGAATCATTGTCAGCCACCGAGGAATTGAAGCTAATCCATAAAAGATAGAGACCATCATGAGAATGGAAGTGCCACGGTCACAGAAAAAGGTACAAAGGCTTACTAGATGCATGGCAGCCCTGAGCAGGTTCATATCAAGACTAGGCGAGAAAGGGATGTTATTTTACAAATTGCTCAAGAAGGTGAACAAGTTTCAGTGGACCACAGAGGCACAGGAAGCTCTAGAGGCACTAAAAAAGTTAATGACCACACCACCAGTACTCAAGCCGTCGCGCCGAGCTACACCGGCCAGCTGGCAGAAGATTTGCTCCTATACATCTCCTGCACGACTCACGTGGTAAGCACCGCGTTAGTAGTCGAGCGGGTGGAAGAAGGACACGCGTACCCAGTGCAGCATCCAGTTTACTTCATCAGCAAAGTCCTCGGGCCCTCAAAAATAAGGTATCCTCAAGTCCAGAAGCTGTTGTACTGTCACACCCGGATTTTAGGGTCCAAAACCCGGGCGCGAACATAATCACCAGGTGTGCTGGGACCAAGTCTCACACATATGATGAATCATGGCACAGGATCGAATGTCACATTTTTACTACATAACATGAGTTCTATACAAATTAAGTAAATAATTACATTATAAGGAGACAACGGTCCAGCAACCCAAAGTTGACTGGGAGACGATGACCTAGACCACTCACGAACAGCATCCTCCATGCGCCTCATCCTGCGGTACCTGTTCTTGACCTGTGGGGGGTGTGAGACAGCAAGAGTGAGCTCACATACGTTCATCGCTCAACAAGTTGTGGGGAATAATGTGCATGAACTCACCAAAGGTGGGAGCTCACGTGAAGTGTAAGGCTTACCAAAGAGGATGGTTAGAGCTGAGCATTGCTTTTAAAGTTGGTCAAAATTTTATTAGCAATTACTAAGTATAAGTAAATACCAACCCAATTAAGTAGTAGAACAAAAGTAACAATCTCACCTGCGATGCAATGCATATGACAAATTGAGTTTAAGTTCCATAATTTAATCATGTGAGTGTCCGAGCCGCTCATGACCGTGAGCACGGCTAGTATACCAGTTTTACACTCTGCAGAGGTTGCGCATCTTTACCCACAAGTCGTGTTACCCATTTGCCACGGAGTTGATTAGACTCCATACACCTCTACCAAGGAAGCGAGGCAGGGTACCACTACGAGGCCTTTACAAAGTTCCACTAGCTTCAGACTACCCGCTACAGTTTATAGGAAGCTCCAGTGCAGGGTTCTTGTCTGACCGCCATCGCAGCAAAATCAACCCAAGGACCTCCCTACACTGACCACTCCCCTACTGCCCTTGCCCCTTCGGGTAAGGTAGCCCTCCACTAGCTTTCCTAGTTAATCAGCCAAGGGCGTCCCATTAAACCCTTGTGGTAGCACTGTTTTCCCGGGTGGTTCTCCATGTTCCCATTAACATAATGATCTTAACATGAACATTAAATAATGAATAGATAATAACAAGTATAAAAATGAGTGATGAATATCTCTATACCCAAATCCACATAAAGCAATAGCATGAACTACCCAAAACTTTAGTAGTAAAACCAGTGGTGAAACAAGGTATAAAGATAGTCAAATCTAGGGTAACCTATTGGGTCCCAGCAAAATTAACCTATGCAGATCATTATGATTAATAAGAACATGAATGGGTAAAGAAGTGATCAAGGGCACAACTTGCCTTCCACGAGCTCCTGCTCAGCTATCTCAACTTGATGAACCCCAGATTCCCCAGTGGCTTGCTCGTCTACTCGCATCAACACAATACATACATAGCATAGCATAAATTAACATCACATCAAACATGCAAATGAAATATACAGTAACAAACTAGACATTAAAATATGATCACAGGAACTGGAATCATTAAATTTGGAGTTATATATTTTAAGTTATGAATTTCTGAAGCTTTTATGTACTTAATACAAGATTAAGTATTAGATAAATTTAAATAAGTCTTTCATGCCAAAACAGAGGCACAAATGGTTAGACAATAATATTATGAAAATTTAGAAACTGGAATTAACTAATTTGGAGTTCATATGCATTTTCTATGAATTATACAAATTCTAGGTATTGTTTTTATTTTAAAAACTCATTTTCTAATTCATTTCTCTGATTTAATAACTCTCTGGATTGGGCCTCAATTTCTAGAAAACTCAGGGGTCTCGGTGTAAGTGTTTCCAAGACTCAGAGAACCCCCACAACGGACGGCGGGTTCTATTGTTCAGAACCCCGAGGGTTCTTATGTAAAAAGCACAGCGAAGCGCTATCGGTTGATCTGTACCGTCCGATCGACTATGGAGCGCCCTGATTAAATCCACTACCCTACGAACCGGTACGCAATCTAAGCCTTTCGATCTAACTTGGACGTTCCAGATTTAAATAACCTAATCCCACTCACGTCCGATCGATCGGAATCGAACGGCCCACGCCACATCCAACCGGACCGGCACGTGACTTTTAATCTCAACCGCAGGTTTGGATCCGACGGCCAGAAACCCATCGTCCCCAACACAGGCCGCGCCTAATCTTAGCCGTCCGATTAGATCAAACGGCGCATGTCATTTTTCTTTCCCCCAACCCAGTGTGCGACGGCGCGCAGCACGGCCCGCGGCGGCGATCCCGCCGGCGCACGGCGAACCAGTGAACTAGTGCTCCATCTAACCCTCTGAATGACGCTACACATGGAGCAGGATTTAGCGGAGGCAACGAGGTATTACTCACCGGCAGTCCAGCGGTGAAGGAGTCCGACCACGCGAAGGGCGGTCCGGTGGTGAAGTAATTGCTCCGGCGAGCAATTGACGCCAATTTGGTCCCGCCCGCGGTGAAGGATCCCCACACACACACTCCCCTGCTCCCTGCGCTCCCAACGATCTGGTGCAAAGGGCTCAACCGGCACTTGGCTGGGGTCTGTACCCTACGGCGGAGCTCTCTTCTACGATTCTCTCTCTCTCTTGGTGCGCACAGAAGCAGGCGACGGCGCAGCGCTCAGGTCGAAACGGAAGGAACCGAGCGGGGTGGCGCATTTTATTGCCGCGACGGCGAGGTAGGTCCGCAAGAATCGGCATGGCGCCCGGAATCCTCACGCCAGTGGTTGCCGGTCCGCCCAGGGGCGCGTCAATGGCGGAGGAACGGAGGTGCGGTCCCGGGTCCACGCGCCAGCGAGCGAACGCAGCAGCGAGCACGCGAGAGCTGGATGGCAGGGGTGGCCCACCAGCCAGCGAGAAGGAAACCGCGCGCGGGGGATCGGTTGGGCGACTGACGAGTGGGCTAGCACGACAGTGAGCGCAAGGAGAGGTGGGCCGCGCGACGTGTAGAGAAAAGGAGTGGGCCGAAATTGAGGGAGAGAGCCCAGGCAGGGTTTTAATCTTTTTCCATTTTATTTTCTATTTTCTTTTCTCCTTTTTCCAATTCAAACTCCAATTTGAATTTGAATTCGAATTCCATAGCAAACTTGTCTCCAAATTAAATATCCCACTTGAATATGACATGGGATAAATTAATTTATATATATATATTTTTTAGAAATTTTATTTGGTGATGGATAGTGCTTTTCCTCCTCCAATTCTAGGGTTTCCGATTTAATGTTTATTTCCAAATTGGCTTCTACTATATATATATTAACCTCATTTCATATAGTCACAACATACACACAATAAAAAGTCTCAGCATGATGCACCATTTAATGACTTTTATTAATCTCCTGTTGGGGGCCTTCGGCTTACGAAGGTCCTCAAAAACAGGATTTAACAGTATTTCTGGAGCATAATGTGTGAACAGGTACTTTCGGACTCGAGTCGGAATCACAGTAGGAGAAGCCTAAAATAATACGAAGGTTGATACAACGCCGAAGGTGTGAGCGGGAAAGCTTCGGCGTGCTAGCAGAAAATGAAACCGACTTAAAGATGAAAAGGCTATTCAGACCTCGGTGGAACACTATAGAATTATTACCAAATGTAAAGGGCATGAATGTAATTTTGTATGGGCTGTGTCCCGTGTCTATAAATAGGTGAACAGTACCCCCGTACTATTCACGCTGATTTTGGCATTTGCTTTTGCGTCACACCTGTACTTTCATCTCTCTTCAAGCTGAAAGGTACATTTGTAATTCGATGTCATTACTGTTTCTTCGCAATAATAATAAGTTGATAATAATATATAATTATCTATGTTATCCCTCATATTTCTTGTGTTTCATTCTACATCATGGTATGCTGTGTTTATGAGGGTACGTCCTTCATAACCTTCGTCCGAAAATCATTATATCCTAAGGGAAATAATGCTTCGAAGGACGAAGGACTTTATCGATTAACATTTTCTGTGTTGCCTTGTTCTTAACTCATAGCATTTGAGAACAAGTCCCCAACATTGGCGCCCACCTCCGGTGAACTCACTTCCACTCTTTGAGTTTTTGAACACCTTCGGCGATCATAAACCTTCGCTATGGCGCCGAAGAAAGCTTCAGCAACTGGGGCTGCAGCTCTGCAACCGCTGGACCACAATCAGGAGACTGTCTCCCTTCGGGAGGCCCGAAGCCAGAAAAGGAAGGCTGTTAGCCCGACACCGCCAGAGGATGAGATAGACCAAGAAATCAGAAATATGGAGATGCTTCATCAACAGGTGCAGAGGAAGAAGGAAAAGATGGCCAGGCTAGCTGAACTGCAAAGGCAGATAGACGAAGCCTCTGAAGAAGTTCGTCATCTTACTCAAGATGAGCAACACCGAAGGCCTCAGCACCAAGACCTTCATCAGGAGGGTTTCCTCAACGAAGATGACTGGTATGACAATTTCCATCATGGGAATTTTGTTTTTGATGATGCTTCTCCTCTGTCCGCTGAGCTGCAGGCTACACCTTGGCCTCCGTCCTACAAGCCGCCTCAGCTTCCCATATTCGATGGCCACTCAGACCCAAAGCAGTTTTTGATGAGCTACGAAGCAACAGTATCTTCGTATGGTGGCAATGCTGCAGTCATGGCCAAATATTTTGTTATGGCTGTCAGGAGTGTTGCTCAAACCTGGTACTCCTCCCTTCGACCAGGAACGATCACTTCATGGCAAAAGCTGAAGGACTTGTTGTTAACCAGCTTCCAAGGGTTTCAGACGAAGCCGGTCACTGCCCAAGCTCTATTCCAGTGCACCCAGGATCACGAAGAGTACCTTCAGGCGTACGTCTGGAGATTCTTGCGTTTGAGGGCACAGGCACCAACAGTGCCCAACGAAATTGTCATTGAAGCCATGATCAAGGGGCTTCGGCCAGGACCTTCAGCTTAGTACTTCGCTAGGAAGCCTCCTCAAACTTTGGAGAAGCTGCTCCAGAAGATGGACGAGTACATTCGGGCTGATAATGATTTTCGCCAAAGAAGGGAGGAGGCTTTCAGGTTTTCTGAAATGACCAGGGGCTTCGGAGGAAGATTCTATCCGAGGCATGTTAGGTCAATCCATAACTCTACTCAAAATGATGATAGGGGAAGCCAACAGCAAAGGCCACAGTGCTCCTCACAGGCTTCGGGGCAACAACAAGGCTCCTTCCGACCACCAGCTCCAAGAGGCAGAGGCGCCAGGGGCTTCGGCGGAAGATTTGGAGATCAACCAAGAAGAATTTTTTGCTTATTCTGTGGTGAGAGCAAGGGCCATACCACCAGGATGTGCCATGTTACCATCCAGAAGCAAAAGGAAATTGCTGAAGCTGCAGCACAACAGGCTCAGCCGAAGCAGGTCATGCACACTGCTTCGTATCATTCGCCTTACATCCCAGAATATGTAGGCAACCAACCTGCAGTTTCTGTTGCTTCGGCGAGTCAACCTCAAGCTTCTTGGCAACAGCCTCCGCCTCCACCACCGCTGCAACAAGGCCAATAGCCAGAAGGGAGCCAATATGGCCCACACCAAAGGGACTTCAGAGAACAGTCCGAAGCTCGCACAGTCAACAGCACTGTGCCAGAGTCGAAGCACATCTATTGACAAATATCCTACCTTGATAGCAGTCTTTTTCATTCAGTTTTATTTTTCGTGTAATAAAGGACATCTTTCAAATTTCATGTAATAGTTTCGTTCTTTGCCACAAGAAAAATATATTTTCTTCACAGGCTTAAGTCGTTGAAGCTTAAAGATTTGCGATAACAAGGAGGACCTTCGAATTATCAAAAAATTCTTCGAAGCAACAAAAAATCGTTCTAAGGAACGCAGAGTAAGTTTGTCGAAGTCACAAAAAGTTGTTCCAAAGGGAGCGTAGTGTAAGTTTTTTGCTCCAAAATCGTTCCAAAGGGAATGCAGAGCTTACAGCGAAAAGTCAACGCTGATTCCGCCTAAGTAAAAGGCGAAGCGCGAAAAATCAACGCGAATACCGCTGAAAGTAAAAGGCGAAGAAGCTCCTAAGGGAGGCTTACAGCGAAAAATAAACGCTGATTCCGCTGAAGTAAAAAGCGAAGAAGCTCCTAAGGGAGGCTTATAGCAAAAAGTCAACGCTGATTCAAAAAGATTATGTGTTTTATCGCAGGAATGTGTGTGTATCTTTGGAATAAACACCACCTTGCATAACATAACATCATCGCATCATTTCGCATAGCATAAGCATCATACATCATGCTGCATATGGCACAAGAGGCGGACACAATATCGATCTTCAGAAGAATGTTTCGAAAAAGGGGAAAAATCATGCTAAGTCACAAGGGGATATGCTATTGATCTTCGGAAGTGTAGCTTCGGAAAATATCTACACGAAGCTTGGATATTATTCATCAGAACACTACGGATATTGTTGTGACAAATAAAAAGTCTTCTTCACGAAGCATGAAAAGAAGGGAAGGTGTTTTTTCGTCAAAGACTCAAAAACGGTACGTGTGTAAAATTTCATGCATCGTAAAGAATTGAACAGTAAAAACAGGTATATTACATTCAGGGTTACAAAATGTTACACATATTACATTTCAGAAGTTTTTACAATAGTACTTAATCTTCTCTCAAAACAACTTCTGCAGCCTCGTTCAGGAGCCGATTAACAACTTCATCCATGATAGCTTCAGCCATCTTTTTAATTTCGTCGTCTCCTTTCGGGTGAGGGCCCGGAGACGCTTTTGTAGGATCTGAAGGAGGACAGGATACGGCTACGTTGCTATTACAAATTGCGAACGAAGTTTAAAATCGAAAATTACAACACAATAAAAACCATTAGTTAATACCTATTTGCCCTTCGGGCTCTGCGCTTTTTTCAGCAGCCTCAGCTACTTCTCTAGCATCGTGAATGCCCTTTTCGCTTTTTCGAATAGATTCTCGGGCCATTTCTCGGCCACCATTATCCCAGACATCGGTGAAAAATTTTCCACCAACCATGCTAGCTTCGGCCGAAGGATCTCTTGCATCTTCGAAGGACAAGGCAGCTTCGGATTGCGCTAAAGTCTTTACATGCTCGCAGCCCTTTTTCTCCAAAATGGTGGCAATTCCCCTGGCACCCGAGAAAGCACATATGTCTCCGCGGCTATTTAAAATTTCCTCGAAGGCCTCAGCTTCGTGATCGATCCATTCGATGGGACCTTCGGGGTTGCCTCTTGTAAAGTTTTCTTCGCTCGAGAATGCGCCGACGCTGGCGAAGCTAGCTTTCAACTTCTTGACACACTCCATAGATTTGTTGTAACATCTTTTCTTGGACGAACGAAGCTCTTCAACAGTTCCCTCTAAATAATTTGCCCATTGGTCGCTAAGTTCTCGCTTCGTTTCTTCAAGTATGCGTTCCTCTTTGGCTCTGGCCAGTTGTTTTCGAAGATCTTCAATTTCGCGCTTCTGAGCCTCAGCTTGACCTTTAAAAGTAGCCTCGTCTTCTTTTATTCTATTTATCAATGAATGTAATATTTTATCTTTTTCGAGACCTTCGTTCCTTAGTTCAATTACTTCGGAACGAAGGTTGCTCAGGGCTATAACGCATCCTTCGTCTTCGGCATCTTTTTGGGCCCTGAGGGCATTGCTAAGTATAAGGCCCTGCAAGGAAGAATGTGTGTGCGTCAATAGGTTTAAGCAAACGAAAAATTTTGATCTCAAGAAAAAGTACAAAGATCTTATTTTTTGTACCTTTAAGCTATTGTATGCCAGGCTGTCGGCCAGATCATTTTTCGACAGCACAGAGAGCCCGTCTTCTAGTGTTGGGAATCCGAAGCTCTTGGTCATCTCCCGACAGACAGAAATCTCCTTGCTGTCAGGGAGACAATACAAAAAGTCCTCTTCTCCACTGCCGTTGAATATTAACGCCCCCTTCGGATACTTCAGTTTTTGGGCGTAAAGCTGGGCCTCTTGCTTTTCTTTTTCTGATAATTTTTTCCCCGAAGCATGACGAACGATATAATCAAGGACTTTGGGGGATGCTTCGGGGGCAACAGCACTGATTTCTTCAGCAAAAATTGGCTCCGTTATTCTTTCTTCCTCGGTTTCCAAGGATTTTACTTTCGTGGGCTCTGAGGGCCCAGCTTCAGCTTCAGTTTCTTGCTCTAGAGCCTTAGTATCAGAAATTTCAGATTTTGCTTCGGAAGTTGCAACAGTCTTCTTCGGAGTTGTGCTTAAAGACTTAATTGTTTCCAGGACATCTAACACATTGACCATTCTCTTCCTTTTCGGAGTCACCGCTGGCCCCTTTTGGATTTTTGTTATCTCAACATTTGTTGAAGGACTTAAAATTTCTGATATTTTTGATCCTTCAGTTGATCCTTTTGCTTCTTTCATTTTTTCTGACGATGGCGCTTCGGCCATCTCTTTGGTCTCTGATAACAAAATCTTTGGTTTTTCCAATTCTGTTTTTGTTGGCTCTTCGGCCATTTCTGCGACTTCTGGCAGCAAGGTTGGCTTGATTGGTTTTTCAGCTTCGGTGGCCGAAGAGGTCTCTCCGGCAAACTCAGGCACCGAGGCTGTTTCAATATAGCATGGCCGATGTGTGAGGACCTTTATCTTTTTCCTTTTCGGTGCTGGCTCACTAGAAGCAGTTGCAGCTTCTTCTTTCGCAGAGGTTGTGCTTTTTCTTTTCTGCCCTCGAATGGGATAACGATAATCAGGGTAGACAAACCCGATTGCGTCAAACACCCGGTTAAGTCTTTTCTTTTTTCGGCCTCCGAAGGCTGCT
This sequence comes from Zea luxurians, assembly GCA_029449295.1. Classification (NCBI taxonomy): domain Eukaryota; kingdom Viridiplantae; phylum Streptophyta; class Magnoliopsida; order Poales; family Poaceae; genus Zea; species Zea luxurians. The sequence continues at coordinate 136,058,687 of JAOPSE010000001.1, read as the reverse complement.
GACAATGCAGTATCTTCGGCCTTCGAGTAAGCCCCAAGCAGTTCATCACTTAAATTTTCAATGCTTTTCAGCCAGTCATCATCTGGCTCAACGAATTTATCTCCGAACTTGAAAGTGTATTTCAACCTGATAAGTCCACCTTCGTCAGCCTCCTTTATGGTTTCTTGCGGCATTTCCCATTTCTCCGCGAGCGGCCATACTCTGAAGGCAATATGCTCTTGTACCAAATCTCTCGTTCCAATAAAAGAACAAATAACACCGAAGGCTCTCTGGCATTCTTTGGCAGCTTCATTCATTTCAACCTTCGGCCTCCGCAGGCCGAAGCTTTGCCAAATAGGGCGCATAATTATACCTTTGATATCTTCCCGTACTGTCAGGTCATTCTTCACATAAAACCATTCTGTCATCCAGTCGCCGGGCCATCTCTTCCGAAAGGTTGGCACGGGACAGCTTGACCCAGACCGAGAAACGAAACTGTAGCAGCCAAAATTATTGTGATACTGTTCCTTACCCCAAGGTTTTGTCTCGTATGATAATTCGTGTATATTGCAGAAACTTTTCGCATCAGGCTCCAAACCTTGGCTTCTCACGGCCCATACGAAGATATTCAGCCTTATGATTGCTTCGGGGGTAAGTTGGTGAAGATAGACTTCGAATATTTTCAGCACCTCTACGACAAAGTTGCTCATGGGAAATCTAAGTCCAGCTTTCAAAAAGCTTCGGTACACTACAACTTCATTTTCTTCAAGGTTCGGACAAGTCTTTTCTCCTTCGTCGGCCCTAACAACGGACAAGTCCCAGAAATACCTTCCTCTCATGTTGACAAGATGATTTTCCTTGATGCTTGATTTGCCGAAAACCGCGTGGCTTGGTCGCCAAGGGCGATCTTCGGAGTCTTCACCGCCACTATCCACATCATAACTGTCGCTGTCATCAGTATCTTCAGACAAACCTTCTAAAATCTCTTTGGTAATTTTTTCTGTATTGGTCTTCGACATTGCTATAAGAAACCCTAGATTCTTCTCTTCATCGAGACTCAGCTTCATCTCGGCAGCAGCCTTCTTATCTTCAGACATCTTCGGAAGCACTAAAAAACTGTTTTCAATGCCGAAGCTTCAAAACTTAAAAGCTAAGCAAATCTTGGTGCGCAAGAGCTAAAAATTGAGTGAGCGGGAGCAGATGGCAAGAGAGCGTGCCAAATGAGCTTGCGGTATGATCTTATTTATACGCCCAGTGCGTTGAAAATTGAGAGACCCCGCCTGTCAGTGAATGTTGCTATTCTAGCAAAGGGAAGGTGTTTTTTCGGACCTTCGGCTTAAAGCCTTCGTCCATGTCGCAATCTGAATTTATTATTTTAAAGAAAACAAATTAATATTGCGAGGGGCTACTGTTGGGGGCCTTCGGCTTACGAAGGTCCTCAAAAACAGGATTTAACAGTATTTCTGGAGCATAATGTGTGAACAGGTACTTTCGGACTCGAGTCGGAATCACAGTAGGAGAAGCCTAAAATAATACGAAGGTTGATACAACACCGAAGGTGTGAGCGGGAAAGCTTCGGCGTGCTAGCAGAAAATGAAACCGACTTAAAGATGAAAAGGCTATTCAGACCTTGGTGGAACACTATAGAATTATTACCAAATGTAAAGGGCATGAATGTAATTTTGTATGGGTTGTGTCCCGTGTCTATAAATAGGTGAACAGTACCCCCGTACTGTTCACGCTGATTTTGGCATTTGCTTTTGCGTCACACCTGTACTTTCATCTCTCTTCAAGCTAAAAGGTACATTTGTAATTCGATGTCATTACTGTTTCTTCGCAATAATAATAAGTTGATAATAATATATAATTATCTATGTTATCCCTCATATTTCTTGTGTTTCATTCTACATCATGGTATGCTGTGTTTATGAGGGTACGTCCTTCATAACCTTCGTCCGAAAATCATTATATCCTAAGGGAAATAATGCTTCGAAGGACGAAGGACTTTATCGATTAACATTTTCTGTGTTGCCTTGTTCTTAACTCATAGCATTTGAGAACAAGTCCCCAACATCTCCTGTTTTCAAATAAGGTGTTCACATGAAATGACAAATAGATATGGCACACATGTATATAAAGGAACATAATTTTCTCCTTTTTGGTTTTCTTACAAAGTGGGTATTACAAATCCTACCCCCCTTAAAAATAATCTCGTCCTCGAGATTTGAAGAAAAGGGATGCAACCAGTTTGGTTTAGGAATCAAAAGTTTTGTTTCATGTTTTTTTATAGTAGCTAGTAGATGATTTGGAAAATATAGACATATACGTCTAGCCATCTATTAGGTCAGATGAGGTACGATTATGGCAAGTATAGATAATAGGTTGTGGCAAGGAAGAGTATAATAAGGAAAGACTTCATCCTTAACTGTGGATCTTGATTCTGCTGGCGATTCAACTTGATCTTTGAAGTCTTATGTTGATGCTTATCCTTCTTTGACATGGTTGGTCTTATTTGGCCTTTATTTCTTGGAGTTGTCATCCGAGTTAAGGACATATGGCTAGGACATATGTGAGTAGGATGGATTGTATGGTGTAGGTAGGTTAGAATCTCTTGCTAGGTTAAAATTGTGGGGTTATGCAACTATTGGATGGTTAAGGTAGTTGCATATGGCCAAGTCGATCTGTCATTCTTAATTTAGTGCAGGGTGAACTAAGTTAAGATCCGTTCTATAGGAGTAGAGTCTAATCTATTTCACCAGTATTATCTAACATGTTTGATAAGTCACTTTAGATTAGATCAGATCTAGGTTAGATTGGTGTGACTAGTTTGACTAGATAAGATCTTATTTATTTTAGGCTAGATCATGGTTGTTACACTAGCGTGGGATAAATATGCTTATTGGGGTAAGATGAATCTATAAGGATAAGGTAGAATCTCTTGAGGTCAGATAGATCTATTAGGATAAGATAAATCTTTTTAAGATAAGATGAGAATCTATTTTTTTTAGGATAAGATGGATCTATGAGTGTAGGATAGACTTTTTCAAGATAAGATGGATTTTGCTAGGCTAGATTCTTTGATGAGGGATAACCTAGTTCTTTTAGATATTTTTATAACCGTTTTTTTTATATATGTATATGCAGATGTGATTGTGGACATTACTCCACAACTAATCACACTCAATCAAAGATCCAAATCAAACAAGTATCATAAAAACAAACATTCAAGCATACAAATACCTATAAAAATAGTTTTGTTTTTGTTCCTAAGAGTAGGTCTCCTATTCCTAAAGTCACTTTAGGCACAGGATTTCAAAGTGTGAAATCCACATTTGTCTTTAGAATGAAAAGGTAAGAATAATCAGAGTAAAGCGGAAATAGATGAGAAAAGATTAAGAAAAGTTTAGAAAAGAATCAGAGTAGCAAGGGTAAGTAAATAATGGTTGTCCAGTTCTATCTAGGTTTCATCCTACAGTCAACATTCCTCTGATACCACTTCTGTCACACCCGGATTTTAGGGTCCAAAACCCGGGCGCGAACATAATCACCAGGTGTGCTGGGACCAAGTCTCACACATATGATGAATCATGGCACAAGATCGAATGTCACATTTTTACTACATAACAGGAGTTCTATACAAAATAAGTAAATAATTACATTATAAGGAGACAACGGTCCAGCAACCCAAAGTTGACTGGGAGACGACGACCTAGACCACTCACGAACAGCATCCTCCATGCGCCTCATCCTGCGGTACCTGTTCTTGACCTGTGGGGGGGTGTGAGACAGCAAGAGTGAGCTCACATACGTTCATCGCTCAACAAGTTGTGGGGAATAATGTGCATGAACTCACCAAAGGTGGGAGCTCACGTGAAGTGTAAGGCTTACCAAAGAGGATGGTTAGAGCTGAGCATTTGTTTTTAAAGTTGGTCAAAATTTTATTAGCAATTACTAAGTATAAGTAAATACCAACCCAATTAAGTAGTAGAACAAAAGTAACAATCTCACCTGCGATGCAATGCATATGACAAATTGAGTTTAAGTTCCATAATTTAATCATGTGAGTGTCCGAGCCGCTCATGACCGTGAGCACGGCTAGTATACCAGTTTTACACTCTGCAGAGGTTGCGCATCTTTACCCACAAGTCGTGTTACCCATTTGCCACGGAGTTGATCAGACTCCATACACCTCTACCAAGGAAGCGAGGCAGGGTACCACTACGAGGCCTTTACAAAGTTCCACTAGCTTCAGACTACCTGCTACAGTTTATAGGAAGCTCCAGTGCAGGGTTCTTGTCTGACCGCCATCGCAGCAAAATCAACCCAAGGACCTCCCTACACTGACCACTCCCCTACTGCCCTTGCCCCTTTCGGGTAAGGTAGCCCTCCACTAGCTTTCCTAGTTAATCAGCCAAGGGCGTCCCATTAAACCCTTGTGGTAGCACTGTTTTCCCGGGTGGTTCTCCATGTTCCCATTAACATAATGATCTTAACATGAACATTAAATAATGAACAGATAATAACAAGTATAAAAATGAGTGATGAATATCTCTATACCCAAATCCACATAAAGCAATAGCATGAACTACCCAAAACTTTAGTAGTAAAACCAGTGGTGAAACAAGGTATAAAGATAGTCAAATCTAGGGTAACCTATTGGGTCCCAGCAAAATTAACCTATGCAGATCATTATGATTAATAAGAACATGAATGGGTAAAGAAGTGATCAAGGGCACAGCTTGCCTTCCACGAGCTCCTGCTCAGCTATCTCAACTTGATGAACCCCAGATTCCCCAGTGGCTTGCTCGTCTACTCGCATCAACACAATACATACATAGCATAGCATAAATTAACATCACATCAAACATGCAAATGAAATATACAGTAACAAACTAGACATTAAAATATGATCACATGAACTGGAATCATTAAATTTGGAGTTATATATTTTAAGTTATGAATTTCTGAAGCTTTTATGTACTTAATACAAGATTAAGTATTAGATAAATTTAAATAAGTCTTTCATGCCAAAACAGAGGCACAAATGGTTAGACAATAATATTATGAAAATTTAGAAACTGGAATTAACTAATTTGGAGTTCATATGCATTTTCTATGAATTATACAAATTCTAGGTATAGTTTTTATTTTAAAAACTCATTTTCTAATTCATTTCTCTGATTTAATAACTCTCTGGATTGGGCCTCAATTTCTAGAAAACACAGGGGTCTCGGTGTAAGTGTTTCCAAGACTCAGAGAACCCCCACAACGGACGGCGGGTTCTATTGTTCAGAACCCCGAGGGTTCTTATGTAAAAAGCACAGCAAAGCGCTATCGGTTGATCTGTACCGTCCGATCGACTATGGAGCGCCCTGATTAAATCCACTACCCTGCGAACCGGTACGCAATCTAAGCCTTTCGATCTAACTTGGACGTTCCAGATTTAAATAACCTAATCCCACTCACGTCCGATCGATCGTTATCGAACGGCCCACGCCACATCCAACCGGACCGGCACGTGACTTTTAATCTCAACCGCAGGTTTGGATCCGACGGCCAGAAACCCATCGTCCCCAACACAGGCCGCGCCTAATCTCAGCCGTCCGATTAGATCAAACGGCGCATGTCATTTTTCTTTCCCCCAACCTAGTGTGCGGCGGCGATCCCGCCGGCGCACGGCGAACCAGTGAACTAGTGCTCCATCTAACCCTCTGAATGACGCTACACATGGAGCAGGATTTAGCGGAGGCAACGAGGTATTACTCATCGGCAGTCCAGCGGTGAAGGAGTCCGACCACGCGAAGGGCGGTCCGGTGGTGAAGTAATTGCTCCGGCGAGCAATTGACGCCAATTTGGTCCCGCCCGCGGTGAAGGATCCCCACACACACACTCCCCTGCTCCCTGCGCTCCCAACAATCTGGTGCAAAGGGCTCAACCGGCGCTTGGCTGGGGTCTGTACCCTACGGCAGAGCTCTCTTCTACGATTCTCTCTCTCTCTTGGTGCACACAGAAGCAGGTGACGGCGCAGCGCTCAGGTCGAAACGGAAGGAACCGAGCGGGGTGGCGCATTTTATTGCCGCGACGGCGAGGTAGGTCCGCAAGAATCGACATGGCGCCCGAAATCCTCGCGCCAGTGCACTAGTAGAAAAGAGCTCATAGCCTGCGGCACCCATAAATTATCACTGGCGGTTTCAGTTACCGCGCGCCAGTAAAAAAACGAGGCGGGCCCAGCTTTGGAACCGCCAGTGGAAACACATTTCCACTGGCGGTTATCTTAACACAACCGCCAGTGGAAATAGGATGTTTCCACTGGCGGTTGGTGTAACATAACCGCCAGTGGAAAACCAATTTCCACTGGCGGTTGGTGTAACCGAACCGCCAGTGGAAATACCCTATTTCCACTGGCGGTTGTGTTAAGATAACCGCCAGTGGAAATTGGTTTCCACTGGCGGTTTTTCAAGCCAACCGCCAGTGAACTGTCTGTTATAAATAGCTCTCTTCTTTCCCCCGACAGTGAACTGTATGCTCGCAGCCAGCTTCCATTGGAGGCGATTTTGGAGGTCCAGATTTCAAAAAATATAAGGGGGGAGGTTTTGCTCTTCATTTCTTCGAAGAAGGTGGATAAGAAAGGTTGGTTTATGTTTCTTTGTCAATTTTTGTTCATTCTTGCTCAATTTTAGCCACATTTTGGATCTAGGGTTTTACATGTGAGAGAGAAGTAGCTAGGTAATTTTCTCTATTTCCTCAAATGAGGTTGCTTAAGATGGTTAGTTTTTGTCTATTCCCTCTCCTTTTTCATGTTTAGTTATCAAATAAGTTTATCCATAACACATATTTAGTTGCTTTATGAATGGTGAATGTGTTGTATGGAAGGTTGGTTTAATTATGTTTCAATTGTCAGTTATTGTTTATTTTTGCTCAATTTTAACTACATTTTGAAACTAGGCTTTCACCATGTGTTAAAGATAGGTTTGGGTATTAATTTTTTTTGTTTATTAGTTGCTAAAAAAGTTTGGCTTATGTTTCTTTTGCCAAATTTTGTTCATTTTTCCTCCATTTTATTAGCCACATTTTGGATATAGGGTTTCACCATGTGTTAGAGATAAAGTAGTCTAACTACTTTTATTGGAAGCATGTAATTTTACACGACTTGCAAACCGAAGCATGTGTTAGCGACAAACCGAAGCATGTGTTAAAGAGGTGAGAGAGAGGAGAGAGAGGATAGAGAGAGAGAGGAGAGAGAGAGAGGGAGGGTTTCACATTTTAGCCACATTTTTGGATATAGGGTTTGACCATGTGTTTTATGTTACTTTTTTACAGGTGGTGATGGAGAGGACATCCTGGATGTATAACTTATCAAGGCTAGATCCATCATACATATCCGAAGTCCATAGGTTTATTGATGTCGCTACAAACCATGCTTGGAGAACAAAGACAAAACACATATATTGTCCATGCATGGACTGCAAAAATGCTGCTGTATTTAATGACACAGAACAAATCATATCTCATCTGGTATGCCGAGGATTTATGAAGGATTACACAATTTGGACAAAGCATGGAGAGGGTAGCTCTTCGCCTTATACGACTGGAAACCCTGAGAACATCGACGACAGATTTCAGTTCGTTCACGAGACACACCAACCTCTTCCACAGAGCGAACATGTAGTGCAAAATGTTACTGATCATGGTTACGCTGGAGGAAATGAACATGATAGACCTCATGTTCTGCCAAGTGTTATGGATGAGGAAGATGCAGAGTTGCTAGAGGCAATGTTGCATCGTCATACAGATCAATCGATGTTCTTAATGAAAGGTATGGAGTCCCTGAAGAAGGCAGCAGAAGAGCCTTTGTACGACGAGTCTAAGGGTTGTACCAAAGAGTTCACGACGCTCCGGTCTGTGCTAAAGCTGTTGATGTTAAAAGCTAAATATGGTGTGTCTGATGCTGGCTTCGATGCGTTCTTGAGTATTATCGCAGACATGCTTCCAAAGGAGAACAATGTGCCTGCTAACACGTACTATGCAAAGAAACTAATCAGTCCGCTCACTATGGGTGTGGAGAAGATCCACGCGTGTAGAAATCACTGTATCCTTTATCGAGGTGATGATTATAAAGACTTGGAGAGCTGCCCAAAGTGCGGTGCAAGTAGGTACAAGACGAATAAAGACTATCGAGAGGACGAAGAGTGTGTTGCATCCGTGTCTAAAGGGAAGAAGCGAAAGAAAGCCCAAAAAAAGACTTCAAAATCCACGAGCAAAGAAAAAGAAGAAGTAGACTATTATGCGCTCAAAAAGATTCCTGCTTTGGTGATGTGGTACCTCCCCGTCGTCGATCGATTGAGGTGTTTGTTCGCTAATCCTGAGGATGCCAGACTTATGAGCTGGCATGCTTCTGATGAGCACAAAAACGATGGGAAGCTTCGACATCCAGCCGATGGGAAGCAGTGGCAAGATTTCAATGACAACCACCGAGACTTTGCCGATGAACCGAGAAATGTTAGGTTCGCACTGAGTACTGATGGAATGAACCCATTTGCTGAGAGGAGCAGCAAGCATAGCACATGGCCGGTGATCCTCACCATATACAACCTTCCTCAATGGTTGATGCAGAAACGGAAGTACATTTTGCTAACCATCCTTATTTCTGGACCTACACAACCTGGAGTTGACATGGATGTATTTTTGGAGCCCTTAATGGAGGATATGAAAATATTGTGGGAAACGGGTGTTCAAATGTTGGATGAGTATCGTAAAGGTTCATTCACGCTGAGAGCAATTCTTTTTGTTACGATCAACGATTACCCTGCTCTCTTCACATTATCAGGCCAGTTTAAGGGAAAGGTTGGTTGCACAGTATGCATTGATGGAACTGCTTACATATCCCTTGCTGCATCTAGGAAGATAGTTTACATGAGGCACAGACGCTTTTTATTGGAAGGACACAGGTACCGCATGCGAAAGATGGATAAGTACTTCGACAATAATGGTGAACTACATTCTACTGCTCCATCGGGTAACAATAGAGGTCATAGAGTTTTTGAAATAGTCAGGAATATCAAGTTTGTTTTCGGGAAGAAGACAAAAGACGGAAAAACAAGGAAGGATGCTAAACCATCTTCGGGGGCTATATTCAAGAAGAAGTCTATTTTCTTCGAGTACTTGCCTTACTGGAAAGAGTTAGATGTGCGGCATGCGATCGATGGTATGCACGTTCAGAAGAACGTGTTTGAAAGCATAATGGGCACCTTGCTAGACATAAAGGGCAAAACAAAAGAAGGGCTCAATTCACGCATGGACTTGGTAGATTTAGGCATAAAAAAGGAACTACATCCCGTTCTTCAAGAAAATGGGAAGTACCATCTCCCAGCAGCAAGCTACAATCTCAATGTAGATGAGAAACATGCGATGTGTGTTTGGCTCAAGAATTTGAAAGTCCCATCCGGATTCTGCTCTAGCATACGGAGTATCGTGTCAATGAAAGACCTGACAATCACCAACTACAACTCACATGATTGCCATGTCATGCTGACTACATTCCTACCTATTGCCATCAGGGCTATAAATCCTTTGTTTTTAAAGATGGCAATCACACGGTTGTGCTACTTTTTCAACAGGATTTCACAAAAGGTAATTGGTCGTGATGAGTTGGCATCTCTTCAGGAATTCGCAGTGGAGACAATATCACAGTTTGAGATGTGTTTCCCTCCATCGTTCTTTGATATTATGGTGCACCTTGTGGTGCACTTGGTGCCACAAATAGAAGCATTGGGTCCTATGTACTTGCATGAAATGTGGACGTATGAGCGTTTCATGTCAATACTGAATGGCTATGTATCAACCCGTGCTCGTCCCGAGGCATCCATGATAGAGGGGTACTGTACCGAAGAGGCCATTGAGTCCGGAGGTCCATTCTGCAATAGTATCCTAAAAGACCAGGTTGCAATAGGTCTGCCTCCGTCACGACACGAGGGTAGACTGTATGGAAGCGGGAGGATGGGACGGAAATCTTTCATCCCACCGGATTACGATATAGTACTTGAGGCACATCAGAGCATCCTACATCAGCTAACGATAATGGAGCCATTTATCCAACAACACATCAATGAGCTTCGCGAGCAAAATCCTGGGCATACGGATGATTGGGTAATGAAGCAACATAAGCAGCGGTTCAACACATGGCTAATGGTGAAGGACATTCCACGTGGAGAAACAATAGAAGAACAAACCATCAAGGGCTTGGCATCTGGACCATCACGCCAGGTCACAACATGGCAAACCTATGACATTAGTGGATTCACATTTTGTACCAAGTCCAAGGACAAAAAGAGCATGTCACAAAACAGTGGTGTTCGATGCGAAGCCATAGATGATGAAACTGGTGAGATTATTACATATTTTGGCTTTATTGAGGACATATGGGAACTAGACTATGGTACATTTCAGATCTCGGTTTTCCGATGTCAATGGGTTGAAGACAAACATGTCACGGTAGACAACTATGGGGTCAGAGTTCTTGATCTAAGTAAGGTAGGTTACAAAGATGACCCATGGATCCTTGCTAATCGTGCTGCACAGGTCTTCTATGCTGAACGGATCATTTCTAACAACGAGAAGAAAAGCACCGACAAACTGAAGCATGTAGTTTTTCCTGGAAAACAACAAGCTATAGGAGTTGATGGTGTATCTGATTTAGAGGATTTTAACCAGTTCAACGACATGTCTCTTTTCATAGACCATCCAACCAAGATAAGGAACGTTGAGCGAAGCATCCCACGCAATTCGTTGCCCTGGGTACGCCACGATGGACAAGGCAGAACAATAGCTTCCTAGATTATATACTTGTCATGTAATTGATTATTGTTAGGACTTGTCATGTAATTGATTATTGTTAGCGACAAACCGAAGCATGTAATTGTGCTACTTTTTCAACAGGATTTCACAAAAGGTAAATGGAGAGAGAGGAGAGGGAGAGAGAGAGAGGAGAGAGAGGAGAGGGAGAGAGAGAGGATGGAGAGGGAGAGAGAGAGGATGGAGAGGGAGAGGGGATAGAGAGAGGAGAGGAGAGAGAGAGGATGGAGAGAGAGGAGAGAGAGAGGGGATGGAGAGAGAGGAGAGAGAGAGGATGGAGAGAGGGGGAGAGAGAGAGAGGAGAGGGAGAGGGAGAGAGAGGATGGAGAGAGAGGGGATGGAGAGAGAGAGAGAGAGAGAGAGGAGAGAGGTAAATGGAGAGAGAGAGGAGAGGGAGAGAGAGAGAGGAGAGAGAGGGGATGGACAGAGAGGAGAGAGAGAGAGGAGAGAGAGGGGATGGAGAGAGAGGGAGAGAGAGGATACTAAACAATATATAAAAATATACTAAATGTAATATATAAAATGTATACATAATGTAGTATATAAAAACTATACTAATTAAATATATAAAAAATAAAAAGTAGAGTAAAACAATATATAAAAACTATGTTAAATAATAATTAAAAACTATTTCTACTGGCGGTGGACAACGAGAACCGCCAGTAGAAATGACATTTCTACTGGCGGTTCTCGTTGTCCACCGCCAGTAGAAATCATTTCTACTGGCGGTTGTCATTGTGAACCGCCAGTAGAAATGGCGCCTATATATAGGCGGGCGCGCTCGGGGCCGAAATTTTTACAAGTCCTGGCGCCAGTTTTCCACCCGACGCCGTCAGGCTGCCAAAATCGCCCGCGCGTCCGTTCGACTTCGCCGTCGGCCATTCTGCCGCCGCCGTCCCCGCGCCCGTCGATCGTAGTTTGCTCCCCTCCCTCTCTCTCTCCGCCCTTTCCCCCCTCTGTCCCGGCCGTTTATTGTCCCTGCTCGGGCCCGCGCCGCCGCGCCATGCACGCCGCCGCCGTACGCCGCCGTGCCGCGCACCGCCTCTGATACAGAGAGAGAGGAGAGGAGGAGGGAGAGGGAGAGAGAGAGGAGGGAGAGGGAGAGGGAGAGGAGGAGGGAGATCTGGGCCGGGAGAGAGAGAGGAGGGAGAGGGAGAGAGAGAGGAGAGAGGAGGAGGGAGAGGGCCGGGAGAGAGAGAGGAGGAGGGAGAGGGATAGGAGGAGGTAGAGAGAGGAGGGAGAGAGGAGAGGAAAGGAGGGAGAGAGAGAGAGGAGAGGGAATGAGAGAGAGGGAGATAAGGGAGAGAGAGTGCTAGGAGAGAGAGGAGAGGAGAGAGAGAGAGGAGGGAGATAAGGGAGAGAGAGGGCTAGGAGAGAGAGGAGAGGAGAGGAGGGAGAGAGAGGAGAGTTGAGGGAGTGAGAGAGAGAGTGAGAGAGAAAGATGAGGGAGATGAGGGAGAGAGAGAGAGGAGAGAAAGATGTATATGTGTCTAGATGTATATGTTTTGTATATGCTTTTTATATGGTTCATACAATAGTTGATGTATGTGCTTTGTATATGTGTCTAGATTCATCACCATCCAATTGAATATAGACATACAATCCGTATTTAAGATGTCGATATCCATTGTAATTTTAAGATGTCGATATCCATTGTAATTTTATCCGTCACAACTCGATAATATCCGTCTGAACTCGATAATTTCCGTACGACTCTCCCTCTCTCCCTCTCTATACGTCCTATGCGACTCTCCCTCTCTCCCTCTCCTCGTCCTATACGACTCTCCCTCTCTCCCTCTCTATACGTAACTCGATAATATCCATACGATTCTCCCTCTCTCCCTCTTTATACGTCCTATGCGACTCTCTCCCCGTCCTACACGATACTATACGACTATACGATACTATATGGTTACGGTTTAGGGTTAGGGTTATGGTTAAGGGTTAGGGTTAGGGTTAGGGTTAAGGGTTAGGGTTTAGGGTTAGGGTTAGGGTTAGGGTTAGGGTTAAGGGTTCGGGTTTTGGGTTAAGGGTTCGGGTTTTGGGTTAGTTAGGGTTAGGGTTAAGGGTTATAGTTAGGGTTAGGGTTTAGGGTTAAGGGTTCGGGTTTTGGGTTAAGGGTTCGGGTTTTGGGTTAAGGGTTAGGGTTAAGGGTTTAGGGTTAGGGTTAAGGGTTATAGTTAGGGTTAGGGTTAGGGTTAAGGGTTAGGGTTTAGGGTTAGGGTTAGGGTTAAGGGTTCGGGTTTTGGGTTAAGGGTTCGGGTTTTGGGTTAGGTTTAGGGTTAAGGGTTATAGTTAGGGTTAGGGTTAGGGTTTAGGGTTAAGGGTTCGGGTTTTGGGTTAAGGGTTTGGGTTTTGGGTTAAGGGTTCGGGTTTTGGGTTAGGGTTAGGGTTAAGGGTTTAGGGTTAGGGTTTAGGGTTAGGGTTAAGGGTTTAGTGCCTGAGGATGTATTTAATTATACTATTTGTTAATATGAATTTAATTATTGCTTACGTTAATATGTGTTAATATGTATTTAATTATTGCTTATGTATTTGTATATATATAGCTCAATGAGTTCTCCGATCAAGGACCAAGATTTAGTGCCCGAGCACATGGACAAGAGTGTTGCTCAAGAACAATCCAGCAGTGAAGGATATGAAACGCCTAGCGACCCTTTTCCTACCACTAGCATAGATAGGGCCGCTCTCCGTGAGTTGCAACGTGACCCTACTTATGATCCACAAGAAGCTGAGGTAAAAGTACGCATCTTTAGCTTCGTATGTGTACCCTACTGATTTCACATGCATGATCTCTTGTGCATTTTATTACATGAATAGGAGGTCGTGCCTGAATTTCGTGCGATACTCGAAGAAGCCGTGGCACGAAACGAAGACGTACCGGAGCCGACCCAAGACGCACCGGAACAGACCAAGACAACAACCGAGACGTCAAGGAAAAGGAAGCAGAGCGATCGAAAAAGAGGTGACAGGGGGCTGAACAAGTTTCCCGACAAAACATACAAAATCTCAGACGTGAGCCCGAAAGGTCAGCCCCTAGCTCCGGAAGAGGCACTACCTAAGTTCCGGAATGCACTTGGGTTTTTAGTTAGAGATAATCTTGACATAACAATACGACAGTGGAGAGATGTGCCAGATGATGTCAAGAATCAAATATGGAATAAGCTATTAATGAGGTTCGTTCTGCCTCGGGGTTCAGAAGAACTCGTGAAGGAATACACGATGAAGCAGCTTGCAATCAATTTCCGAAACTGGAGGTCTGAGATGAACACAAAGTTTGCAAAGAAAGGTCTGGACCCGACCAAAAAATATAAAATCTCAGCAGGTCAGTGGGCAGTATTTCTAGAGCAGAGGAGCAGCCCTGATTTCATATCTCTAAGTGAGGCAAATTCAGAACTATCAAAGAAGAACAAGTACCGCCACCACCTAGGCACAGGTGGTTACAAGCGTCAGGTTCCTAAATGGAGACATGAAGACGCCGAGAAGAAGGCCGCAGGGTTGCCGACGCTGTCCGAGCAACTTGGTGAAAGGGCGGCAAATTGGCTCCATGCTAGAAAACCAAGGGAAACCGAGACCGGTGTATCTTTTGATGATCCCATTGTCGAAGAAGCGGCAAAAAACATATATACAATGGCAGCTAAGCAGAGCGAAGGAACTTTTAAGCCACAAAGGGAAAGAGACATCCTAACAGCTGGTCTCGGTAACCCTGAGCATCCTGGCCATGTACGAGGAATCTCGTCTAAGGAAGGATGGAAGGAAGGATTCGGACAACAGTGGGAAAGTCTGTACAGGAAACGTGATCGATACAAGGAAGAGATGGCGGATTATTTTAAGGAGGAGGCCAAGAAAGAGTTCAAAGCCATGATGTCTCAAATGCTATCGAATCCTCCTCCAGAATTGATGCAACAGTTGGCGAGTGCGATGTCTGTTCAACAGATGACCACTCCACAAATACAAATAATTCCAGCAGCTCAACCGCTGGCTTCCACAGATTGTACGACATTACCAAGCTCTGTTGCTTCAACGGGAAATAAGGACCGTTATCCAGTTGATGACATCACAAGGCCTGTGGCGTGCACACTGGTTATAAGATATGGTATTAACAATAAACGTACAAAGAAAGTAGCCACAGGCCTTGCGATCCCAGGACGTAAGTTCCATGGAAATGATATTCCAGATGATTATTGCAAAGTAGAAGTGTCGTCGGTCCTCCAAGGATCCGAGGACGACATGCTAGACATCCCTGGGCCCGAAGGTATCGAGAAACTTGGACAAGCTATCAACAATTTTATCCTTTGGCCTCGAAGGGATGTCGATTTGCTTGATTGGTCGAATTCGTCGCAGGCGTCGCAGGCCCAACCGTCTCCGCCTTCTCAAATTTTTGCTCCTATTGTACATCCATCATCCTCACCTCCTCAAACTTCACATGCTGCTCCTCATCCTTTTTCTGACCCACCGTCTCCGCCACAAGCATCACCATTCAGGGCTCCACCACCTTCTCCTCCCCATCCTCTTGGTGACCCACTGTCTACGCCACCATCAAGGGATCCACCTTCTCCACAACCATCAAATGATCCAAGGCCATCAAAGAAATCTAAACTTCCTATTCCAAAATTGGTGTCCCCGTATCAGAAAAAGAAGAGTAAAGCAACTACTGCTGGCACAGCTCGGTTTTTGAAAGGGATTGGACGGAGCCTCACGTCACAAACTGTTGATTTGGCCAAGCACGAGGAGTCTGCAAAAAAGGCTGAGGCAATGGCCGCAAAAATAAAGAAGCCAACTAAGGCAGATTACAAAAACGTGCCTAAAAAATATGTGCCGGGCAGACCTCTGCTACCTCTTGAGAAACTAAGAAAGGTCCTGGCTGGTGTTAAAAGGTTGCATGACTGGTACATGCGGGCATCATCGGTTGGCATCGACACCATCAGTGTGCATATACCAGACCATGCTTTTATTGGTTCGGACCAAAAGGCCGTTGTTACATTCGAGGACATGTGGTTAATGATGAACCTTCAGAGACTCGACGTGCAACTTGTAACGATGTTTGCATTGTAAGTGTCGCTCATACTTCCACATATGTGTGTTATTATTAGTGAGCTGTATAAAATTTCAATATCTGACATGCACGTGTGACTTGCAGAATGCAACATGATCAGCAGGAGATTCTTTACGGTACCAAGCCCAATGCTAGTGCCAGTAAAAGGGTTGGGTATCTCAACCCAATACTTATATCCGAGGAAAGCCACACTTTTAGAATCGGGAAAGACAACGATGAATTACGGGGAAAGACGGACGAAGAAGTTGAGAAGCGTATAAAGGATATGAAGAAGGATTTTGAAGCTCGATACGCCACCTATATAGGACATGCAATGCTTCAATTTCAAGACAGGGAAGCCATAATAGCCCCGTACAACTTTAAGTAAGTGTGATTTTGCATAAATAAAATCAATAATTTCAATACACATGCATCACAAATTTGATTCGTACAGGGACCACTGGATATGCTTCCTCATTTATCCTAAGGTTGGAAAGGTGCTGGTGCTCGACTCCTTGAACTTCGACCCTTCGACATATGCAGAATTCCTCAGCACCTTAGAGCTGTAAGCCTTTTCTATGCATGCATACTTTTATCGATTAAAATTTGAGAATAACATGGTGATTCTATTTGAGATCACAGGGCTTTTAGGTTTTATAAGTTTAAAGGTGGAAAGTACGACCTGTCGAAACAATGCGTGCCACTAGACATCCATCATCACTGGCCGGTAAGTATGTGATTTTATGAATACATATCATACACAATGTTGCAACTAAATAACCAATCTCCCGTTATGTAGTGCCACAAGCAACCACAAGGATCGGTCCTATGTGGATTCTATGCGTGCGAGTTCATGAGAGTGAACGGACGATACATCACGAACCCTGACAAGGTATTATTAGTAATAGTCAAGTATGTATTTATGTCATTAAAGATGCAAATGTGTTATTATTGAGTATAAATAGATGATGTTTATAAAATTCCTTTACAGCAATTTCAACGAGGAAACCCGGAGAACTTGACCGAAGCTGCATTGTATGGCATAGTCGAGGACCTCTGCACATTCATATTGAAAGAGGTCATTCCCGCAGAAGGAAAATATCACGATGCTTCCGGGACATTAGCTTTGCCAGAGTTCAGAATACTAACAGAAATTAGTAGATTATCTCTTAGCCGAGATAGTTATTAGAGCTTAGGTGAAAACTTATGATGTATAGAATGCATGAAGCATATATGGTTGTAAACAGAATACTTTGATGTATATAAATGTATGATAGAATTTAATTTCATGTTGCTTTCAATATCAATATAGATCTATATATATATATGTTTGTGTGTGTGTAAATAAATATATATATAATTCAGTATTGTTTGAAATTTTGAAAAAAGGCGGGAAAACTTCCACTGGCGGCTGAATAAAGAAAACCGCCAGTGAAAAGTGCATTTTCACTGGCGGTTTGCTTTATAAAACCGCCAGTGAAAATGCATTTCCACTAGCGGTTTTCTTTATTCAGCCGCCAGTGGAAATCAGCATTTCCACTGGCGGTTCCTTAAGAAAACCGCCAGTGAAAATGCACTTTTCACTGGCGGTTCCAAAATAACCGCCAGTGGAAATGCTGATTTCCACTGACCCCTAGCACTGGCGGTACTGAAAAACGCCTGTGTAAATAGGTTTAGAACCGCCACTATAGAGCTTCTGTGTACTAGTGGTGGTTGCCGGTCCGCCCAGGGGCGCGTCAATGGCGGAGGAACGGAGGTGCGGTCCCGGGTCCACGCGCCAGCGAGCGAACGCAGCAGCGAGCACGCGAGAGCTGGATGGCAGGGGTGGCCCACCAGCCAGCGAGAAGGAAACCGCGCGCGGGGGATCGGTTGGGCGACTGACGAGTGGGCTAGCACGGCAGTGAGCGCAAGGAGAGGTGGGCCGCGCGGCGTGTAGAGAAAAGGAGTGGGCCGGAATTGAGGGAGAGAGCCCAGGCAGGGTTTTAATCTTTTTCCATTTTATTTTCTATTTTCTTTTCTCCTTTTTCCAATTCAAACTCCAATTTGAATTTGAATTCGAATTCCATAGCAAACTTGTCTCCAAATTAAATATCCCACTTGAATATGACATGGGATAAATTAATTTATATATATATATATATTTTAGAAATTTTATTTGGTGATGGATAGTGCTTTTCCTCCTCCAATTCTAGGGTTTCCGATTTAATGTTTATTTCCAAATTGGCTTCTACTATATATATATATATTAACCTCATTTCATATAGTCACAACATACACACAATAAAAAGTCTCAGCATGAT
This sequence comes from Zea luxurians, assembly GCA_029449295.1. Lineage (NCBI taxonomy): Eukaryota > Viridiplantae > Streptophyta > Magnoliopsida > Poales > Poaceae > Zea > Zea luxurians. Next base: position 136,040,522 of record JAOPSE010000001.1, on the reverse strand, counting down.
GCACCATTTAATGACTTTTATTAATCTCCTGTTTTCAAATAAGGTGTTCACATGAAATGACAAATAGATATGGCACACATGTATATAAAGGAACATAATTTTCTCCTTTTTGGTTTTCTTACAAAGTGGGTATTACATGTACGCGGTACTTCTAACCGCTCGCAAGCTCCGACACTACTTTGACGACCACAAAGTCATAGTAGTCACATGATTTACGATAGGGGACATTCTCCACAATAAAGAAGCTATTGGGAGGATAGCCAAACGGGTGTGCGAGCTGGGAGCTCACGACATAGAGTTCCGACCTCACATGGCAATAAAGACTTAGGCACTAGTCGATTTCGTATCAGAATGGACTGAGCACCAGGTCTCGGATAGGCCAGAAGTTACTGAGGTGTGGACAATGTACTTTGATGGCTCGCTAAAGCTACAAGAAGGAGGTGCAGGAATTCTCTTTATTGCTCCTAGAGGTGAACAACTCAAGTATGCACTCCAGCTGCTGTTTCCAGCATCGAATAATGCGACAGAGTATGAAGCACTGGTCCACGGGCTGAGCATTGCTGCGTCACTCGACATCAAAAAACTGATGGTATATGGTGACTCGCTGGTGGTCATAAGCCAGATAAACAAGGACTGAGACTGCTCGACTGATTCAATGGGCAAGTACTGCGCAGCCGTGCGAAAGCTGGAGGACAAATTCGAAGGATTGTAGTTCCATCACGTGGAAAGAGATCGCAGCGCAGCAGCAGATGTGTTGTCGAAGCTTGGATCTAGTCGGGCCCAGGCTCCACCTAGGATTTTCGTCCAAGAAACATCACAGTCGAGCATCCTCTCGGATCAGGTGGAAGAGTGCAACGCCTTGAGCCAGCCAGAGGCGGACCCTAATTACTAGAGAGAGCCTATCATCAGGTACATAAAAAATGAAGAAGACCCGGATGACAAGACTGCAACAGAACGCATCGCGAGGCAGTCGGCCCACTACACCATCATAGGGGCTTACTGTACAGGAGAGGTGCAGGAGGAGTCCTCATGAAATGCATTCACTCGGCTACTAGGAAACAATTGTTGGATGAAATCTATGTCGGGCAGTGTGGGGTACATGCGGCAACAAGGACTCTGGTTGGGAAGGCTTTCAGATCCAGTTTCTACTGGCCAGCTGCAAAGAGTGATGCTGTCGAGTTAGACTAGAAGTGTGAGGCATGCCAATTCCTATCAAAGCAATAGCACTTACCCGCCCAGCAGCTGCAGACCATTCCTGTAACATGGCCGTTTGCATGCTGGGGGCTAGACATGATTGGACCTTTCCAGAAAGCTCAGGGAGGTTATACTCATATACTGGTTGCCATTGACAAATTCACAAAATGGATATAGTACAAGCCAATCGCCTCTTTGAAAGGGAAATATGGTTAACCTTTTTCTACAATTAATTTTGGTGGTTGAATTTCCAACACAAACAAATGGACTAACTAGTTTGCTCTAGAACTCATGTATTATAGGTGCATAAGGTTCAACAAAAACCAATAAAAGATTCAAGTTAGGGACCCAATTCAAAAGGAGCAAAAGGACTTGAGTGTGCTGTGGACTGGCACACTGGACTGTCCAGTGTGCCACCGAACAGTCTCCGGTGCCCCAGGCTCGTATAGGGTTAAACCAGCCACTCTCGGGAAAACGCAGGCGCGCTCTGCTATAATTCACCGGACTGACCGGTGAGCCAGCGGGGTAACGACTACCTGCGTGCAACGGTCGACTCTGACAGCGCTACAGTGTCATGACAGAAGTTAGAGCAGCGAGTCAGAGGGGCACAAGACTGTACGGTGCACCACCAGGCTATCTGGTGCCACAAGCAGACAAAGGAGCCAACGGTCGACTGCTCCAGAACCCTAACAGTTGGATGATGTGGCGGCGCACCATACACTAAACAGTGAATGTCCGGTGGCGACCGGACTGTCCGGTGCGCCCATCGACAGCAGCCTCCCCAACGGCTACCTTGGTGGTTGGGGGCTATAAATACCCCCCAACCACCACAACTTCAAGCATCCAAGTTTTCTGAATATCACATTCAATACAAGAGCTCTAGCATTCTTAGTGGCTTGTGAGAGAGATTTTTGTGTTCATTTGAGTTCTTGTCGCTTGGATTGCATTTCTTCTTTTCTCATTCTTATTCTCAAGTGCTTTGTAAGCGAGGCAAGAGACACCAAGTGTGTGGTGGTCCTTGCGGGGTCTTAGTGACCCGTGAGATTAAGGAAGAAGGCTCACTCGGTCTAAGTGACCATTTGAGAGAGGGAAAGGGTTGGAATAGATCCGGTCTTTGTGACCTCCTCCACGGGGACTAGGTTCTTTGGAACCGAACCTCGGTAAAACAAATCACCATGTTCATCCGCTTGATTCTCATTTGATTTGTTTTCGCCCTCTCCCCCGGACTTGATTTTAGTTCTAACGCTAACCCCGGCTTGTAGTGTGTGTTTAATGTTGTAAATTTCATATTACGCCTATTCACCCCCCCCTCTAGGCGACTTTCAATTGGTATTAGAGCCGGTGCTTCATTAGAGTCTAACAACTTGAACTGATGTCGGGAGATCACGTCAAGAGGGAGATTATGACCGGCGACAAGTCCACAAGCTCGAGGAGGACTCTCTCAAGGGAGTCCGGCAACAAAAACAAGGAGGAATCCTCTTCCTCCATCAAGTCGCATCGGAGAGGTGACAAGAAGAAGAAGATGAAGAAGGTGGTCTACTACGAGACCGAATTTTCGTCACCCTCCACATCGAGCTCTGAGTCAACCGTCGCTTCTAAGTGCCATGAGCGCAAGAAGTATAGTAAGATGCCTCTTCGCTATCCCCGTATATCTAAACGCGCTCCATTACTTTCTGTTCCCCTAGGCAAACCACCATATTTTGATGGTGAAGATTATTGTATGTGGAGTGATAAATTGAGGCATCACCTAACCTCACTCCACGAAAGCATTTGGGACATAGTTGAATTTGGAGCGCAGGTACCACAGGTGGGGGACAAGGACTATGACTCGGTCGAGGCCGCCTAAATACGACAATTTAACTCCCAAGCAACTTATATATTCCTCGCCTCTCTATGTCGAGAGGAGTATAATAAGGTGCAAGGATTAAAGACCGCCAAGGATATTTGGGCGTCCTCAAAACAGCGCACGAAGGGGACAAGGTGACCAAGATCACCAAGCGGGAGATGATCGAGGGGGAGCTCTGTCGATTCGTCCTCAACGAAGGAGAAGAGTCGCAAGCAATGTACAACTGGCTAAAGACAATGGTGAACCAAGTGCGCAACCTCGGGAGCACCAAGTGGGACGACCATGAAATGGTCAAGGTTATTCTTAGATCCCTCGTATTTCGCAATCCTACTCAAGTTCAATTAATACGTGAGGATCCTAGATATAAACTAATGTCTCCCGAAGAGGTTATTGGCAAGTTTGTGAGCTTTGAGCTAATGATCAAAGACTCCAAACACATCGTCAACTTGGAGCAAGGCGCGACCTCTACACCCGAGGTGCAACCCATCGCATTCAAAGCGACGGAAGAGAAGAAGGAGGAGTCTACACCAAGTAGGCTTCCAATCGACGCCTCCAAGCTTTACAACGAGGAGATGACGCTCATCATCAAGAGCTTCCGCCAAATCCTCAAGCAAAGAAGGGGGAAGAACTACAAATCCCACTCCAAGAAGGTGTGCTACCGGTGTGGTAAGTCCGGTCACTTTATTGCTAAATGTCCTATATCTAGTGAAAGTGACAGGGACGACGACAAGAAAGGGAAAAAGAAGGAGAAGAAGAGGTATTATAAGAAGAAGGGCGACAATGCCCACATTTGTCGGGAATGGGACTCCGATGAGAGCTCCACCGACTCCTCCTCCGACGAGGACGCCGCCAACATCGCCGTCAACAAGGGCCTCCTCTTCTCCAACATCGGCCACAAATGTCTCATGGCTAAGGATGGCAAAAAGAAGAAGGTACAATCTAGAGCCACCCCCAAATATACAACATCTAGTGATGAGTGTAGCTCTAGTGATAATGAAGATAATTTAATGTCTCTCTTTGCCAACCTTAGCATGGACCAAAAGAAGAAATTGAATGAATTAATAGAAGCAATTAATGAGAAGGATGAACTCTTGGATAGCCAAGAGGACTTCCTTATTAAATAAAACAAAATTTTGTTAAATTGAAAAATGCTTATGCTCAGGAAGTAGAGAAATGTGAAAACTTGTCTAAGGAGCTTAGTATTTGTCATGATTCAATTTCTAGCCTTAGAAATAAAAATGTTAGCTTAGTTTCTAAGGTTAAAGATCTAAATGTTTGCAAAGATTCTATTTCCTGTCTTAAAGATGAGAATGTTAAATTAAATGCTAAGATAGAAGAACTAAATGCTTGCAAACCATCTACATCTACCGTTGAGCATGTTTCCATTTACACTAGATGTAGAGATATTAATGTAGAAGCTATTGATGATCACCTTGCTATGATTAAACAACAAAATGATCACATAGCTAAATTAACTACTAAAATTAATGAGCATGAACTTGAAAATGAAAAGTTTAAATTTGCTAGAAGCATGCTCTATAATGGGAGACACCCTAGCATTAAGAATGGCATTGGTTTCCAACAGGGAAGCAATGTCAAGCTTAATGCCCCTAGGAGATTGTCTAATTTTGTTAAGGGCAAGGCTCCCATGGTTCAAGATAATGAAGGCAACATTTCAAATCCTGCTAATTATCCTGAGCACAAAATTAGGAAGATTCATGCTAGGAGACCTCACACTATTTCTCATCATGCTTTTATGTATAAAAATGAGGCTTCTAGCTCTAGGCATACCACACATATTAAAATGCCTAGAAAGAAAATTCCTGCTGCATCAAATGAGCATAGTGTTTCTTTTAAGACTTTTGATGCATCATATGTTTTAACTAACAAATCAGGCAAACTAGTTGCCAAATATGTTGGGGGCAAACACAAGAGCTCCAAGACTTGTGTTTAGGCACCCAAGGTGCTTGTTTCTAACGTCAAAGGACCCAAGACTGTTTGGGTACCTAAGAACAAGGCCTAAAATTGTTTTGTAGGTTTATGCATCCGGTGGTTCAAGTTGGATAATCGATAGCGGGTGCACAAACCACATGACAGGGGAGAAAAGAATGTTCTCCTCCTATGAGAAAAACAAAAATCCCCAAAGAGCTATTACATTCAGGGACGGAAATCAAGGTTTGGTCAAAGGTTTGGGTAAAATTGCTATATCACCTGACCATTCTATTTCCAATGTTTTCTTGTAGATTCTTTAGACTACAATTTGCTTTCTGTTTCTCAATTGTGTAAAATGGGCTACAACTGTCTTTTTACTGATATAGGTGTTACTGTCTTTAGAAGAAGTGATGATTCAATAGATTTTAAGGGAGTGCTAGAGGGTTAGCTATACTTAGTTGATTGTAATCAAGCTGTTGGGGACTTGTTCTCAAATGCTATGAGTTAAGAACAAGGCAACACAAAAGATGTTAAACGTTAAAGTCCTTCATCCTTCAAAGCATTTTTCCCTTGGGATATAATGAATTTCGGACGAAGGTTATGAAGGACATACCTTCATCAGCACAACATATAATAATGAAGAAGGAGTCATATGAAGTATAAGAGATAACATAAACAATTATGTATTATTATTAACTCATTTCTATTTTATTATTATGTAAAAATGGAAATGATATCAAATTACAAATGTACCTTCGGCTTGAAAGAAGGTAAGAGTACAAGCGTGACGCAAAAGCAAATGCCAAGTCAGCGTGAACAGTACGGGAGCACTGTTCATCTATATATAGGCACGGGACACAGCCCATGTAAAATTACACCCATGCCCTTTACATTTGCTAATGACTCTATAGTAACCCATCGAGGTCTGAATAGCCTTTTCCTTTTTAAGTCGGTTTTCTTTTCTGCTATTATGCCGAAGCTCTCCTGCACATAGCTTCGGCTCTGCGCCAGCCTTCGTATTCTTTGTGCTTCTTCACACTGTGGTTCTGATCCGATCCCGAAGGTACCTATTCATATATTATACTCCAGAAACATTGTTAAATCATGTTTTTGAGAACCTTCGGAAGCCGAAGGCCCCCAACAGTAGCCCCTCGCAATATTAATTTATTAGAATGATAAATTCAGATTGCGATATGGACGAAGGCCCTAAGCCGAAGGTCCGAAAAACACCTTCCCTTTGCTAGAATAGCAACAGTCAATGACAGGCGGGGCCCTCCAGCCTGCAACGCACTAGGCGTATAAATAAGAGCACACCACGAGCTCATTTGGTACGCTTTTTGCCATCTGCTCTGCTTGCTCAATTTTTAGCTCTTGCCTACCAATGCTTGCTTGGTTTTTTAGATTTTCTAAGCTTCGGCTTTAAGAGCACATTTTCGCCATTTCCGAAGAGAAGATGTCTCAAGATAAGAAAGCTGTTGCTGAAACGAAGTTGAGAAGGAGGAGAAGCTTCTTAAGAAAAAAACCGCTGGATTCATCGAGTCAATTGCAAAGACCAACACAGAAAAGATTACAAAAGAAATTCTAGAAGGCTTATCTGAAGATACCGATGACAACGATAGTTATGATGTGGAAAGTGGGGGCGAAGACTCCGAAGATCGGCCATGGCGACCAAGTCACGCAGTCTTCGGAAAATTGACTATCAGGCAAAGTCATCTTGATAACATGAGAGGAAGGTATTTTTTGAAACATATCCATTGTGAGGGCTGACAACGGAGACAGGACTGTTCCTGTTACTGAAGAGAATGAAGTCGTAATCTACTGAAGCTTCTTCAAGACTGGGCTTCGGTCCCCCCAAAGCAGTTTTGTGGTTGAAGTTTTAAAGATATACCAGATTTTTCTTCACCAGATTACTCCCGAAGCCATCATAAGAATGGGAATCTTTGTATGGGCTGTGAGGAGTCAAGGTTTGGAACCAAGTGCAAAAAGTTTCTGCAGTATGCACGAACTCTTATATGAGACGAAGCCCTGGGGTAAGGAACAGTATCACAACAATTTTGGTTGATACAGCTTCGTTGCTCGTTCAGGCTCAAGCTGCTCAGTGCCAACCTTTTGGAAGAGGTGGCTTGGAGACTGGATGAAAGAATGGTTCTATGTGGAAAATGATTTAAGGGCGAGAGAAGATATTAAAGAGATCATCATGCGCCCCATCTGGTCCTGCTTCGGCCTTCGGAAACCGAAGGTAGATATTGATGAAGCAGCTGAAGAATGCCGAAGGGCCTTTGGCATAGTTTGTTCTTTCATCAAGACAAGGGACTTAGTCCAAGAGCACGTGGCCTACAGGATATGGCCATTGGTAGTCAACTGGGAGATGCCAAAAGAAACCATAAGCAACCCCAATGAAGGTGGTTTGGTTCGACTAAAATATACCTTCAGGTTTGGAGACCAATTTATCGAACCAGACGATGACTGGCTGAAGTGCATCGAAGCTACAAGTGATGAACTGCTTGGGTCGTACTCCAAAGCGGAAGATAATGCGTTATCTGTGGCCTTCGGAAGCCAGAAAAAGAAAAGGCTAAATAGAGTTTTTGATGCTATTGGGTTCATGTACCCTGATTACCGCTACCTGCAGCGGGGGCAAAAGAGAAAGAGTGCAATTTCCGGGAAGGATGCTGCTTCAGCTGCTCCAAGCGAGCCCGCGCCGAAGAGGAAAAAGGTGAAGGTTCTTACTCACCGGTCGCGCTATATCGAACCGGCCGTAGTGCCCGAATTCGGCGGTGAGGCCTCTTCGGCTACTAAAGCCCAAGAACCTGCGCCTACGCAGAAGATTGAAGAGCCGGCTGCAATGTCGAAGACATCCCCAGCCAAATTAGCTGAGCCGAAGGCCGATAATATAGGGGTCGAAGGAACAAAGTTATCAGAAATTACAAGCCCTTCGGCAGAAGTGACAGTGCCGAAGGCACAAAAATGTCTTACAGCGACCCCTAAGAGGAAAAGAATGGTCAACGTACTAGATGCGCTGGAGACAATAAAGACAAGCTCTACTCCAAGGAAAACTGCGGAAGCTCCAAAGATGCAGTCTGAGACAAGAGTAACCGAAGCCAAAGCTGCTAAGGGCAAGGTCGAGACCGAAGCTGGGCCTTCAGAGCCCGCCAAGGCGAAATCCTTGGAAATCAGAGAAAAAGAAACGAAAAAGAAGCTACAGAACAAATTTTGCCTGAAAAAACTGACACTCCTACTCCTGAAGCATCTTCCGAAGTACTTGATTACTTTGTACGACATGCTTCAGGAAAAAGGTTATCTGAAGAAGAAAAGCGAGAAGCCCAATACTATGCCTAGAAACTGAAATATCCAAAGGGGGTATTAATATTCAACGGCAGCGGAGAAGAAGATTTCTTGTATTGTCTCCCAGACAGCAAGGAGATTTCTGTGTGCCGGGAGATGAGCAGAAGCTTCGGATTCCTGACGCTAGAAGACGGGCTTTCGGTGCTATCAAAAGATGAATTGGCCGACAGCTTAGCATATAATAGTTTAAAGGTACGAGAATTAGCTTTTTGTACTTTAAAACAAAAGATTTTTTATTTGCTTATACTTAATACCGCACTCCTTTTGCAGGGCCTCATTCTTAGCAACGCCCTCAGGGCGCAAAAAAGTGCCGAAGATGAAGGATGCACTATAGCTTTGAACAACCTTCGTTCTGAAGTAATTGAACTAAGGAACGAAGGTCTTGAAAAAGACAAGATATTAAACTCATTAGTGAACAAAATAAAAGAAGACGAAGCTACTTCCAAAGCCCAAGCTAAAGCCCAGAAATGCGAAATTGAGGATCTTCGGAAACAGCTGGCTGAAGCAAAATTAAAATGTGCTATTGCCGAAGCTGACCGAGACACCAGTGATTACTAGAAAAATTACTGGGAAAAAACAGTTGTAGAGCTTCGCTCTTCGAAAGAAATATGTTATGAAAAATCCATAGAATGTGTGGAAAAATAAAAACTAGCTTCGCCAATGTTGGCACATATTCAAGTGAAGACAGCTTCGTACGGGGCGATCCCGAGGGGCCAATTGAATGGATCAGCAGCGAGGCCGAAGCCTTTGAGGAGATTTTAAATGACCGTGGGGACGTCTGCGCCTTCTCAGGCGCAAGGGGAATTGCGGCTATCTTGGAGAAATCAGGTTGCGATCATGTGAAAGCTCTGGCCCAAGCCGAAGCTATTTTATCTATTGATGATACGAAGGACCCCTCGGCCGAAGCAAGCTTAGTTGGTGGAAAATTCTTTACTGACATATGGGAAAATGGCGGCCGAGGGATGGCTCACGAAATAATAAAGAAGAGCGAAAAAGATACTCACGATGCTAGGGAAGCAACGAAGGCAGCTGAAAAAGCTGCAGAACTCGAAAGACGGATATGTATTGCTTAATGGCTTTTAACTTTATTTTTTATTTTTGTGACTTTGAACTTATTTACGTTTTTTACCACAGCCGAACTATCTCCTCCCCCGGAGCCCTTCGAGCCACCGGCCGAAGCAGAGGCAAAAGAATCATCAGAAATTATTAGCATGGCTGAAACCATTATGGACGAAGTCGTTACTCAACTGTTGACCGAAGCTGCAGACAAAGTTTTGAGAGAAGAAGAATAGGTATTGTAAAATTATTGCCAAAATATTAATGTAACATTTGTTGGACTATGCTTGTAATATTTGGTACTCATGAGTTCTTAATGTAATGTGTAAGTGACTTTGTAATCTATTTCTTTGCGATGCATGAAATTTGTACATACCGTTTTTGAGCCTTCGGCGAAAAAACACCTTCCCTTCTTTTCATGCTTCGTAAAGAAGAGTTCTTATGCTTCGTAAGAAATCCTCCAATCGTCGCAGAAACATTAATGCTTCGTCAGTAATAGACTTTCTTCCTTGATATCAGAGTGCTTTATAAAAATGCTCCAAGCGTCGCCATAACACTGATACTTCGTCAATAAAAGACTTTCTCCTCCACTTCAGAGCTGATAAAACCGTATCTCTTCAAAACTTATTTTGTGCCTTAGCACAATTTCACTTTTTCGAAGCATTCTCCAAAGGTCAACATTATGTCCCCTTCTTGTGCCATTGATGCAATATGATGTATGATGTTATGTTATGCAAAATAATGTGATGATGTTATGCTATGCGAAAATGATACTTTGTGCCGAAGACACACACTCACATCCCCATATTGTAATACACAATCTCTTTGCCGTTTATTTTTCGGCTTCACCGCTTATTTTTCTATGTATCAGCGCTGACTTTTCGCTGTAAGTTCTGCATTCCCTTAGGAACGTCTTTTGAACTTCTTCACCTTCTATTTCGGCGGTATTCGCGTTGACTTTTCGTGCTTCGCCTTATATTTCGGCGGTATTTGGCTCTGCATTCCCTTTGGAATGACTTTTGAGCAGAAAACTTACACCGCGCTCCCTTAGAAACGACTTTTTGTAGCTTCGGCAAACTTACGCTGCGTTCACTAGAATGACTTTTTGTAGGCTTCGAAGATACTTGTGACTTAGGAACGGCTTTTGTGCCTCGACGACTTTTTGGACTCCGTAAGTCTGTGGAGAAGATACATTTTCACTATGGCAAAAACGAAGCTATTACAAGGAATTGAAAACGCCAAGAAAACTAAGTTTTCAACAACTGTTCTTTAGTAAAAAAGAGAATGACAATGAATGTAAAAACTGATTCAGGGGTAGGATATCTTTTAGTAGATATGCTTCGACTCTGGCACAGTACTGTTGACTGTGCGAGCTTCGGAGAACTCCCTGAAGTCTCTCTGCTGATGAGTCTGTTGACTCCCTTCTGGCTGTTGGTCGCATGAATATGCAGGTTGCAGTGGTGGCGGAGGTGGGGGATGTGGCCATGATGCTTGTGGCTGACTAGCCGAAGCAACAGACGCTGCAGGATGGTTACCCACATACTCTGGTATGTAGGGTGAGTGATATGAAGCAGTATGCATGACCTGCTTCGGCTGGTTCTGCTGAGCTGCAGCTTCTGCTATTTCCTTCGTGATCTTGCATGCACTGGAACAAAGCTTGAGCGGTAACCAGCTTTGTCTGAAACCCTTGGAAATTGGTGATCAACATGTCCTTCAGCTTCTGCCATGATGTGATTGTTCCTGGCCGAAGAGAGGAGTACCAAGTTTGCGCAACATTCTTGACTGCCATGACGAAAGATTTCGCCATGACTGCGGTATTGCCTCCATATGAAGATATGGTTGCTTCGTAGCTCATCAGAAACTGCTTCGGATCTGAGTGCCCATCATACATGGGGAGCTGGAGTGGCTTGTAAGATGGGGGCCTAGGTGTATCCTGCAGTTCTGCTGACAGAGGAGAAGCATCATCAAAAGCAAAATTTCCATGATGGAAATCCTCATACCATTCATCCTTGTTGAAGAAGCCTTCTTGATAAAGCTCCCTATGTTGGGGCCTTCGCTCTTGCTCATCTTGAGCGAGATGGCGTACTTCTTCAGTAGCTTCGTCAATCTGCCTCTAAAGGTCGGCTAATCGAGCCATCTTCTCCTTCTTCCTTTGTACTTGTTGATGAAGCATCTCCATATTCCTGATTTCTTGGTCCAACTCGTCCTCCTGGGGTGTTGGACTAGTGGCCTTCCTCTTCTGGCTTCAGGCCTCTCGAAGAGAAAGGGTCTCTTGGTTCGGGTCCAGCGGCTGCAGAGCGGCAGCCCCTGTCGCTGAAGCTTTCTTCGGTGGCATGACGAAGGTCAATGCTTGCCGAAGGTGGTCGAAAAGAGTTCACCGGAGGTGGGCGCCAATGTTGGGGACTTGTTCTCAAATGCTATGAGTTAAGAACAAGGCAACACAAAAGATGTTAAACGTTAAAGTCCTTCGTCCTTCGAAGCATTATTTCCCTTGGGAGATAATGAATTTCGGACGAAGGTTATGAAGGACATACCTTCATCAGCACAACATATAATAAATGAAGGAGTCATATGAAGTATAAGAGATAACATAAACAATTATGTATTATTATTAACTCATTTCTATTTTATTATTATGTAAAAATGGAAATGATATCAAATTACAAATGTACCTTCGGCTTGAAAGAAGGTAAGAGTACAAGCGTGACGCAAAAGCAAATGCCAAGTCAGCGTGAACAGTACGGGAGCACTGTTCATCTATTTATAGGCACGGGACGCAGCCCATGTAAAATTACACCCATGCCCTTTACATTTGCTAATGACTCTATAGTAACCCATCGAAGTCTGAATAGCATTTTTCTTTTTAAGTCGGTTTCCTTTTCTGCTATCATGCCGAAGCTCTCCTGCACATAGCTTCGGCTCTGCGCCAGCCTTCGTATTCTTTGTGCTTCTTCACACTGTGGTTCTGATCCGAGCCCGAAGGTACCTGTTCATATATTATACTCCAGAAACATTGTTAAATCATGTTTTTGAGGACCTTCGGAAGCCGAAGGCCCCCAATACAAGCTGAACTAGACACTTGCTTAATTGCTAAGACTAATATGGGTTGGCTCTGGCATCGCCGACTTGCCCATGTTGGAATGAAGAATCTTCACAAACTTCTAAAGGGAGAGCACATTTTAGGACTAACAATTGTTCATTTTGAGAAAGACAGGGTTTGTAGCGCATGTCAAATAGGAAAGCAAGTTGGTGCCCATCATCCACACAAGAACATAATGACGACGGACAGGTCACTCAAGCTACTCCACATGGATCTATTCGGCTCGATAGCTTACATAAGCATCGACAGGAGTAAGTATTGTCTAGTTATTGTGGATGATTATTCTCGCTTCACTTGGGTGTTCTTTTTGCAGGCAAAATCACAAACCCAAGAGACCTTAAAGGAATTGCTAAGACGGACTCAAAATGAGTTCGAATTAAGGATCAAGAAGATAAGAAGCGATAATGGGATGGAGTTCAAGAATTCACAAATTGAAGGTTTTCTTGAGGAAGAGGGCATCAAGCATGAGTTCTCTTCTCCCTACACACCACAACAAAATGGTGTAGTGTAGTGGAAGAATAGAACTCTACTGGACATGGCAAGAACCATGCTTGATGAGTACAAAACACTGGACCAGTTTTGGGCCGAGGCAATTAACACCGCCTGCTACTCCATCAACCGGTTATATCTTCATCGAATCCTCAAGAAGACATCATATGACCTCCTCACTGGTAAAAAGCCCAATGTTTCATATTTTAGAGTCTTTGGAAGCAAATGTTTTATTCTTATTAAAAGAGGTAGAAAATCTAAATTTGCTCCTAAAGCTGTAGAAGGCTTTTTACTTGGTTATGACTCAAACACAAGGGCATATAGAGTCTTCAACAAATCCACTGGATTGGTTGAGGTTTCTTCTGACATTGTGTTTGATGAGAGTAATGGCTCCCAAGTGGAGCAAGTTGATCTTGATGAGCTAGATGATGAAGAGGCTCCGTGCGTTGCGCTAAGGAACATGTCTATTGGAGATGTGTGTCCTAAGGAATCCGAAGAGCCTCCACAAGCACAAGATCAACCGTCATCTTCCATGCAAGTATCTCCACCAACTCAAGATGAGGATCAGGCTCGAGATGATGAAAATGAAGATCAAGAGGATGAGCCACCTCAAGAAGAGGACAATGATCAAGGGGGAGATGAAGTTAATGAAGACAAGGAAGATGATCAAGAAATTCAGGGTCAAAGACCGCCACACCCAAGAGTCCACCAAGCAATTCAAAGAGATCACCCCGTCAACTCCATCCTTGGTGACATTCATAAGGGTAACCACTAGATCTCGAGTTGCACATTTTTATGAACATTACACTTTTGTGTCCTCTATTGAGCCATAGAGGGTGGAGGATGCACTAAGAGATCTGGATTGGGTGCTGGCAATGCAAGAGGAACTCAACAACTTCACAAGGAATGAGGTATGGCATTTAGTTCCACGACCTAATCAAAATGTTGTAGGTACCAAGTGGGTATTCCGCAACAAGCAAGATGAGCATGGTGTGGTGACAAGAAACAAAGCCCGACTTGTGGCCAAAGGGTATTCACAAGTCAAAGGTTTGGACTTTCATGAAACTTATGCACCCGTAGCTAGGCTTGAGTCAATTCGTATGTTACTTGCCTATGCTACTTACCATGGCTTTAAGCTTTACCAAATGGACGTGAAAAGTGCTTTCCTCAATGGACCTATCAAGGAAGAGGTCTATGTTGAGCAACCTCCTGACTTTGAAGATATTGAGTACCCTAACCATGTTTATAAACTCTCAAAGGCGCTTTATGGGCTCAAGCAAGCCCCAAGAGCATGGTATGAATGCCTGCGAGATTTTCTTATCACTAATGGCTTCAAAGTCGGTAAAGTCGATCCTACTCTCTTTACTAAAACTATTGCAAAAGATTTGTTTGTATGCCAAATTTATGTTGATGATATCATATTTGGGCTACTAACAAATCAACTTGTGAAGAGTTTAGTAGGATCATGATTCAAAAATTCGAGATGTCTATGATGGGGGAGTTGAAGTATTTCCTTGGATTCCAAATCAAGCAACTCCAAGATGGCACCTTCATCAGCCAAACAAAGTACATCCAAGACATACTTAAGAAGTTTGGGATGAAGGATGGCAAACCCATCAAGAAACCCATGTGAACTAATGGGCATCTCGACCTCGACATGCGAGGTAAATCCGTAGATCAAAAGGTATATCGGTCGATGATAGGATCTTTACTCTATTTATGTGCATCTCGACCGGATATTATGCTTTCTGTATGCATGTGTGCAAGGTTCCAGGCCGATCCTAAGGAAGTTCACCTTAGGGCTATGAAGAGAATCATGACATATTTAGTTTACACTCCTAAGTTTGGGCTTTGGTACCCCAAGGGATCCACTTTTGACTTAATAGGATATTCCGATGTCGATTGGGTAGGGTGTAAAATTGATATGAAGAGAACATCAGAGACTTGTCAGTTTCTAGGGAGATCCCTGGTGTCATGGGCTTCAAACAAACAAAACTCAGTAGCTCTTTCCACCACCAAAGCCGAGTACATTGTTGCAGGCCATTGTTGTGCGCAATTACTTTGGATGAGGCAAACCCTTAGGGACTATGGCTAAAAATTGAGCAAAGTCCCTCTCCTATGTGATAATGAGAGTGCAATCCGCATGGCGGATAATCCCGTTGAACACAGCCGCACGAAGCACATAGAAATTCGGTATCACTTTCTGAGGGATCACCAACAAAGGGGGATATCAAAATAGTGTAAACACCAAGAACCAATTAGCCGATATCTTTACCAAGCCATTAGATGAGAAAACCTTTAGCAAACTTAGGAATGAGCTAAATATTCTTGATTCTTGGAATTTTGGTTGAAACATTGCACATATAGCTCATTTATATGCCTTTGATCATGTCTCTTTCATTTTGGCACAAATGCATATTTCTTATTATTCTTGTACCAAGACTACGACTAATGTGTTTCCAAGTATATTTCTATACTAAGTCGTAGATTGAAAGGGAAATGGAGTATACAGCAAAGACAAGGCTTCCACTCCAACTCTGACGGTATCATTTACCCTTTGTCGTTACTCCCACACATCTCTCAAATTGGTATAATCCTTCACTCATATTCTTTACCAATGGGGGAGAAAATATAAAAAGGGCTCTCAAAGTCTCCGCTTTTAGCGATTAATGCCAAAGGGGGAGAGAATATTAAGCCCAAGGCAAAAGGACCGCACCACCACCATTTCAAAACTTTTCGAAATCAAGTTTTAATTGGTATTTCTTAATTTGTATTTATGCTTCACTTAAGTTGTGAAAATAAAATATCAATTGGTATCTAATTTACAATTAATTCTACAATTGGTATCTTTAAAAAGTCAATTTTCAAATAGGTATCTATTTCAAAACCCTCTTGAAAGCTAAGAGGAGAATCTCATTCAGGGGGAGTTTTTAGTCAAAGGAAAAGCATTTGAAACAGGGGGAGAAATTTCAAATCTTGAAAATGCTTCTCGCAATCTTATTCATATACCTTTGACTATTTGCAAAAGACTTTGAAATAGATTTTCCAAAATTATTTGCAAAAACAAGTGGTGCAAATGTGGTTAAATAAAAGAAAAGCAATCCATTCATATCTAGTAAGATTATCAATTGGTTTAATTCCAAGTAACCTATGCACATACCATATGCAAACTAGTTCATTTATGCACTTTATATATTTTCTTTGGTTTGTGTTAGCATCAATCACCAAAAGGGGGGAGAATGAAAGGGAAATAGGGTTAACCTTTTCCTACAATTAATTTTGGTGGTTGAATGTCCAACACAAACAAGTGGACTAACTAGTTTGCTCTAGAACTCTTGTATTACAGGTGCATAAGGTTCAACACAAACCAATAAAAGATTCAAGTTAGAGACCCAATTCAAAAGGAGCAAAAGGACTTGAGTGTGCTGTGGACTGGCGCACCGGACTGTTCGGTGTGCCCCCGGACAGTGTCCGGTGCACCAGGCCCGTATAGGGTTAAACCAGCCACTCTCGGGAAAACGCAGGTGCGCTCCGCTATAATTCACCGAACTATCTGGTGTGCCACCAGACTGTCCGGTGACCAGCGGTGTAACGGCTACCTGCACGCAACGGTCGACTCTGATAGCACTACAATGTCACGGCAGAAGTCAGAGCAGCGAGTCAGAGGGGCACCAGACTGTCCGGTGCACCACTAGACTGTCCGGTGCCACAAGAAGACAAAGGAGCCAACGGTCGACTACTCCAGAACCCTAACGGTTGGGTGACATAGCGGCGCACCAGACGCTGAACAATGAGTGTCCGGTACGCCCATCGACAGCAGCCTCCCCAATGGCTACCTTGGTGGTTGGGGCTATAAATACCCCCAACCACCACAACTTCAAGCATCCAAGTTTTCTGAATATCACATTCAATACAAGAGCTCTAGCATTCACTGATAGACACAATACAAAAGTTCACATCCTCTTCAAGTCCCAAAATCACTCCAAACACTTAGTGGCTTGTGAGAGAGAGATTTTTGTGTTCATTTGAGTTCTTGTCGCTTGGATTGCCTTTCTTATTTTCCCATTCTTATTCTCAAGTGCTTTGTAAGCGAGGCAAGAGACACCAAGTGTGTGGTGGTCCTTGCGGGGTCTTAGTGACCCGTGAGATTAAGGAAGAAGGCTCACTCGGTCTAAGTGATCGTTTGAGAGAGGGAAAGGGTTGGAATAGACCCGGTCTTTGTGACCACCTCAACGGGGACTAGGTTCTTTGGAACCGAACCTCGATAAAACAAATTACCGTGTTCATCTGCTTGATTCTCATTTGATTTGTTTCGCCCTCTCCCCGGGACTTGATTTTAGTTCTAACGCTAACCCCGGTTTGCAGTGTGTGTTTAAAGTTGTAAATTTTAGATTACACCTATTCACCCCCCTCTAGGCGACTTTCACTCTTTGACCTCAGCCAAAGCAGTGGAGTTTATTCAAGACATAATATTCAGGTTTGGGATACCAAATACCATCATCACTGACCTGGGATCCAACTTCACCAGCTCTAAATTCTTCGATTTCTGCGAGCAAAGGAGTATCCAAATTAAGTACGCATCAGTGGCACACCCAAGAGCCAATGGCCAAGTGGAAAGAGACAACGGAATGATACTGGAAGCTCTCGTAAAGAAGGTATTCGATAAGAGTGAGAAGCTTGCGGGAAAATGGATTAGGGAACTGCCATATGTGGTCTAGAGCCTGCGAACTCAACCCAGTCGAGCTCTGCATGGAAATACCCCATTCTTCATGGTTTATGGGTCAGAGGCAGTGCTGCCTGCCAATCTAATATTTGGGGTGCCGAGGTTGACTTTCGAAAACATAGCCGAAGCGGAAGCAACCAGACTGGAAGACATTGATGCGCTGGAGGAAGAACGATTGAACACAGTAATTTAGTCGACCAGGTACCAGCAGACCTTGGGGCACTACCATGACAAAGATGTGTGGCACCGATCCTTTGCAGTGGGAGACTTGGTCCTTCGCCAAATTCTAACGGTAGGGACGACACAAGCTGTCACCACCATGGGAAGGACCGTTTATCATATCAGAGGTTACATGGCTGGGATCATATCGGCTTACTCAGATGGACGACACAGAAGTGGGGAACTCGTGGAACATAGAACACCTCAGAAAGTTCTAACCTTAGCAAGGCCTCAAAAAACTCTTGAAGGAATATTGTACTCTGTAATTTGAAGACTTCGTCATAAATAAAGCTTTCATTCTCCAAAGACATTCAAATTCTTGACTTATAGCTAACTTCGATTGGGCTTGACTTGAAATCGGCACACTTACTTAACTTAGGGTGACCACTATACCCTACTAACGGAGCAATCGGCTTAAGTCGACGACAACTTAAGCCGGTGCAACATGCTCATGCTTACTTGACTTAGGGTGACCACTATACCCTGCTAACGGAGTAATCGGCTTAAGTCGGCGACAACTTAAGTCGGTGCAACACGCTCATGCTTACTTGACTTAGGGTGACCACTATACCCTGCTAACGGAGCAATCGGCTTAAGTCGGCGACGACTTAAGTCAGTGCGACATACTCACGCTTACTTGACTTAGGGTGACCACTATACCCTGTCAATGGAGCAATCGGCTTAAGTCGACGACGACTTAAGTCGGTGCAAAATGCTCACGCTTACTTAACTTAGGGTGATCACTATGCCTTACCAACGGAGCGATCGGCTTAAGTCGGAAACGCCTTAAGTCAGCGCGGCATACTTGCATTCACATGATTTAGGGTGACCACTGTACCCTAGTAGCAGAATGACCAACTAAAATTAAGAGCACCTCGAAAAAACAAAAATCTCACTTGCAAGTGCCAGGGGTGTTTCCCAGCACCCTGTTCACGGAATGATCAAGTTCTAACATAACTGTCGCGTGCATACAAAATTCATATTACATCTTCTCCCTAAAGAGAGGCTAACTCGCTAGATAAAGTGTTTTACAGGAAATCACTCTGTCGAAACATCTTTGCAGATAGTATCCTTCGCAGGAGCAACAGAAGAGGAGTGACGGTCTGTGGCATCAGGCGCAACTCTGACATCAGCAACAATATCATCGGGCACTACAACGTCGGGTGTCCTCATCAGGATCCGTCCAGCACGAACGGCTTTGTCCATAGCCTTATCGCGCTGAGTCTTCAAGATGACATAGTTGTTCTCTAGAGTCTTGTTAGCAAGTTGCGCGGCCTCCAGCTCCTGCGCGACTAGTTTCTTGGACGCGCGCATTTCCTTGATGGCGGAGTCTTTGGTGGACAACAGTTGTCCAAGTCGCAAAACTTCATCCTGTGATGCCTGCAACTCATGGTGGTGATGGTCTAGGTCAGACATGGTGAAGCGATGGCTCCTCTCTAGGATGGTCAAGGAGTTACCAGCATCACGGTATAGCCTGTCCATATTGTCACGAGAGGCGATAAGTACTTGTTTCTCTTCCTGCAAGCAGAAAACAACATTCAGCATTAAAGCAATAATAGCAAGGCAGGGTCAACCAAGGAAGTTTACCTCATGTGCCATCCTCTCGGAATCAAGCTGGGCATTCCGAGAAGAATTCAAGGAACGTGCACTATCCAGAAATGCAGAAGTCTGGGCTAAGTCAGTCTGACTCTGAGAGTACTTCTCCTCAAAGTTATAGTACCACTGAGCCATATCTGATAAACTAGTTGAAAGAGAACATGCAATTAAAGCAACTAGAGAAAATGTGAGTTCACTAACCAGCATTCGACGCTTTCAAATCATCCATCTGTTTCTAGAGCAGTAGAGGGTTCCACTGCATCAGAGATAAAGCTTGGTTGGGAACAGTAGCGCCGCAAGATCTCAATTGGGCAGATACACCGTCAACAAAATCCTGTGGTCATAGACAGATAAGAAAAAAGATAATTCGCCAGTATGAACAATAAAAAGCAAAAGGTTGACTCACCTGAAGATTGGAAAGGAATAATGGAAGACCCAACGCAGGAAGGGCTGGTGCATGGCTTGACGAGGGAAGATCAGCAGGAACAATCTCAAGAGCACGACTCGAGGTGACCTCAGCCCCACCAGCAGGCAGCAGGCTCCTGGCATCTGGCTCGCTGACCTCTAAAGCGACTTGACTAGTGAAAGCCATAGAAACGCGTGTCACCGTCACCTCCTCGGACCGAACTGGGGGCAATCCAATGTGGACATCCATGGAAGCAGTAGAGAGAGAGCATGCTTCAACACCCTCGAGGGCTAGATTACCGCCAACTCCACCCTTGGGGGCTAGGTTGCTACCGACAACACCCTCGGGGGCTAGGTCACTACCAGCGCCACCCTCGGAGGCTGGGTCTTCTGCAGCAGCCACCTCTAAGGCTGAATGCCCCTCAGCCACCTCCATAGGAGTTGGATGGCTTGGATCAGTGTTTTTGTGTAACGCCCTGAATTTGGGGGTAGAATTTTTTCTTCTTTTCTCTCACCAAATTCGGGCGTTACTCTCTTTTCTCTTTCCCCGTTTACTCCTTCTTCCCAATTTCAAACCAGTATAGCGGCAGGTGTCCGTGTCATGTATAAACCAAAACCTAAGTGTCATGGGTGTTGCATCATGCCGAAGCACATTTCTTTGTCTGATGTTGAATGTTCGTCTCGTTCCGTTCCGGATTTCGGTTCGCGATTTAATTCCGTTTAGTGGTCGTGCACGTCGTGGGTTTTCGATCCGCGAAGTGGCCTGGCCCAACCTAGTCCAGCCCAGCCCAGCCGGCCCGGCCCGCCCCGGCTTGCGCGCCCCTAGCGCCCAAACCCCCCATGCGCCCCCCTCCCCTCTCTCTCTCTCTTTTGGATCTCCCGCGCAACAACCTCTCCTCTCCCTCTTCCACCTCTCTCTCCCCGTGGTGCCCTAGGATTTGGAGACGGCGATCACCGGATTTTGGACCCTGAGGTGAGCTCCCCTCCCCTTCTCCTCTCTCTCTCCCTCTCCCTCCTCTCCTTCCCCCCCCCCCCGCGCGCGCCCTCCCTTTTCCCCTTGCCCGCGCGCGACCCCGCCCGTCCCCGCCCCGTCGGCGGCGCTCCCCCCCACCCCGGCCTCCCTCCCCGCGGCGGCATTCGGCCCCCCGCTCGGCCCTCCCCGGCGGCGCCCGCCCGGTCTCCCTCCCCGGCGGCGCTCGGCCCCTCCCCCCCGGCGGCGCTCGGCCCCGCCTCAGCCCTCCCCTCGCGCGGCCCCGCCCGGCCTCCCTCCCCGGCGGCGCTCGCCCGCTCGCCCCTGCCCGCCCGCCCCGTCCCGCCCCGTCGGCGGCGCCCGCCCCCGCCCCCGCTCCTCCCCTGCTCGCGCGCAGCGCGGCCCCAGCGCGGCCACGGTGGCCCCTGCTCGCCCGGCGCGACCCCGGCACGGCCTCCGGCCCCCGGCGCGTCCCCGGCGCGGCCCCGGCCGACTCGGCCGCCCCTGGCCGGTTCAACCGCCCCCCTGGCCGGTTCAACCGCCCCGGCCCCGGCCCGGTCGCCCTGCCCCCGTCCCGGCCTCGCCCGACCGTGCCCCCGCTCGCCCGCGCTCGCGGTGATTATTTGTTAATTAGCGTGTTGCGTCGCGCGCTTCGCCGCGCGACGGATTTGTCTAAATTCAGATTCTATCTTGTGTTGCGTCGTGCGCTTCGTCGCGCGACGATCCATTTTTGTTTCAGGTTGTTTAAGGTGTAACGCCGCGTGTGTGTTCACGCGACGTTCCACTTTGAACTTAGTTTAGTCGACGTATGCCGTCAGGCGCTTCGTCGCGCGACGCTTAACGTCTCCTCTTAACTAAGGCGAAGTGTCTCGTTGCGTGCTCGGTCGCGCGACGAGTCGTTAACTTCTTAATTTGTTTTAGAGAGCTTTGTCGCGCGTCTCGCCGCGCGACCATCTTTTTATTTATCTCCACCTGCTTATAATAATTAGACATGAAACATGACTTTACTTTACGCTAAACATAGTGTCTACTTTAAATTTCCTTCCATTAAGCGAGTGGTTAATTTATAATCATGTAACGTGATCGTTTCTCGACTGTCTTTTCCTCTTTCTCTCTTAACCGTACTCGCGAGCCCGCGTGGAACGTCTGTTTACTTATTGCATTCTATTGTATGGTGTACTGTTCTTTTGTATTAAATATGTGGATGTATGTATGTTTGCGCTCGCATAGAGAACGATCCGGTTGAAGAGCCCGAGGAACTCGCAGGAGAAGCCCCTGAGCAGCAGTCGGTTGGTGGAGGCAAGTGTCATTTGACCTATCTCTGTCCTATTCATTATTTAATTCACCTCCCGCTTTACACATTTATGCCTAAGGATTGACTAGCTTTTGTTATCCATGTCCTTGTTTACCTATTTGGGTTGGATTATTATTGTTTAGCTTTATGCTATCGCTTAACTCTAATCAATGAACATGATGAGATTATCTATGATACACTGTTTTCCTCTCTCTTATTATGATGTTATACTTGTGGTCATCAAGGGGGCTCGAGCGGTTTCTCGAGTGCCTCTCCGTAAGGACCTGTTCTATGGATGACCGCCCGGGAAAACAGTGCAACCATGAGGGTGGAATGGGATGCCCTTAGCTGAATAATTAGAGGATCCGGGGTGTAGTTCACTTAGCCGTCGTGCCGTCAATGGGGCTCGGTGTATGCGGCTCGCTCTGCCAAGTTTGGGTTCGCCCCTTGGGGAGGAGTGCGGTGCATTTAGGAAACCTAACGGGTGGCTACAGCCCCGGGGAATCTCTGTAAAGGCTACGTAGTGATGCCCTGCTGGGTCACCTTGGTAGTGATCAATGGAGAGTCATGATCTCCGGGCAGAATGGGAATCACGGCTTGTGGGTAAAGTGCACAACCTCTGCAGAGTGTTTGAAAACTGATATATCAGCCGTGCTCGCGGTTATGAGCGGCCAAGGGAGCTCCAGTGATTAGTGGTACTTGATCAGAGATACTTTGGTACAGGTGGTTATGAGATCGATGGTTTTGGTTATGACTATGGTGCTGGTAAGTGGTACTCTTTCCGTTTGGAAAGGAGTACGTTTGGGTTAATAACTTGGGTTAATGCTAAAACTTGGCTTTCTATTAGTAAATAATAATCTGACCAACTAAAAGCAACTGCTTGACTTATCCCCACATAAAGCTAGTCCACTACAGCCAAACAGGATACTTGCTGAGTATGTTGATGTGTACTCACCCTTGCTCTACACACCAAACCCCCCCCATCCCCAGGTTGTCAGCACTGCAACCACTGCTCAGGCGTAGATGAAGCTGTGGAAGGAGACTTTCAGGAGTTCCAAGACTACGACGAGTTCTAGGCGTGGGTTAGCGGCAACCCCCAGTCGGCTGCCTGTGAAGGCCGCGGTTATCTACGTTTCTTTTCCGCACTTTGATTTATTGTAAGGACTATATGGACGTCTCAGACGTATGATGTAATCGATTATTTCCCTTCTTAATACTATTTTGAGCACTGTGTGATGATGTCCATGTTATGTAACTGCTGTGTACGTGAATAACTGATCCTGGCACGTACATGGTTCGCATTCGGTTTGCCTTCTAAAACCGGGTGTGACATAAGTGGTATCAAAGCCGTGCTGACTGTAGGACCGCTAACCTAGAGTAGAATGGTCGTTCTAAGGACTATAGACCTCTGTCCTTGCCTTGACTTTGATATCCCTTCAAAAGTTGGTCATACCGACCAAACCTATGTTCTACTATATATTATACCTTGCTGAAAATCATGTTTTATTCTAATCCTTCATTTACTTATGATTCATTATTTGCTGGTCATATTAATTCTGTTCTCACCCTTTTGCTTGCGATGTCTTTTGTAGATGGCTCGACTTAGACACACTGCACGAAAGTCAGTCATCCCCTTCTTACCCTCCCGCCTTGCTGAGCGTCCGCTTCGCCGTCCCGTGGCCGGACAGTCCAGCCACTTGGAGAGACTACACCACCGCCTGCGTGAGGAGCAGGAACGTCGACGACAGGAGCAGCAGGGCTCTTCTTTCTCGCTCCAGCAGGAGATAGAGTCCGTGAGGAGCTGCTCCCCTGTGCTTCCCCTGGAGGCGCCCCCTGCACCACCACTGGGCGCCCCAGCTTCTGGAGTAGCTGCTGGAGGAGACCCAGACGATGGAGGTAGCGACGATAGCTCGAGCCACGACACCGACTTCTCTGCTAACCTTGAGCCGGAAGGATGGGTTGCTCGACCCATCACTCGCGACGCTGCTCGCGGGTGTCACTTCCACGATGCGCTCGACACCCTGCTACGTCGGGCATTTAACCGGCATACTTGGTCCGTCGAGTATCGCTGTGTGGTCTACCAGCATAGTCGTGGGGTCTACCCGGACCGCTGGGAGGCAACCTGCTTGGTGCGCTGCCCGGAGAACAGTCTCCAGGGTGCAGAGGCCTGCTCAGAGCACTATTCTATCTCTGAACGGGACTCAGCTGAGGCAGCCATGCAAGATGCTGCACGGCGTGCGCTTTCGCACTACTGCTCCGTTTTCGGTGGGGCAGCTGACGGTCTTGACCTGAAGTATTACCCCCACCGTCCATCTGGCAGCACAGGAGGCGTGATTGTCTCACCTGTCGGTGAGGGCAATCCTAGGTTGAGCAGCACAGTCAACCTAGCCGCCGTGCTAAACACGGAGCTGGACCATGCATTAGACGAGCTGAGTAGGGCTCGTGCTGAGATCGCCCTGCTGCGGGCTGAGCGCGCGGAACATCGTCACTTGGATGGTGGTTCCCCCACTCCCGTCGGGACTCAGCACCCGTACCGCTCACCTCAGCGTGGACACCAGTCTTTTGGCAATCCCGACTGCAAGACCAAGATAACTCTAGAACCATAGATCGTTAGAGTTGGATCTTGTAATTAATACGAAAATATATACATAAAAGCTTCAGTCTTAGCGTTAGTCTCGGTCTTAGTTAGTCTTAGTTAGACAGGGTAGTTTGCTATATCCTGTGCATTTATGTTTGTCATGATGAACTATGTTTGGTTTGGATCTTTGTAATGATTGTCACCAGAGTGTGGGTATCCCCTGCATTTTGGTTTACCTATTATGTTAATGGAGTTAGTTATATAGTTGGGAAACCTTTCATTCCACTTTCCTCTTTATCTGAGAAGCTGTGTGGTCTGTGTTGGAGATCAGTGAAGATGCTCATCTGTTCAGTGCTGTTGAAGAATTCTATACTCTTTTCTTATGCTGCAAGATTTGACAGATCAGTTCTGATGTGTGGTTGCATTCTGCAGATGTCAGAGAACAGGCGCAGAGGAGGAAGGCGTGCTCAGCAGGAGCGAGCCTTTCAATAGGAAGAGGTGCCCCAGCAGCAGCACCTGCCGCCCCCGCCCCCGATGTCGATCGAGCAGATGTTTCTGATGCAGACTCAGGCAGTTCAAGCCATCGGTCAGACTTTGGCCGCCATTCAGCAGCAGCAACAGCAGCAGGCCCCACCTCAGCCTCAGATGCCTCAGATGCCCAGAGATAAGCGTGCTGAATTCATGAGAGGTCACCCACCAACGTTCGCTCATTCTTCTGACCCCATGGATGCTGAAGACTGGCTGCGCACTGTGGAGCGGGAGTTGCATACCGCTCAGTGCGATGACAGGGAGAAAGTCTTGTATGGTCCCCGTCTGTTGAGAGGAGCAGCCCAATCATGGTGGGAGTCTTACCTCGCCACCCATGCCCACCCTGACGCCATCACCTGGGAAGAGTTCAGAGGTAGCTTTCGTCAGTACCATGTTCCTGCAGGTCTGATGACTGTGAAGAAGGAGTTCCTGGCCCTCAAGCAATGGCCATTGTCTGTCAGTGAGTATCGGGACAGGTTTCTGCAATTGTCTCGCTATGCTCCTGAAGATGTCAACACCGACGCCAAGCGACAGTACCGTTTCCTGAGAGGCTTGGTTGACCCTCTTCCGTATCAGCTGATGAATCATACCTTCCCGACATTTCAGCACCTGATTGACAGAGCAATCATGACAGAAAGGAAGCGTAAGGAGATGGAAGATCGTAAGCGCAAGATTAGTGGACCCCAGCCTGGAAGCAGCAATCGTCCTCGTTTCTCAGGCAATCAACCTCAGCAGTTCAGGCAGAACCAGCGTCCACCTCAGCAGCATCAGCAGTTCCAAAGGTAGTATCCTCAGCACCAGTACCAGAACCGTCAGAGCAATCAGTCAGGAGGTCAGTTTCAGAGGCAGAATCAGCAGGCACCTCGTCTTCCTGCCCCAACAAACCAGCAGAGCAATCAGGCAGCACCAGCTCAGGTTGGAAACAGAGCATGTTTCCACTGTGGAGAGCAAGGCCACTGGGTGATGCAATGTCCGAAGAAGGCAGCCCAGCAGCAGTCAGGCCCCAATGCCCCAGCAAAGCAGAATGTGCCTCAGCCTGGAGCAGGCAATCGCTCTCAGCCACGCTATAATCATGGAAGGCTGAACCACTTAGAGGCTGAAGTAGTTCAGGAGACCCCCGGCATGATAGTAGGTATGTTCCCAGTCGACTCCCATATTGCAGAAGTGTTATTTGATACTGGAGCAACACATTCTTTCATTACTGCATCATGGGTAGAAGCACATAATCTTCCAATTACTACCATGTCAACCCCCATTCAAATTGACTCAGTCGGTGGTAGAATTCGAGCCGATAGCATTTGTTTGAATATAAGTGTGGAAATAAGGGGATAGCGTTTCCCGCTAACCTTATAGTAATGGGTACTCAGGGAATAGATGTCATCCTAGGGATGAATTGGCTAGATAAGTATCAGGCAGTTATCAGTTGTGATAAAAGGACAATCAAGTTGGTGTCCCCACTAGGAGAGGAAGTGGTGACCGAGTTAGTCCCGCCTGAGCCAAAGAAAGGAAGTTGTTATCAGATAGCTGTTGATAGCAGTGAAGCAGACCCAATCAAGAGGATCAAGGTTGTGCCCGAGTTCCCAGATGTGTTTCCAAAGGACCTACCGGGTATGCCACCAGAGCGGAAAGTTGAGTTTGCCATAGAGCTTCTTCCCGGAACCGCCCCTATCTTTAAGAGAGCTTACAGAATATCCGGACCAGAGTTGGTTGAACTTAAGAAGCAGATTGATGAGCTGTCAGAGAAAGGTTACATTCGGCCAAGCACCTCGCCTTGGGCCGCCCCTGTCCTATTTGTGGAGAAGAAAGATGGCACCAAAAGGATGTGTATTGACTACCGAGCTTTGAATGAGGTCACGATCAAGAACAAGTATCCTTTGCCCAGAATTGAAGATCTGTTCGACCAGTTGAGAGGAGCCAGTGTGTTCTCCAAGATTGATCTGAGGTCAGGTTATCATCAGCTCAGGATCCGACCTTCGGACATTCCGAAGACGGCATTCATTTCCAAGTATGGGTTGTATGAGTTCACAGTGATGTCTTTTGGTTTGACCAATGCGCCAGCGTTCTTCATGAACTTGATGAACAGTGTATTCATGGACTACCTTGATAAGTTTGTGGTGGTATTCATTGATGACATTCTGGTTTATTCTCAAAGCGAAGAAGAGCATGCAGATCATTTGAGGATGGTATTGCAGAGATTGCGAGAGCACCAGTTGTATGCGAAGTTGAGCAAGTGTGAGTTCTGGATCAGTGAAGTCCTGTTCTTGGGTCACATAATCAACAAAGAAGGATTGGCTGTGGATCCGAAGAAAGTGGCAGACATTTTGAACTGGAAAGCGCCAACAGATGCTAGAGGAATCAATAGCTTCATTGGAATGGCCGGATATTATCGGCGATTCATTGAAGGGTTTTCGAAGATTGCGAAACCAATGACAGCGTTGCTAGGCAACAAAGTTGAGTTCAAGTGGACCCAGAAATGTCAAGAGGCCTTTGAAGCGCTGAAAGAGAAGTTGACTACAGCGCCTGTCCTAGTCTTGCCTGATGTGCACAAGCCCTTCTCGGTGTATTGTGATGCTTGTTACATAGTTTGGGATGTGTGTTGATGCAAGAGGGAAGAGTTGTGGCTTACTCGTCCCGACAGTTGAAGGTTCATGAGAGGAATTACCCAATCCATGATCTAGAGTTGGCAGCAGTGGTTCACGCACTGAAGACATGGAGGCACTATTTGTATGGACAGAAATGCGATGTTTACACAGATCACAAGAGTCTGAAGTACATATTCACTCAGTTAGAGTTGAACATGAGGCAACGAAGATGGTTAGAGTTGATCAAAGATTATGAGTTGGAGATTCATTACCATCCAGGCAAAGCAAACGTAGTGGCAGATGCTTTGAGCAGAAGGAGTCAA
Source organism: Zea luxurians (assembly GCA_029449295.1). NCBI lineage: Eukaryota > Viridiplantae > Streptophyta > Magnoliopsida > Poales > Poaceae > Zea > Zea luxurians. The sequence goes on along the minus strand of JAOPSE010000001.1, from coordinate 136,012,345 downwards.
GTCAATCTGATGGTCGCTCGTCCGATGCCTTATGAGTTGGCCAAGGAGTTTGACAGGTTGAGTCTCGGATTTCTGAATAGTTCGCGAGGAGTCACAGTCGAGTTGGAACCTACCTTGGAGCGCGAAATCAAAGAAGCGCAGAAGGATGATGAGAAAATCAGTGAGATCCGGCGACTGATTCTAGAAGGCAAAGGCAAAGATTTTCGAGAAGATGCAGAAGGCGTGATATGGTTCAAAGACCGCTTGTGTGTTCCCAATGTCCAGTCCATTCGGGAGTTGATTCTCAAGGAAGCTCATGAGACAGCTTATTCGATTCACCCTGGCAGTGAGAAGATGTATCAGGATCTGAAGAAGAAATTTTGGTGGTACGGAATGAAGAGGGAAATCGCGGAGCATGTGGCTATGTGCGATAGTTGCCGAAGAATTAAGGCAGAGCACCAGAGACCTGCTGGATTGTTGCAACCGTTGCAGATCCCTCAGTGGAAATGGATGAAATCGGTATGGATTTCATAGTCGGATTGCCTCGCACTCGAGCCGGCTACGATTCCATTTGGGTAGTAGTGGACCGTCTGACCAAGTCAGCCCACTTCATACCTGTCAAGACCAACTACAGCAGTGCAGTATTGGCAGAGTTGTATATGTCTCGGATCGTTTGTCTTCATGGTGTGCCAAAGAAGATAGTGTCAGACAGAGGAACGCAGTTCACCTCTCATTTCTGGCAGCAGTTGCATGAAGCTTTGGGCACGCATCTGAATTTCAGTTCAGCTTATCACCCGCAGACAGATGGCCAGACCGAAAGGACCAATCAAATTCTTGAAGATATGTTGAGAGCCTGTGCGTTGCAAGATCAGTCCGGATGGGATAAGAGATTGCCTTATGCAGAGTTTTCCTATAACAACAGTTACCAGGCCAGTTTGAAGATGTCACCATTTCAGGCGCTCTATGGAAGGAGTTGTAGAACTCCGTTGCAATGGGATCAGCCTGGAGAAAAGCAAGTGTTTGGACCAGACATTTTGCTTGAAGCCGAAGAGAACATCAAGATGGTCCGAGAGAATCTGAAGATAGCGCAATCGAGGCAGCGAAGCTATGCAGACATAAGAAGAAGAGAGCTGAGTTTCGAAGTCGGAGACTTTGTCTATCTGAAAGTGTCACCGATCAGAGGAGTCAGAAGGTTCGGAGTGAAAGGCAAGCTAGCACCCCGCTACAGTGGTCCGTATCAGATTCTTGCAAGACGTGGAGAAGTGGCCTATCAGCTCAGTCTGCCAGAGAATTTGTCTGATGTGCATGATGTCTTTCATGTGTCTCAGTTGAAGAAGTGCTTGCGTGTGCCAGAAGAGCAGTTGCCAGTGGAAGGTCTTGAAGTCCAGGAGGACTTGACCTACGTTGAGGAACCAGTGCAAATCCTTGAGGTTGCAGACAGAGTCACCCGAAGGAAGACCATCAGAATGTGTAAAGTCAGATGGAATCATCACTCTGAGAGAGAAGCAACCTGGGAGCGTGAAGATGATCTGATGGCTAAATACCTTGAGCTCTTTGCTAGCCAACCCTGAATCTCGAGGGCGAGATTCTTTTAAGGGGGATAGGTTTGTAACGCCCTGAATTTGGGGGTAGAATTTTTTCTTCTTTTCTCTCACCAAATTCGGGTGTTACTCTCTTTTCTCTTTCCCCGTTTACTCCTTCCCAATTTCAAACCAGTATAGCGGCAGGTGTCCGTGTCATGTATAAACCAAAACCTAAGTGCCATGGGTGTTGCATCATGCCGAAGCACATTTCTTTGTCTGATGTTGAATGTTCGTCTCGTTCCGTTCCGGATTTCGGTTCGCGATTTAATTCCGTTTAGTGGTCGTGCACGTCGTGGGTTTTCGATCCGCGAAGTGGCCCGGCCCAACCTAGTCCAGCCCAGCTCAGCTGGCCCGGCCCGCCCCGGCTTGCGCGCCCCTGGCGCCCAAACCCCCCCCCCATGCGCCCCCCTCCCCTCTCTCTCTCTCTCTTTTGGATCTCCCGCGCAACAACCTCTCCTCTCCCTCTTCCACCTCTCTCTCCCCGTGGTGCCCTAGGATTTGGAGACGGCGATCACCGGATTTTGGACCCTGAGGTGAGCTCCCCTCCCCTCCCCTTCTCCTCTCTCTCTCCCTCTCCCTCCTCTCCTTCCCCCCCGCGCGCGCCCTCCCTTTTCCCCCTGCCCGCGCGCGACCCCGCCCGTCCCCGCCCCTGCCCGGCGCGGCGGCGCCCGACCCCGTCCCCGCCCCGTCGGCGGCGCTCCCCCCCACCCCGGCCTCCCTCCCCGCGGCGGCGTTCGGCCCCCCACTCGGCCCTCCCCGGCGGCGCCCGCCCGGTCTCCCTCCCCGGCGGCGCTCGACCCCTCCCCCTCCCCCCCCGGCGGCGCTCGGCCCCGCCTCAGCCCTCCCCTCGCGCGGCCCCGCCCGGCCTCCCTCCCCGGCGGCGCTCGCCCGCCCGCCCCTGCCCGCCCGCCCCCACCCCCGCTCCTCCCCTGCTCGCGCGCAGCGCGGCCTCGGCGCGGCCCCGGTGGCCCCTGCTCGCCCGGCGCGACCCCGGCGCGGCCCCGGCCGACTCGGCCGCCCCTGGCCGGTTCAACCGCCCCCCTGGCCGGTTCAACCGCCCCGGCCCCGGCCCGGTCGCCCTGCCCCCGTCCCGGCCTCGCCCGACCGTGCCCCCGCTCGCCCGCGCTCGCAGTGATTATTTGTTAATTAGCGTGTTGCGTCGCGCGCTTCGCCGCGCGACGGATTTGTCTAAATTCAGATTCTATCTTGTGTTGCGTCGTGCGCTTCGTCGCGCGACGATCCATTTTTGTTTCAGGTTGTTTAAGGTGTAACGCCGCGTGTGTGTTCACGCGACGTTCCACTTTGAACTTAGTTTAGTCGACGTATGCCGTCAGGCGCTTCGTCGCGCGACGCTTAACGTCTCCTCTTAACTAAGGCGAAGTGTCTCGTTGCGTGCTCGGTCGCACGACGAGTCGTTAACTTCTTAATTTGTTTTAGAGAGCTTTGTCGCGCGTCTCGCCGCGCGACCATCTTTTTATTTATCTCCACCTGCTTATAATAATTAGACATGAAACATGACTTTACTTTACGCTAAACATAGTGTCTACATTAAATTTCCTTCCATTAAGCGAGTGGTTAATTTATAATCATGTAACGTGATCGTTTCTCGACTGTCTTTTCCTCTTTCTCTCTTAACCGTACTCGCGAGCCCGCGTGGAACGTCTGTTTACTTATTGCATTCTATTGTATGGTGTACTGTTCTTTTGTATTAAATATGTGGATGTATGTATGTTTGCGCTCGCATAGAGAACGATCCGGTTGAAGAGCCCGAGGAACTCGCAGGAGAAGCCCCTGAGCAGCAGTCGGTTGGTGGAGGCAAGTGTCCTTTGACCTATCTCTGTCCTATTCATTATTTAATTCACCTCCCGCTTTACACATTTATGCCTAAGGATTGACTAGCTTTTGTTATCCATGTCCTTGTTTACCTATTTGGGTTGGATTATTATTGTTTAGCTTTATGCTATCGCTTAACTCTAATCAATGAACATGATGAGATTATCTATGATACGCTGTTTTCCTCTCTCTTATTATGATGTTATACTTGTGGTCATCAAGGGGGCTCGAGCGGTTTCTCGAGTGCCTCTCCGTAAGGACCTGTTCTATGGATGACCGCCCGGGAAAACAGTGCAACCATGAGGGTGGAATGGGATGCCCTTAGCTGAATAATTAGAGGATCCGGGGTGTAGTTCACTTAGCCGTCGTGCCGTCAATGGGGCTCGTGGTATGCGGCTCGCTCTGCCAAGTTTGGGTTCGCCCCTTGGGGAGGAGTGCGGTGCATTTAGGAAACCTAACGGGTGGCTACAGCCCCGGGGAATCTCTGTAAAGGCTACGTAGTGATGCCCTGCTGGGTCACCTTGGTAGTGATCAATGGAGAGTCATGATCTCCGGGCAGAATGGGAATCACGGCTTGTGGGTAAAGTGCACAACCTCTGCAGAGTGTTTGAAAACTGATATATCAGCCGTGCTCGCGGTTATGAGCGGCCAAGGGAGCTCCAGTGATTAGTGGTACTTGATCAGAGATACTTTGGTACAGGTGGTTATGAGATCGATGGTTTTGGTTATGACTATGGTGCTGGTAAGTGGTACTCTTTCCGTTTGGAAAGGAGTACGTTTGGGTTAATAACTTGGGTTAATGCTAAAACTTGGCTTTCTATTAGTAAATAATAATCTGACCAACTAAAAGCAACTGCCTGACTTATCCCCACATAACGCTAGTCCACTACAGCCAAACAGGATACTTGCTGAGTATGTTGATGTGTACTCACCCTTGCTCTACACACCAAACCCCCCCCATCCCCAGGTTGTCAGCATTGCAACCACTGCTCAGGCGTAGATGAAGCTGTGGAAGGAGACTTTCAGGAGTTCCAAGACTACGACGAGTTCTAGGCGTGGGTTAGCGGCAACCCCCAGTCGGCTGCCTGTGAAGGCCGCGGTTATCTACGTTTCTTTTCCGCACTTTGTTTTATTGTAAGGACTATATGGACGTCTCAGACGTATGATGTAATCGATTATTTCTAGGCGTGGGTTAATACTATTTTGAGCACTGTGTGATGATGTCCATGTTATGTAACTGCTGTGTACGTGAATAACTGATCCTGGCACGTACATGGTTCGCATTCGGTTTGCCTTCTAAAACCGGGTGTGACATTTTGCATGGAAGACTGCCCCTCCAAGGTCGACGATGCACGAGACAGCACCCAGGTTACCTCTTGCCCGGCAGAATCAAGCAGCGAAAGTCCACCATCTAGGACCTCTGAATAGATGGTTGGAATGTCAGCCTCAGGAGGCTCTAATAAGATGTCTTCAGGAATGACCTCTTCTAGTGCCTCATCAAAGTTCGATATTGAAAGCCCCTGAAGGCTGACGAGTGCCGACAGAGCTTGGGAGGGAATATCGCTGCCCCCATCACTGCCTCTATAGTGACGGTTGTTCTTGTGGATCAGCGGAATCTCTTCTTCTTCCTCTTCATCCTCATCGAACACGCCGCCAGCAGCCCGCGCATCATCACAACCACCGGCATTAACCTCGGGAATGGCGTCCACCAGGACATCGCCAAGGATCGGCATAGAAGGACCAGCATCCTGATCGAGGCACGATAGTCGCTGAAGTCGCCTCTTTTTCTTTTTCTCCTCGACAGGTGCAGCCGGGTGGTTCACTTGGCGTGAACGCTTTGGGCGGGCACCTTCGAGTGGTCTCCACATCTTTGCCGAACTCTTGTCCAGCCATGATGGTCATCGGCTCAGGTAGAGTCGGATGATTCCTCAGCCAATAGGCTAAGCACGACGTCCATCTCAGCATCATCGGTGCTAGCAGGAATTTCAAAGTGAGTTTGCCTCTCAGCCTCAGGAAGACTCCGAAGTGGGGCAATCAAGGCCTCAATATCCCCGGGGGATGGTCGCACTCTATGTCCTGGGCTACCATCACGAGCAGGAGGGTTGGAGGCAAATTCAGAGAATGGCCTATTTGGAGGCAGGTTTCACGCAGAGTAAGCTAAAGGAGCACCAGCATTCGAAACCCTGCCCCTCAGAATCATATCCAATCGGCTCAGCAAATACTCATTGGGAATCTTTCTGTTTGTGACCCGGGTGGAATCACTGATGCCAGTGTATAAGTAAGCGGGATAAATTCTATCCTTCAAGGGTTGAATGTTCTTGAAGACAAAGTCAGCAACCACAGCCTCAGCAGTCAGACGCCTATCCTTCAGCAAGCAGATTTCAGAAAGTAGCACTTTGGCCTCGGTTATCTCTGTAAAGGTGGGAGACTCTACCCAACTGGGCGTGCGAATGTCTAGTTGTCTCCCTGACCGAGGGGGAGGGATTTGCCATGATTTTCCACGATGAACCACTCAAGGTGCCATCCCTTGATGTTGTCCTTAAGGGGGATATCGAGCCATCCTGGGTCGATAGTGATAGAGATACCTCCAGAGTCCGAAATGGGGGAGAATTCCAAGAAAAGCCTCGCACAGATGTACGAAAATGGCAACTTGTAGAATAGAGTTAGGGTTCAAGTGTGTCAGATTTGACTCGTAAAAGTCAAGGAGGCCGCGGAAAAAAGGAGAGATGGGAAGAGCAAGCCCGTGGATAAGAAACAAGACGTAGACAACAAATTCATGGGTGTCCGCTGTCGGAACAGTCACCCCGCGGCAGATTCGCCAAGAACAGAGTTCTTTTGGTGGCAAAACCCCAATCTCAACAAGGTGAAGGTCAGATTCGGAGATAATAGACATGTGGTTACCAGCAAACAGAAGCTGGTTGTTGGGGTCGATGGGCGAGATGATCGTAGCAACAGTGTTTTGCCTCTTCCACTTGGGAGCCATCGCAATCTCTCGGGCGGGATGAGCGGGCTCAGAATTTCAGGGAAGCAGAGGAGCAGCTGAAAGGAAAAAGTGGAGTTAGGGGTCAGAAATCAAAAAGTCACGTCGGCGCGTGTATAAATGGGGTTTCTTTGGTCGGGCATTATCTCTGAAGTGCCAGATCACTACTCGGAAAAGTAAAAGCCCCAGTCATCACTCGACCATTACCTCTAAAATGCCAGCACTGTCAAGCACATGGACAAACTTCCAAACGCGCAAATGAAAATCAACAAAACAGTGGTCATTTGAAGCAATTGAGTCCTTGATTCATACTGGAGGGGGTAACACAAACTCAAAGCCGACTCATTATGAGTCGACTTCTTCTACCCTGATTACTACATTACATTACACTACCTTACTACTTACACTACACTACACTACTAACTATAACTACATTATTCTACTGCTACTACTACTACTGCTACTACTATCTATACTAATATTTAAACCAGTGGCACTAAGCCACTGGCCTTGCCGCTGCTGCCGTCGCCCTTGCCGCCATCGCTACTGCCACCGCCGTCACCCTTGCCGTCGTCGCCACTGCTGTCACCACCATCGCCCTTGCTGCTGCCGTCACCACCGTCGCCCTTGCTGCCGCTGTCGCCATCGTCACCGTTGTCGTTGCCACTGTCGCCCTCGCTGCCGTCGTTGCCACCGTCACCCTCGTCGTTGTCGTCGCCGCTGATGTCGCCCTCGTTGTCACCATCGCCGCCTCTCCACTACTCGGAAGAGTCGGAGGAGTCTGCCTCATCTGAGGAGACACCTGACTCATCCGACCCACCGAGCCCGACACGCTCGATGGAGCGCCAGTACGCCCGGGCCGCGGTGGGGAGCCCCATGGAGTCATCCGAGTCCTCAGATGACGCCGGGGGAGAAGCCGGAGCAGGCGAACGGTCCGACTCGGAGGAGGCCTTCTATGAGTACTCCGAGTCCCCAAAGTCCTCCAAGGAAGGACTCGGGGCACGCTTGTGTTTGCCGTCAGCGCGACGAGGCCAACCGCAACCCCTCCTGCCTCTACCCATGGTTAGTTGGAGAAGGAGAGAGCGAAGAAGAAGAAAGCAGCAGATGATCGAAGGATGCGTGAAGAGAATAACGGGGCAAGCAGGCTACTTATAGAGGTTGGGGGTGACCGTCCACTTCCTACCACGCTCGCCGAATGGTCGCAAGTATTCAATAAGCAATTCAAGCCGCCTAAAAATGAGTCAGGCAACAGGCGCCGATTAGCATAACACGACACCATTTGGACCAAGGTCAACTGCTCAGGCAATATGATTACACCCCACGGTCACATCAAGTTACTACTCCAGGACAATGTGGTAAATACTCTGTGTACCAAGACACCCCTTGGGCACACCCATTGGGTGTGTTGCAAGAATTTTCAAAGATTTTCTAAAGAAGTCATATCCACACAGTATACGCAATGAATGTACTATGACAAAAGGGAGAGATCGGCAGAGATGTTAAGAAGTCCAAATGTAGCTACTGAACTGCAAGTCCAATCAGCAGAAACATTGAAGCACAAAGAGGGGTGATGTCCAGTTGAGAGTCATCTGCCTCAACCAGCCAGACGTCCAATCTGTCACCAATCAAATTAACTTCAGACCTAACAAGGCGTGGACAGATAACGTCGTTTGAATTCGCAAGAACATAAGAGGAAGATAAAATACTGATTTCTAAAGCATAGGATGATGACAAAATGCTGATTTCTAAAGCATAAGATGAAGACCTTTGAATGAATTATTTTCAAAAATCCACTCAAAGCTCGGGGGCTACACCCATTGGGTGCACCCAATAGATTTTTAGTCCCAGGAAGACAAAATGCTGGTTTCTAAAGCATGCATAAGATGATAACAAAATGCTGATTTCTAAAGCATAAGATGAAGACATTTCAATGAATTATTTTCAAAAATCCACTCAAAGCTTGGGGGATACACCCATTGGTGCACCCAATATATTTTTGGTCCCAGGAAGACAAAATGTTGATTTCTAAAGCATAAGATGAAGACCTTTGAATGGATTATTTTCAAAATCCACTCAAAGCTCGGGGGCTACACCCGTCGACAGAATGGAAATCGTGCCACATCACAAACCCACGAGCCAGACCTAGAATCTTTGGGCTGATTATTTCAAAATCAACTAAAAGATTGGGGGCTTGTGGGGGACGGATATCCCCTGGGTCCACTAGAAGGCGAAAAGGCCTCGCACGGGGTTTTGAGCCAGTTACCCCGCAAGGCCATCCCTTCGTGGGTCAGGACAGAACTATTGACTGAGTAGGCCAACCCGAGAAAAAAGCAGACTCAGGCCCAGGCAACCCTTCAGACTCATGCGCTATCCATAGCGCCCATCCAACTTTCCCGCATGCGGCGCCCATGAATATCGGGGCAGATTAAGGGTAAGTCGGCAAGATTATAGGGAGATCAGTTTATTCGGTTCACTATTACTTAGGATATACATAATCCTCATGTACGCATGTAGTGCCCCACAGTCGAGTATATAAGGCCTAGAGGGTACCCCATCATTTCGATCAATCCATCTACCTATCTCATTAGCTTATCTCCACTCCAGAGATCTCACTTGTAACCAACCACATAAAGATCCACACTAGGAAGTAGGGTATTATGCCTCTCCAAGCGGCCCGAACCTGCAGAAAATTGCCTGTCATCTCTCGTGCATCTGGCACGAACCATTGAGATACAGTCGACAACACCGTCCTACCCAAAAGCACCGTGAGGGGTAACCCTAGGTGTGCGGACAGACTCTAAACACCGACAGGAGCCGGTCGACCGTTGGAGGCTTTGTCCTCTTGCGGCACCAGACAGTCCGGTGCCCCTTCGACTTCGCTGCTCTTACTTCTGTGTGGTACTGTGCTGCACTGTTCCTTCTGTTAGAGTCGACTGTTGGCGTTGGATAGCCATAGCCCGCTGGCTCACCGGATAGTCCGGTGGCACACCGGACAGTTCGGTGAATTATAGCGGTGCGCGCCCTGGAATTCCCGAGAGTGGCTGGTTGACATTTGTACGGTCTTGGTGCACCGGGCAGTCTGGTGCACCAATTCACAACACACTCAAGTTCTTTGCTCCATTTCAAATTGAGTCCCTAACTTGATTTCTTTCTTGGTTTGTGTTGAACCTTATGCACCTGTAATACATGTATTCTAGACAAACTAGTTAGTCCATGTGTTTGTGTTGACTATCAACCACCAAAATTAATTATAGGAAATGGTTAACCCTATTTCCCTTTTAGCCTCCCCTAACAACATAATACAGTTCATCCCTTTCTTGGACCATTTTGAAACGTTTTCATTGTTACTTACAGTATCCCTACAAAATATCACTTGTGTACTCATGCCCATTGAATGCCTCATAAAATTTTTGGTTTTTGGTATTTGCTATGGGTTGGGATTGCTTTGGTCCTACAAATTCTCTCCCTTTATAAGGAAACACTGAAAATGAAAACATTAGTAGCACAAGGGAGTGTCAAATTTTTTACCCTTTGTATGTGACATGGAATTGATCACACTAGACTCACATTACATTGTATGGATAAAGCATATAATATATATCAATTGAAGGACAACAAGTTAGTACCAGTTTGAATTGATACCAATTTGGTTGATACCATTTGAGTTGAAGCATGGTGCTTATATATGTGAACTCCATTTTCCTTACAGTGAGACTACTACACATATTATGCTTGAAAAGGGTGTTAGTCTCAAAGACACCATCTTTTAGAGTGTGTTACCCGTACAAGTGTGTATAAAAGTTTGGAATTCTTGTAGGAGACATGCACTATTACTTTAGTGTTAAAATACCACTTGAAGGATAATGTCACATGAATGTGAACATCACTAGTAGGTGATATTAGGAGTAAGTCATCTACAATTGGTCCTTAGCACATATAGTATAAACCAATTGATACCAATTGAAAGCACTTTAAAAATGAACTATGTGCCATGCTCTGAATCAATATAAACCATGTAGTTTGTTCCAAGGGTAAGAGTGGAACCAAGCAATCCTATAAAATGATTTACCTAGTGTATGCATGACAAGGATTTAAATGTACAAATGCAAACCTACGCATAAAGGAACTAGATGCTATTTGAAATTAGAAGAATCTAAATCTAGTTACATAAGATATGTAGGGGAATTTGGGTCCATACTAACCCACTTGACAATGACATGATCCAATATGATACACCCCATGATATGCATCCTAGCTTTTCTAATGCTCCAAATTCCATGATGTCTATTGGACTTTTTAATACTCCTTTGTGATCCAAACTTTCTTAGTGCTCTTCATGGTTGAAATAATTTTCTTTGGCACTCAAACTTGTTTGACCCCTCTTGTGGTGCCTCGCTTGTTCATAATGATGGCCACCACCTTGCAATTTTTCTTATTTTTGAGAGATAAGGTCTGGTAGCCTTCTCGCTCACCTTGTTGGTGTAGGTGTTGGATAGATTTCTTGTTTACCTTTTGTTTTTCATTTCTCCCACATTCTTCACCTTGCCCTTATAAAACTTGTGGATTTCCTTATGAAACACATAACAAACCATGATTGCTCTCTTAATAAGCTTATTCACTCCATTGATGGTATTATCTTGATGAGGTTGGGTTGTCTTTGTCTTGCCTTTCACTTGATTTAAGTCCTTGGTGAGGCGATCCACTTATTTCTAGAGTTGCTCATTTTCCAATGTTATCTCTTGTGAACATTTTTCTACAATCACATCATTAACTCAAATTTAATTGCAAGAAGGTAAGTATAAAATAATTATGTCATTACAAGAAGTAGAAGCATCGGTTTTAGTTATTTCAATTAATTTTAGTTTAACGTGCCTTGAGAGTACTACAAATAGCTTCAAGTTTATTAGTTAGCTCATCATTATATTTTGCAAGAGTTTCCATTTTAGAAAGCAGATTTTTATAAGCTTTTTTTAGACAAGCAGAACACCATGTGTAGGAGCTCTTGGAGCTAGTAAATGACATCGGCCACACTAGGAGAAAACAAGTACATCCTGCTGCTAGTCGATGACCTCAATCGGTGTATGTGGGTAGTCGTGATTTCTTCAAAGGATCATCCAGCGGGTGCCGTCAAACACATCCAGGCATGGGCAGAAGATGAATCCAGGATAAATATCAAGGCATTCACACTAATGATGCATCAGAGTTCACCTTCATTGAGTTCATGGAATATTGTGTCGATGAAGGAGTGTAGTGTCAACTCATCGCACCGTACAACCCTCAACAAAATGACATGGTTGAGCACAACAGAAATCAAGGGCATTCCCGTCGGCTTGGTTAATTCTTGTTGACCTTTGACCAAACTGACAGGAATTACATAGCTATCATCGGTTAGTATTGAGCCCACGAGAATTTCATTAACTCTTGTGAGCCAACCTAGTAGCCGACGTGAGCTATTTAATTCTTATGGGCCAGGGTTCAGTGGGACTAAACCGGTCGGAATAGCTTTTGTGGAGTCCCTCTTCGCATACCCTCCTCCTCCTAGCAGTAGTGGCCAAAGCTCTAATCATCCAAGTGGTTATCCATTTGCATGAGAACCACTGTACTCTACTGTTACATTTAAACTTGTGATTTATTTTGGTTATGTATGATGGATGATATGAGTTCAACGGTTTCATGTGTTTTGGTGAACAAATGACTTAACTTGTAATTTGTTTGTGGTTTTCAATGGACATGTGAGTTATGTTGAGGTTTGATGAATTTGAAATGTGATGTATGTGATGCTTGTGAGTTGCGAATGGTGTTTATGATGTATGTGGTTAAGTTGGATATATATTATATGTCTCTTGTTGTGTCTATTTTGAATGAGAAAATGGAATAATGGGGCTACTGGTCACTACAAGAATATTGACCTTCTATGACGTTCTGATGGCATCATAAGCGTCATAGAAGGTGCGTAATTAAAGGTATTCTGTGACGAAACATAAAAAATTATGACATTCCTAAGGAGGAATATTCTTAGGAATGTCATTATTTATTATGTTTCGTCACAGAAGACCTTTAATTACGCACCTTCTGTGACGCTTATGATATCATCAGAATGTCATAGAAGGTCAATATTCTTCTAGTGGGTTTGCAGCAAAATAGGTTGACTCATATCGGCTTGACCATAGGTGACAGGAGTCAGCATATTACCGTATCAAGTTAACTCCTATCGACTATGGTCACGTCGATAGGAACCACTACTGACGTGTAATTAATTCATGTCGTCTGGCTAGACCAGCAAGTGTTACTACCCGTGCGCCATAATTTCTATCAGCTAACCGGACTGACGGGACATACTACCCAAGCACATTAATTCCCATTGACTACATGAGCCGATAAAAGTTAACTAATCCCCGACAGTGGCCAATGGGAATAAATCCTCGACATTTGATTTCTGTCTATCGAGTACCGACGGGGATTAACCTTTTGCTGACAGGGATTACTAATTCCCGTTGATAACATGCTAATTCCTGTTGGTACCCGCTGATGGGAATTTTCTGAATTACTATTGTAGATTGTAAGAATGACACGGTGGTAGTGACACCAAGGAGCATACTAAAGGCAAAAGGATTTCTTGTATGACTCTATGGTGAGATTGTATGCACTTCTGTGTAGCTATTGAAATGGTGCCCAATGAAGAGTGTGGATGGTATGACCCTTTTTAAGGCGTGGCATGGGAGGAAGATGGATGAACATCACTTCTACACATTTGATTGCATCATCTACAAGTGCAACATGATGTTGCACTAGTTGAATCTTGAGGATCATGGGTGCAAGATGATCTTAATTGGCTATGAGAGCAAATCCAAGGCCTATCGCACCTACGACCCTATCACAAAATGCATTCATATAACATGTGATGTGGCGTTCAATGAAAAGGCCTAGTGGGGCTTAGGCACTTGCATAGATGAAGGTGAACCCGAGCATCAGAGGTGACTTTATGATGGAGTACATCACCTTATCTAGTTGTTGGCATGGTAGAGGCAACTAAAAAACAAGCTGAAGATCAACCTAGTGAGGTGAGTAGTGCTAAACTAGGCTCACCACACAAAATTGACGATGGAAATTTGGACATCGACGATGATGAATATGCTCCACTCTAGTTCCGCGACATCAACGACATCATCGACTTAGTTGTGCCTACATGGTTTTGCACCATCTGTTCTGGTGATGGAGGAACTGTATGCGGTACGCTCGAATGAGACCTTCTCTTTTGTAGAGATCGAGCATGTACCAAGCTAGAAAAAAGCTATGATGGAGGAAATTGAGTCCATCAAGGAGGATGGCACTTGGCACCTTGCTGACCTTCCACCTGATCATAGAGCGATAGAGGTGAAATGTGTGTTCAAGGTGAAGAGAGATGAGCATGGGGGTGACTAAACACAAGGCAAGGCTCATAGCAAAAGGCTATGCACAATGGTACGGTATCGACTATGATGAGGTGTTCACGCTGGTGGCCAGTTAAGACTCGGCCCGCCTGTTCATCGCTCTCGTGGTGCATGAGGGATAGCAGATGCACCACATGGACATTAAGTCAGCATTCTTTATTAGTGACTTGCAAGAGGGAATATACATGGACCAACCAACTAGTTTCATCATCACTGGCAAGGGGCACATGGTGCTCAAGCTGCAAAAGGTATTGTATGGACTACTTCAAATACTACACACCTAGAACGAGAAGTTGGACAACAATTTGATGTCACTCATCAAGGTGTTCAAGGAAGAGAGGATAGGTATATTTAAGATGAGTGATTTCAGTTTACTTTACTAGTACCTTGGCATAAAAGCGATGCAAGGGCAAACTACGACGTTGCTCAGTCAAGGGGCATATGTAGCAAAGGTTCTAGAGAGGAGCGAGATGGAGGAATCTAATTCCTACCAAGTGTCTATGGAGACTCGACTGAAGCTAAGCAAAGAGAGTACAACACATCCAGTAAACCCAACATAATACATAAGCATTATGGGAAGTCTTAGGTACTTGGTTAACACCCACCCTAACATTGCATTTGTTGTTGGATATGTGAGACATGTTCAAGAGAAGCCACATGAGGATCACCTTGTTGTAGTGAAGCTTATTTTGCATTATGTGGCGAGAACCAAGAATTGGGGGCTCTAGTATGGGAGGAAGGAGGAACAAGCTTAGCTGATTGACTTCAGTGACAATGATTTTTCTGGTGATGTAGATGGGTGAAAAAACACATTGGATGTTATTTTCTTTCTCATTGGTAGTCCCATCACCTGACAATCAAAGAAGAAAATGTGGTGGCACAATCCACTTGTGAAGTTAAGTATACTGCAGTAGTCAATGCAATATGTGAAGCATTATGGCTAGCTCAAGTGTTAATATAATTAAATGGAGAAGTAGTAAGTGTACCACTTCTAAGGGTTGCTAACAAGTGTATTGTTGCTTTGATAAAAAAAATCCAATATTGCATGGACAAAGTAAACATATTTAATTAGTGAAGTGTCACTTAGTTTGGGAGTCTGTAGATAGTGACATGTTCAATGTGAAGTTCATCAGGAGCAAAGATCAATTAGCTAATATTTTGATAAAAGCACTTGGCAAGACAAAGTTTCAAAAAAAATGCTCCAAGATTGGCCTGGTTGATGTCGGTAGCTCACACCACATGGCTTAGGAGTGTTGAAAATAAACCTTGGGCGCAAAATTTTAGTTTGTTACTTAGTTTGGTATATTACTCATATTAAGAAATTAGCCTTTACATGTTTAATCTCGTGTGGTAGGTTTGTTGCTTAGTTTAGTATGTTACTCATATTAAAAAATCATACTTTACATGTTTGATTATAGGACTTCAATTTACTTTCCTTATAATCTTCTATTTAAGAAAAAAATAGACTTTGAAAAAGTTGTCACGTTTTGTAGCACCAAAGCAAGGATGTGTTCTTTTGTGTTTTGAGTTTGTTTCTTCTCTTTTCCAAGTGCTTATTGTGGCAAGATTCTAAAGGTTCTCACGGTCTCACCTATTTTTATACCATTTCTATTTGTCCATATTTTTATGTAATCTTACTTTAATACCTCATATAGTACATGTTGGGGACTTGTTCTCAAATGTTGTGTATTAAGAACAAGGCAACACAAAAATAGGTTAATGGTTAATGCCCTTCGTCCTTCGAAGCATTATTTCCCTAAGGATATAACGATCTTTGGATGAAGGTCATGAAGAACATACCTTCATCAGCACATCATATATCAATGAGAGACGAAGCATATGAAACATGAGAAATAACATGAATAATCATATGACATCATTGTTATATTTTTTTATTATATAATCAAGAATGAATAAGAACAATATTGAATTACATTTGTACCTTTGGCTTGACAGGAGGCAAAGATACAAGCGTGAAGCACGAGCGAGTACAAGTCAGCATGAACAGTATGTGGGTACTGTTCATCTATTTATAGGCATAGGGCGCAGCCTATGTGAAATTACATTTATGCCCTTCATGTTTACTATTGACTTAAGAACAATTTGTTGGGGACTAGATAGTCTTTTCCTCCTTAAGTCGGTTCCTTTTTCTGGTACTGAGCCAAAGCTCCCTTGCGTGCAGCTTCGGCGCTGGTTCAGCCTTCGTTCCGACCCTGCTTCCCATATTGTATACCACTTCATCCTGAGTCCGAAGGTGCATGTATGTGTATTACACTTGGGAAACATTGTTAGTCATGTTTTTGAGGACCTTCGGAAGACGAAGGCCCCCGACAGTAGCCCCTCGCAGTATTAATTTGTTATGACAATGAATTCAGACTGCAACATGAACGAAGGCCTTAAGTCGAAGCTCCGAAAAAACACCTACCCTTTGCTAGAATAGCAACAATCAATGACAGACGAGGCCCTCCAAGTTGCAGCGTGCTAGGCGTATAAATATGAACTCACACCGGCATCATTTGATATGCTATTTCTGTCATTTGCATTATTTTCTCAAACTTTTAGCTCTTGCTTACTAGCGCTCGCTAGATTTTCAAGCTTTGGATAAAAGACACAGTTTCACCATGTCTGGAGAAAAAAATGTCCAAAGAAAAGAAGGTTGTTGCGGAGACGAAGCTGGTTGAAGAGACGAAGCTATTTGAGGAGAAGAAGGTTGTGGATCCTTATGTTGCTGGATTTGTTGAGTCGATGGCAAATACAAACACAGAGAAGATCACTAAAGAGATACTGGAAGGTTTATCTGAAGATACTGGTGACAGCGATAGCTATGATGTGGAAAGCAGGGATGAGGATTCTGAAGATCGGCCCTGGCGACCAAGCCATTCTGTCTTCGGAAAATCAACCATTAAACAGAGTCATCTTGATAACATGACAGTAAGGTACTTTCAGGACATGTCTATTGTGAGGGCTGGCAGAGACAACAACGTCCCTGCCCCTGAGGAAAACGAAGTTGTAATATACTGAAGCTTCTTCAAGGCTGGACTTCGGTTCCCTTTGAGCAAGTTTGTAGTTGAAGTGCTGAAAATCTACCAGATCTTCCTTCATCAGATCACCCCCGAAGCTCTAATGAGGATGGGGGTTTTGTCTAGGCAGTAAGGAGTCAAGGGCTAGAGCCAAGCGCAAAGTGCTTCTACAGTATGCATGAACTTTTATATGAGACGAAGGTCATTGGCAAAGAACAGTACCACAACAACTTTGGTTGTTATGGATTTATCGCTCGCCCCAATGCAAGCCACCCGGTGCCAACATTTCGGAAGAGATGGCCCGGAGCCTGGATGGAAGAATGGTTTTATGTTAAGAATGATTTAAAAGCAAGGGAAGACATTAAAGAAATCATCATGTGTGGCAGAACCGCCCGAATTATTCCAACTTAAGTGCCTAAGTCCCACCTTAAAGGCTAGACCACACTTAAATGGGAATAAAATGTCAGTCCCTCGGATCTAGTCCGACGAGGCCACTAACAGGATCAAGTACCACGTACTCACTCGATGGTGAGGCACAGAGCAAATACAATAAAACATAAGACCATACATTAAGGAGTATTAAATTTATTACAACATCATCGGAGTTTAGCAAAAGCAGTGATCATTATTCGGAATGCAGCGGAATAAAACTAACGGAAAAATAAACGGAGAGATGGGGAAGCCTGTCCCATCAATCCTCATGCTCCTCCTCTGCCGAGGTAGGGTCCCACTCGACTGTCCAACCGGGTGGCAAGATGGACGGCCAAGTCACTCCAGCAACCATGTCCTCCAGAGAACCTGTAAAATTATGCCACAAGCAAGGCTGAGTATACTAATACTCAGCTAGACTTACCCGGTGTGAGGAGTCTACTCCTCTACCTCTAGACATGCAGTTGTTTGGCTGAGGGGTTCGGTTTGCCAAAAAGCGCTAGCTGAGTCTAAAATCAAGTTTTAGCTTTTCAGTTTTAGTGTTACTCTCTTAAGACTAAATGTGTACCTATCTAATCATACATGGTATCAAGCATTTAGCAATCAACATCTTTTGCCAAGTAAACACATTTCCACTTGTTACTCAATGTAGCAGCATGGATCAAGCAGTCTCATTAGCTGCGAAAAGCAGACGATTCGAATCGAGTTTCAACCTTGCAAGGTAAACCTAAACATACGACGTGGTGAGGCACTCCGTCCCCACACACATCAACCGTCCCCATCGATTCCCCGTCAATGGAACAGGGCTCACCGCCTTGGCGTACAATGCCTCACTGACCCCGACTGCCGTCGTGCAGTGACCACACTTGTACCCACCATAACCGGAATGGGAGACCACATCTCAGGTCGTGTGAGGGGCAAAGTCTGTGGGCAGGTTCACTCAGGTACTAGTTTTACCGATTTACCATATTTCTCGGCATATGTTTAGTACGTTCAAACGCTTGACACACGGTACCACACCTTAATCCTTATTCCAATTTCAGTCTCGTAGACAACCAATCCCCATGGATTGTTGTCCACGGACCAACATCATTACGATATGAAAATGGATACAACCAATTCCTGACCTCGCGCGAGTGTTAGAAAAATCACTCGACTTCTACCGAGATCCCTAAATTAGCAAAGCAGCTACTCGACGTAGCATACTAGTATCCATCACAAGGGAAAACCTGAGTTCATGCAACAAAGGTTTCAGTCAACTCCTACACTTAAGTGCACAGTACAAGCCTACAAACATTAAGTGCAGTAAAATAGCATATAGAATAGGTTATGCATAAACCGGGGCTTGCCTTCCAAAGCTGGGGCAGGAGGATCCTCGACGGCAGGCTCTGGAGCTGGCTCCGAGGCTACCTCCTGAGTAACTTCTTGCTCCGGAACGATGTACTCCCCGTCAGCGAGATTACAGTCTATCGAATGCAATGAATAAGATAGATGCATATTAATGACATGGTAATTTGTAACGGCCATGCACAGTAAAATAGTACTAAGTTTAGTGATACTCTAGGGTCTCCTTTGTGTATATTTAAGGGTTTTATATCTTCATATTTGGGATTTTCAATGAACTTACACCCTTTAATTATATTTTTATGTCTCCTGAGATCCTTGGAAGGTTTTGGTCGTACATTACCTATTCCTCCCAAAAATTCCCTTTTTCTTTCCATGGTGCTCCTTATTAAGCATTTTTTTAACTATCATGGTCAATTAACATTTTCCAAAAATGTTATAAAAATTACAGTGGGTAAACAATTACCTCTGTGGGTTATTCTAGAAGTTTGAGGTTGAAATTAATTCAGATACTACTTGTGCAAAAAATAACAAAAGTAAGGGTAAAAGGGCACTTTACACCATAGCTCTAGTTTTTGTGGGGTTTCTGGTTAAACATTTATTTTTGCTAATATTTCTAGGGAATAATAGGTCTTTGTGTTAAAAATCAGAAAAAAAGGCTTACTGGATATTTAGTTGTGATTTTATAAAGTTTAATGCCAAAAAGGTACTTATAACTAACTTGCTATTTGAAAAACATCAAACAACTGAACTTATATTTTTCCTAGGTTCTTAATAACATATTATGAGTTATCCCAAGGCTTGGGGTGGTTTCTCCTCAGGATTATTTTTCTAAGATTTTCCTAATTTTCATTGTTTTTATAAAATAAAAGGTAATGCATTTCTTTTGTATTAACAGAGGGTCTAACAAAATTTTCCAGTGAACTATGTTGAATAAGTGGGCTAGCAAAAATGTGGTTGCCCCCTGGTTTTTATTTTAAACTATCTTTTCTATTTTCTTTAACTTTGGGGTAAAAAGAGTTTAAATGGTAAACCCTCCCTTAATTTGGTGTACTGAGAGGTGTACTATTTTTAAACAGATTAGGGAGTGGTTAAGTGCTTCTCTGATTTTTCTTAACCCCAGTCTAACAGTGTAACTATTTTTCCCTCTTTTATTTAGCTTTTGGCCAGAGCACTATTTAATTCAAAACTTTAAATTCTTCTGCAACACTTAGGGGGTTTTGCATTTTTCCTAAGTAGTTCTCATTATTTAGAACCTGGAAAAATTGGTTTGACTAAATTTAGTTGAATAAAATTGAAGTTATGAATTTTACAAGCTCTGTTTGTATTTAAATGATAAATGTTTAAAAAGTTTTCTGGAAAACCAGTTTACACCGAGGACCCTGGGCTTTTCCTAAACCAACTCTTTAACTTATGCCCCTGCGCAACTATTCATCTGAGTCACTGACCATTCAAAACCCCCCCTGACTTCTTTTCCTTCTTCCCCGAGGTCCCTCCCCCCTTTTGAACAGTACCCGCGGAAGTAAATAGGGCGGCGCGGCTTACCGGCAGCGAGGGAGGTCCGGCGAAGGGCGGGGTTGGCTCTGGGAAGTCCTTCTGGTCATGCCGAGGTACAGCTCGTCGTCGGTGAAGGCCGGAATCGGCCGGTCCACGTGCGTTGGTGGGCGAGCTCGTCGGCGGCGGGTGCTCCAGCCTATCCACGGCGATGTAGTTCAATCCAAGGTCACGGAAAGCTTCATGGGGTGCTAAAGAGTCTACCCGTGCAAGGAATTGAAGAAAGGCTCACCGTGGAGCCCGGTATACGCTCGCCGGCGATCGGGTGAAGTCCGGTGACCCTGAATCGATGTCTCCGGCGAGGCAGAGCTCGATTCCTTGCTCTGGGAGTTTCACCGAGGCACGTAAAGTCTCTCTCGAGGGTCGGACGGGGCTGGGAATGGCTTGATTGGCCGGTCTACGGTGGTGGGTGCTCGGGCGGCCGCTGGCACGCCGTGTGCAGGGCAAACTCCGGTGATCTTGTGCTCCGGCGAGGTCGAGAGCGAGCAGGGGCGTACAGTTGAAGCCTTGGCTGGCTTTATAGGCGCGAGCACGGGCAGTGGCACGGGTTTGGCTCGGCGTGGCGAGGGGCACTCGGCGTCGGGCGCCGGGCGTGCTCTGGCGAGGTCAGGGCTCGTCGAACACGTGGAGGTTTGTTTCTGCCCGTGTTCTAACGCTTGCTGAGATCGCAAACGTGTGAATCTTGACAAAAATCCTACGCAGACCTTTTCCTGGCACCTAGGGCTATATCTTGTATGTGAGTTCCAATGGCAGATATGCCCTGGCTAGGGAGATATGCGGATGCCAAATCTGGGTTGTCTCACTGTTCACCCTGAGACAAAAGTGATGTCAAATCATGTCTAATGGTTTTGGCTTGGGTTCAAATTTTTCCAGTTGGTTCCTTAGGTGGTTTGGCTCCTTTTTGGTATTCAGACCAAGTGGTTTTGGCGCCATTTACTAAGTGAACACGCCTGATCTTTAGATTAGGGTTCAATTTTGAATTAGAGAAAATTGGAGAGCTCAAGTGTGCTCTCTACTTAAGGAATGGATTTGGGGTCTTTAAGGGGCCTTTTTGTAATGTTTTCCCTCCGCATTTTATAGATTTTAATGTGTACTTTAAACTTTGGTTAAGGGTTAACTCATGATTTGCACATTTGCTTAACCTTTCCCTTAAACTAGGGTTTTGGGAGTTAAGGGCTCAAGAAGGGTCTAGGGTTTAATCTTCTCTTGCCCAAGGTGATAATTGCATAAAAGCTTGGGGTAATGCTTTTGTCATGGACATTCCTTAGCTAACACATTATTCCCAAAGTTTTTAGGTGCTCCTTCTCCTCCACTTAACCACATGAGATAACATGTCATGAATGCAAGTAGGGAGTCAGGGCCTTGGTAACACCTGGGGTGTTACAACCCTCCCCCCTTAAAGGAATTTCGCCCCGAGATTTGGGTAGGGATTCTTTAGAGGGGTACCAAGAAGCTGTGTTTGTGTGTTGTTGTTCCTTTTGTCCAAGTTGTTCTAATTAACGGCTCTTCGAATGTCATTATCTTTGCAACTTCAGAAGGAAGTCCATTTTGATTTCTTTCCACAACTTACTCTACTCTTAACAACTAGGTTTTTCTTATATTTAGATTCAAAGGGAAGGTGGGGGTGGGGTTTTGGATTACGTATCGACTCCTTTGGGCAGAAAGTCGGGGAAGCGAGAACGTAGAAAATCCTCAGTCTCCCACGTAGCCTCTTCTACTGAATGGTGGCTCCACTGAACCTTATACATCTTGATCGACCTTGCCCGAGTTGATCTCTCCTTTTGGTCCAATATCCTGACGGGGTGCTCTTGATAAGACAAGTCTAGTTCTATCTCCAATTCTGGTTCCGGTAGCACTTCCGTGGGAAAGCGGACACACTTTCGTAGCTGTGATACGTGGAACACATCATGAATTGCTGACATATGAGGTGGCAATTTCAATTGATATGCTACAGGTCCACAAGTCTCTTTGATCTCATAGGGCCCGATATAGCGAGGAGATAACTTGCCCTTGATTCCAAATCTCTGAACACCTTTGGTGGGTGACACCTTCAGATAAACGTGATCTCCCACTTCAAACTGTAGAGGCTTCCTCCTCTTGTCATGATAACTCTTCTGTCTGGCTTGAGCAGCTTCTAGGTTCATCTTAATGAATCTGACTTTCTCTTCGGCTTCAAGTACTAGGTCAGGTCCAAAGATTTCCCTCTCTCCAGCTTGTCACCAATTTAGTGGTGTCCTACACCTTCTCCCATACAAGGCCTCGAACGGTGCCATCTTTAGGCTGGATTGGTAGCTGTTATTATAAGAGAATCCTGCCAAGGAAAGGCACTTATCCCAATCCTTACCATAGTGTAGCACACATGCCCTCAACATTTCTTCCAAAATCTGAATCACCCTTTCTGTCTGACCATCTGTTTGGGGATGGTATGCTGAGCTTCTTATTACATGGGTCCCAAGTGATTCTTGCAGTTGCTTCTAGAAACGTGCTACGAACGGTGCTCCTCTGTCTGACACAATAGTCCTTGGTATTCCATGCAATCGAACTATCTGGTCAATATAAATCTCTGCATACTTCTCTGCCCTGTGAGTGGTATGCACTGGCAAGAAATGAGTTGTCTTAGTTAATCTATCCACGATGATCCAAATATAATCGTGGTGTCGGGAGGTATTGGGCAATCCCACAATAAAATCCATACAAATCTCCTCCCATTTCCAAGACTGTATGGGAAGGGGCTGTAAGGTGCTTGCCACCTTCAAATGACTGGCCTTGACTCTTTGGCAAGTGTCGCATTTAGATATATACTTAGCAATTTCCCTCTTCATTCTGGTCCACCAGTACAAAGATCTGAGATCATGATACATTTTGTTACTGCCGGGGTGCATGGAGAATTTGGAAAGATGAGCTTCATCTAATATTTTCTTTCTGAGCTCGGGATTTTTAGGAACAACCAATCGGTCTCCAAACCATAGGATTCCCTTGCTGTCCTGACGAAAGCATTTGTACTTATCCACCTTTTGTTCGAGCATATCCTTGATGACTTGAACACCCATGTCACCAATCTGTGCCATGACTATTTGTTCATGTAACGTGGGCTCCACTGAGATATAACTCAAGGTACCTGAAGAAATAACTTCTAGGTTCAACTTGCATAACTCGTCACACAGAGTGGCAATCTTGGAATCCATACTCACACAGTTGCACTGGGCCTTCCGGCTTAAGGCATCTGCCACAACATTGGCCTTGCCAGGATGGTAATGCACTTCCAAATCATAGTCCTTGATTAATTCCAACCATCTTCTCTGCCTCATATTAAGATCTGCCTGAGTAAAAATATATTTGAGACTCTTGTGATCAGTATAGATATTACAATGAGCTCCCATCAAGTAATGTCTCCAGATCTTCAGAGGATGAACCACGACTGCTAACTCCAGATCATGAGTGGGGTAGTTCTGCTCGTGAGGCCTGAGAGCTCTGGATGCATAGGCAATAACTCGGTTGTCTTGCATCAAGACACATCCCAATCCAGTACCTGAAGCATCGCAATAAACCTCAAAGGGTTTGGTATTGTCAGGCTGGGCTAACACAGGTGCTATTGTCAGATGTTGCCTCAATGCATGGAAAGCATCCTCACATTTCCGACTCCATTCATACTTTACTCCTTTCTTCAACAATTCAGTCATTGGCTTGGCAATCCTGGAGAAATCCGAAATAAATCGCCGATAATACCCTGCCAATCCCAGAAAACTCTGGATCTGCCGTACAGTGGTAGGAGGTTTCCAATCCATCACTTCTTGTACTTTCTCAGGATCAACTGATACCCCATCCTGAGAAATGGTGTGACCCAAAAATTTGATTTCCCTCAACCAAAAATCACATTTGGACAACTTAGCATAAAGACGATGATCGCGCAGCCTCTGAAGTACTGTATGCAAGTGCGTAGTATGCTCCTGTTCATTCCTTGAATATACCAGAATGTCATCAATGAAAACCACCACAAACTTATCCAGTTCTGGCATAAATACGAAGTTCATCAAATACATGAAATAGGCCGGGGCATTGGTCAGCCTGAAAGACATCACCAAGTACTCATAAAGCCCGTATCTGGTAGAGAAAGCCGTCTTCGAAATATCATTGGCCCTGATCTTGATCTGATGGTAGCCGGAGTGAAGATCTATCTTGGAAAATACCTTGGCTCCCACCAATTGATCAAACAATACATCAATGTGGGGCAATGGATACTTATTTTTTATTGTCACCGCATTGAGAGGGCGGTAATCAACACACAATCTAAGACTCTCATCCTTCTTCTTTACGAACAAGGCTGGACATCCCCATGGCGAAGTGCTTGGGCGAATGAATCCTTTGTCCAGCAACTCTTGTAACTGCTTTTTCAATTCTGCCAATTCTGCTGGAGGCATCCTATAGGGTCTCTTGGATATAGGTGCAGTCCTAGGTTGCAACTCAATTGCAAACTCTATGTCTCTGTCGGGTGGCATCCCTGGCAATTCATCTGGGAAAACATCTGGGTACTCACAGACCACTGGGATTCTCTCGACAGGTGACTCTATCATGGCTAAGGCACAAGAACGGGTACAACCCTGGTCGGGTAGGTACAGGGTGATCTCTCCATCCAGTGGGGAGTGGATCTCTATGGCTCTGGCTGCGACATCAATTACCGCATGGTGTCGTGATAACCAATCAGTCCCCAGGATGATATCCACACTATCCAATCCCATGATTAGGAGAGTGGTTTTAAATATGAAGCTACCCAACCTTATTGGTACGTGTCTATTGATTTGATAGGTGGAAACCCTGCCTCCTGGTGTAGAAATTGTGATACCCCCATTGGTGTGGTGAAAACGTAACTGACATTTGGCGCTGATGAAGCTGTGTGATGCACCAGAATCGAAAAGAATGACTGCAGGCAAATTTAAAACGGAGAAGATACCAGTTAAGACAGGTGCTCCCTCTGGAATGTCAGCCAATGTGGTGAAGTTCAGCCTGCCTTGCCTCACTTGTACCTTCTGCCTCTTGCCTTGGTTCTGATTGGAATTCTGTCCCTGCCTCTGCTGGTTCCTGGGGCAATTCTTGGCATAATGCCCAGTGTTACCACAAGTGAAACATCTGTTGTCATTGGCCTGACGGTACTGCTGTTGTGGCTGATTGTTCCTCTGAACTGGGGGTTGAGAGCGGTTGGATGCCTGCGGCTGCTGCTGCTGTGGTCGGATCACCCAACGTCCTTGCTGCTGCTGAGGTCCCCTGTTCTGAGTGTCAGATACAATCCTAAAGCGCTGAGGCTGAGTTGAAGGTCCTGCCACATGGGTCTTTCTCTTCTTTTCTGCCTGACGGGCTGTGATGCAGTCCTCCTAGGAAATGGCCATGTTGACTAACTCATTGTAGTTGTTGGCCCTGACTGTATTGAGACGGTCACGGAGCTTAGTACTGAGGCCCCTCCTGAACCTGTCCCTCTTCTTCTCATCAGTGTCTGCATGATAGCCCGCATACTGACACAGATCATTGAAAGCCTGAGCGTACTGCAACACAGTACGATTCCCCTGAGTGAGTGCCAGAAACTCATTGAGTTTGCGGTCCATGATGCCTGCCGATATGTGATGCCCTCTGAACGCTGCCTTGAACTCTCTCCATTCCACCACGTGGTCAACTGGCTGCATAGCGAGGAAGTGATCCCACCATGTCCGCGCGGGTCTGCGAAGCTGCTGGGTGGCGAACCGGACCTTAGCCACATCTGAACAAACCCCATTTAGCAGTGGGAATTTGGATTCCACTACCCTGAGCCATACATCAGCATCAAGTGGATCCTCTGCCCGAGTGAACAACGGCGACTGAGTGCTGAGGAACTCCTGATAAGTGGCAGCTGCTGGGGGACGCTGATGGTGATCACCACCACCATACTGCTGAGGTGGCGGCTGATGCTGAGCCAACTGTCGCAGAATCTCATTCTACTGAGCCATCAGTTCTTGCATGGTAGGAGGCAGTGGCGGTGGTGGAGGAATGCGCTCAGTCTGTCCACGGCGTGCTCTTCCTGCCATCTGAAAATTTAGGAGGCTCTTATTATCATATTTCTGATATCAGGGTTCATACATGGTAAAACATTTGAAAAGACAAGGTTTGCAGAATGCCAACATTTTTCTTGCATTTTCCATAAAAGAGACGACATGACATAAACTTCCTTCATAAAGGTTGACATCATCCACCATCCATAATTCCAAAAGAGTTTGTTACGATTACATCAGTGATCAAAAGACTCAACTCTGTCTAGCCTAGTACCCCAAGGGTGCAAAAGCTAACCTAGCCTCGAGGAGTTCTACCGCCACACACTTCTAACCCTAAACCTGCAACCTAGTCAGCAAACGAGGCAACGCTTGACTCGGGCGAAGGTGGTCTCCCTGAGCCAGCAGTGTCTAGGCTAGATGTAGGTTCCGGCTCCACTCCTCCCTCGATGTCAACATCCTCGTCGGCCTCCATGTCCTGAATCTCCTGATGGTGCATATCCAAGTGCTGGTTAGCCTCCTCGAGTTGTTGTTGAGTGTTTATCAGCTGATCCTTGAGAACCTCAATGGTGTTCTCCCTGGCTCCCACTAGCTCCTCAAGCTCCTGGATCTGGTTGGCCATTTGTTCCACCTGCAGGTCCTTTTCCACCATCTCAGTGGACATGTCTACCACAAGTTCCTATATGTTATCTAGGGTGATCTTGGTAGCCTCCACCAAGGCCATTAGCTGAGACATTGCCTCTCCTCGCATCGCTTGCAGTTGGTATAGGGCATTCATGCATCGCACTGTGAGGTGAGCGGTCTGCCCTGGGTATAGAGCCCACACATCCTTGGCATGCTCCACTCGATCTTTCCACATTGGGTCGTCCTCCTTTTCAGCGGAGAACAAATCAATGGGGTGAGTGGACAGCTCCAAGGGGTGAAAGCCACAAAAGGTCGTCAGCCCGTGGAGAGCAATTGCCTCGATAGTGTCTTCAGCCCGGTATCCGAAAGACTCGGAGCCCAACGAACGCCAGCCTGGCTGTAAGGGATGAGGCTCCAAGGTCATCCTCACCCTACAGCGGGGTACCTGGTGCTCCTCGAACAGCTGCACCCCGTACTGGGGAGGCATCGTATAACTGGCTCCCTGCAGTACCTCCCACAAGATGCGAGGAAAACCCTCTCGTGCCAGTCCGTCCGTGTGGGAATGTGTGTTCCCTCCTTCCGAGGATCCGTGAGAAGTCATCTGTGTACGGGTAAGCGTAAGCGAAAAAGAAAAAGAATTATAAAAATAAAAGGGGGTTTAATGCTCGGCCATTCGAAGGTTACGATAAGGTCACAGAGTGTACTTAATCTTTCATTATCATGTATTTTAAAGTTCTTACCCAATTACCAAGTGGTTTAAATAAAGGATGCATGCATGCTCGTCCTAAACGACCTCACATCAACTTAGAGGGAATAGGGAAAATCCCCATCCCTTATAGTAGCCTATAGGGCATATTCAAATAGCCACCTAGCTACCCATCTAGCATCCTAAGGCTTCACGCTCTATGTTCATCCATATCGCCTTACTGATCTATCCAACATGGGTTTCTAACATGTTTTACTTTTCAAAAAGGATGGTAATTACGGTTTATCGATTCCTCTGTGGTGGTACAAGCTCTGATACCAGCTATAGCGAAACCGCCCGAATTATTCCAACTTAAGTGCCTAAGTCCCACCTTAAAGGCTAGACCACACTTAAATGGGAATAAAATGTTAGTCCCTCGGATCTAGTCCGACGAGGCCACTAACAGGATGAAGTACCACGTACTCACTCGATGGTGAGGCACTGAGAAAATACAATAAAACATAAGACCATACATTAAGGAGTATTAAATTTATTACAACATCATCGGAGTTTAGCAAAAGTAGTGATCATTGTTCGGAATGCAGCGGAATAAAACTAACGGAAAAATAAACGGAGAGATGGGAAAGCCTGTCCCATCAATCCTCATGCTCCTCCTCTGCTGAGGTAGGGTCCCACTCGACTGTCCAACCCGGTGGCAAGATGGACGTCCAAGTCACTCCAGCAACCATATCCTCCAGAGAACCTGTAAAATTATGCCACAAGCAAGGCTGAGTATACTAATACTCAGCTATACTTACCCGGTGTGAGGAGTCTACTCCTCTACCTCTAGACATGCAGCTGTTTGGCTGAGGGGTTCGGTTTGCCAAAAAGCGCTAGCTGAGTTTAAAATCAAGTTTTAGCTTTTCAAGTTTTAGTGTGACTCTCTTAAGACTAAATGTGTACCTATCTAATCATACATGGTATCAAGCATTTAGAAATCAACATCTTTTGCCAAGTAAACACATTTCCACTTGTTACTCAATGTAGCAGCATGGATCAAGCAGTCTCATTAGCTACGAGAAGCAGACGATTCGAATCGAGTTTCAACCTTGCAAGGTAAACCTAAACATACAACGTGGTGAGGCATTCCGTCCCCACACACATCAATCGTCCCCATCGATTCCTCGTCAACAGAACAGGGCTCACCGCCTTGGCGTACAATGCCTCACTGACCCCGACTGCCGTCGTGCAGTGACCGCACTTGTACCCACCATAACCGGAATGGGAGACCACGTCTCAGGTCGCGTGAGGGGCAAATCTGCGGGCAGGTTCACTCAGGTACTAGTTTTACCGATTTACCATATTTCTCGGCATATGTTTAGTACGTTCAAACGCTTGACACACGGTACCACACCTTAATCCTTATTCCAATTTCCATCTCGTAGACAACCAATCCCCATGGATCGTTGTCCATGGACCAACATCATTACGATATGAAAATGGATACAACCAATTCCTGACCTCGCGCGAGTGCTAGAAAAATCACTCGACTTCTACCGAGATCCCTAAATTAGCAAAGCAGCTACTCGACCTAGCATACTAGTATCCATCACAAGGGAAAACCTGAGTTCATGCAACTAAGGTTTCAGTCAACTCCTACACTTAAGTGCACAGTACAAGCCTACAAACATTAAGTGCAGTAAAATAGCATATAGAATAGGTTATGCATAAACCGGGGCTTGCCTTCCAAAGCTGGGGCAGGCAGATCCTCGACGGCAGGCTCTGGTGCTGGCTCCGGGGCTACCTCCTGAGCAACTCCTTGCTCCGGAACGAGGATGTACTCCCCGTCAGCGAGATTACAGTCTATCGAATGCAATGAATAAGATAGATGCATATTAATGACATGGTAATTTGTAACGGCCATGCACAGTAAAATAGTACTAAGTTTAGTGATACTCTACGGTCTCCTTTGTGTATATTTAAGGGTTTTATATCTTCATATTTGGGATTTTCAATGAACTTACACCCTTTAATTATATTTCTATGTCTCATGAGATCCTTGGAAGGTTTTGGTTGTACATTACCTATTCCTCCCAAAAATTCCCTTTTTCTTTCCATGGTGCTCCTTATTAAGCATTTTTTTAACTATCATGGTCAGTTAACATTTTCCAAAAATGTTATAAAAATTACAGTGGGTAAAGAGTTACCTCTGTGGGTTATTCTAGAAGTTTGAGGTTGAAATTAATTCAGATGCTACTTGTGCAAAAAATAACAAAAGTAAGGGTAAAAGGGCACTTTACACCATAGCTCTAGTTTCTGTGGGGTTTCTTGTTCAACATTTATTTTTGCTAAGATTTCTAGGGAATAATAGGTCTATGTGTTAAAAATCACAGAAAAAGGCTTACTGGATATTTAGTTGTGATTTTCTAAAGTTTAATGCCAAAAAGGTACTTATAACTAACTTGCTATTTAAAAAATATCAAACAACAAAACTTATATTTTTACTAGGTTCTTAATAACATATTATGAGTTATTCCAAGGCTTGGGGTGGTTTCTCCTCAGGATTATTTTTCTAAGATTTTCCTAAGTTTTCATTGTTTTCATAAAATAAAAGGTAATGTATTTCTTTTGTATTAACAGATGGTCTAACAAAACTTTCCAGTGAACTATATTGAATAAGTGGGCTAGCAAAAATGTGGTTGCCCCCTGGTTTTTATTTTAAACTATCTTTTCTATTTTCTTTAACTTTGGGCTAAAAAGAGTTTGAATGGTAAACCCTCCCTTAATTTGGAGTACTGAGGGGTGTACTATTTTTAAATAGATTAGGGAGTGGTTAAGTGCTTCTCTGATTTTTCTTAACCCCAGTCTAACAGTGTAACTATTTTTCCCTCTTTTATTTAACTTTTGGTCAGAGCACTATTTAATTCAAAACTTTAAATTCTTCTGCAACACTTAGGGGGTTTTGCATTTTTCCTGAGTAGTTCTTATTATTTAGAACCTGCAAAATTGGTTTGACTAAATTTGGTTGAATAAAACTGAAGTTATGAATTTTACAAGCTTTGTTTGTATTTAAATGAGAAATGTTTAAAAGGTTTTCTGGAAAACCAGTTTACACCGAGGACCCTGGGCTTTTCCTAAACCAACTCTTTAACTTATGCCTCTACACAACTATTCATCTGAGTCACTGACCATTCAAAACCCCCCTGACTTCTTTTCCTTCTTCCCCGAGGTCCCTCCCCCCTTTTGAACAGTACCCGCGGAAGTAAATAGGGCGGCGCGGCTTACCGGCAGCGAGGGAGGTCTGGCGAAGGGCGGGGTTGGCTCCGGGAAGTCCTTGCGGTCACGCTGAGGTACGGCTCGTCGTCGGTGAAGGCCGGAATCGGCCGGTCCACGTGCGCAGGCGGGCGAGCTCGTCAGCGGCGGGTGTCCGGCCTATCCACGGCGATATAGTTCAATCCAAGGGCATAGGAAGCTTCATGGGGTGCTAAAGAGTCTACCCGTGCAAGGAATTGAAGAAAGGCTCACCGTGGAGCCCGGTCTACGCTCGCCGGCGATCGGGTGAAGTCCGGTGACCCTGAATCGATGTCTCCGGCGAGGCAGAGCTCGATTCCTTGCTATGGGAGTTTCATCGAGGCACGTAGAGTCTCTCTCGAGGGTCAAATGGGGCTGGGAATGGCTTGATTGGCCGGTCTACGGTGGTGGGTGCTTGGGCGGCCGCTAGCACGCCGTGTGCAGGGCAAACTCCGGTGATCTTGTGCTCCGGCGAGGTCGAGAGCGAGCGGGGGCGTACGGTTGAAGCCTTGGCTGGCTTTATAGGCGCGGGCGCGGGCAGTGGCACGGGTTTGGCTCGGCGTGGCGTGGGGCGCGCGGGGTCGGGCGCCGGGCGTGCTCTGGCGAGGTCAGGGCACGTCGAACACGTGGAGGTTTGTTTCTGCCCGTGTTCTAACGCTTGTTGAGATCGCAAACGTGTGAATCTTGGCAAAAATCCTGCGCAGACCTCTACCTAGCACCTGGGGCTATCTCTTGTATGTGAGTTCCAATGGCAGATATGCCCTGGCTAGGGAGATATGCGGATGCCAGATCTGGGTTGTCTCACTATTCACCCCGAGACAAAAGTGATGTCAAATCGTGTCTAATGGTTTTGGCTTGGGTTCAAATTTTTCCAGTGGGTTCCTTAGGTGGCTTGGCTCCTTTTTGGTATTCAGACCAAGTGGTTTTGGCGCCATTTACTAAGTGAACACGCCTGATCTTTAGATTAGGGTTAAATTTTGACTTAGAGAAAATTGGAGAGCTCAAGTGTGCTCTCTACTTAAGGAATGGATTTGGGGTCTTTAAGGGGCCTTTTTGTAATGTTTCCCCTCTGCATTTTATAGATTTTAATGTGTACTTTAAACTTTGGTTAAGGGTTAACTCATGATTCGCACATTTGCTTAACCTTTCCCTTAAACCAGGGTTTTGGGAGTTAAGGGCTCAAGAAGGGTCTAGGGTTTAATCTTCTCTTGCCCAAGGTGATAATTGCATAAAAGCTTGGGGTAATGCTTTTGTCATGGACATTCCTTAGCTAACACATTATTCCCAAAGTTTTTAGGTGCTCCTTCTCCTCCACTTAACCACATGAGATAACATGTCATGAGTGCAAGTAGGGAGTCAGGGCCTTGGTAACACCTGGGGTGTTACATCATGCGCCCCATCTGGTCCCACTTTGGCCTCTGAAGGCCGAAGGTAGAAATTTATGACATTGTCGAAGCGTGTCAGAAGGCTTTCAGCACTATGTGCTCCTTTATTGGCACAAGAGATTTAATTCAAGAGCACATAGCCTTCAGGGTATGGCCACTTGTGGAGAGCTGGGAGATGCCGAAAGAGACCACTGCCGACTCTAGTGAAGGTGGTTTAGTCCGATTAAAATATACCTTCAGATTCGGGGAGAAGTTTGATGAGCCGAACGATGACTGGCTGAAGTGTATTGAAGCTACTAGCGACGAGCTACTTGGGGCATACTCCAAGGCCGAGGATAATGCATTGTCCGCAGCTTTTGGGGGTCAAAAGAAGAAAAGATTGAACAGGGTATTTGATGCTATTGGTTTCGTATACCCTGATTATCGCTACCCACTGCGAGGGCAAGGAAAAAAGAGGAAGATTGCCGCTCCGGTCATCACAGCCGAGCCGAAGGGCAAGAAGATGAAGGTTCTGACTCACCGGCCACGCTATATTGAACCGACCGTGATACCTGAATTTGGTGAAGGGACCTCTAAAGCTACCAAAACAAAAGAAATTGTTCCGACTGCGTAGATCACTGAAGAGCCGACTGTAATGGCGAAGGTGCTTACAGTCAAGCTAGTTGAGACGAAGATTGGTAGGGCTAAAGAGCCAAAGATTGAAGAAATAGTGAAAATGTCAGAAATTTTGAGCCCTCCAACAAAGGCAACACTACCGAAGGTACAAAAGGCTTCTGCCGCAACTCCCAAGAGGAGGAGGATGGCGAATGTGCTGGATGTTGTGCTGGAAATGACGAAGGCCTTGAGTCCTGCTCTTACAAAGAAAGTCGCTCCAACTAAAACCGAAGCTAGGCAAGCAGAAACTGAAACTAGGCAAGCAGAAACCGAAGCTGCACTAATTCAAGCTGAAACCGAAGCTGGGCCTTCATTGTCCATCACGACAAAGCTTGCCGCATCTGAAGAAAAGGCGACAGAGCAAATCTCATCTGAAAAGATCGAAGCTCCTGCTCCCGAAGCTTCGAACAAAGACATTGACTATATTATTCGTCATGCTTTGGGAAAAGAACTATCCCAAGAAGAAATGCTAGAAGCACGACACTATGCCCAAAAATTGAAATATCCGAAGGGGGCGTTAGTGTTCAATGGTAGTGGCGAAGAAGATTTTCTGTACTGTCTCCCAGATAACAATGAAATATCCGTTTGCCGGGAGATAGGTAAAAGCATCGGATTCCCGAAGCTGGAAGACGGCCTTTCGATTTTATCGAAGGATGAACTTGGTGACAGCCTAGCATACAATAGCATAAAGGTATGAAAGTTAACTTTGAATTTTGAAAATGAAGTATTTCATTTGTCATACTCAATTCTTTCCTCCTCTTGCAGGGCTTGATTCTTAGTAATGCCCTTAGGGCGCAGATAAATATTGAAGACGAAGGCTATACGATGGCTCTGAACAACCTTCGTTCAGAGGTGATTGAATTAAGAAACGAAGGTCTTGAAAAAGACAAAATCTTAATTTCTCTGATTAACAAAGTGAAAGAAGACGAAGCTAGCTTCACAGCTCAAGCCGAAGCTCAAAAGATTGAAATTGAAGACCTTCGGAGGCAACTGGCCGAAGCTAAAGAAAAATGCGCACTTGCAAAAGCTAACCAAGAAATCAGTGAATATTGGAAAAATCATCTAGATAAGAATGTTGAAGAACTTCGCACATCCAAGGAAAGGTGTTTTGAAAAATCATTGGATTGCGTAAATAAAATAAAAGCTAGATTCGCCAAAGTGGGTGCCTACTCCTCTGAAGAAAATTTCATACGAGGCGACCCCGAAGGTATTATTGAATGGATAAGTGGAGAAGTCGAGACCTTCGAAGAAATTTTGAGTGATCGCGGGGATATTTGCGTGTTTTCCGGTGCGCGTGGAATTTCAGCTATCTTGGA
This sequence comes from Zea luxurians, assembly GCA_029449295.1. Taxonomy (NCBI): domain Eukaryota; kingdom Viridiplantae; phylum Streptophyta; class Magnoliopsida; order Poales; family Poaceae; genus Zea; species Zea luxurians. The sequence continues at coordinate 135,978,227 of JAOPSE010000001.1, read as the reverse complement.
GAAGGCGGGATGTGATCACATCAAGACCATGGCCTAGGCCGAAGCTGCCTTCTCCGTAGATGATACAAAGGTTCCTTCAACTGAAGCAAGCTTGATGGGCGGGAGATTTTACAATGATATCTGGGTGAATGGTGGCCGAGAGATGGCCCATGAAATTATAAAGAAAAGTGAAAAAGACACCCATGACGCCCGAGTAGAAGCAAGACAAGCTGAAGAAGCTGCAGAGTGCGAAAACGTATAGGTATTGTTTCTTGGCTTTTAGCTTCAGCATTTGTTTTTATGGCTTCAGACTGATTAACTTTTTCCTACTTCAGCTGAATTATCTTCGCCGCCGGAACCGTTCGATTCCCTAGCGGATCCAGAGATGAAAGAAGCGCTGGATATTATAAACATGGCTGAATCCGTTGTTGTTGAAGTTGTTAACAAATTACTGCACGAAGTTGCAGAGAAAGTCCTTAAAGAGGAATAGCACTTATTGTAAAAACATTTTGAGATGGTCAATATATGAGACACTAGAATGGTCATTGTACCTTTATTGTAACAAGACTATAATATTTGATGTGTGTAGCTTTGAATTGAATATGTAAATTATTGTAATTCATTCCTTTGCGATGCATGAAACTTTATATAGATACGGTTTTTGAGCCTTCGGCGAAAAAACACCTTCCCTTCTTTTCATGCTTCGTAAAGAAAAAGATCCATGATTCGTAAAAATATCCATGCTTCGCAAAAAGGGATCCCTTCTTTTGCGACAAGGCTGATGAAGTTGTATTTCCCGAAGTCTGCTTCGTGCCTTAGCACATTTTCAAATTTGCGAAGCACTCGCCGAAGATCAACTCTGTGTTCGATTCTCGTGTCATTGATGCAATATGATGTATAATGTGATGCTATGCGGAATGATGTGATCATATGATGCAAAATGATGTTGATGCCGAAGACACACACCCACACGCCCACATTGGAACACACAAGCTCTACATCCCCTTAGGAACGTCTTTTGAGCCTTCTTCACCGTTTATTTTTCGGTGTTCACCGTTTATTTTTCGGTGTAAGTTCTGCATCCCCTTAGGAACGTCTTTTGAACTTCTCCGCCTTCTATTTTGGCGATATAAGTTCTACATCCGCTTAGGAACGACTTTTGAACTTCTTCGCGTTATATTTCGGCGGTATTTGGCTCTGCATTCCCTTTGGAACGACTTTTGAGCAGAAAACTTACGCTGCGCTCCCTTAGGAACGACTTTTTTGTAGCTTCGGCAATTTTAGCTCTGCATTCCCTTTGGAACGACTTTTGAGCTTCGACAATTTTTTAGCTTCGTAAGTCTGTGAAGAAGATATATTCCGTCTTGATAGAAGCAAAATAATTACAAGAATTTAAAACTAAATTTACATTGCTTGTTCCTTATTGAAAAAACAAAATGACATAGAACATAAAAGTATTTCAGAGGCAGGATATCGCTCAATAAATGTGCTTTGATTCTGGCACAGTACTGTTGACTGTACGAGCTTCGGATTCCTCCCTGAATTCACGTTGTTGTTGGGAGTGCTGGCGCCCTTCTGGCTGCTGGCTTCGAGAATAGGTAGGTTGCAGTGGTGGTGGTGGTGGGAGCTGAGGCCAAGAAGCCTATGAATGGCTAGCCGAAGCAACATAAGCTGCAGGATGATTGCCCACATATTCTAGTATGTAGGGAGAGTGGCACGAAGCGGTTTGTAAGACCTGCTTCGGCTGATTCTGCCGAGCTTCGGCTTCTGCAATCTCCTTTTGCTTCAGAATAGTGATTTCGCACATTCTTGTAGTATGGCCTTTGTCCTCACCACATAATAAGCAATAGATTTTCCTAGGTTGATCCCCATATCTTCCTCTGAAGCCCCTGGCGCCTCTGCCCCTTGGAGCTGGCGTCCTGAAGGAGCTTTGTTGCTACCCTGAAGACTGTGAGGTGTATTGTGGCCTCTGAAGCTGGCTTCCTTTGTCGTCATTCTGACTGGAGCTGTGGATTGATCTGACATGCCTAGGGTGGATTCTTCCTCCAAAGCCCCTGGTCATCTCAGAGAATCTGTAAGCTTCCTCCCTTCTTTGGCGAAAGTCGTTGTCAGCTCGGATGTACTCATCCATTTTCTAAAGCAGCTTCTCTAGAGTCTGGGGTGGCTTCCTGGCGAAGTATTGAGCCGTAGGTCCTGGCCGAAGACCCTTGATCATGGCCTCAATGACAATTTTATTGGGCATTGTGGGCGCTTGTGCTCTTAGTCGCAATAACCTTCAGACATACGCCTGAAGGTATTACTCATGATCTTGCGTGCACTGGAACAAGGCCTGATAAGCTGTTACTGGCTTCGTCTGAAAGCCTTGGAAACTGGTAACCAGCATGTCCTTGAGCTTCTGCCACGACGTGATTGTCCCTGGCCGAAGGGAAGAATACCATGTCTGGGCTACGTTCTAGACTGCCATGACGAAGGACTTTGCCATGACAGCTGCATTGCCTCTGTATGAGGATATTGTTGCCTCAAAGCTCATCAAAAATTGTTTTGGGTCCGAGTGCCCATCGTACATGGGTAGCTAGGGTGGCTTGTAGGATTGTGGCCATGGGATAGCCTGCAATTCTACTGCCAAGGGAGAAGCATCATCAAAAGTAAAGGTATCATGAATAAAATCATCGTACCATCCATCTTCGTTGAATAAGCCCTCTGGACGAAGCTCCCTGTGTTGGGGCCTTCGATCTTGATCATCTTGAGCAAGATGACGCACTTCCTCAATAGCTTCATCGATCTTCCTTTGAAGATCGGCCAGCCGAGCCATCTTCTCCTTTTTCCTTTGCACCTGTTGGTGGATGATTTCCATGTCCCTAATCTCTTGGTCAACCTCCTCCTCCTGGAATGTTGGACTAGTGACCTTTCTCTTCTGGCTTTGAGCCAATCGGAGAGTGAGAGTCTCCTGGTTTGTGTGCAGTGGCTGCAGTGCAGCCCCTAGCGTTGTTATCTTCTTCGGCGGCATGACGAAGATTGATGCTTTGCCGAAGGTTGTGGAAGTGAGTACACCGGAGGTGGGCGCCAATGTTGGGGACTTGTTCTCAAATGCTTCGGCTTGACAGGAGGCAAAGGTACAAGCGTGAAGCACGAGCGAGTACAAGTCAGCGTGAACAATACGGGGGTATTGTTTATTTATTTATAGGCACAGGGTGCAGCCTATGTGAAATTACATTTATGCCCTTCATGTTTACTATTGACTTAAGAACAATCTGTTGGGAACTAGATAGCCTTTTCCTCCTTAAGTCAGTTCCTTTTTCTGGTATTGAGCCAAAGCTCCCTTGCGTGCAGCTTCAGCGCTTGTTCAGCCTTCGTTCCGACCCTGCTTCCCATATTGTATACAGCTTCATCCTAAGTCCGAAGGTGCCTGTATGTGTATTACACTTGGGAAACATTGTTAGACATGTTTTTGAGGACCTTCGGAAGATGAACGCCCCCAACAGTACACATTTTTCGAACCATTGTAAAATTCACTAACCAATGACAATGAAAATAGGTGAAAATCCGACCAAGCGAAAAATCTTGCACAATCCTGTAATTGAGAAATACTCATTCAGTTATTAATAAAATAAAGATAATAGAGTGAATATCGAATCTATAGGATGGATTAACTCATTGTCAGCATTTATTAGATATACAACCAGTCTTAGTAAAAGTTTAATCTAAGTTTTATTTGGACTTATTTCTATGAAACATCAATATATTTAATAACTTGACATGTTAATTACGAAGAGAAGGATAGAGAGAGTTTCACAAACTTTTATATAGATGAAACATATTTCTACCGTTAGGATTGAAAGCATCTAGGCTCCTAGTTGTTTTTGGTAATTAATGGCAACAAAAGATTATTGTAAAATATGTATTTTGTAGCAATAAGGTAGGTTAAGTCACAATGCAGGAAAATAAGTTCAATAAGTAAAAAATACCCCAAACAATGGAAATCGATGAGACGGCTAAGGAAGGATGCTCAAAAGGTCAAGGACTACTGGTTCTAAGTGTCAAAGGAGTTGTTGCACACTTAGTATAGAGTTAGGGCCTTTATTTATTTTTAGTCGTACTATAAATGAGGTTATAGACGAGTAACTTGATCTAGGCTTGTCTACTTCAGTATGGTGGTGCACACTTGAAAAAAACTAGTGCTAGATAACTCATGAGAGCCCATAAAAAGTTTGGAGAGAAAACCAAATTAAAAGCACACTTATGCGATTTTTCACTGTGTTTGGATTTGGTGTGCACCAGACCTTTTTTGTAGAACCACCTTTCCTGCGCGCAAAATAGCAATTAGCACACCTGACGGTTCAGTGAGCCACCGGACCATTATCGCAGAATTCACGTTTTCAGCACAATAGCCTTATGCACTTTGGACCGGTCTAGTATGCCACTGGACCAGTTACACATCAAGGGTTTTGTTTAGACCTTTTAGCCATTGGCGCGGCAGACCAGGTCTGATGTGCATAGTTGGCTCATCGGATCTCTGTGCAGTAACGACTAGTGTGTCAGAACTAGCCGCTGGAGGGGTCTCGCGTACACCTTTTGTCAAACGCGGTTTTAAGGGCAAAACCAAATGCATAACATATGTGTGCCAGGATCTATTTCCACACATATCTTGATGTCACAAGTGTAATATATCAAAGGAACAATGCATAAAAGCGTAATAGAGATTATAATAACATATTACACTTTGAATAGACTTAATGCCTTAACCTTTATTCATCAAAGTACAATGAAACATGGGTATTCTTCCATAGGAAGATGACCGGGGGTATCACTAGACTAGCATCCATCAAATTCACCATCAAAATCTTCATCTACAAACTTCTAATCAAAATTAAACAAGGGTGAGCTCACTTACCGTGGAGGCTCAGCAAGTGGGATAAAGATGCAAGGCTAATAAGGTAAGGTTTAATGTTTAATGCAGTTAGTATTTTAGTTGGTCAATATTTTATTATTAACATCTTATTACTAAGTATAAGTATATACTAAACCCATATTAAACATAAGAAATATTCATCAGCATATATATATATATCATAAATAATCAGTAGCATAAGCTCAATCCACTTGAGCAAAATAGAACACGACATGAGGCTCAATCACTTGAGCGAACCACTTAAGCATACCATTTACACAAAACCGATCATGATTTATTTCCATCTTCATGTTCAATTATCATATGAGGGTTCAGGCCGCTCGTAACCATGAGCATGATTGATATATCAATTTTACACTCTGCAGAGGTTGTACACTTTACCCATGAGTCACTATTCCCTTCTAGCCCGGGTTAGCTAGATCTGTATTCACTTCCGAGGTGAATGGCTAGAGTCTCACTACAAGGCTTCTCCCTAGAGTCCTCGTTATGCGAATGTCAGAAATGACCAAACTGCATAGAGCACATCTGACGTAACCTAATCTTATACCCCATTCTGTAGGAAAAGCATGGGAACTATACCCGTATCCAATCAACCTGAGCTAAAAATATAATAGCATTCTAACACCCAAAATCCTGAATTTGGCATTTGTAAAAGGAATCACAGTAAAGTGTCAGATGAATAATTATACTTTGGAATTTACCCTTCTTAAAATAAATAAATAATACAAAATTTTCAATTTATTAGAATGAGCTATTCCCTTCAAAGATTATATAAAATATTCTTTCATATGTTAGAGTAACTCTTGATAGAGATAATGCCTTTCCATAAAACCAAAACAAATAAGTGAATATTAAATTTTTTTAATGAACCCTTAATTGACTATATATTCAAAATAATGATTTAATAGTGTGTGCGTGGTGTATTTTGAGCATTCGCTTAAAGGAATAACTAATATATATATATATATATATATATATATATATATATATATATATATATATATATATATATATATATATATATATATATATATATATATATATATATAACTTGCATTTGTGTGCTGGAGTTTATGTGGATTATGCATATTTGAATTTGAACCACAAATCCGATTCGAATTTGAAATAGGGATTTGAAGTATGAAAATTGAAAGGAAAAAATAATAATAAAGATAAGAAGCTTACCTTTACTTGGGTCAGTTCTCTCATTCACGGCCCACTTGCGCTCTCAGCCACCTCAGCACAGCTCCAACCACGCGTGTGCCTACCACTGCCTGGTGGAACCCGCTATTTAGCCTCACTCTCGCCCCCGTGAGCTCGTTTACTCTGCCAGGTGGGCCCGCTTGGGCAGCTCATTCTTCTTCATGCAAAACAGAACCAAGCGCAGATTCGCACCGGCATAACAAACCAGTGCAATCCCAGCCGAGCATGTCGCCTCACCCCAATATAAATCTGGATGCCGAGGCACCCTTCCCTTCCAATCCAAACCAATTCCATATGTCGCCGAGGTAGGGGTCGATCGTCAACAGTAACCGAGGGGGAGCTGTGAGCCTCCACACCAATATCCACTGACCACGACAGAAATCGGAGTGATAGGATCGTCCGATGTTCGTCGTAACACCCCGAGGATGACGGTAGTGTTTCTTGGGCCAGAGCATCGACCGGGACCAAGGAATTTCTCGCCGAAATTCATCACCGCCGCGACTCCGCCGCCTGCGTGGTCGTTGACCTTCCTGCGCACCAAACCACGGTACGAGTTCCCTTGATAGCTCCGAGCCAAGTCCGCATCGAGTAGTGTTAGTTGTAACACGGTAATTTCCGGGCAGTGCGGCGCCAATGGCTCGCCGGAGCAAGTACTCCATTGCACATCCCCGTCTCTCCGTGGCCAGTTTCGACCACCACGGGTGCGCCGAATTGGACACCGCTGAAAGTTTCGCATGCCTGACCTCTTTGCGTAGCGCTTGTTCGCAAGGGAGAAAGGCACCTGGGCAGCCAGTGCTGCATACGCCGGCGATGCCCCATCGTGGAATCGCACGAGGCGCCGCCTCGGCCCTGGTCTGGGTAGGGGGGGGGGGGGGGGGGGGGCGGGGGGAACGGTTACTGTTGATCGTGTGATCGATGATGGGGATTGGGTAATCTTGGAGGTTGGCTAGAGTGATCTGGTACCGTCAAATGAGAAAGGCACGGTCCAGATTAGATTGCGTCCTCATTAAATCTGGGCCTTGGATCGCTGATCCAACTACTCACGCTTCGTGCCGGTTTATAATGTTATAGGATCTAATCTCATCCACTGTGTTCAGATTGGACGGCTCCCATACGCTTGTACCCTTCGGTGCATGCAAAATTGTTAGAAGGTCCCTAAGCTTTTCACAAATTAACCCACCGTCCAGGGGAGTTCTAGGAGCATTACAGCTGGGTCCTGTTTTATTCATTTTGAACCTTGAAACCGCTGTTATTGGTGTCCGCAGTCCAAGGTTATCTGAGATATTAAAAATAAATGTAGAAAATGAAGTTAGGTATAAAAATAAACCTAATAATCTAGTAAAATCCATATCTCCTCCGTTTTAGCTCTGATTCAATCCGTTCGAGTTGCATTAGGTTCGTATAAATATTATCTACAAGCTAGTAACCTTATTTTGTTATGTAACATGTTGTCAAAATCGAGCACTTAATTGGTTTAGCATATGTTTAACTAATCCCAGCACATAAAACTTTGGAAACTCATATCTCATTCATTATAACTCCAATTTTAGCCGTTCTCGAACCTACGCTCTCGTAGCAACACATAGAATATTCTTACGTTGTTTGTTCTCATGTTTTGTGTACTGTTATGTTTATGTACTTCTTTCCTATTTGTATGTATTGATATGAGTAGCAGCGAGGTTACGAGTCACCCGAAGACCAATTTGGTGAAGTACCTGGGATCTCAAGTCACACGCAAGTTGTGCCCATGATCACTCTTCTCTACCTAATAATGTTCTCTGGTAATCACTGTGACATGCTCACGTTAATTTGATGGGACCCAATAGGTTTCCCTAGTTTTGTTTATCCCACACCTTGCAGACAAATGAACTGTTGGGTAGACTTGCTATTGCTCTACCTGGTTTTGGGAATTAATGTTACATCTGAATTATGACCATGTTCCAATTTTGTTGTTGTTTTAATTATTGTTCATGACAAGATTATTGTGTTAATTGGAACTTGGAGCTTAACTTGAGACGACAGTGGTACCATAGGGGTGGAATGGGACGCCCTTGGCCATGTAATTAGGAAAGCTAGGGAGAGATTACCTTACCCAAAAAGACAAGCGGGGAGGCGTCGCTGCAGAGTATTGGGAGGTTCTCGGGTCAGACTGTCTGTTTGGCTTTCTGGACGAGGGGTTCATATGCTTCCTTCTTCCTGAAACCATAGCGGGTTTTCTCAAACTAGTGGAACTTTGGAAAGGTCTCGCGGTGGATTGCTAGCCATTCACATTAGAAGCGTCTAAGGGTCTAGCTAACCCTGGCTAATCGGGAAACACGTCTTGTGGGTAAACATGCACAACCTTTGCAGAGTGTAAAACTAGTATATCAGTCGTGCTCCCGGTCAAGAGCGACTCAGGACTCTCGCATGATTAACTTTTGGAACTAAACTTAATATGTCATATGCATTGCATTGTGGGTGTTATTATTAATCGCAATCTCTTATTTAATTGGGTCGGTATCTACTTATACTTAGTAACTGTTAATAAAACTTTGACCAACTTTAAAAGCAATGCTCACCTTTAACCATCTTCTTTGCTAAGCCTTACACTTCATATGAGCCCCCACCGTAAGTGAGATCATGCACATTATTCCCTACAACTTGTTGAGCGATGAACGTATGTGAGCTCACTCTTGTGGTACTCACATCCCCCCAAGTCAAGGACAGGTACCACAGGATATGGAGCATGAAGGATGTTGTGATTAGTTCATGAGAGGGCTAGGTCATCGCCTCCCAGTCAACTATGGTTGCTGGATCGTTGTCTTCTTATGATGTAATTATTTAACTAATTTGTACAGAACTCCATTATATAGTAAAGATGTGTCATTCATTTCTGTACCATGAGTCATCATATGTGTGAGACTTTGTACTAGCACACATTTGATTCGCGCCCGGGTTTGCCCCTTAAATCCGGGTGTGACAGAAGTGGTATCAGAGGAATGTTGATTGTAGGACGTTATCTAGATAGAATTGGACAACCCTTACCTACTTACCTTTGCTACTCTGATTCTTTCTAAACTTACCTTAATCTTTTCTTATCTATTGCTACTTTACTCTGATTACTCTTATCTTGTCTTTCTTAAAACCAAAAGTGGATTTCACACTTTGAAATCTTGTACCTAAAGTGACCTTTAGGAATAGGAGGCCTAATTTTAGGAACAAAAACAAAACTAGTTTTGTAGGTATCTATACGCTTGAATGTTTGTTCTTATGATACCTGTTTGATTTGGTTCTTTGATTGAATGTGATGAGTTGTGGAGTAATGTCCACAATTGCATCTGCATATACATATAGGCATAAAAATGTGTTTATAAGATAACTAGCTGACCTAGATTATTCCCCATTAAAATGTATATAGTATCACAGATCCATCTTATCTAAACAGATTCTATCTTATCCTTGGTGATTCATCATATAAACATAGTTATCCCAACCTAGACACAACACCGCCAACCAAAACTCTGATCCTTCGGTATATGACCAGCTACTAGGCTATCTGTTCTGCCTACTAAATTATTTCCCTTGCAAAAATATCTTAACATATGTCTCTAACCTAGATGGTTAATACCAGGAGGGGAGGAGGTGTTGATCTACCTACTCGTATTCGTCGCAGAAGGATAGTTACCCAACCATAATCGGAGATGAATCCTCCTCTGAATCCCCCACCGGCTGGGACAGATGTTGTAGCTGCCGCTCGGATGCAACTACTGCAGCAGATGGCTAGCACCATGACATAGATGCAAGCGCAAATCCATCAAGAGCGTCAAGAAATGTGTCAAGAGCGTCAGGAAATCCATCAAGAACGACAGGAATGACAGCAACTACCACCTCCACCACCGCCAGCTCCACCCAGGGATAAGCACTAGGAGTTTATGAGCCACAAGCCACCCACCTTGTCTAGCTCCCCAGACCCACTGCAAATTGACGACTGGTTAAAGTCCATGGAAAAGATGCTCAATATAGCTCAGTGCACTGATAGGGAGAAACTTCTATATGCATCGGGTCGCCTCACTGGCCCCGCTGCGGATTGGTGGGATGCATACTGTGCAGCACATGCTGCGGCTGACACCATCTTCTGTGCAGAATTCTCCACTAACTTCAGAAACTACCACATTCCTGTTGGTCTCATGAAGATTAAGAAGAAGGAGTTCCTATCCCTCAAACAGGGAGGCATGTCAAGAAGCAAATACAAAGACAAATTCATCCAGTTATCCTGATATGCTCCTGGGGAAGTTGATGATGATGAGAAAAAGTAGGAACTATTTCTGGAGGGATTCATCAGCAACTCCAATACCAACTGATGTCCCACACATTCACGTCCTTCCAGAGACCGCCAGACAAGGCTATAGCTCTGGAACACAAGAGAGTTGAGCTAGGAGAGAAAAGAAGGGCTATTAACCAAGGACAGGTTGGAAGTAGTACTTGTCCCTGTTATGCTACACCTCAAGGCACTCCAGCTCGTGGCAGTTTCGGACAACAAACTCAACAAAATCAAGCTATACCCTAAGCAAGCACCCAAGAGGGACCTGTTGCTCCTAATGCATCCACAAACAGGTCATGCTTCAAATGTGGACAGGCCGGTCATTATGCCAACTACTGTCCCAATAGGGTTGCTTATATCACTCCAGCTCCGATGAAGTAGGGTCAGGTCTCAGGAAGTAAGAGTCAGGCCTTATCCGTCAATCGAGGGTAGGTCAACCATGTGGAAGCAGAAGCTGAACCTGGAGAACCCAAAAACCTAAAAGAGGTGCCGGTTGAAGGCAAAGAAGCCAGTGAAGAGGGGAATGAGCAACAAGATTAGAGTAGTTTTCTTTAGCGGATAGTATTTGTAAGACCTAAATAATGCCTTAGGTAGTAGCTAGTTATTTATTATTCTAGGAATAGTAATAAGGTCTATTTGAACCTATGTTTTAATAACAAGCTATGCATCTTGTTGAGATTCTTGATTGTGCATATGTTTTGAAACAAGATTAAGATGCATTCCTTTTTACTAATCTCGAGGAAGATATTATTGTTGGGGGCCTTCGGCTTCCGAAGGTCCTCAAAAACATGATTTAACAATGTTTCTGGAGTAAAGTACATTAACAGGTATCTTCGGACTCGGATCAGAGCCACAGTATGAAGAAGCACAAGGAACACGAAGGTTGGCGCACAGCCGAAGCTGTGTATAGAAGAGCTTCGGGAGAACGGCGGAAAAGGAAACCGACTTAAAGATGAAAAACCAGATTAGACCTCGAAGAATTATCATAGAGTTAGTGATAAACATAAAGGGCATTAATGTAATTTTGCATGGGCTGCGACCCGTGCCTATAAATAGGTGAACAGTATCCCCGTACTGTTCACGCTGACTTGGCATTCACTTTTGCGCCACACTTGTATTTTCTCTCCTTCAAGCCGAAGGTACATTTGTAATTTATTTTTGTCTACATAAGTAATATAAATAAAAGTATATCAATAATAATAATGTTTACAGAAATCGTGTTACCTTCTGTATTTTGTTTGAATATTCTTCATTCTTTACTATAATCATGAAGGTATGTCTTTCATGACCTTCGCCCTCATAATTATTATATCCGAAGGGAAATAATGATTAAGAGGACGAAGGGCTTTTGATATTTAACATTTTATGTTGCCTTGTTCTTGATTCATAGCATTTGAGAACAAGTCACCAACATTGGCGCCCACCTCCGGTGAACTCACTTCCATTTTCTGAGTCTTGAACACCTTCGGAGAGCATCATCTTCGTCATGCCGCCGAAAAAAGCTTCAGCAACAGGGGCTGGTACTTTACAGCCGCTGGTTCCCAATCAGGACGTCCTTTCCCTTAGAGAGGCCCGAAGCCAGAAGAGGAAAGTTGTTAGTCCAACACCTCCGGAGGATGACTTGGATCAAGAAATCCAAAATCTGGAGATCCTTCAACAACAGGTGCAGCGCAAGAAGGAGAAGATGGCTCGTCTAGCCGATCTTCAGAGACAGATAGACGAAGCTTCTGAAGAGGTTCGCCATCTTGTTCAAGATGATCAGAGCCGAAGGCCTCCGCGCAGAGAGCTCCATCAAGAAGGCTTCCACAATGAGGACGACTGGTATGAAGATTTCCATCATTGAAACTTTGCTTTCGATGATGCTTCTCCCCTCTCAACAGAATTGCAGGCTACACCATGGCCCCAGTCTTACAAGCCACCCCAGTTACCCATGTATGACGGTCATACAGACCCGAAGCAATTTTTGATGAGCTATGAAGCAACCATATCTTCGTATGGTGGCAATACTGCAGTCATGGCAAAATCTTTTGTCATGGCCGTCAAGAGCGTTGCTCAGACCTGGTACTCTTCTCTTCGGCCAGGGACAATCACTTCTTGGCAGAAGTTGAAGGATATGCTGATAACTAGCTTCCAAGGGTTTTAGACGAAGCCAGTCACTGCTCAAGCTTTATTTTAGTGTACCCAGGACCACGAAGAATACCTCCAGGCGTACGTCCGAAGGTTTCTGCGTCTGAGGGCACAAGCGCCAACAGTGCCCAATGAAATTGTCATTGAGGCCATGATTAAGGGGCTTCGGCCAGGACCTTCAGCGCAGTACTTTGCCAGGAAGCCACCACAAACGTTGGAGAAGCTGCTCCAGAAGATGGACGAATACATTCGAGCTGACAATGACTTCCGCCAAAGAAGGGAGGAAGCATTCAGGTTCTCTGAAATGACCAGGGGCTTCGGAGGAAGATTTCACCCGAGGCACGTTAGGTCAATTCATAATTCTGCTCAAACTGATGATCGAGGGAGTCAACAGCAAAGGCCACAATACTCTTCACAAGCTTCGGGCCAGCAGCAAAGTTCTTTTCGGCTGCCAGCGCCAAGGGCCAAAGGTGCCAGGGGCTTCGGGGGAAGGTTCGGAGACCAGCCAAGAAAAATTTATTGCCTATTCTGTGGAGAAGACAAGGGCCATACCACCAGGATGTGCCATGTTACCATCCAGAAACAGAAGGAGATAGCAGAGGCAGTAGCGCAACAAAGTCAGCCGAAGCAGGTCATGCACACTGCTTCGTATCACTCGCCTTATATTCCAGAATACGTAGGCAACCACCCTGCAGTTTCTGTTGCTTCGGTGAGCCAACCCCAAGCATCTTGGCAGCAGCCTCCACCGCCACCGCCGATCCAGCGAGGGCAGCAGCCAGAAGGGAGTCAGCACAGTCATCTTCAGCGGGATTTCAGAGAGGAGTCTGAAGCTCGCACAGTCAACAGCACTGTGCCAGAGTCGAAGCACATCTATTGACAAATATCCTACTTCAACAGCGGTTCTTTCGCATTTTTTTACATACAGTATTACCTTTTTGTTAATAAGGAACAATTATGAAGAATTTAAATGTCTTTTATTGAATTTCAAATTCCTTGTAATACTTTCGTCTTTTACCATAATAGAAATATGTTTTTCCATAGGCTCGAGTTGCCGAAGCATACGAATTTATGCTGATTTGAAGGACCTTTCTATTACCAAAAAATTGATCTAACGGACACAATACAAATTGTTCGATACAGTAAAAAGTCGTTCCTAAGGGAGCGCAGTGTAAGTTTTCTAAACCTACAGCGAAAAATAAACGCTGATTCCGCTGAAAGTAAAAGGCGAAGAAGCTCCTAAGGGAGGCTTACAGCGAAAAATAAACGCTGATTCCGCTGAAAGTAAAAGGCGAAGAAGCTCCTAAGGGAGGCTTACAGCGAAAAATAAACGCTGATTCCGCTGAAAGTAAAAGGCGAAGAAGCTCCTAAGGGAGGCTTACAGCGAAAAGTCAGCGCTGATATAAAGTGTGTGTGCTTTATTACAGGGATATATATCTGCGGCACAAATATCATCTTGCATAACATAACATCATCACATCATTTTTGCATAACATAAGCATCATACAGCATAGTGCATCTGAAACAAGAAAGGGATACAGTGTTGATCTTCGGAGCATATTTTGGAAAAGAGAAAATCGTGCTAAGGCACAAGACGAATCGAGACGAAGAGTAGCCTCATTGGAGAGGCAACACAAAACTTTTTTATAGCTTCGGAGAATATTTCACGAAGTTTGGATGTTCTTCATCAGAGAAGCAAGCAAATTCTTGTGATATAGAAAAGATTTTCTTCACGAAGCATGAAAAGAAGGGAAGGTGTTTTTTCGCCGAAGGCTCAAAAAAATGGTATGTATGTAAAGTTTCATGCGTCGTAAAGAATTAAACTACAAATAGATTATATATTACATTTAAAGTTACAATATATTATACATTTTACGTTTCAAATGTTTCTACAATGGCATTCAATCTTCTTTAAGCACTATCTCTGCAGCTTCATCCAATAGTTGGTTGACAACCTTGTCCATAATGGCTTCGGCCATTTTTCTAAATTCATCGTCCCCCTTCGGGTGGGGGCCCGGAGATGCCTCAGCAGGTTCTGAGGGAAGAAAAGATACAGCTATATTACTATTACAAACCGCGAACATAGTCTGAAATTAAAAATTACAGCATGATAAAAACCACTAATTAATACATATTTGCCCTTCGGGCTCTGTACTTTTCTCGGTAGCTTCCGCTACTTTTCTAGCATCGTGGATGCCTTTTTCACTCCTTTGAATAATTTCTTGCGCCAATTCTCAGCCGCCGTTGTCCCAGATATCGGTGAAGAATTTCCCACCGACCATGCTTGCTTCGGGTGAGGGGTCTTTAATGTCTTCAGAGGACAAGGTAGCTTCGGCCTGCGCTAAGGATTTTACATGCTCGCAGCCTTTCCTCTCCAAAACAGCAGCAATCCCCCTAGCACCCGAAAAAGCGCAGATGTCACCACGGCTATTCAAGGTTTCCTCGAAGGCCTCAGCTTCGTGACTGATCCATTCCATTGGACCTTCAGGATTGCCTCTTGAAAAATTCTCTTCACTAGAGAATGCGCCAACGCTGGCGAAGCTAGATTTTATCTTTTTGACGCACTCTATGGATTTAACATAACATTTCCTCTGGGACGCACGAAGCTCTTTAACACTCATCTCTAAATGATTGGCCAGTTGATCACTAAGCTCGCGTTTTGTTTCTTCAAGTATACGCTCTTCTTTAGCTCTACCTAGCTGTTTCTGAAGATCTTTAATTTCACGTCTTTGGGCTTCGGCCTGGGCCTTTGAGGCAGCTTCGTCCTTTTTTACCTTGTCCACCAATGTAAGCAGAATTTTATCCTTTTCCAAAGCTTCATTTCTCAGTTTAAAGGCAAGTTACCAAGCCAGCTTGAAGATGTCGCCGTTTCAGGCACTCTATGGACGGAGTTGTAGGACTCCGCTGCATTGGGACCAGCCTGGAGAGAGACAGGTGTTTGGCCCCGACATTTTGCTTGAAGCCGAAGAGAACATCAAAATGGTTCGGGAGAATCTGAAGATAGCACAATCAAGGCAGCGAAGCTATGCGGACCGAAGGAGAAGAGAACTGAGCTTCGAAGTGGGGGATTTCGTCTATCTGAAGGTGTCACCTATCAGGGGAGTCAGAAGGTTCGGAGTTAAAGGCAAGTTAGCACCCCGGTACGTTGGGCCATATCAGATTCAAGCAAAGCGTGGAGAAGTGGCTTACCAACTCAACCTACCAGAGAGCTTGTCAGCAGTGCACAATGTGTTCCACGTGTCACAATTGAAGAAGTGTCTGCGAGTACCAGAAGAACAGTTGCCAGTGGAGGGTTTGGAAGTCCAGGAGGATCTGACATACATAGAGAAGCCAACGCAGATTCTGGAGTTTGCAGACAGAGTCACCCGGAGGAATACCATCAGAATGTGCAAAGTCAGATGGGGTCACCACTCGGAGGAAGAAGCAACTTGGGAACGAGAAGATGATCTGAAAGCCAAATACCCTGAACTCTTTGCTGACCAACCCTGAATCTCGAGGGCGAGATTCTTTTAAGGGGGATAGGTTTGTAACACCCTGAATTTGGGGGTATAAAATTTCTTTGCTCATATTCACAAATTCAGGTGTTACTTTTCTTTTCTCATCCTTCCCCAATCTTTTCTTTCTCATTTCTATAGGAGAGAAATGCTTATTTTATTTGTAATAGTAGTGTGATAGGTTAAACCCTAAGGGACTATGAATTGTTGCATCATGTTGAACCCTAGATTTCACTTTTGTTTGGTGCATAATTCTCAAAAGGTCTAATTTGAATTTGTGGCACATTTGAATTTGAATCAAATAGAGAAAATAAAAAGAAAAGAGAAAGGAAATTACAAAATAAAAAGAAAAAGGGAAGCAGCCCGTTACCTCAGCCTGCTCAGCCTTTCGGCCCACCAGGCCCAACCCGCGCGCTCTCCCTCCCGCCCCTTCTCTCTCTGCGCGAGCGGGCCCGCCTGTCGGCGCGGCCGCCGTCTCCGCGCTCGCCCCCTCGCTCTCTCTGGTTGCCCGGTCCCACCTGTCGGCGCCCCCGCCCACGCGTGCGCCATCTCCCTCGCTCTCTCTGCCCGTGGGCCCTCCCGGTCAGCCCCGCTTTCCTCGCGCCCGCGCCCGACTTCTTCTCTCTCTCTGCGTCGCGGGTCCCGGCTGTCAGCTTCGCCGTTCTCGCGTAACCGCCGCCGAGCCGCGCGCGCCCGCCTTCCTCGCGCCCACGTCGCGCGTGGGGAGCTCGCCCCACCTCGCCCTCGGCCACTTGAGCCCCGAGCCCCACTCGCCCTCACCCTCTCCCCCATTTGCGCTCCAGTAGACCCCCTTTCCCTCTCGCTGCGCGCACGCAGAGCGCCGCCGCCATAACCCCGCCGTCCCGAGCTCGGTTCCCCGTCGCCGTTGGAGCTCCGCCGCGCCCTTAGCCCCGGTGAGCTCCGCCCCGACGTCCACAACCCGGAACGCGCCCCAATTCCCTCTCCCCCTCCCTATTTCTCTCTGCCCGCGCTCACCCGTCGTCCGCCGTGCAGCCGCCGCCGTCGACCCGGGCCACCGTCGCATCTCCGTCGCCGCCGAGGAGTCCCCGGAGCCCGCCTTGAGGTAAGGGACCTCTCCCGCCCCTATCGCCCCTTGTTTTGCTCTCTGCCGTGTGTAATTCCTCGCCGGAGTAGAGTAATCCCGCCGCCGAGCCGCCCCGCCGCGAATCGCCCCCCTCCGGTGCCTCTGCCCCGACCCAGACCCTACCGGAGAACTCCCCGCGCCCTCCCCGACCTCCCCGACCACCCAGGTCACCCCAGAGTCCCGCCAATCGCCCGCGCCCCTCGTCTCCGGCGAGCCCTCCGCCGCGGGGACGAGCGCTGCCGCCCCAGCTAGCCGTAGGGAAGACCCAGGCCGCCCATCCGATCTCCGCCGTTCAACCCAGATCGGGCGGCCCTGATTCAACCCACCCGAGCCTAATCATGGCCGTCCGCCGGAGATCCAGCGGCCCAGGCCCACTGCCCCCTCACCCCGTCTCTCTGCCCGTTAGGCCCCACTTGTCAGCTCGCCCGCGCGCTCGCGCTGTCCGCCCGGCCCCGCCTGTCAGTCCGCCCGCGCGCTCTGCCCGCCCGGTCCCGCCTGCCAGTCGCCCGCGCTCGCGCTGTCCGCCCGGCCCCGCCTGTCAGCCACCCCGAGCCGCCGCGCGCCCGTGCGCCCGCCGCAGGATCTAATCCTGGCCGTTGATCTGAGATCTAACGGCTGTAAGCGCCCGATACCCCTTCGCCCGCGCTTTTTCTTAAAGAACCCCCCGGTTTTCCGGATTTTGCGCCCGCCGTCCCTGGTTTCTCGCAGTTAAGTCCTCAGCCCTTTTACTTAATTCAAAATAGGTCCCTAGGGCACATTTTTAACCCCTAAACTTGTAAAATTCATAACTTTGCCATATGAACTCCAAATTAGGTGCTTCAAATTGCAAAATGTTCATAAAATTATTATCTATCTGATTATGCACTGTTTTCCTGCTGTTTCCATGTTCCAATTAATGGTTAATCTTTAGGATAGGATTAAGGTTATTGGAACTCTATTTTGGGATGAATAAAAGGTAGTAGACTTTAATAAAAGTTGGAGCACTTAAGTTTATGGACTCAAACCCTTAAGTTTAGGAACTTAAACCAGATAATTATTTAATTCCACCACTGACTTAAACCTGAGTAGTGGATAATGACTCATTCTGTATAGTCCTCTACCCCAGACCTAGGAAACACCAGAGTGCCTATCCCTGTTCTGTAATGAATTTGTGACCACCCTCTGCTGCATATGTTTGGTATATTGTTTTTATTTGTTATTTCCCCAAGTGCATAGTGTGAATGATTACTTTACGTAGACAACGAGCAGTCTGTGTTTCCCGAGGAAGTTGCAGAGGAAGTCCCTGAGCAACAGTTTGGTGAAGGCAAGTGTCCTCAGTCCCATTATGTCCCATTTACTTTATAATACACTGTCCCGCATTACGTACTTGAAACCTAAGGATTGACTAGCTTTACACTTTACTTTATCCTTGATGACCTTTTGGGCTATTATGGTTAGCATTCTGCTATTGCCTTAACTTAATCAATGAACATGGAGTGAATATTTATGATACTGTTATCCTGATGATGTTGATGATCTTGTGATACTCTAGGGGGCTCAGGCTGTTTCCTGAGTACCTCTCCGTAAGGACCTGTTCGTTGAGAGACCACCCGGGATAACAGTGCAACCATGAGGGTGAAATGGGACGCCCTTAGCTAATTAATTAGAGGAACTAGAGGTGTAGTTGCTTCGCCGTCGTGCCGTCAATGGGGTCCAGGCACAGTGCTTGCTCTGCCGAGGCTGAGTGCCGAGGTTCTTTCGTTTTGCTTTTGTTAGTCACTCTCCTGCGGGGAGGAGTACTGTGTTTATCAAACTGGAGAAACCTAACGGGCAGCTATGATCTCTAGGGAATCTTTGTAAAAGCTATGTAGTGATACCCTGCCGGACCACCTAGGTAGTGGTTAATGGGGATTAGCTCTCCCCGGGCAGAACGGGAATCACGGCTCATGGGTAAAGTGTGCGACCTCTGCAGAGGGTAGTGAAACTGATATATCAGCCGTGCTCACGGTTAAGAGCAGCCTTGGGATCCTCTTTGATTAGAGATACAGATGGTTCGAGATACAAGGATTCTGTTATGATTTTGGTTCGAACATGATGATGTTGTTCCCCGATGAGGAAATGGTTCATGGGTTGGTTAATGATAAAATCTGGCTTCTACTAATGATAAATACCTGACTAACTAAAAGCAACTGCTGGAGCCTAACCCCACATAAAGCTAGTCCACTTCAGCCAAACGGGACATTTGCTGAGTACGTTGATGTGTACTCATCCTTGCTTTACCACAAAACACCAGGTTGTCCGCATTGTAACCACTGCTCCGGAGAAGATGAAGCCGTGGCAGGAGACTTCCAGGAGTTCCAAGACTACGACGAATTCTAGGTGTGGGTTGGCGGCAACCCCCAGTCAGCTGCCTGTGAAGGCCTTATCTTTACTGCGTTTCGTTAGCACTTTGATTAACTGTTAAGTTGATGACTATGTGGATGTCTAAGACTCTGTGATGTAACCGGTTATTACTCTCTTATGTTATTATTTCGAGCATTGTGCGATGATGTTCATTTATGTAATCACTGTGTACGTGAGTTCTGATCCTGGCACGTACATAGTCCGCATTCGGTTTGCCTTCCAAAACCGGGTGTGACATAAGTGGTATCAAAGCCGTGCTGACTGTAGGACCGCTGACCTAGAGTAGCACTGGTCGTACTAAGGACTATTGACCTTCTCTCTCACCTTGACCTCTGATGTTACTTCAAAAGTCGGTCATCTCGACCAACACTATGTTTCACTACATATATATATATATACTATATTATACCTTGTTAAAATTTTTTATCTTATTCTGTCTATGGTTTATTCACTTGTCATATTAGTTCTGCTCTTACTCTTATGCTTACGGTGTCTTTTGTAGATGGCTCGTCTTAGACACACTGCACGTAAGTCGGTGATTCCTTTCCTGCCGTCTCGACTTGCGGAGCGTCCTCTGCACCGCACCGTGTCCGGTCAGTCGAGTCACCTGGAGAGACTGCACCACCGCCTGCGTGAGGAGCAGGAACGCCGACGCCAGCACAGAGAGCAGCAGGGCTCTTCCTCCTCATCCCAGCATGAGGTGGAGTCCGTGAGGCCCCGTTCCTCTGTTGCCCAGCTGGAGGCGCCCCTTGCACCACCGCGGGACGTCCCGGCTGTTGGAGGAGGACCTGGAGGAGACCCCGACGACGACGACTCAGACCACAGCACGGAGTCCTCTGAGCCGCAGGAGGCGGAAGGATGGGTCGCCCGACCCATCACTCGTGACGCCGCTCGCGGTTGTCACTTTCACGACGCACTCGACACCTTGCTGCGCCAGGCTTTCGACCGGCACACCTGGTCGATCGAGTATCGTTGTGTAGTCTACCAGCACAGTCGCGGGAGGTACCCGGACCGCTGGGAGGCTACCTGCCTAGTTCGCCGTCCGGAGGATGACCTCCGGGGTGCGGAGGCCGTTTCGGAGCACTATTCCATCTCCGAGAGGGACACTGCAGAGGCGGCTATGCAGGATGCAGCATGACGTGCACTCTCCCAGTACTGTTCCTTGTTCGGTGGCGTGGCCGACGGTCTTAACCTTCGGTACTACCCCCGCCGCCCCACTGGCAGCACAGAGAGTGTGGTTGTCTCCCCTGTTGGTGAGGCTAACCCTAGGTTGAGCAGCACAGTCAACCTAGTCGCAGTGCTTAACACTGAGCTGGACCACTCTCTGGACGAGCTGAGCAGGGCTCGAACGGAGATTGCGGAGTTGCGTGCTGAGCTGGCAGAGCGCCATCACCAGGAGGGTGGTTCTCCCGCTCCTGTTGGGACTCAGCACCCATACCGCTCGCCGCCACGTGGTCACCACACTTATGGTTCCCCTGTCTGTAAGACCAGGATAGATCTGGATCCTTAGATCGTTAGCGTCGAAGTTTGTAATAATTCTTAAGTCAGATGTCTCAGTCTTAGATAGTTAGTTTAGTTTGCTTATCAGTTGCTTCCATTTAGTTTAGTTTGCTTATCAGTTGCTTTCATGCTTGTTATGATGAACTTGTGCTGGATTCGAATCTTTGTAATGACTGTTGCCAACCTGTGGGTTTCCCCTGCAGTTTGGCATAGCTAGTAATGTTAATGAAGTCAGTTATTTAGTTGGGATGCCATTTACTTCTACTTTCCTTTCTATCTGAGAAGCTGTGTTGAATCATAATGAGGATCAGTGAAGCTCTTTGTTCACTCAGTGTCATGAAGAATTCTGTATTCTCTTTTCTTATGCTGGAGGGTTGTAAGATCAACGCTGATGTATGAATGTCTTCCATAGATGTCTGACAACAGGCGCCGATGCAACAGGCGTGCTCAGCAAGAGCAGCATGACCAACAGGAGGAACAACCGAGGCAGCCTCCCCCGCCACCCCCGATGACAGTGGAGCAGATGTTCTTGATGCAGACTCAGGCAGTGCAGGCCATTGGGCAGACTCTGGCAGCCATGCAGCAGGCTCAACAGCAACCTCAACCCCAATTGCAAGTGCAGATGCCCCAGATGCCACGAGATAGGCGTGGTGAGTTCATGAGAGGGCACCCTCCTACCTTCGCCCATTCTGCCGACCCCATGGATGCAGAAGACTGGCTGCGCGCAGTGGAAAGAGAACTGCGCACCGCTCAATGTGACGACAGGGAGAAGGTTCTGTATGGTCCCCGTCAGCTAAGGGGAGCAGCCCAGTCCTGGTGGGAGTCCTACCTCGCCACACATGCTGACCCCGAAGCCATCACCTGGGAGGAATTCAGTGAGAGTTTCCGCAGATACCATGTGCCGGAGGGACTGATGATCGTGAAGAAGGAAGAGTTTCTGGCTCTGAAGCAGGGACCCCTGTCTGTTAGTGAATACAGAGACAAGTTTCTGCAGCTATCTCGGTATGCACCTGAGGATGTCAACACTGATGCTAAAAGGCAGTACAGGTTCATGAGGGGTTTAGTGGATCCCCTGCATTACCAGCTGATGAATCACACCTTCCCCACCTTCCAGCACCTGATTGATAGGGCAATTATGACTGAGAAGAAGCGTAAGGATATGGAAGATCGGAAGCGCAAGATGAGTGGACCCCAGTCCGGAAACATCAGCCGTCCACGTTTCTCAGGCAGTTCATCTCAGCAAGGCAGGCCCGGTCACCCACAGGGATATCAGAATCAGAATCAGCGTCCGCATCAGCAGCAGTCTCAGAGGCAGTATCAGCAACAGCAACAGCAGTATCGTCAGCACAGCCAGCAAGGGGGTAATCAGTATCAGAAGCCGAACAACCAGGCACCTCGCCTTCCTGCCTCAGCAGCAAACCCGAGCAACCAGGCAGCCCCAGCACAAGGAGGAGGCAGAGGATGTTTCCACTGCGGAGAGCAAGGCCACTGGGCGATGCAGTGCCCGAAGAAGGCGGCGCAGCAGCAGACCAACCCCAATGCTCCAACAAGGCAAGGTGTACTGCAGCCAACGACAGGCAATCGTAACCAAGCGTACAACCGTGGAAAGGTGAACCACTTGGAGGCCGAAGCGATCCAGGATGCACCAGATGTGGCAGTAGGTATGTTTTCAGTCGAATCTCATCCCACGAAAGTGCTATTTGATACTGGTGCAACTCATTCATTTGTCACTGCAACCTGGGTAGAATTGCATAACATCTCAGTAGAGGCAATGATGCCGCCCATGAGGATTAATTCAGTTGGTGGCAAGGTGCAAACAGATAAAATATGCTCAAATATAAGGGTGGAAATAAGGGGGATAGGGTTCCCCAGTGACTTAATAGTAATAGACACCCCTGGGATAGATGTCATTCTAGGGATGAATTGGTTAATGAGGTATGAAGCGAATATTAGCTGTGACAAGAGGACTGTAACATTGAAGTCCCCGTCAGGAGAAGAGGTAGTGGCCGAGCTAAGGATGCCTAAATCAGCGGAGGGTGTCTGTCACCAGATTTCAGTTGATAGTAAGGAGCCCAACCCGCTCGAGACTATCAAGGTTGTGTCGGACTTTCCGGACGTATTTCCCGAGGAGCTAACGGGCATGCCACCCGAGAGAAAGGTTGAGTTTGCCATAGAGCTTATCCCTGGTACCGCCCCCATTTCCAAAAGAGCCTACCGAGTGTCTGGACCAGAATTGGTGGAACTCAAGAAGCAGATAGATGAGATGTTAGAGAAGGGTTACATCAGACCAAGTACCTCGCCTTGGGCCGCACCGGTGTTGTTTGTAGAGAAGAAAGATGGTACCAAAAGGATGTGCATAGACTACAGAGCCTTGAATGAAGTCACTGTCAAGAACAAGTACCCCCTGCCGAGGATAGAAGATTTGTTTGACCAGCTCAGAGGTGCCAGCGTATTCTCGAAGATAGATCTGAGGTCAGGCTACCATCAACTCAGAATCCGACCCTCGGACATACCGAAGACAGCATTCATCACCAAGTACGGGTTATATGAATTCACAGTTATGTCCTTTGGTTTGACAAATGCGCCAGCTTTCTTTATGTACCTGATGAACAGTGTGTTCATGGATTATCTGGACAAGTTTGTGGTGGTGTTTATCGATGACATTCTCATATATTCCAAAAGTGAGGAAGAGCATGTGGAGCATTTGAAGATGGTATTGCAAAGGCTACGAGAGCAACAGCTGTATGCCAAGCTGAGCAAATGCGAGTTCTGGATTCATGAAGTCTTGTTTCTGGGTCACATCATAAATCAAGAAGGGTTGGCAGTGGATCCAAAGAAAGTAGCAGATATCCTGAACTGGAAAGCACCAAAGGATGTTCGTGGGATCAAGAGTTTCATTGGAATGGCTGGGTATTACAGGCGTTTCATCGAAGGCTTCTCAAAGATTGCAAGACCAATGACAGCGTTACTAGCGAAGAAAGTTGAGTTCAAGTGGACCCAAAAGTGTCAGGAAGCATTTGAAGAACTGAAAAATAGATTGACCACAGCACCTGTGTTAGTTCTGCCTGATGTTCACAAGCCATTCTCAGTGTATTGCGATGCTTCTTACACCGGATTGGGATGTGTGCTAATGCAAGAAGGAAGAGTTGTAGCATACTCATCTCGACAGCTGAAGATCCATGAGAAAAATTATCCCACACATGACCTGGAGTTGGCAGCAGTAGTTCATGCTTTGAAGACCTGGAGACATTACCTGTATGGGCAGAAGTGCGACATTTACACAGATCATAAAAGTCTGAAGTACATATTCACCCAGTCAGAGTTAAACATGAGGCAGCGAAGATGGTTGGAATTGATCAAAGACTATGAGTTGGAGATACATTACCATCCGGGCAAAGCCAATGTGGTTGCAGATGCTCTGAGCAGGAAGAGTCAAGTCAATATGTTGGCCATGTACCCAATGCCATATGAGTTAGCCAAGGAGTTCGATAGATTGAGCCTTGGTTTTTTGAACAGTACGCAAGGAGTAACAGTGGAATTAGAGCCCACCCTAGAGCGGGAGATCAAAGAAGGGCAGAAGGATGATGAAAGCATCAACAAAATCCGGCAGCTAATCTTGGAAGGAAGAGGCAAAGACTTTCGAGAGGATGAAGAGGGGGTAATATGGTTCAAGGACCGATTGTGTGTCCCCGACCTCAAACCTATTCGGGAGCTGATCCTAAAGGAAGCTCATGAGACAGCCTACTCCATACACCCGGGAAGTGAAAAGATGTATCAGGATTTAAAAAGGAGGTTTTGGTGGTATGGCATGAAAAGAGAGATCGCAGAATATGTTGCCATCTGTGATAGCTGTCAGAGAACCAAAGCAGAGCATCAAAGGCCCGCCGGATTGTTGCAGCCATTGCGGATTCCTCAGTGGAAGTGGGATGAGATCGGGATGGATTTTATAGTTGGCCTACCTCGTACCCGGGCCAGTTATGATTCCATCTGGGTGGTTGTGGACCGCTTAACAAAGGTGGCCCATTTCATACCTGTGAAGACCACATATACCGGAGCAACGTTAGCTGAGTTATACATGTCACGGATAGTTTGCCTCCATGGTGTGCCGAAGAAGATAGTGTCAGATCGAGGAACACAGTTCACCTCTCATTTTTGGCAGCAGCTACAAGAAGCCTTGGGCACCTATTTGAACTTCAGCTCGGCTTATCACCCGCAGACAGACGGTCAGACTGAAAGAACTAATCAGATCCTAGAAGATATGCTGAGAGCCTGTGCGTTGCAAGACAAGTCAGGATGGGACAAAAGGTTACCTTATGCAGAATTCTCCTATAACAATAGTTACCAAGCCAGCTTGAAGATGTCGCCGTTTCAGGCACTCTATGGACGGAGTTGTAGGACTCCGCTGCATTGGGACCAGCCTGGAGAGAGACAGGTGTTTGGCCCCGACATTTTGCTTGAAGCCGAAGAGAACATCAAAATGGTTCGGGAGAATCTGAAGATAGCACAATCAAGGCAGCGAAGCTATGCGGACCGAAGGAGAAGAGAACTGAGCTTCGAAGTGGGGGATTTCGTCTATCTGAAGGTGTCACCTATCAGGGGAGTCAGAAGGTTCGGAGTTAAAGGCAAGTTAGCACCCCGGTACGTTGGGCCATATCAGATTCAAGCAAAGCGTGGAGAAGTGGCTTACCAACTCAACCTACCAGAGAGCTTGTCAGCAGTGCACAATGTGTTCCACGTGTCACAATTGAAGAAGTGTCTGCGAGTACCAGAAGAACAGTTGCCAGTGGAGGGTTTGGAAGTCCAGGAGGATCTGACATACATAGAGAAGCCAACGCAGATTCTGGAGTTTGCAGACAGAGTCACCCGGAGGAATACCATCAGAATGTGCAAAGTCAGATGGGGTCACCACTCGGAGGAAGAAGCAACTTGGGAACGAGAAGATGATCTGAAAGCCAAATACCCTGAACTCTTTGCTGACCAACCCTGAATCTCGAGGGCGAGATTCTTTTAAGGGGGATAGGTTTGTAACACCCTGAATTTGGGGGTATAAAATTTCTTTGCTCATATTCACAAATTCAGGTGTTACTTTTCTTTTCTCATCCTTCCCCAATCTTTTCTTTCTCATTTCTATAGGAGAGAAATGCTTATTTTATTTGTAATAGTAGTGTGATAGGTTAAACCCTAAGGGACTATGAATTGTTGCATCATGTTGAACCCTAGATTTCACTTTTGTTTGGTGCATAATTCTCAAAAGGTCTAATTTGAATTTGTGGCACATTTGAATTTGAATCAAATAGAGAAAATAAAAAGAAAAGAGAAAGGAAATTACAAAATAAAAAGAAAAAGGGAAGCAGCCCGTTACCTCAGCCTGCTCAGCCTTTCGGCCCACCAGGCCCAACCCGCGCGCTCTCCCTCCCGCCCCTTCTCTCTCTGCGCGAGCGGGCCCGCCTGTCGGCGCGGCCGCCGTCTCCGCGCTCGCCCCCTCGCTCTCTCTGGTTGCCCGGTCCCACCTGTCGGCGCCCCCGCCCGCGCGTGCGCCATCTCCCTCGCTCTCTCTGCCCGTGGGCCCTCCCGGTCAGCCCCGCTTTCCTCGCGCCCGCGCCCGACTTCTTCTCTCTCTCTGCGTCGCGGGTCCCGGCTGTCAGCTTCGCCGTTCTCGCGTAACCGCCGCCGAGCCGCGCGCGCCCGCCTTCCTCGCGCCCACGTCGCGCGTGGGGAGCTCGCCCCACCTCGCCCTCGGCCACTTGAGCCCCGAGCCCCACTCGCCCTCACCCTCTCCCCCATTTGCGCTCCAGTAGACCCCCTTTCCCTCTCGCTGCGCGCACGCAGAGCGCCGCCGCCATAACCCCGCCGTCCCGAGCTCGGTTCCCCGTCGCCGTTGGAGCTCCGCCGCGCCCTTAGCCCCGGTGAGCTCCGCCCCGACGTCCACAACCCGGAACGCGCCCCAATTCCCTCTCCCCCTCCCTATTTCTCTCTGCCCGCGCTCACCCGTCGTCCGCCGTGCAGCCGCCGCCGTCGACCCGGGCCACCGTCGCATCTCCGTCGCCGCCGAGGAGTCCCCGGAGCCCGCCTTGAGGTAAGGGACCTCTCCCGCCCCTATCGCCCCTTGTTTTGCTCTCTGCCGTGTGTAATTCCTCGCCGGAGTAGAGTAATCCCGCCGCCGAGCCGCCCCGCCGCGAATCGCCCCCCTCCGGTGCCTCTGCCCCGACCCAGACCCTACCGGAGAACTCCCCGCGCCCTCCCCGACCTCCCCGACCACCCAGGTCACCCCAGAGTCCCGCCAATCGCCCGCGCCCCTCGTCTCCGGCGAGCCCTCCGCCGCGGGGACGAGCGCTGCCGCCCCAGCTAGCCGTAGGGAAGACCCAGGCCGCCCATCCGATCTCCGCCGTTCAACCCAGATCGGGCGGCCCTGATTCAACCCACCCGAGCCTAATCATGGCCGTCCGCCGGAGATCCAGCGGCCCAGGCCCACTGCCCCCTCACCCCGTCTCTCTGCCCGTTAGGCCCCACTTGTCAGCTCGCCCGCGCGCTCGCGCTGTCCGCCCGGCCCCGCCTGTCAGTCCGCCCGCGCGCTCTGCCCGCCCGGTCCCGCCTGCCAGTCGCCCGCGCTCGCGCTGTCCGCCCGGCCCCGCCTGTCAGCCACCCCGAGCCGCCGCGCGCCCGCGCGCCCGCCGCAGGATCTAATCCTGGCCGTTGATCTGAGATCTAACGGTTGTAAGCGCCCGATACCCCTTCGCCCGCGCTTTTTCTTAAAGAACCCCCCGGTTTTCCGGATTTTGCGCCCGCCGTCCCTGGTTTCTCGCAGTTAAGTCCTCAGCCCTTTTACTTAATTCAAAATAGGTCCCTAGGGCACATTTTTAACCCCTAAACTTGTAAAATTCATAACTTTGCCATATGAACTCCAAATTAGGTGCTTCAAATTGCAAAATGTTCATAAAATTATTATCTATCTGATTATGCACTGTTTTCCTGCTGTTTCCATGTTCCAATTAATGGTTAATCTTTAGGATAGGATTAAGGTTATTGGAACTCTATTTTGGGATGAATAAAAGGTAGTAGACTTTAATAAAAGTTGGAGCACTTAAGTTTATGGACTCAAACCCTTAAGTTTAGGAACTTAAACCAGATAATTATTTAATTCCACCACTGACTTAAACCTGAGTAGTGGATAATGACTCATTCTGTATAGTCCTCTACCCCAGACCTAGGAAACACCAGAGTGCCTATCCCTGTTCTGTAATGAATTTGTGACCACCCTCTGCTGCATATGTTTGGTATATTGTTTTTATTTGTTATTTCCCCAAGTGCATAGTGTGAATGATTACTTTACGTAGACAACGAGCAGTCTGTGTTTCCCGAGGAAGTTGCAGAGGAAGTCCCTGAGCAACAGTTTGGTGAAGGCAAGTGTCCTCAGTCCCATTATGTCCCATTTACTTTATAATACACTGTCCCGCATTACGTACTTGAAACCTAAGGATTGACTAGCTTTACACTTTACTTTATCCTTGATGACCTTTTGGGCTATTATGGTTAGCATTCTGCTATTGCCTTAACTTAATCAATGAACATGGTGTGAATATTTATGATACTGTTATCCTGATGATGTTGATGATCTTGTGATACTCTAGGGGGCTCAGGCTGTTTCCTGAGTACCTCTCCGTAAGGACCTGTTCGTTGAGAGACCACCCGGGATAACAGTGCAACCATGAGGGTGAAATGGGACGCCCTTAGCTAATTAATTAGAGGAACTAGAGGTGTAGTTGCTTCGCCGTCGTGCCGTCAATGGGGTCCAGGCACAGTGCTTGCTCTGCCGAGGCTGAGTGCCGAGGTTCTTTCGTTTTGCTTTTGTTAGTCACTCTCCTGTGGGGAGGAGTACTGTGTTTATCAAACTGGAGAAACCTAACGGGCAGCTATGATCTCTAGGGAATCTTTGTAAAAGCTACGTAGTGATACCCTGCCGGACCACCTAGGTAGTGGTTAATGGGGATTAGCTCTCCCCGGGCAGAACGGGAATCACGGCTCATGGGTAAAGTGTGCGACCTCTGCAGAGGGTAGTGAAACTGATATATCAGCCGTGCTCACGGTTAAGAGCAGCCTTGGGATCCTCTTTGATTAGAGATACAGATGGTTCGAGATACAAGGATTCTGTTATGATTTTGGTTCGAACATGATGATGTTGTTCCCCGATGAGGAAATGGTTCATGGGTTGGTTAATGATAAAATCTGGCTTCTACTAATGATAAATACCTGACTAACTAAAAGCAACTGCTGGAGCCTAACCCCACATAAAGCTAGTCCACTTCAGCCAAACGAGACATTTGCTGAGTACGTTGATGTGTACTCATCCTTGCTTTACCACAAAACACCAGGTTGTCCGCATTGTAACCACTGCTCCGGAGAAGATGAAGCCGTGGCAGGAGACTTCCAGGAGTTCCAAGACTACGACGAATTCTAGGTGTGGGTTGGCGGCAACCCCCAGTCAGCTGCCTGTGAAGGCCTTATCTTTACTGCGTTTCGTTAGCACTTTGATTAACTGTTAAGTTGATGACTATGTGGATGTCTAAGACTCTGTGATGTAACCGGTTATTACTCTCTTATGTTATTATTTCGAGCATTGTGCGATGATGTTCATTTATGTAATCACTGTGTACGTGAGTTCTGATCCTGGCACGTACATAGTCCGCATTCGGTTTGCCTTCCAAAACCGGGTGTGACACGCACCGGAATAATAAACCAGCACAATCCCAGCCGAGCGGGTCGCCTCACCCCAATATAAATCCAGATGTCAAGGCCCCCTTCCCTTCCAATCCAAACAAATTCCATACGTCGCCAAGGTAGGGGGCGGATCGTCAATAGGAACCGAGGGAGAGATGCAAGCCACCACACATCCATCCTCTGACCATGGTAGAAATCAGAGTGATAGGATCGTCCGGTGTTTGTCGTAACACCCCGAGGGTGTCAGTAGGGTTTCTTGGGCCAGAGCGTCGACCGGGACCAAGGAATTTCTCGTCGAAATTCATCATCGTCATGACTCCACCGCCTGCGTGGTCGTTGAACTTCCTACGCACCAAACCACGGTACGAGTTCCCTTGATAGCTCTGAGCCAAGTCCGCATTGAGTAGTGCTAGTTGTAACACGATAATTTTTGGGCAGTGCGGCGCCAATGGCTCACCGGAGTAAGTACTCCATTGCGCATCCTCGTCTCTTCGTGGCCAGTTTCGACCACCGCGGGTGCGCCGGATTGGGCACCGCTGAAAGTTTCGCATGCCTGACCTCTTTGCATAGCGGTTGTTCGCAAGGGAGAAAGGCACCTGGACAGCCAGTGCCGCATATGTCGGCGATGCCCCGTCGTGGAATCGCACGAGGCGCCGCCGTGGCACGGGTCTGGGTAAGGGGGAGAACGGTTACCGTTGATCGTGTGATCGACGATGGGGATTGGGTCATCTTGGCGGTTGGGCAGAGTGATCTGGTACCGTTAGATGAGAAAGGCACGATCCAGATTAGACCACGTCCTCATTAAATCTGGGCCCTCGATCGCTGATCCAACAGCTCACACTTCGTGCTGGTTTATAACGTTATAGGATCTAATCTCATCCGCTATGTTCAGATCGGACGGCTCCCATACACATGTACCCTTCGGTGCAAGCAAAATTGTTAAAGGGTCCCTAAGCTTTTCACAAATTAACCCGTCGTCCAGGGGAGTTCTAGATGCATTACAGCTACCTCCTGTTTTATTCAATTTGAACCTTGAAACCGCTGTTATTGGTGTCCGCAGTCCAAGGTTATCTGAGATATTAAAAGTAAATGTAGAAAATGAAGTTAGGTATAAAAATAAACCCAATAATCTTGTGAAATCCATATCTCCTCTGTTTTAGCTCTGATTCAATCCGTTCGAGTTGCATTAGCTTCGTATAAATATTATCTACAACCTAGTAACCTTATTTTGTTATGTAACATGTTGTCGAAATCAAGCACTTAATTGGTTTAGCCTGTGTTTAACTAATCCAAGCACATAAAACTTCGGAAACTCATATCTCATTCATTATAACTCTGATTTTACCGTTCTCGAACCTACGCTCTCGTAGCAACACGTAGAATATTCTTACATTGTTGGTTCTCATGTTTGGTGTACTGTTATGTTTAAGTACTCCTTGCCTATTTGTATGTGTTGCTACGAGCAGCAGCGAGGTTACGAGTCACCCGGAGACCAAATTGGTGAAGTACCTAGGATCTCAAGTCATAGGCAAGTTGTGCCCTTGATCACTCTTCTCTACCTAATAATGTTCTCTAGTAATCATTGTGACATGCTCAGGTTAATTTGATGGGACTCAATAGGTTTCCCTAGTTTTGTCTACCCCAAACCTTGTAGACAAATGAACTATTGGGTATACTTGCTATTGCTCTACCTGGTTTTGGGAATTAATGTTACATCTGAATTATGATCATGTTCCAATTTTGTTGTTGTTTTAATTATTGTTCATGACAAGATTATTATGTTAATTTGAAGATGGAGGTTAACTTGAGACAACAGTGCTACCACAAGGGTGGAATGGGGCGCCCTTGGCCAAGTAATTAGGAAAGCTAGGGAGAGATTACCTTACCCGAAAAGGGCAAGCAGGGAGGCGTTGCTGCCGAGTATAGGGAGGTTCTCGGGTCGGACTGTCTGTTTGGCTTTCCGGACGAGGGATTCCTATGTTTCCTTCTTCCTGAAACCATAGCGGGTTTTCTCAAACTAGTGGAACTCTGGAAAGGTCTCGCAGTGGATCCATAGCCATGCACCTTGGAAGTGTCTAAGGGTCTAGTTAACCCTGGCTAATCGGGAAACACGTCTTGTGGGTAAAGATGTGCAACCTCTGCAGAGTGTAAAACCAGTATATCAGTCTTGCTCACAGTCAAGAGCGACTCAGGACTCTCGCATGATTAACTTGTGGAACTAAACTTAATATGTCATATTCGTTGCATTGTGCGTGTTATTATTAATTGTGATCTCTTATTTAATTGGGTTGGTATCTACTTATACTTAGTAACTATTAATAAAACTTTGACCAACTTTAAAAACAATGCTCAGCTTTAACCATATTCTTTGATAAGCCTTACACTTCATATGAGCCCCCACCATAAGTGAGTTCATGCACATTATTCCTCACAACTTGTTGAGCGATGAACGTATGTGAGCTCACCCTTGTTGTACTCACATCCCCTAGGTCAAGGACAGGTAGCACATGATATGGAGCATGAAGGATGCCGTGATGAGTTCATGAGAGGTCTAGGCCATCATCTCCCAGTCAACTATGGTTGTCGGATCATTGTCTTCTTATGATGTAATTATTTAACTAATTTGTACAGAACTCCATTATATAGTAAAGACGTGTCATTCGTTTCTGTACCATAAGTCATCATATGTGTGAGACTTGATCCTAGCACACATTTGATTCACGCCCAGGTTTGCCCCTGAAATCCGGGTGTGACAAGCATGGAAGATGCCCCCATTCCTATGTGAGAGCACCTAGAGGGGGGTGAATAGGTGATCCTGTAAAATCAAACACTAAATAGCCACAAGACTTAGTTTATTAGAGAGTTAGTGCGACTAAGTAGCTTTGAAGTGAGTTCTTGTGAACACAATCAATCACAGAGAAAGAAACACAAGAGACACGCGATTTTTATCCAGTGGTTCGGCCATGTAACACTTGCCTACTTCCACGTTGTGGCGTCCCAATGGACGAGGGTTGCACTCAACCCTTTTCAAGTGATCCGATGATCAACTTGAATACCACAGTCTTTTCCTTTAGAGTCTTTTCCCATGTGCGAGGAATCTCCATAGTTTGGAGTCTCTCGACCTTACAATAGAGATCACAAAGAAAGCACAGTGTAAGGTTGGGGAGAGCAACACACGCAAGACTCAAATCCGCAGCACAACCACGCACACAAGTCACGACTTGAGCTCGAAACACAACACACGGAGTTCGCAACTCAAATGGAGCTCAAATCACTAACACAGAGAATCAAATGCGTGGAGTCGGAGTCTGGGAGTCTTAGAATTGTAAGCTTGGTGTTCTCCTCCATGCGCCTAGGGATCTCTTTTATAGCCCCAAGGCAGCTAGGAGCAATTGGAGACCAACTGGAAGGCAATTCCTGCCTTCTGTCGAGCACCACCGGACAGTCATTGTAGTTGTTCGGTGCGCGATCACCTTCCAAATCAGGCGCATCCGGCCGTTGCTCCTCGGGGCTGGTTGGCACACCGGACACTGTCCGGTGCACACCGGACAGTCCGGTGCACCTAGGCGACTGTTGGAGCAAGCCACGTGTCGCACGCTGATCGCGCGGATGACCGTTGGCGCTGGTGTAGTTGGCTCATCAGACAGTCCGGTGCACCACCGGACAGTCTGGTGAATTATAGCCACGTCGCCCTGATCCTTTTCCCAAGAGCGACGAGTTCGCCGCGGATGACTCACCGGACAGTCCGGTGCACCACCGGACAGTCCGGTGAATTATAGCCGTACAACTCCGTCAACTCCCGAGAGCGGCCTCTTCACCGCTGACCAGCCTGGCGCACCGGACACTGTCTGGAGCACCACCGGACAGTCCGGTGTGCCAGACCGAGCTGGAGTTTGGCTGCACACAACCAAGTCTTTTCCAATTCATTTCTTTTCTTCTCAGCTCTGTTTTTAGCACTTAGACAAACACATTAGTATTCAAAACACAATGTACTAAGTCTAGAATCATACCTTGTACCTTGATTTGCACTTTTCACACATTGTTTAGCACATAAGAACTTAATCAATCGTGTTGGGCATTTTATCACCAAAACATTATAGAAATGGCCCAAGGGCATATTTCCCTTTCAATCTCCCCCTTTTTGGTGATTCATGCCAACGCAACAAAAAGCAATAAAAGAAGTGCAACAATAATGCAAATGAAGACCAAATTCTCTTTACTTAGGATTTGGCATATTTGGATCATTCTTCACCACCACTTGGTTTGTTTTTGCAAATCAAATTCATTTTCCTATCTCTAAGTTAAACACAGTTGTTTGGGCACATAGAGAGATATTCGAAGAGTAAAATTAATCAAGTGCCAAAAACTCCCCCTTTTCCCATAATCCATAATTCTCCCCCACAAGAGACCAAATTTTGCAATAAGAGTATTTTGAGCAAATCACAAATTCTTACTCTATTATTTTCAAAATTCACAAGTGGAAGTGGTTGGCTGATCCATTTTGTTTTGGCCTTAATTTCTCCCCCTTTGGCATTAAGCACAAAAACGGGATCATTTTTGGCCCTTTAACCCCATTGCTTCACCGAAAATGTCAATTAAGAGAAAAAAGGCAATGAGATTGAAAGTATGAACTTGGAAGTAAGTACACTTATACCGGAGTGCAGTGGACGTCTTTTCATCGTCCAAGTTCACCTTTCCCTTTCAATGCACCTTTGAGACTACATCAGGTGTACTTAAACAAACATGTTAGTCTTAAAGGGTCAAGTTGTAGCACATCTCCCCCTAAATATGTGCACCATTTGCATACGAACTTGTGAGGTCCGGGGGTTACTTGTACAACTTGAGCACCATAAATAAACAACAATTGATATAAATGCTCAAATTAACATGATCAAAGGCATAGAACACATGTATGCTATAGATCAATCCAAGTTACGCGAATCTAAGACATTTAGCTCACTACGCAACTTGCAAAACCTTTTCTCATCTAAAGGCTTAGTGAAGATATCGGCTAGCTGGTTCTCGATGCTAATATGGTACACCTCGATATCTCCCTTTTGCTAGTGGTCTCTTAGGAAGTGATGTCGGCTGTCTATGTGTTTAGTGCGGCTGTGTTCAACAGGATTATCCGCCAAGCGGATTGCACTCTCATTGTCACATAGGAGTGGGACTTTGCTCAGATTGTAGCCAAAGTCCTGGAGGGTTTGCCTCATCCAAAGTAGTTGCGCGCAACACTGTCCTACGGCAACATACTCTGCCTTAGCGGTGGATAGGGCAACAGATGTTTGTTTCTTGGAACTCCAGGACACCAGGGACCTTCCTAGAAATTGGCACGTCCCTGATGTACTCTTCCTATCAACCTTGCACCCGACATAATCGGAGTCTGAGTATCCAATTAAGTCAAAGGTAGACCCCTTTGGATACCAGATCCCAAAGCAAGGCGTAGAAACTAAATACCTAAGAATTCGCTTAACAGCCACAAGGTGAGAGTCCTTGGGGTCGGATTGATATCTAGCCCTCATGCATACACTAAGCATAATGTCCGGTCTACTAGCACAAAGATAAAGTAATGAACCTATCATGGACCGGTATGCCTTTTGATCGACGGACTTACCTCCTTTGTTGAGGTCAACATGCCCGTCAGTTCCCATCGGTGTCTTCGCGGGCTTGGCGTCCTTCATCCCAAACCTCTTGAGAAGATCCTGAGTGTACTTCGTTTGGGAGATGAAAGTGCCGTCCTTGAGTTGCTTCACTTGGAATCCAAGGAAGTAGGTCAACTCGCCCATCATCGACATCTCAAACTTTTGCATCATGACCCTACTAAACTCCTCACAAGACTTTTGATTAGTAGAACCAAATATTATGTCATTGACATAAATTTGGCAAACAAAAATATCACTGTTGCAAGTCTTTGTGAAAAGAGTGGGATAAGCTTTCCCAACCTTGAAAGCATTAGAAATAAGGAAATCTCTAAGGCATTCATACCATGCTCTTGGGGCTTGCTTAAGTCCATAGAGCGCCTTAGAGAGCTTATATACAAGGTCGGGATACCTGTCATCCTCAAAGCCAAGGGGTTGTTCCACGTATACCTCCTCCTTGATTGGCACATTGAGGAAAGCGCTCTTTACGTCCATTTGAAATAGCCTAAAAGAATGGTGAGCGGCATAGGCTAACAAAATTCGAATTGACTCTAGCCTAGCCACAGGAGCAAAAGTCTCCTCGAAATCCAAACCTGCGACTTGGGCATAACCTTTTGCCACAAGTCGAGCCTTGTTTCTTGTCACCACCTCGTGCTCGTCTTGCTTGTTGCGGAACACCCACTTGGTTCCCACAATGTTTTGCTTTGGACGAGGCACCAGGCTCCAGACTTCATTCCTTTTGAAGTTATTGAGCTCTTCCTGCATGGCCAACACCGAGTCCGGATCCTGCAAGGCCTCTTCTACCCTGAAAGGCTCAATAGAAGAGACAAACGAGTAATGCTCACAAAAATTAGCTCATCGTGAGCGAGTAGTTAATCCCTTGCTGATGTCACCCAGAATCTGATCGGTGGGGTGATGTCTTTGGATCGTTGCTCGGACTTGAGTTGGAGGGACCCGTAGTGCTTCTTCTTCCATCACTTGATCTTCTTGTGCTCCCCCTTGATCTTGCCCTTCTTCTTGAGGTACCTGTACATCATCTTGAGTTGGGGGATGCACCATTGTTGAGGAAGATGGTTGATCTTCTTCATGTGGTTCCTGTGGTCGCACATCGCCTATAGCCATCGTGCGCATTGTGGCCGTCGGAACTTCTTCTTCATCTACATCATCAAGATCAACTTGCTCTCTTGGAGAGCCATTAGTCTCATCAAATACAACATCGCTAGAGACTTCAACCAATCTCGATGATTTGTTGAAGACCCTATATGCCTTTGTATTTGAGTCATATCCTAGTAAAAACCCTTCTACTGCCTTGGGAGCAAATTTAGAATGTCTACCTTTCTTCACCAGAATGTAGCATTTGCTCCCAAATACACGAAAGTAAGAGACATTGGGTTTGTTACCGGTAATGAGTTCGTAGGAGGTCTTTTTGAGGAGACGATGCAGATAGAGCCGGTTTATGGCGTGGCAGGCTGTATTCACATCTTCCGACCAAAACCGCTCGGGCGTCTTGAATTCTCCAAGCATCGTTCTCACCATGTCAATTAGCGTCATGTTCTTCCTCTGTACTACACCATTTTGCTGTGGTGTATAGGGAGCGGAGAACTCGTGCTTGATGCCTTCCTCCTCAAGATACTCCTCAACTTGCAGATTTTTGAACTCGGACCCGTTGTCGCTCCTTATCTTTTTCACCTTTAGCTCAAATTCGTTTTGAGCCCTCCTTAGAAAGCGATTTAAGGTCCCTTGGGTTTCTGATTTGTCCTGCAAAAAGAACACCCAAGTGAAGCGGGAAAAGTCATCAACAATTACAAGACCATACTTACTTCCCCCGATGTTGAGGTAGGCAATGAGTCCGAAGAGGTCCATGTGAAGAAGCTCCAGTGGTCTTGATGTTGTCATCACATTCTTGCTGTGATGAGTGATTCCCACCTGTTTCTCTGCCTGACATGCTGCACAAGGTCTGTCTTTCTCAAAACAGACATCGGTTAGTCCTAACACATGTTCTCCCTTTATAAGTTTATGAAGGTTATTCATCCCAACATGTGCTAGACGGCGATGCCAAAGCTAGCCCATACTAGTTTTAGCCATTAAGCATGCATCTAGATCGGCATTCTCTTTTGAAAAATCAACTAAATAGAGCTTGCCGTTTAATACACCCTTAAAAGCTAATGAACCATCACTCCTTCTAAAGACAGATACATCAACATTTGTAAACAAACAATTGTAACCCATGTGGCACAATTGACTTACAGACAGAAGGTTGTACCCGAGCGATTCAACTAAAAATACATTGGATATAGAATGCTCGGATGTGATGGCTATCTTTCCCAATCCTTTAACCTTGCCTTGGTTTCCATCTCCAAAGATAATCACATCCTGGGAATCCTTGTTCTTGACATAGGAGGTGAACATCTTCTTCTCCCCTGTCATATGGTTTGTGCATCCGTTGTCGATAATCTAGCTTGAGCCCCCAGATGCATAAACCTGCAAGGCAATTTTAAGCTTGGGTTTTAGGTACCCAACTCTTGTTGGGTCCTGCAAGGTTAGTCAGAATAATTTTTGGAACCCAAATACAAGTCTTGTCTCCCTTGCATTTAGATCCCAACTTCCTAGCAACTACTTTTTCATTCTTACATGAAAGTACAAAAGAAGTGTTGCAAGCATGAAAACGGTAGTGGGTTCATTGCACATTTTCCTAGGCACATGAGGCACAACATGATTTCTCCTAGGCCTACTTCTACCATGAACAAAAGTAGAGCTAGAGGCAAACAGAGCATGTGAATTATTATAAGCAGTATGAACATAACTCTTATTATAATGAGAACGACTAGCAATTTTCCTATCATAAATAAAGGCATGGTTCCTTTGAGGACTACTTGCCATAGGGGCCTTCCCTTTCTCCTTGTTGAGAACGGGAATCCTTTGGCTTGTTAAGTTCTTTGTTTCCTTTCGAAAACCAAGTCCATCCTTAATCGAGGGGTGTCTACCAATAGTGTAGGCATCCCTAGCAAATTTTAATTTATCAAAATCAATTTTGCAAGTCTTAAGTTGAGCATTAAGACTTGCCACCTCATCATTTAATTTGGTAATAGAAATAAGATGTTCATCACAGGCATCAACATCAAAGTCCTTACATCTATTACAAATACTAACATGCTCTACACATGAACTTGTTTTACTAACTTCCTCTAGCTTAGCATTTAATTCATCATTTAAATTCTTTAAACTAGAGATAGATTTATGGCAAGCAGATAACTCAGAAGATAGCATTTCAATTCTCTTAGTTTCTAAAGCAAGAGATTTTCGTACACTAACAAATTTGTCATGTTCCTCATACAAAATCTCCTCTTGCTTTTCTAGCAGTCTATCTTTTTCATTTAGAGCATCAATTAATTCATTAATTTTCTCTACTTTGGCTCTATCTAAACCTTTAAATAAACCAGAGTAATCTACTTCATCATCGGAGGATTCCTCATCACTAGGCGAAGAGTACTTAGGGGAATCTCGAATACGTACCTTCTTCTCCTTGTCCATGAGGCAAGTGTGGCGTTCGTTGGGCAAGGGCGAAGACTTATCGAAGTCCGAGGCAGCCAGTCCTTCATCGTCGGAGTCGGATGAAGAGCAGTCAGAGTCCCATTCTTTTCCAAGATGTGCCTCGCCCTTCGCCTTCCTGTAATTATTTTTCTTCTCCTTCTTCCCATGTATTTCTTGCGCCTGGTCATTGTCATTGTCGGGACATTGAGCAATGAAGTGACCAGTCTTACCGCATTTGAAGCATGAGCGCTTTCTCCTTGTTTTATTCTTGTTGGGGTACTCTTTGCGTCCTTTGAGCGTGGTCTTGAAACGTTTGATGATGAGTGCCATCTCATCTTCATTTAGCCCGGCAACCTCCACTTGTGCCACCTTGCTTGGTAGCGCCTCCCTGCTGCTGGTTGCTTTGAGAGCAACGGGCTGTGGCTCGTAGACAGGTAGTGGACCGTTTAGTGCATCGTCCACGTATCGAGCCTCCTTCACCACCATGTGCCCGCTCATGAATTTTTCGAGGATCTCCTCGGGCGTCATTTTGGTGTACCTTGGGTTTTCACGAATAAGATTCACAAGATGGGGGTCAATTACAGTAAATGACCTTAGCATGAGTCGGACGACATCATGATCCATCCATCTTGTGCTTCTGTAGCTTCGGATCTTGTTGACCAGGGTCTTGAGCCTGTTGTAGGTTTGAGTTGGCTCCTCTCCCCTGATCATCGCGAACCTCACCAGCTCTCCTTCCACTAGTTCCATCTTTGTGATCATAGTGGCATCGTTTCCCTCATATCATATCTTGAGGGTGTCCCAGATTTGTTTGGCATTGTCCAAGCCACTCACTTTATTATACTCGTCCCTGCAAAGAGATGCTAACAACATAGTAGTAGCTTGGGCATTTTTATGGATTTGCTCATTAATAATCACAGGATTATCAGTGCTATCAAAATGCATCACATTTTCTACAATTTCCCATATGCTAGAATGGAGAGAGAATAAATGACTACGCATTTTATGACTCCAAAACGAATAGTCCTCTCCATCAAAGTGTGGAGGTTTTCCAAGGGGAATTGAAAGTAGATGCGCATTTGAATTATAGGGAATGCGAGAGTAATCAAAAGAATAATTTTGATTAATCGTCTTTTTCTTTGACGAAGAGTCGTCGTCGTCGTTGTCGTCCCTTGGTGAAGAAGATGATGCATCACTGTCGTAGTAGATGATCTTCTTGATGCGTCTCTTCTTCTTCCTGTCCCTCTTCTTGTGACTCGAGCCTGAGTCAGTGGGCTTGTCGTCTCTTGGCTCGTTGAAGAGGGATTCCTTCTCCTTATCGTTGACCACCATCCCCTTACCCTTAGGATCCATCTCTTTGGGCGGTTAGTCCCTTAGATGAAGAGTACGACTCCGATACCAATTGAGAGCACCTAGAGGGGGGTGAATAGGTGATCCTGTAAAATCAAACACTAAATAGCCACAAGACTTAGTTTATTAGAGAGTTAGTGTGACTAAGTAGCTTTGAAGTGAGTTCTTGTGAACACAATCAATCACAGAGAAAGCAACACAAGAGACACACGATTTTTATCCCGTGGTTCGACCAAGTAACACTTGCCTATTTCCACGTTGTGGCGTCCCAATGGACGAGGGTTGCACTCAACCCCTTTCAAGTGATCCGATGATCAACTTGGATACCACAATCTTTTCCTTTGGAGTCCTTTCCCATGTGCGAGGAATCTCCACAGTTTGGAGTCTCTCGCCCTTACAATAGAGATCACAAAGAAAGCACAGAGTAAGGTTGGGGACAGCAACACACGCAAGACTCAAATCCGCAGCACAACCACGCACACAAGTCACGACTTGATCTCGAAACACAACACACGGAGTTCGCAACTCAAATGGGGAGCTCAAATCACTAACAGAGAGAATCAAATGTGTGGAGTCGGAGTCTGGGAGTCTTAGAATGTTTCTTGTAAGCTTGGTGTTCTCCTCCATGCGCCTAGGGGTCTCTTTTATAGCCCCAAGGCAGCTAGGAGCCGTTGGAGACCAACTTGGAAGGCAATTCCTGCCTTCTGTCGAGTGGTGCACCGGACAGTCCGGTGCACCACCGGACAGTCACTGTAGCTGTCTGGTG
Source organism: Zea luxurians (assembly GCA_029449295.1). Classification (NCBI taxonomy): domain Eukaryota; kingdom Viridiplantae; phylum Streptophyta; class Magnoliopsida; order Poales; family Poaceae; genus Zea; species Zea luxurians. The sequence goes on along the minus strand of JAOPSE010000001.1, from coordinate 135,937,233 downwards.
CGCGATCGCCATCCAAATCAGGCGCATCCGACCGTTGCTCCTCGGGGCTGGTTGGCACACCGGACAGTCTGGTGCACCCAGCCGACCGTTGGAGCAAGCCACATGTCGCGCGCTGATCGCGCGGACAATCGTTGGTGCTGGCGCAGTTGGCTCACCGGACAGTCCGGTGAATTATAGCCACGTCGCCCTGATCCTTTCCCGAGAGCGACGAGTTCGCCGTGGATGACTCACCGGACAGTCCGGTGTACCCCCAGACAGTCTGGTGAATTATAGTTGTACAACTCCGTCAACTCCCGAGAGCGGCCTCTTCACCGTTGACCAGCCTAGCGCACTGAACACTGTCCGGTGCACCACCGGACAGTTCGGTGTGCCAGGCCAAGCTGGAGTTTGGCTGCACACAGCCAAGTCTTTTCCAATTCGTTTCTTTTCTTCTCAGCTCTATTTCTAGCACTTAGACAAACACATTAGTATTCAAAACACAATGTACTAAGTCTAGAATCATACCTTATACCTTGATTTGCACTTTTCACACATTGTTTAGCACATAAGAACTTAATCAATCGTGTTGGGCATTTTATCACCAAAACATTATAGAAATGGCCCAAGGGCACATTTCCCTTTCACTATGGACCAAGACCAGCACCCAACATAAGACTTACCTAGTTATTTAGCCAAGGGTGTCCCATACCACTCTCATGGTTGCACTATTTTCTTGGGTGGTCACTCCATGTTCCAATTATCATATATGATCTTGTTTAATAATCGAGACATCCAGAATAGCAATGATAACAATAACATGATCTTTAGAACAATAATATCATAACAGAAGTGACTGCATAAAGTTGAAGTTGTAGCAATAACATAGCTATCTAAGTGGAATACAATAGCCAGGTTTGATCAAGGAGTAGGGTTGGAAAGGTTAGGTGTATTTGAATAGGTAACCCATCAAGTTATGCATAGAATAAATATAAATCTTAGTTATCAGGTGTTGATCATGTTCAAATAGAATATGCAGGGGGAGAAGTCCACTTGTCTTGATTATAGAAAACTTGAGGTTCTTCCACGAACAGATCTTGTTTCTCAACTACTGGATCAATCTCTAAACATCACATAACAAACAAGAAGAAACAAACACCACACAATAACATACAACATTCACCGTAGACAAAATTAAAAGAAAGCATAACGAAAAGAGCATTTACTTTTCAAAAACATTACAAACAATGATTATAACAAAAATACACTCTTTTTTTAAAAGGTTTGATTTATATTTATAAAACGAGACCTAAGCTTGAAAATATATTAATTAGAAATATACAAATATGAAGTAACATTTTAGTTAATAAAAGAACTTAAGCACTAATTACTTTATTTTATCCTTTAGGAAAAATTAAGTGATACATATAAATGATATGGACTCAATTTGATGGAAAGATTAATCAAGCCTATATTACTAGTTATGAACGAATTGTATATATGTTTAATTAATAAATTATGAGAAAATATAATTAATTTATTATTTATCTTTAATTTTAATTTAGCAACAAATGATCTAATTTATTAAAAAGAAAACTATGTTCAACATTATTCAATCTATCGTTTAAGTTATGTGGGTGAATTAAGCTATATTAATATTATTAGAGATTCCTATCTAGCATACACATTTTTAATATGAAATACTTAAATATAAATCTAATTCATAAAAAGGTAATTATACAATTATTTATCTAGTATGTTTATTAACAAAAAGTGAACTATATTAATTTTTAACTTCATAATTAGAAAACTACGTATAAATTGACTATAACAAACATAATTTAAATTGATTTAGGAGAGCACGCAAACTATGCAAACACATAATTAAAGAGGTTTATTGCATAATTACAAAGCTTAACAAAACAACGATCAACTTGGTAAATATTATTTCTTTAAAACAAATTAGCGCAGGGGATAGATTGTTATTAACTATAGACGGAAAGGGGTAGCAACAAGCAAAATATATTTCTTCTACCTTAGTTCGGCGAGGGAACACCGAACACAGCAACGACTTCCGCGCATGAGAGAAGGCACGGGGAGCTTCAGCTTCTGGACATCGGCGAGGTGAGGGACGACGACAGCGAGAACTCTGATAAGCTGCGTCGATGACGGCGAGAGGTGGTGCGACACGAGGAATATTGCAACAGATCACCGATCACCGATGGTGTACACTGGACAAAGAAGCTCTACAGTGACGGTTGTGAACCTATTTTTATTGGCGTTTCTTAGAACTGTCGCTGCCCCTAGTAGAAATTATCATTTTTATAGGCGGGTAACTAAGTACCGTCAGTAAAAATTGATTTCCATTGGCGGCTGAGTTAAGAAACCCGATTTCCACTAGCGGTCGATGTAATAAAACCACTAGTAAAAATTATTTTTAGAAACATTAAACGGGTTTTAAAAACAACAATAAACCTGCCCACCTTCATCAATGTCACGACATTTTTTCACGCGCTACGCGGTTGTTAGGAATAGAACAGCAATAAACCTGCCCACCTCCATCGAAGTCACGAATCCGCCTATGACATGCTTTGTGTCTAGTTTGTAACTTTTTTTGTCCATATATATATTACAACCAACTGAGTGTAAATTGCATGTTTAATACTGTAAACGAATTCAAATAAAAAAGTTGTCAACTACAAAGTTGAATAACTTTTGAAGTTCTACAACTTTCATTTTGACACTTTTTTCATCCGAGGTAGTTTGCAAAATTTGAATTTCAAATTTGACATACTTAGATTCAATTTTTGAGAATCGAAATGAGTTCAAACAATAAAGTTGTTAACTACAAAGTTTCATAACTTTTAGAGATCTACAACTTTTATTTTGATGGTTTCATCATGTGAGGTCGTTTGAAAAACTCGAAAATTAAGGATAAAAATGATTTCTAGTGACGGTTTCTTAAGAAAACCGCCACTAGAAATCATGGATTTTTATATGCGGTTTTCTTAAGAAACCATCTGGTGAAATACGATTTCTAGTGGTGGTTTTTTAAGAAACCGTCACTAAAAATACCATAGGCGGTTGATAACCGAATCCGCCTGTCAAAATATATCGCTCCGTAGGCTTTGAGCCTTTATCTACTAGTGGTAGGGACCTTGGTGTAGTGGCGCAGAGCGACGATGAGGGGCGTCGAGCAGTAGCGCACACGGTCGACGACGTTCTGGTGAGCTGCGTCGCATAGGAGTTACCACCACATAGCACAAAGAGCAAGCGCCACGAAGTTCGAGCAGCAGCAGGGCTCGACACGACATGATGAGCGAGAGCAGGACAGGAGCGGCGCTTTGTCGTGGCGGCGCGAGCAGAGGGCGAGCGTGCGAAGGTGAGTGCGACGTCGAGGCGAAGGGGATCCGGTGGAGGAGGCCGAGGGGGACTCGACGGCTACTTCGCCAACGACAGGGAGGGCTCAACGTGCCGAAACGATGGTGGCGAGTGGTTGAGTGAGTGGCAACGCACAGCAGCAATAGCAAGGGACGGAAGAAGAATGTGGAGGCGAGGAATCGAGCACGACGGTTGCAAGACGCGTGCTTCATGTGGGGGCATGTGGAAAAGATGGAGAGGCCGACCACCATTGATGGCAGCAGAGAAACGTCCGCCACGCAACATAGTGGGGAGGAGGGGAAATGGTGCGACACTTCGTGGGAGAGGAAGGAGAGGGGTCGGGCCGCGCTCCATTGCAGAGTCCAGGGGCGCGAGATGGCAATGGGTAACACGTGGGTACCCGCTAACGCGATGGGTACAGGTTTGAGCAAAATTTCAAACTCATTATGGGTACGAGTTTTTTAATGGATGTATATATTTTTCACGGGTGCAGATTTGGGATGACAAGACGTAGCGAGTTTGTACCCATTGCCATCTCTAGGCACGAGACGAGGGGGTGGTTGTGTGCGTCCAACGGCGCATGTAACCAGAACGTGAGGTTGAAGATGAGTTTAGTACGTGGGCCCCTTATGTTAGTGAGTGTAGGTGGGGTGAAAGAGAGAGAGGGTGGGGGAGAAACGGTTGTGCTAAATGGGCCAATTTGACTGAGCGTGCATTCTTCATTTTTTGTTGTTGTTTTTTCTTTCTTCTTCTTCTTTTAAAAAAACTCAAAATATATTTAAATATAGATAAGTACTAGTCAAGTGCCCGTGCGTTGCAACGACATACAAAATATCAGTGCACTATGATTGCATAAATCAATTTACAATATCTCTAGCAACAACGAATGAAGAATTAAACTAATACAAAATTCAAATTACAAAATACAATGTGAAAACCACAAAAACAAAGTCTAAAACATTGATGCGCTTGTATTTCTTCTGGAATATTGTCATTACATTCATTCTTCCGGTACTTCATTAACTCTACCAAGAATTTAGTCCTCAATACACTTGAAGCCTGTACATTCGCTATAAGACAACATTAAATTCAGTAAATACAATTAGTTATATAAAAATGATATTGGCCAAGTATTAGAACTACGCAGTTACTCACAGTGGAAATGCAGGGTAACCTTTTACCATTCCATGAATGCATAAAGTTGGTAACAAGAAAGCCTCACATATCCCTACAAATTAAAATAACTCGTTCTTATATATATATATATATATATATATATATATATATATATATATATATATATATATATATATATAGCCAAAATTATTTGGTTGTCTTCAAGGTATAACAAATTACCAGTTTAATGGTTTTGGAACACATGATGGTACTAAAAGTTATGATAAATTATAAATTCATTTCTTCATCACTTTTCTCTTGGCATCGTGATTCTTTCAAGAAACACAAAGCTGACATGATAGTCTTCACAAATGTCATGAAATTCCACATTCTCAGTGGAAGTTTCTTGTTAGTTTCAGTAGACTGTCATGAAGACATTTTTATGACATAGCAATGTTTCTAAAAAGATAAAATAAATGAGTTTCATCTCTTAACATGATTACCAATTCGAATCAAGAAACTAAATATATACAAAACTATAGAATAAGACTACGCATTGAGGACAGATGTTTTATCCATGTTTCATTTCATTTTTTTCATGATGTAACAATCTTGGAAACAACGTCACTAAACTCTCTCTATTAAGAACGTCCTAATGCACCATTGTATGTATTTCTATCATATTAGATGTTCCTAATCAAGCATTGCTATTTGAGCTTACCTCCAAAAAATACAATTATTTAGAGTTTTATTGGGATTTCTCTACAACACCTTGGCATTAAATCTGATTAGCCAAGTAATGTTATGAAAAAGGTCCACCGTTTTGTTGTGTTTCCGAATACAGCTTTAAAGCCGTGGTAGTTAGAAGGTTGAGTGCTGCATTAACTCTAATAGTTAATGAAATCAACCCATAACAACCAAGTTTACTTTCTTAAGTTCAATGACGTTGACTATCCAAATCATATATTTATCATATATTTTGAAGGGGCCGTCACAAATAAGTGTTATTTTGGGCACAGGCACATTTTCCGTAACACTATTTTGATTAAGGAGATGTTTGGTTTCTACGAACTATTTTTTTGTCTCTATATTTTATTCCATTTTAGTCTATAAATTATCTAATACGGAAACTAAAATAGAGTTTTAGTTTCTATATTTAACAATTTAGGACTAAAATAAAATAAAATAGATAGACTAGAAATTAATCCCTAGAAACCAAACACCTCATAATAGTTTTGTTATATATTTATGAAAAAATAAGTTATGCTTTACAAACTAGCTAAAATGCAAGATATACATAAAAAAATAACTTTATATAGTATTATTGACTACAAAATTAGTATATAAATCGACCATGGCTTTGTATGTAACCCTGCCTCTGAAACTATACAATAAGAGTAGCGAACCCGTAATAACCATCATTCGAATAGATATTGCAGTTTAAATCCACCGGTTTCTATTTTTTCTAAAGTATTTTACTTCTATGGATTACAGCTACAGCAGTCTGAATGGATTTAATCGATCCGCAGCGAACATGCTGGGTACATTTGCAATCTATTATATTACTCGTAACGCCTATATCGCCGCTTGAACACATACAATTAGAGATGGCCAAACGGGCCGCCCGGCCCTGCCCGTTTTGAGCCTGACCCGCCACGCATGGTTAGAAAACCGGGCCGGGCCATCTAAGCCCGTGGGCTCATTTTCAAATCCGAGCTCAGCCCGCAGCGGGCCTAAACAGGCCGAACCAACCCGTTTAGCACTGAAAAAGCGGGCCGAAAAACGGGCTACGTGGACCGGTAAGCATGATTTAGTGTAAAAAAAGCGGGCTTAGAGGTAAACGGTTTGTGCCGGGCTAGCCCACCGTGTCTAGTTTCCTGTCCGAATCCGACCCGCTTGGGCCCGCATAGAACCAGGTCGTGTCGGGCTCGAATCGGGCCCAAACAGCGGGCTTCGTGTCGGATTCGTGGGACTCGTGCTTATTAGCCATCTATACATACAATAGAAGCACTCTTGATACACTTGAGGTTCCCACCATGTCTGAAGCCTACACTACAGAAAACAGTTATATTTCCTACGGCTTGACCCATCAGATATAAGCTGAAAATTGTCGGACATAGTACATTAATTACTAGCAAGATGTAAACACGCGACAGTTGGATAAGTTGACTAGAGATGAAACCCGAATGTCACTTATTTATGAGTAGATGACTGGATGGAATAACTATTTGACGTGACGATGACAAACCGACCAATACGACAGGGGTGTTTGGTTACTCTAAATTAAAGTTTAGCTCCTGTCACATCGAATATTTAATAAAAACTACGGATATTAAATATAGTGTGATTATAAAATTAATTATACATATAAAAACTAAAAGATGAAATAAATTAATTAAATTTAATTAAGTCTATATTTCATACTCTTATTTAATATTCAAACGTTTGTTGTTACATGAACTAAACTTTAGCCCGAGAACCATTTTATGCTTTACAGCGACGGGTGGTACAAATGATTTCAGCCATATATCTTGAGGCTGCAATAGTTGTTGTATTCCATTATCTTAGAAACATGTAGCAATGATTTAATTCATACGAAAACAATGGTTCATTCTTGAAGTCAAATTGAGTACATGCGTATTCTTTGAGACTTTTTAATCACGATATCTTTGCAAATTACTCCGTCCGCTCCAAATTACAAGTAATTTTAATTTTCTTAGAGAGTCAAATCATCTATAGTTTAACCAAAATTATAGAGAAAATTACAAAAACTATATAACATCAAATAGGTATACTATGAAAATATAATTAATAAAGAAATCAATAATACTTATTTGACATCATAAATATTATTATTTTACTATATAAATTTGGTAAAACTTGAGACTCTCTAAACTAGAATAGCCTATATTTTTAGATGGAGCAATTATTATGGTGTACTCCCTGTAATGACAAATGCGAAGTGATGTTCAATGTTTTTTGAACAAAACTATTTCAATCTCACTTTACAAATTACGTTTTATGTATTGAGTTTGGATATTTGAAAATGATTGTCAGCGTCCATTGAAGGCCATACCATGCCGCCAAGATTTAATCAAGAATCCCAGCATTGGAAGCGATCGCAGCACCCAGCTGCTAGGACCACTGTTCTCAAGGTCCATATGCCCCGACCAGGGCAGGAGCTTGACCCCTCAAACAACTTGATGATGGGGCACTCCAAAGAAATAACATCTATACTACCAAGTCCCTGTTAAGAATTAGCTTCTTGGAGCTCTTTGAGTCCCGGGCAGTCCCGCTCACAGTGCCAAGCCTACAAGGATGCATTAAAGCCTCAGGTGCCCTAGGACGACCCCAACTAGAAGTCTAGAACATCCTATGTTTCTAAGCCCTCTAGTGCTCCGGGACGCTCATGAAGGATTTAAGTTCTATGTCCCCTCATGTTTGATTTAAGCCCTTGAGGCCCCTTGTGCTTTAGAGCGCTCATAAAATATTAGGTGCCCGAATCCCATCCTTGCGGCACTCAACAGTAAGCACTTAGTCGCTTGGGGCCCTATATTGGCCTCGGGGTCTAAGGTTCCTGACCTCACGTTATATGAACTGATGAGCCCCAAACTCTCGGGACCTGAGGCCTCCAGTGGGAACAATGAACTGGTTATAGCTAAGTGTAAACCTATCTACAAGATAGAAGGATGTGCATGGACCCACCTGCATTACGCACCGAGAATAGAGACCCCACGTCTAGGGCCCACTGACATGTCCATAATGGTGGCATATCGAATAAGTCTCCCATACACCATATTAAATTTGTGATGTGTGATATTATAGTCTCACAAGCGCACTATTTCCACGACTTAGGCAGTAAGGCACCCGAGACCACTATTTGGTACATGCAGCGACCATATAGCCATATGTGTGCATGTCACTGTACCATGAAATGTTATCAAATACAAAATGCTACATCAGCTACCAAATACATTCACTACCGGACACAGCTGCTTTGTCGAGTGTTTCAGGCACTCGGTAAACTCTTTGCCGAGTGTAACTCTCGGCAAATAGGACTCGGTGAACTGTACATCGGCAACGTCTTCTTTGCCGAGTACTTTTTGTCGGGCACTCGACAAAGACTTTTCCGAGTGCCACCTAGTACTCGGCAAAGAAAAATCACTGTCACGGCGCCAAGTGATTGTGACGAAGCCTTTGCCGAGTGTCCTCCTTGACACTCGGCAAAGAAGGCTCCTGTGGGCCCCCACGACAGCCTTTGTGCCGAGAGCCGCAAACTGGCACTCGACAAAGGGGGCTTCTTTGCCAAGTGCCTAATGGACGGGCTCTCGATAAAGGAGCCTCTAGTGGGCCTCTTTGCCAGTCCCTTTACCGAGTGCGCTGGGAGGCACTCAGCAAAGGGAGCTTCTTTGCTGAGTGCCTAGACCAATGCACTCTGTAAAGAAGCTTTACCAGTTCCCAAATGTGCCTTCTTTGCCGAGTGCTATGGTCATAGCACTCAGCAAAGAGCCTCTTTGCTAAGTGTAACACTCGGCAAAGTGACCAGAAAACCCATTTTTATTTGTTTTTTCCATTCCATCCAAACAAACAAAAGATATATATCATTCACATCACAAATATCATAGAATCAACACATTTAACACCAACATAATAAATCTCACAAATATCACCACATCAAACAAGTTTCACAAACATAAGTCTCACTAAGTATCTCACAACATCAAGTATAACCAACATCACCAACACTCACAAACGAAAGTCTCAATCACCACTAAGAGGTCATCAATGAGGTGGCAACTGGACTAGTTCGCCGAAGGGACGGACGAAGCGTGAGGGTTGTTCGATGCCGCCGATTATCCCTGCATAAACAAGAGATTGCATTTGTGAGACCAGATGAATATATATCATGCAGGACTAAATTTTGACACTGACAGGGGTATGGAACTGAGCAGGGTCAGCTGCAGGGAACAATGGAGGTGGTGGAGCATGACCCTGTGCAGCGCCCAAGCTCTACAAGTACGCGAACATCTCTGCCATCCTCTGCTGATCTGCCAAACGAACCACCCGCTCCGCCTCCCGCTCTGCCCTCATCCTCACCTCCATCTCCATACGTTCCCTCCTCTCTTCTAGTTGGACCTATAATATTTCACCCTAATGTTATAATAATGCAAAGAGAAGGTATATAACTCAATTAATGACGAGGCACAGAAGCACTAACCTAGAGTTCCTGGATGCGATATGGTGAGTGTCGTTCCGAGGTCGTATGGTTGGGCGTGCGCTCGTGCTCCTTGCTCGCACCTAAGATAGAGTGAGAGTGGAGGACGAGTCGATTGCCCCATCAACAATCTAGTACCGCCCATGCCTCTTGCCTCCTCCGACCCTCATGAGGACATCTCCGTCGATGTCCTTGGTCCTCGGATCATAATCTGGCCCATGGACCTCCTTAGCCATGACAGTGTAGTCACTAAGGTGACTGTTGACCGTGGGGTTGTTGTATGCCTTGGGCCCGTCATCTGAGTTGTAGGTGACGTCGGACATCGCCTTGCCCTTGTGGGACATAGAATACACCGAGAAGATGGAGCAAGGCTAGCCACCATGTGACACCGACTGTGAGAAAACCAACAAGATGGTTAGAAATCATATCTAATTGAAAGTTATGAACCTAAATAAAAAGAGCGTGTACCGATGCTTCCGCGTATTTGCCCATGTTGTGGCTGCCTTGGTGGTGGGAGGGACCTTGCATCATCAAACACTATTTCTAGCTAGTGTTGTGCACCTCGTCCCACTCAGGCGAGCACCACCTTTGCACCATCTGCTCCTAGAAATTAGGATGCACGCCGCACCAATAAGGATTCATCTACAAAAAATAAGTACACAACATATCAGAAGATAAAATTAAGCATATTTAATACCAATATTAAAGTTCTGTATTTACCTACAAGAACCGGTCTCGAGTCAATGACATGGTTCGGGTGTCCTGCTTGCTGACCTTCTCCCTAAGGACAGAGTCGTGGTAAGTGACGATGGCCTGGATGCGCGCCTCATAGTGCATGTCTAGACGAGCTTCTTACAACTCATGGTAGCCACCACATCTTCCTCCTTGCAAAAAGGTGACGAAGGGGCGTACCATAAAAAGTCAAGGGATTCTCTGATCGTCCTCTCGCCCTATGCTGAGGCTCGGGGGCTATCCTTGCACCTATGTTGCGGCAGAATTGTTGGAAGTGTTAGCAACACGATGCAGAGACTCAGGGGCTGTCTTTCCACCCAAGCTACGCCCATGTGACGTACGAGGGATAGGTCAACGATTTCAACAGAGGGAAACATAAATATCTTGAATGAGTAACCACTCCTCCGAGGCCTCGTGGGCTACACCCGACGGGTGCGCTCGCACGCACCCATCAAAAATAAGCCTACCACATTTCAAAGGGTTAAGTAGCACGTTTGCGAGAGGACAGCAGAACCCCCAAGCAAGTGCCAACACTTCCTTGGAGGCTTGGGTGCTACTATCGGGTATCATAATTAGGGTTACCCAGATTATGCCTCTAAACATATCTAACATCTGATTACCAAGAAAACCATAAAACATTTTACCCGAGGTCAAGAATGGTTGAATCACGATTCTCCCGAGACCCCGCTCAAAACTACGCCTCGTTCGAGCCCATCCTCGCGAGAGGATACACAAGAAGTTGGAGTGCTTTTGTGAAGGCTTTTGCAAATCACTTGAAGCGTTAGGACTTTTGTGAATGATTTTGTAAAGTGTTTGCAAATATGTGCAAAACATAATAACATATGTAGGTTTTGTGAATGATTTTGTTGTGGTGCTTGTTGATGGTTTATGTGATGTGGATCTGTCACTGTGCAATACTAATTAAATTTGTATATCTATGTGATTATATATAACAGTTGTTGAATGCTAATTAATGGTATATTATCATTATTAACGACTATAACTAGGGGCAATTTTCTGTTGGTTGCTAAATGTATAGTATAACGACTCACGATTGGTTGCTAAATCTATAGTACAACAACTCACGGTTGGTCGCTAAATATACAATATTAGCAACGGACGGTCGGTCGCTAAAAAGATGTCAGTCGCTAAAGCCTTTAGCGACGGCACTTATAGCGACCATCCTTATGGGTCGCTAAAAGTTTTTAGCAACCAACCATAGGTCACTGAAGGCCGTTTTAGCAACCAACCGTAGGTCGCTGTAAGTGAACCGTCGTGTAGTGTCGGGTGAAGGCAGCGCCCAGGAGAAATCCTCGTCTCGCCCGAGGGCCCCTCTTCATGAAACGATAATTTTTGCCTCGCCCGAGCTCGTCTCGAATAGGAGGACATCCCCGAGCCTAGCCTCAGCTAAAGGTCACGGGAACCGTGGCGACATGCGCATTAAATGTGATGATTCATATATCTACTCCATGTGACACCGCAGTCAAACAGGGGACGATGGGACTGCAATTCCATCTACTTTCGCCAACTACGATGACACACGCCCGTGAAAAACGGACTCTGCTCCCCCACTCTGGCCACTATTCTCGAACAACTCCGGATGGGACATGCACGTGTCTGGGCACAACCTCACCCTCGGGAGAGAACTCCGCATCGCTCAAAGACGGCTTCAACCTTGGGAGAAGTCTCTGCCTCGCCCGATGATGGCTTCAGCCTCGAGAGAAGTCTCCACCTCGCCCGAGCACGACCTCGCCCGACTGCCCTGACAGCAAGGCAACAACTCCTCGTGAATCCGGCAGGAGGCCACTCTGGTGACTGTTCTAACCACTCCCTACACGACTGCATGTCTCAGCGCAGGTCCGACCATGGCCTCGAGAGGAACCCCTGCCTCGCCGAGCATTGCCTTGGCCTAGATAACATCGACGAAAGGACGCCTGACGCCACCTACCCGTCCGCTAGAGATGTCAATGGGGACCCGATACCCGCTAACTCGTGGGGAATTCCCCTATTAGGGTATGGGTATGGGACAAAAATTGTCCTCATGGGTATGGATATGGGACAAAATCTCCACCCATTGGGTAAACGGGTATGGGTTTGGGAAGCAATAATCCGAACCCGATTACCCATGGGTATTTCATACGTGTACACCTGTCATGTTTGTATGAATGAGTTGAGGCCGAGCCGGCCACCAAGCCTAGCACGGCAGTGCACCAGGCCCTAGATCCTAGCCCAACAAGGCAAAACGGCAAGGCAACTAGCAGACTAGCAAAAAACAAAACCCTAAAATAACCAGCCATGTGCTACGCCCTGCTTAGACGACGTTGACGACCATGGATTCTCAGGCGCCAACGAACTCAGATGGTGAGCAAGGAAGGTGAGCAAACTCCATTTCTCCATTTCTTCTATCGTTCCTGAAGTACTTATTTATTTTCTGATGCATGGATGAATGGATCATGGTTCATGGATGAGTGCTTGCCGATGTGGTGATGTCTGAAATCTAGATAGTTTGTGCTACCTGTTAATACCTAGTTATCCCTTAACTAGGGATGGGGACCCATTGGGGACCCGAAACCCAAATGGGTATGGGTATGGGATGAGTTTTGCACCCATGATGGGTATGGGGACGGATCAAACATGATGGGGATGGGTATGGGATGCTATAACCCGGTGGGGAATTCCCCATTGACATCTCTACCATCTGCAGATAGTACTGACAACAGGATGGCTACAGGAACTACGAGGTTGGTGACGAGTCTGCTTTACACCATATGGGACAAAATACCATCTGCTTTTCCCCATACTTTTCATTATTCCAACAACTACGATTCGGATAACACATCCACAAGATATGTTCGGGTACGCGTCCGAGCCTCGATCCTGGCCTCGTCTCTCGGCTCGGTCAAGATGCAAGAAATAGGGGCCGGACGTCCTCCCCCTGATCCAAGTCAACCACAAGTATAAAGGCCATTTCGGTGGCCATGCTGCTACAGGGGCTCGGACTCGCCTTCTCTCCCATTTTACGACAAACACTACAGGAATTCAGGCAATCCCCGTCGGCCAAGAACCGACGGGAATTAGCCCTAAACCGACAGAAATTACTAATTCACGTCGGTATATTGTTAATTCCCGTCGATTCTAAGCCGACGACATATAATGGTTGGGGTTAAGTTAATTCCTGTCGGCAGCTGACGGGAATTAACTTATTCCTGTCGACTAACTAGAAGCCGACAGGAATTAGTAATTCCCGTCGATTTACGGGCAGCCGATGGGAATTAATTAGTTAATTTCCGTTGGCGCTCCGGGGATCCCTCCTTGAGGCTATAAAAGGAGAAGTCCAGGGCTGTCAAGGGACAGGGGGACACTTCACATGTTTTCGCCTCCACGGCTGATATTCACACTTGCCTCAATCACCTCCAAAGACTAGGGATCCACTCCCTCTCTCGACTAGCTTATACCCCCTACTACAAGCACTTGGGTACAAGATAATATAAGTCTCATCCCCCTCTGCTGGAAGTAGGACCTTCTATTGCCCGAACCAGAATAAAACTTGTGTCTTCTTGCATCACCCATCTGGACCAGGGCACGCAACACTAATTCACTAGATGGTTAGGTCGGGTCAAAACACCGACAAGACTCTAATTGCTCAATTTTAGTTGTTAGCTCATAATTCAAGTTTGCAAAAGTTTTAAATTTCTTTAGCAAACATTTATAATCATTTTGAGAGCTAAACAACTTATTTTACAAAGTTTTAATTGAGCCTTTTATTTAGGGCAAACATCCTCAAAAAACTTAACATCTTGCACAAGTTCATCTAAGGAGGGATTTCCCTCACCATCACAATAATCATCACTAAAGGATGGGATACTTGATTTACCTCTTGCCATAAGGCACTTGTGTGATGAGCGTGAGGAGCGTGATGACGAGCGATCGCTGTGGGTACTTAGAGATTCATCTTCACTTGAAGAATTATCCCAAGTCTTAACACTTGTAAGTGCCTTGCATTTGCTCTCCTCTTTTTGGGTTCGGCCAAATTTGGGCAATTATCTCGGAAGTGGCACTATCCTCCACTTGCAGGGGCACACCCATTAGATTATCTTATGAATCATTCTCATTACATTTTCGACGTGTCGGATTGTTTCTTTGTCCTCGGAGGATGATGTAGAGGCTTGATCATCTTGTTCATCATCACTTTCTTCTTTTTATTCACTTGAGGAGCTTAGGCTAGGAGCCTTCTTCTTGCCTTTCTTATTTTCATCACATGCAAAAGCATATGGCTTTGAAGAAGTTGGCTCCTCTTGACCCATCTTTCACGACATCTTAAATGCTGCAATCTTTCCAATCACAATCGTCGGGGTCATTTGGCTAAAATCCTCAAAATTGTGAAAAATAGTGATAATGCTCCTAGATTTGTGTTGTGGTGGCAAGGAGATGGTCTTCCTCACAATACCTCCATCACCTAGCTTGTTAATGCTAATAGAATTAAACTCATTTGTAATTAGATTCAAATGAGAATACATATCTCTAACAATCTCATTTTCTTTCATAGCAAAAGAATTGTAATCATTCAATACTAGGCAATGTTTTTCTCACGGACATTGGATGGCGGTTATGGAGCTCATATAAATCTAAATTTTCTAAAATAGTATTTATAAGTTGTTCTCTTCTCTAAAATAGGATTAAATATCTTTTTACTCTTTTTTCTTCTCTTTTCTTATTTTTTCCGGCAGTCTCCGGCCAAGAGCAGAACTGCTGCTTCTGCTCGTGCGTGGAGCCACGGTGAATGGGGAAACAGTTTCTACAAAGAGATACACGATAGGCGAAAGCAGCAGTTTTAGCGACTCCACTTGTGTAGGGAATTTATCACTACAGTAAACGGAAGAACATCCGACGGCTAAAGTCGTCGGACATAAGCTTTGCACCGTCTGAGATAGGTTATGTCCGACGGCATTAACCTATCTCCGACGGTTTTAAGCCGTCGGGGATAAGGCGTCGGAAATAGCGTTATGCCCGACGGCCGCCGTCGGACATAAGCTATCTCCGACGGCCCCATCCGACCGTCGGAGGTAAGGCGTGGCAACCGTTTTAACCGTCGCCTGTAAGGCCCACTGTTGTTATGTCCGACGGTTTTAAGCCGTCAGACATAACATATACCTTATGTCCGACGGTTTTAAGCCTTCGGACATAACATATACCTTATGTCCGACGGCTTACACTAGGCCGTCAGACATAACATATTCCAGAAATTGCACAAAATTCTGAATTTTAAAAAAATCTGACATTTGCAAATACAAAACAGATTTCATACACATATACAAATTCACAATCACAAATATACTGACATAAGTATACACATTCACAAATATAGTCACATAAGTATTCACATTCACAAATTTAACATAACGACATAGAGTTCCAAATGGTTGCAACAAGTGTTTACATCAACATAGTTGTCCAAAATCCAAAATGAACATTGTTCGACAGATAGTCTTTCACATGAAAGGTTGCAACAAGTGTTTTACATCATTATCACTCATATCCATCGCCACCTCCTCCGGCTGGACTCTGCGTGTTGAAAAGGTTGTTCACCCACGAATGTGATGTGTCGTCTTGACCAGACCCATCTCCAGGTGTGGCAACTAAAGCGGGTGGTGTCTGAAATCCCTATAACACAAGCACATGAAATAGTAACCACTCAGTTGTTCATTTAAACACATAAAACAACTATGAACATGTCACACACACATATGTGTACATACCATAGGGAATTGTGACAAAGGCGGAGGTGGAGGCGCCAACATTGGCATTGGCAGTGCAAAGTCCGGAGGCGGCATCCCATATGTCGGCGTCGGGACGCCCGCTTGTTGGGCTAGTTGCTACAAATTATATACAAGTCATTGTTGAGCAAATAAGATACACATCATGTGTTTTGCAAAATAAGCTACAAAATGTTACTTCAACTTACCGAGAGAAGAGCTTGATTTTGGGCCTGGAGGCTTGCATAATACTCGTCCCTCTTCTTCTGGTACTCGGCTTGTTGTCTCTGGTATTCAGATTGTTGCCTCTGGTACTCCAATTGTTCCCTCAAGACTGATTGATGGTACTCTGCCTGTTGACGCAACACTGCAAGCTCTATCTCATGGGCGGATGATCGTGAACGGGACGACTATGAAGACGACGATGTGGACTGTCGTCCACGGCGTCTCAGCTCTCTAGAATCAATCGTAGAATAAAAATACCCAACCTACAAGAGTGAACCATGCACTTAGTATAGTAACTCATGGCTCAGTTGAATCGCAAGCATATGATGACAATTTTGAAAAACAAATCAAAATAATCTCACCATCCATGAGCTTGTCCTCCTGCGCTAGCATATGCTGCCTGAGGGTCGATTGGCTGGCTCCTCCAATCGTACTCCTACCCATGGCGTTGAACCATCTCCTGCCCATACGAAGCCTGGAGGAAAACAATATCAAATATAAGTGCATAACCCCTATGCCCTTGCAAAAAATATCAAACACATAATAGAGTACCAAAAACTCACTAGACGATCGGTGGCCGTCTGAGTACATAACACATCAGGATTATGAGGATCAGAACCCCTATGCCCTTGCATATACACCTCCACATCTGTGGGCGTATGGCCGGATTTGACTTCCTGTACATAAAAGTTATAATGACACATTTCTATGTGATTCAAAGTTACGACAAACTGTGACTTACCATTCACTTAGCCAAGCGCACATGACCGTCACCGCTGTAGTTGTGGAACGACTCAGTCCCACGGTTTCCCCTGTTCCTTTCGGAAATGGCACGAAACTCAGGGGAAGCCCCCCATCTGCACAATGCCCGATAACCGTCTGATCGGGTGGCCATCCACGGCATCGACACCTACATGAATTTTTTTAAATAAAGCAAGCAAATACATTGCTTCGTGAGATATGAGAGGCAACAACCTGTTTACCTCTAGGTATTGCTCCTCCGTCAAGTAAATTGATGACCACTCGGCCTTGGTATTTGGCATCGGTCGATCATCAGCATTTGCTCTGTACCATGCCTTTATAGCCTGAATTCGTGCATAGTATATTGCGTCTGCAACGACATCGTTCGCGTTATACTCAAACACGTAACGAGCGTTCATATCATATGATCCATCATCCGGCAACTTGTACCATTTCTGCAAAAAAAATTAGTGTTATCATAAAAGCAAACATATATGGAATAACTAAAATAGTATAAACAATTCATACCCAGAATGCATCCCAAACTAGTGCCTGTGTGTTGCCAAACGTTCTACAGACACCATAGCGATAATGCTCCCAAGTGGTGGCGGGGACAGACTCGCCAGTAGGCAAAGTCACAAGACCAGGCCAGTGCAGACGAACAAGATTACCAAGGACCATGTTCACCTGCCTGTAGTGTTCTGTGCCTGTGAACGAGTCGTCGATCCAAGTCCCGCAAACAGAAAACAATGTACAAATTAAAACATAACTTTCAATAACATTTAAGCAAATATATGTCACTCACTTTCCACTAGGCTTTGTCAAAACCTGAGATTTGGGTGGAAGCTCTGGAGGTGGTCCAATAAAATGCAGCGTCCTCGTTCTCCTAACTCGAGAAGTTCCAGACCCAGCTGCGGAATCTTCACCAGCCCCAGAATCCCCACCAGCGTCGTCTCCAGCATCATCTCCCATATTATCTCCACCATCATCTTCAACATCATCTCTTGCATGATCCTCTACCACTGGTTCCTCAATTTCAGTATCCTATGAAACAAATAACTTACATCATACAATATTAAGTAACTCAAATAATGTAATTTAACAACTAACTTACATCTTGTGGAGGCAAATGTTCTACCAGCGCTCTCCGTCTGCTCATGGTAGAACCTGTGCCCTGAAAAACTGAGTCCTCACCCCTCGAGCTGCTCCTCGAGCTGCTCCTCGTCCCAAGTAAACTACGAGCAAAAGACTTCATTTTCTTTGACATCCTATTTTAACAAAAACAAGTTAGTACATAAATCGACAATAAAATAATAAAATATGCAATAAAATCATAAAATATGCAATAAAATCATGATCCATACTCGTCAATCGTAATCGTAATCAAAATCAGGATCTAGTTGCTTTCGTCGATTTAATGGACGCCAAGTAGCTTTCTTCTTTCTCGTCACTCGTTTTCTTTTTGGAGGAACGTCTACATCATTTTGATCGCCTAATAAAGATTCTTCCAACATTTCAGTTTGTACATTAAACGTGCTTGTAAGTTCTTCGTCTTGGAAAATCTCAGCAGCCCCCACTTCCTGCTCGATTTGACTTTCAACATAACCAGCATCACCAGGAGCATATAGTCGTTCACGAGGATTAACTTTGTACACTACCCTCCAATCAACCAAACCGTTTTTCTTAGATGGATATGTCATATAATACACCTGCTCGCATTGGTGGGCAAGGATTATAGTGTCGTGGCCTTTTAATCTATCGTTGTGTTTGACTTCCAGCATGCCATATTGATTTTCTCGCGTTGTATTTGGAGAAAACCAATCACAATTGAAGAACACCACTTTGAGTTGTTTATCTCCAAAAAACTTGTACTCGATTATATCATTAATGACTCCATAATAATTAGTCACCTTCCCTTCATCATCGACAGCTCTAGTTACAACTTCGGAGTTTGTCGTGGCTGCTAGAGGATGATCATCTTCGAACCTTGTGGAACGGAATCTAAAACCATTGACATCATACCGACCATAACGTCTGCCAGTTACTGCTCCTAGGGATAATTGTCGAAGGTCCGGGTGTATATTGTCATTTTTATCTACATAAACTCGAAACCAACACAAGAAATTAAGCCCCCCATCTTTTCCCTCTCGACGAATATGGTCACGTTCATAGCCAGAGATGCAATTTTGAGAATCAAATTCCCTGTTAGTACAAGGAAACAAACCTTTTAGTATCACAACAAAAATTCTAGCGGCAATGACTAAAATAAAGTTTACACTTACAAGAGAAACTGACTCATCTCTTCCATGTTGTTATACATGTAGAGTAAAGCAGTCTTCCATTCGTCGTTGGTGAAATAGTATGTTGTGCTGGGTCCTACAGTTTTGCCCCTCCATTAAAAAATTTCAATATCACTAATAGGGGGCTCGTCGACATGATACCGCAACGTATGGGCATTGACATTGTGTTCCTCTGCAAAGTACAGGCCCGTGAACGATGCTATCTCTTTGTATTTGAATTCTTCAGCGATGCACCCTTCAACTCGTCTCTTATTACCAACCATTGCACGTAGCTTCTTTAGTGTCCTTTCGATGTGATACATCCATCTATATTGCACAGGACCTCCTACCTTAGCTTTCGTATGGTAGGTGAACAAGTAGATGTTGCATCAGATTGAAGAAACCTGGTGGAAATATTTTTTCAAGTTTGCATACCAAAATCGGTATTTGTTGCTCAAGCTTCTCCATCATCTCTTTCTTTATTTCTTTAGCACAAAGATGTCTATAAAAGTAACTTAGCTCCGCTAATGCTTTCCAGACATCATTTTTTACAAAACCACGAAACATAACAGGAAGGAGTCTTTCCATTATTATGTGGTAGTCATGACTCTTCAACCCAGAAAACTTGCCCGTCTTCAAATTCACAGACCTTCTAAAGCCCGCGGCGTAACCATCTGGGAACTTTAAGTTTTTCAACCATTTCATCAATTGTTTCTTCCTTTTAGGTTTAATACTGAAAGGAGCACGTGGCTTCTTCTGATTCTCTCCTATCTCCATAGTTGGTCTTCTACAGATTAAGGCCAAGTCTTTCCTTGCCTTAGGGGTGTCTTTTGTTTTGTCAGTGATATTCATGCAAGTGCTGATAATGCTTTCACCCATATTTCGTTCCTGGTGCATGACATCAATGTTATGCATTAAAATCAAGACTTTCATATAAGGGAGTTCCCATAGACCACATTTGTGAGTCCAATTATGCTCGGTTCCATAACCTTCAAAACGATTTCCATGTTCGTTTAGTTTCAAATCATTAAGTCTCGCGAGAATCTCTGGACCACTTAGACGCTTAGGTGGCCCCCTCGTCACAATCGTGTCCTTTTTAAAAGCGTTCCTATCGAACCTGAACGGGTGATCCTCTGGCAAAAAACATCTATGGCAATCGAAGTAACATATCTTTCCACCAAACTTTAGTCGAAAGCATAAAGTGTCTTCAACGCATATCGGACATGTCAAAATCCCATGACAACTCCATCCAGCAAAGATACCATAAGCCATAAAATCATGAATAGACCATAAAAATGCGGCTCTCAGGTTGAACTTCTGTTTCTTGTAACAATCGTACACCTCGACTCCTTCCCAGAAAAATTTCAATCTTCAATCAGGGGTCTCATCATCACATCGATCTTTGTTCCAGGATGATCCGGACCAGGTATTACAAGACACAAGAAAATAAATTCATATTTCATGCAAAGAGCTGGTGGAAGGTTGTATGGAACAGCAAAGACGGGCCAACATGAGTAGGACGTTGAAGTTAGATTGAATGGCGAGAAACCATCTGTTGCCAAACCGAAGCGGACATTCCGCACTTCATCAGCAAAGCTGGAATCAAAAGCATCTAGTGCCTTCCATGCATCTGTATCAGCTGGGTGCACCATGA
The DNA here is from genome assembly GCA_029449295.1 of Zea luxurians. NCBI lineage: Eukaryota > Viridiplantae > Streptophyta > Magnoliopsida > Poales > Poaceae > Zea > Zea luxurians. The sequence continues at coordinate 135,916,161 of JAOPSE010000001.1, read as the reverse complement.
CATTTGGATTCTCACGTACCCCTTCTTTGTGCCACCTCATGTGTCTGGCTGTATTCTTGGAGATGAACAAACGTTTCAACCGAGGTATAAGAGGCATGTAACGAAGCTGCTTACGTGCAATCTTCGTAGTCACGGTCAAACCATCGTCGTTTTCAACCTCAACGAATCTACGCTCACCACATACAATACACTTTTCTCACCTGCGGTCTCCTTCCAGAAAAGCATACAATTATTTTCACAGACATCGATTTTTTCGTAGTCCATACCGAGCCCAGATAACAACTTTTTAGACTGATACATGTCCTTTGGCATCTTGTGATTCTCCGGAAGTACATCACTGATCAAGTTCAAAAGCTCCTTGTAACAGTTGTTTGAGAATGCAAACTTAGACTTAATAGCCATAAGTCGAGTCACAAATACAAGGACGATCACTTTTGTGTGCTCATGCAACGGCTCTTCGGCAGCTTTAAGGAGCTCGAAGAACTTCTGAACCTCAGGTGTAGCTGGATCCTCAAACTCGGTGGGTTGACCGGGGTTCTCCGAATCGACGGTTAGAAGCTCATGGCGTACATCGTCAAACATCTCTTCCATCCTATCGTAGTCCTCCTCTTCATGTGACTGAACTTCCGATACAATACGAGGAGGTGGGTCCTCACCGTGGTGCACCCATACCTCATAGCCTGGCATATAACCGTTCTTGCAAAGATCTATCGACATAATCCTCCTGTCAAGGAAATAAATGTTCCGACACTTGGTACAAGGGCACCTAACATCGGTTCCAGTCTCTGACCGAGCAAAAGCACGGTCGAGAAACGCGTCAGTCTTGGCAACCCACTCACTTGATAGAGCACCTCTTTTCTTCCAACCTTCATACATCCATCGACGATCATCCTCCATACTAGATACGAGATGTTAACTTGATTAGTTAAGTTAATCACGCCTCTAATCTAATAAACCACACTAATACAAGGAAAATAATTTAATGGGACCCTAAATCATATAAAATAACTTTATTTCCGAGGGCATAATAATTACCCTCGGAAATTAATAATTTAAATTATATAGACACCACTACATAACATTATCACGGGTGACAAATCATATAAAATGACCTTATTTCCGAGGGCATAATAATTACCCTCGGAAATTAAAAATTTTAATTATCTAAGCACCACTAAGTAAACGAAAACAAATTAAATTAATTACATAATCAAATTTCGGCCATCGCACACAATAAATTAAACAATATTTAACATACTAATTATTTAACAACAAAAATTGCAACTACAAAACAATATTAACATATACAAAATAATACTTAAACTACTCACTTGAAATTGGGGCTCCGGCGTGAGGGGGCTACGATCGGGGCGGCAGCACACCGGGCGGGCGGGGCGGCCAGCGCGGCGGCGGGCGGGGCTGGCAGCACGACGGCCGGAAGGATGTGGCGGCGGCGGGAGCTGTCGGGGACGACGGTGGCTGGAAAGATGGAAAATGAAAGGGTGTTCCCTGGCCGCGCGCCGTTAAATCGCTTTATTTCCGACGGCTGAAGTACGGGCCGTCGGAGATAACCTTATGTCCGACGGTCCTCTGACAGCCATCGGACATAGGGTGTTATGTCCGACGGCCAGCCCAAGCGCTCGGAGATAGGGTTACCTCCGACGGTCTCCTGCGCGGCCGTCGGAGATAACAAGGCCGTCGGAGGTGTTTGTTTTTACTGTAGTGTATGTGAGGTGTATTTTGTGTCCTTCTGATTGGTTATCTGCATCCCGCTTGTGCTGTTTATTGTTATGGTTGGAATTTTAACCTGAATCCAGAATTTGTCTTGATGAAGTTTACCATCCCACGTTTTGTAAATTGCTAGACTAGCTACTACGCACTCTACTCGCAGGGCAGGCTTCTCTTCAGTATTGTCTGCGTTGACATACGTGATTCGTGATGTCTAAATGTTTGCGGTGAAAAAAAGGTGTTAGTTCCCCTGATTACATTTTTTTGTGTATCTGCCTTTTCGCAAATTGTTGGGCATACTGAGATCTGTTTCCAAGACATGCTGCTGCACTGTGGGTGGCCGCCGCTCAAGGACGAGCTGCTCCATGGCAGCGAGGTCTGATGTCACACACAGGTGGTGGGGCTTCCTCGTGGGGAAACCAAGCCAAATATTAAGGTTAGGGACGTACTCGACTCCACTTAAGAACGGTACCTCCTGCACCCGCCCACTCCCTGCCCAAAGTTGCCGCCACAGCAGCAAAAACCGCCCCGGCGACGCCGCTAACCGCTCGTCGGGAGCGGTTAACCGGCAGCTGACCAAGCTCCCTCTCCAGCCGGTCCATGCGGCTCCCCAGCACAAAACTATCGGTTAACCGCGCAAATCTAGCGGTTTACCGCTAACTGGAAACGGTTAGCCGCGTTTTTTAATGACAAACCGGATTTAATGGCCACAATAGGTTCTAGTTTCCATATTTAGTGTCCATATTTGATTTTTGTGAGTTTAGGCCTTTAGAGTTTCAGATTTTTTTGTGATGTTAATATTTAGTTATATATTAGTATTGTTAATATTTAGTTGTAAATAATATCGTGTGTCCAGAATCTAGATGGTGTGTGAGTCGACACAAGCAGTTTTATCCTCGTTCGGGCAATGCAAAGCCCTACTTCCAGCAGAGAGAGGAATTAAGCTTATATTACTCGCACCTGAGTGCCTGTAGTAGGGATTACAAGCACAACGGGAGAGTGGAAGTCCCCAAGTCCCTGAAACTGATTGAGGCAAGTGCCAATATCCTAAGACATAGTGGGAAACGACTGTGTATTCGTCTTCATGTTCTCTTGTCCCTTGGAAGAACTACACTGCCCTATTTATATATGTAGGAGATGTATGATGTGAAGCCTGGGGTCGTTGTATTCCAAGGGGAGATGTCTTGACGCTCTATAAGCCGACGTGATGGTGCACTGCATTGTTGACTTGTGTCCGCTGATTTCCTGTTGAGAGCCGAGGCAGAGGCCAAGGGGTTGGTCGTATGCCCGAGCCCCCAGGGGAGGGGTTGCCCGTACCATAGTTGTTGTAATAGCGTCGCGGTATGGGTAAAAGCCTGCTTACGGGGTGCGTCAACGTCCCTATGGGGGGTGACGTCGTGATTCCTTGCTGCGTTTATCGAGGTCAGAGCCCTGCTTGGGTGAGGCGGAAGCCTTCTCGAGGCGTTGGTTGAGCCATCCCTTGACGTGTGCCACAGTTGACAGAGTGGCCGCCCGCGGGATTCGCGGTGGAGCAGATAGCCGAGGTTGTGCTCGGGCGAGACGGAGGAATCACCCGAGGCTGCACTCAGCGTCGGGCGAGACGGAGATTGCGCCCGAGTCCGAACTCAGCATCGAGTGAGGCGAAAGTTTGTGCCCGAGGGCCGGACTCAGCGTCCGGCGAGGCGAGGAGTAGAAGAGGGCTAGGTTCAGGCAGTAGTTGAGGGCAAATGAGCCATCACAAACCCATTTTGGTGAATCAAATTACGATGAGTATGAGGATGAACTTTAAGCATCTCTGCATCAGTCACGTGTGGAGCACGAATTTAGTCAGAGGGTTGGTGCAAGGTAGGACAGGGGTGTTGGATCTGGATCCTCCATCTAGAGAGTATCTCGAGGGCCACTTGATAGGATGATTGGAAGGAGTAGGCAACAAGTACCTAAGCATGTTAGAGACTACAATCTTGTTCAAGGAGACACACAGGAAGTGCAAGAATGGGCCGATGAAACAGTTGGCGACACCCACCTTTGCAAGCTGAAGATAAGACTTAGCCTAGTGTAGTGCTGATCGTAATATTCCTTGACGTTGTGTTACAACTTGTGCTTGTGTGGGAAGAAGGAGGGGGTCCTGCCCTTTTATAGATCAAGGGTAGGCCCTTAAAGTGGAGACTTGTATTCTGTTGGTGAAAACATGGTCCATTACCCTAGTGTAGCCTACTATCATCGTGAGTAGTCATTCCCTCAGTATGACGTACCGCTCACTCGCCATACGGATTCTGTAGTCGTTATCTCTGTATAGCGTACCGCTCACCCGCCATACTTACGGCCTGTTTGGTTCAGCTTTTTTGACTAGTTTTTCTGAGAATCTGGTTATGTAGATAATTTGGCTGTGGGAAGAATCTAAGTATCATGGGAATTACGTGCGGAAGAAGATGAATTGGTTCAAAGGGTTCAGGATCTAGAAAGTGATAGATTCCTACTATCGTGATGACTCGACCGATTCTGTGTTTACGTTGATTTTGGACAGTTTTACTAAAGCGATTCTTATAAAAACGGGCTGAAAAGTTGAGGTGTTTTGGTAGTCCGCAGCAGCTTTTGGTGGACAGAAACCGAAAAAGTCCAAACAAAGAGGGCCTTAAATAGCTGGTGCAACCGGTACAGGTTCCAAAAACATTTTGCCCCACCTGTCATTACGCACGTCCGAACACACTACAGATGGAAAAGTATTAACATAAAAAAAATTGTATCAACAAGATGGCAGGATCTGTTTTATACGCAGATCAGAATATGTGTATGTAAGTTCACATGTCTGGCTACTATGCACACAATGTAAACCAGGCTATCGCATGGAACACTGTTGCATCTGTTATGTAATACCTATAAAATTAAGGGCTCATTTGGAACAGAGAATTTTTTCTGTTTCATACATTTTTCCTGTAAAAATGAACTGATTTCTGTGACATTTCTGTATGATTCCTCTAAAATTCCTACATTACAAAGAAACCCTAAGGTAAAAGAAAACCTGATGGAGAAACAATGACCTGGCTTAAATTATAAACGCGACAAGTGCGAAATCATTTAGGGCTTGTTCGATTGCGTCTGGGTTGAAGGGGATTGAAGAGAATTAAATCCCTCCCTAGTCAAAATTGAATAGAATAGATTTTAATCCCCCTCGATCACTTTGGATCTAGACGCAACCAAAAGACCTTATAGGGTAACCTTTTTTAATAGGGCAATGTTGTGTATCTAATATACTAAGGCTATCCGCATCGGTTCTCCCTAAGTTCGGCCCCCTATATCCCACTAACGTGCCCCCTATAAATCTCATACCGAGTAATACATTCTTGATGAATGATCACTCTCCAGTGTAGAGAGAATATCTCCTAGTTGATATTATAATTCCCTGATGGAACCTTTCTAGAAGAAATAAAGTATGAGTTGAACACCAAAATTATTAATCCCGGTAAAGGGATAAAGACTCATACAGTCTCAAAACCGAAAAAGATGAGATACCAAAGGACTTGAAGTTCACCGAATAAGCACATATGTATTCTACGAGTTTTACTGGTGGTATATTCCACTAGATGTCTGAAAGTTGCCTAGATGGGGGTGAATAGGCAAATTAAAACTTTTTCAACAAAAACTAGAAACAAACTGGGTAAAACTAGTTCAACAGGTGTCAAAATCGGTTCAACTGGTTTGCACGAGCTCAACTAAACGATGAGATATAAAATTGAATTGATCTCGAAATTCACCCAGTTAACTTTGGAAATGAGATGTTCTAAATGATCCACAGGATTCAAAGTAGTAGATCTGAGAAGGGCACTTCTCAAAATCCACACACCAAAAAGATATAAACAAATCTTCCACGGAATGGTGAGAAAACGAAGAACACAAACAAACACAATGAGAAAGAACACAAGTGACACAAGATTTATCCTGAGGTTCGGTCACACCACAAAAGGTGCCCTACTTCCTCGTTGAGGCGGCCACAAAGAGTCGGGTCTCTTTCAACCCTAATCCTCCCTTCGCCGACCACAAAGGTCAAGCCCACACAATAATCTTTGTTCAAACGAGCGGGTAATACAAACTTTCTTGTGGCCTTCTACAAGATTTGGAGACTCACAAGAGACACCTAGTCGTCTAGGAGCTAGAAGCTCCAAGAGTAATGAATCCACAAAGGACTCGATGTAGTACCAAAGCTCGAATGAAGTAGAGCAAGAGAGATTTGGAGATGAAGTAGAAAAACTGTAGCTCTCAAACTCACTCAAAATTTCTCTCCAAAGATTTGAAATGGGAGGGGCAAGAGATGTGTGTCAGAGAGAGAGAGAGAGTGGGAGGTGTTTCTTAGGTTAGAAATGGAGTTCAAATCGTGCTCACTTGTGTGGGAGAGAGGTAGAAGTGAGTATATATAGGTGGGGCTTCAAAACTAGTGTTGTGCTGATTTTGGCTATGGAGGACCGGTTGAACTGCCCCTAGGGCCGGTTCAACCGCCTGGGGCAGGCTGACAGTCAGACTGCCAGTCAGACTGGTAGACTGCAGGTCAGACTGCAAAAATAGGTCCTGACACCGGTTGAACCGCCCCTAGGGTCGGTTCAACCGCCTGGTGGTCAGATCGATCAGGTGACCCTAATACCGGTTGAACCGCCCCTAGGACCGGTTCAACCGATATTGACCAGTGAGGTCCGGGGAACTTTCCCAGTTGAACTTTCCCTGGACCCCGGTTAAACCTCTCTGGACCCCGGTTGAAGTGAAGTTCAACTATAGTTGAGGTGAAGTTCAACTGCAGTTGAACTGTTCAACAACAGTTGAAAAAGTTCAACTGCAGCTGAAGACACAGTTGAAGTGAAGTTCAACAGTAGTTGAGGTGAAGGTCAACTGCAGTTGAGGTGAAGTTCAACTGTAGTTGAAAAAGCTCAAGTGCAGCTGAAGATACAGTTGAAGTGAAGTTAAACTGCAGTTGAAAAAGCTCAACTGCTTTTCAAAAGGAACACTCTCAGTTTCTCAATCCTAACAATAGTCATACACAGAGTGTCCAAGGGATTTTGGTTTTTTGAAATAGCTTTTGAATATAGAGGCTTGAGCTTTGGCAAACACCAACCTTCTTTTTGGATCCCCCTGATAGTACGACGATTCCTATACTCAAGTTAAATAAAATATAATTAAGTAAACTCCTTGAGTCATTGGTGTCTCATGTGTGATTTCTCCATGACGTTGCTTCATAAGGATCACAAACATCTTTGTCTCACCTTTTGAAGCAAACACAAATCAAACCCTGTGACTTGTACCATATCACCATATATGAGTTCAAATCATGGCTTCAAGTCACCTTACTGATGCATCAACATGTTATAACTCTTCATAGCTGATTAGTTCATCGACTTAGTGCAAGTACTATCTCCTTCACCTTAGCCATGGTACCTCGGTCCACAAGTCATCGCTTGGCCTTCACCTTCGCTTAGTTCCTTGAAGCCCTTTCCTTGCTATCTTCACCCTATCAAGTTATTCTTAAGTCACATCATATTGAGCATGTTGGGGACTTGTTCTCAAATGCTTCAGCTTAAGAACAAGGCAACACAAAATGTTAGCAGTCAAAGACCTTGGTCCTTCGAAGCATTATCTCCCTTAGGATATAATGATCTTTAGACGAAGGTTATGAAGGACATACCTTCATCATTTCAGCATGTAACAATGTAAATAGAAACATATGAAACATAAAAAATAACATGAACAATCACATTAAATCATCAGATTATTTATGTTTTCATTATCTAATTATGGACAAACATTAATAACAGTAAATTACATTTGTACCTTCGGCTTGACAGAAGGTATGAATCCAAGAGTGACATGCGAGTGAATACAAGTCAGCGTGAACAGTACAGGGGCACTGTTCACCTATTTATAGGCACGGGATGCAACCCGGTCAAAATTACATTTATGTCCTTAACAACTAATTATGAACATGTCGTAAGTTATCATGGACTAAATGGTCTTTTCCTCATTAAGTCGGTGCTGCCCTTCGTCTCAAGGCGTGTCGCCATGCCGAAGCTCCCTGGATTGTAGCTTCGGCATATACCTTCGCGTTATGTTTGCTTGCATATCGTCCTGCCGAAGGTGTTTTTGCTTAGAGGACCTTCGGTGAAGAAGAAGGCCCCCCAACAGTAGCCCCTTTGCGGTGCTAGATCGTTTTTCGTAACGAGCTCGTTCCGCAAAAAATTTCAAAGGCTTCGGAATGCTGAAGGTCCAAAAAACACCTTCCCTGAGCTCGTTGCTGAGAAACGATTAAAATACTCCAAGCGTTGGGTGGTCCAACATTCAGTGGATACAAGTGATCTGGCGGTTCACCTTCCAAGCGCCGAGTGGTCCACCGTCCAGCGGGTGTAGGCGATTTGGCGGTTCACCTTCCCACCTGCAGCACTATATAAATAGACGGGTTGGTGCAGAGTTACCACATCATTCATTGCCATTGCACTGTTGTGCTGTTAAAAAATTTAACCATAGCCGAAGCTTTTTCACTGCACTCTCAAGCGAACACTTCGTCATTTAGAGTTAACTTTGTCAAAGGAGTGAGCTTCATCAAAACTGCAAAAAGAAACATCAACTTCATAAAAACCACAAAAAATCCATCAGATGGCCAGAGTGCGTTTGACTGTAAGGATGACTCGTGAAGGAGAGGAGACCGAGGCCACCGAGACAACACCAATTTCCGAAGTCATGAGACAGTCAGGTCTAGTTGTGACTGACGAAGGTACTGAAAGGGAAATGTGCCCTTGGGCCATTTCTATATTGTTTTAGTGATTAAGTGCCCAACACATTCTCTTTAAGTGTTAAATTGTGCCAAAGATTGAAGAAGTGCAAATCATGTAACAAGGTATGTTTCTAGACTTAGTACATTGATTTGGGTACTAATGTATTGTGTCTAAGTGCTGGAAACAGGAGAAAATAGATTGGAAAAGAGTTGGCTGTGTACAACCAACTGCTGCTCGGTCTGGGTGCATCGGACTGTCCGGTGGTGCACCGGACAGTGTCCGATGCGCCAGACAAATCCAAGGTGAATCGGCCGCTCTCGGGACTCGATGGCGGCGTACGACTATAATTCACCGGACTGTCCGATGGTGCATCGGACTGTCCGGTGAGTCGTCCGCGACGAAGTCGTCGCTCTCGGGAAAAGCTCAACGACGTACGACTAAAATTCACGGGACTGTCCGGTGGTGCACCGGACTGTCCGGTGAGCCAACGGCCGCCAGAGCAACGGTCGGCTAGGGGCACCGGACTGTCCAGTGCGCCAACCAGCCCGGAGTTTCAACGGTCGGCTGCGCCAATTTGGGAAGGAGATCTGCACCAGACATGCTACAGTGACTGTCCGGTGGTGCACCGGACTGTCCGGTGCGCCACCCGACAGAAGGCAAGAATTGCCTTCCTTGTTGGCTTCCAACGGCTCCTATCTGGCTTGGGGCTATAAAAGGAACCCCTAGGCGCATGGATGAGACACCCAAGCATTCACTAAGCAATTCTAAGTCTCCACACTTCGTCTCCACGCATTTGATTGATCGTGTTAGTGATTTGAGCTTCGTTCTTGCTGTGAACTCTCTGTGCATCATTTGAGCTCAAGTCTTGGCTTGTGTGTGTGCATTGTGCTGCGGATTTGTGTGTGTTGCTCCCAACCTTACTCTTGTGTTTTCACTGTGATCTTTGTTGTAAGGGCGAGAGGCTCTAACTTGTGGAGATTCCTCGCAAACGGGAAAAGATATAAGCAAAGAAAAGTCGTGGTATTCAAGTTGATCATTGGATCACTTGAAAGGGGTTGAGTGCAACCCTCGTCCATTGAGACGCTACAACGTGGAGGTAGGCAAGTGTTATACTTGGCCAAACCACGGGATAAATCATTGTGTTTCTTGTGTTGTCTTTCTTTGTGATTATTGTGATTCGCAAGAGCTCACTATATAGCCACTTGGTTCTTTTGAGCACTAACACATTTATAACCAAGTCTTGTGGCAATTAGTTGTTGAATTTTACAAGATCACCTATTCACCCCCCTCTAGGTGCTCTCATTTGGTATCAGAGCTGTTCTCTTCACGAAAGGGACTAATCGCCCGAAGAGATGGATCCTAAGGGAAAGGGGATGGTGGTCAATGATAAGGAGAAGGAGTTCATCTTCAACGAGCCAAGGGATGACAAGCCCACCGACTCTGGCTCGAGTCATAAGAAGAAGGATGGGAAGAAGAAGAGGCGCATCAAGAAGATCGTCTACTACGACAGCGACGAGTCTTCTTCTTCCCCAAGAGACTACGACGACGACGAGAAAAAGAAACCGGTTCATTCAAATTTTTCATTTGATTATTCTCGTATTCCTTATAATTCCAATGCTCATTTGATTTCTATTCCTCTTGGTAAACCTCCACATTTTGATGGAGAGGACTACGCTTTTTGGAGTCACAAAATGCGTAGTCACCTTTTCTCTCTCCACCCTAGTATTTCGGAGATAGTTGAGAATGGAATGCAATTTGATAGTACGGATAACCCTGTATTCATTAACGAACAAATTCATAAGAATGCACAAGCTACCACTGTTTTGTTAGCATCATTGTGCAGGAATGAATACAACAAGGTGAGCGGCTTGGACAACGCCAAGCAAATATGGGACACCCTCAAGATATCGCATGAGGGGAACGACGCCACCATGATCACCAAAATGGAGTTGGTGGAAGGCGAGCTGGGAAGGTTCGCGATGATCAGGGGGGAGGAGCCAACACAAACTTACAACAGGCTCAAGACCCTGGTCAACAAGATCAGGAGCTATGGAAGCACGAGATGGACGGACCACGACGTCGTCCGACTTATGCTCAGGTCTTTCACTGTTATTGACCCTCATCTTGTGAACCTCATATGTGAAAATCCCATGTACATAAAGATGATGCCCGAGGAGATACTCGGAAAGTTTGTTAGCGGGCGTATGATGGTCAATGAAGCAAGATATGTGGATGATGCATTGAACGGCCCAATGCCCATCAATGAGCCCCAGCCCGTTGCACTCAAGGCAACAAGCAGCAGTAGGGAGGCGCTACCTAGAAAGGTGGCGCAAGTTGAAGCTACCGGGCTAAACGAAGATGAGATGGCCCTCATCATCAAGCGATTCAAGACCGCGCTAAAAGGACGCAAGGAGCATCCCAACAATAGCAAAGCAAAGGGAAAGCGCTCCTGTTTTAAATGCGGTAAGACTTGTCATTTTATAGCAAATTGTCCTGATAATGTTAATGACCAGAAATAAGAAAAGAGCGGGAAGAGGGAGAAGAAGGAGGCCTACAAGAAGGCGAAGGGCGAGGCACACCTTAGCAAAGAATGGGATTCAGATTGCTCTTCGTCCGACTCCAACGACGAAGGACTCGCTGCCTCGGCCTTCAACAAGTCGTCTCTCTTCCCCAACGAACGCCATACTTGCCTCATGGCAAAGGAGAAAAAGGTAAGCGTTCAACAAACCCCTAAGTATACTACTTCAAGTGATGATGACAGAATTGATTGATGCTTTAAATGAAAAGAATAGACTTTTAGAAAAGCAAGAGGATATTTTATATGAAGAGCATGATAAGTTTGTAAGTGTGCAAAAGTCTCTTGCTTTAGAGATTAAAAGGAATGAAATGCTTTCTTCAGAATTATCTGCTTGTCATGAAACTGTGTCTAGCTTAAAGAGTATTAATGATGATTTAAATGCTAAGCTATAAGTAGCTTATAAAACGAGATCTTGTGTAGAACATGTTTTCAATTGTAATAGGTGTAAGGATTTTGATGTTGATGCATGTGTTGAGCACCTTACTTCTATTACAAAATTAAATGGTGAAGTGGCAAGTCTTAATGCCCAACTTAAGACTTGCAAAAATGACTTTGATAAGTTAAAATTTGCTAGGGATGCCTACACCGTTGGTAGACATCCCTCAATTAAGGATGGACTTGGCTTTTGAAAGGAAGCCAAGAACTTAACAAGCCAAAGGGCTCCCATCCCCAACAAGGAGAAAGGGAAGGCCCCTATGGCTAGTAGTAATCAAAAGAATCATGCTTTCATGTATAATGATAGAAAATTTTCTAGGTGTAGAAGTTCTCATTATAATAAGAGTTATAATGTTTTTGATTCACATGCTATGATTGCTTCAAGTTCCAATTTTAATGGTAGGCCTAGGAGAAATTTTGTGTCTCATGTTCCTAGGAAAATGTGTAATAAACCTACCTCTGTCTTTCATGCTTGCAACACTACGTATGTACTTTCATGTAAAAATGAAAATGTGGTTGCTAGAAAGATGGGGTCCAAATGCAAAGGAGACAAGACTTGCATTTGGGTCCCAAAGACTATTGTAACTAACCTTGTAGGACCCAACAAGAGTTGGGTACCAAAAACCTAAGCCTAATTTGCCTTGCAGGTTTATGCATCCGGGGGCTCAAGCTAGATTATCGACAGCGGATGCACAAACCACATGACGGGGGAGAAGAAGATGTTCAGTTCCTACGTCAAGAACAAAGATTCCCAAGACTCGATCATCTTTGGAGATGGGAATCAAGGCAAGGTTAAAGGACTAGGAAAGATAGCCATTTCATCCGAGCATTCCATATCAAATGTGTTTTTAGTTAAATCACTCGGGTACAATTTATTATCTGTCAGTCAACTATTTAATATGGGATATAATTGTCTATTTACCAATGTAGATGTGTCTGTCTTTAGAAGGAGTGATGGTTCATTAGCTTTTAAGGGTGTACTAGACGGCAAACTCTGCTTAGTTGATTTTTCGAAAGAGGAGGCCAATCTAGATGCATGCTTAATTGCTAAGACTAGCATGGGCTGGCTGTGGCATCGCCGTCTAGCACATGTTGGGATGAAGAACCTCCACAAACTTCTAAAGGGAGAGCATGTGTTAGGACTAACCAATGTATGTTTCGAAAAAGATAGACCTTGTGCAGCTTGTCAAGCAGGGAAACAGGTGGGAAGCACTCATCACAACAAGAATGTGATGACGATATCAAGACCACTGGAGCTTCTCCACATGGACCTCTTCGGACCCGTCGCCTACATTAGCATCGGGGGAAGTAAGTATGGTTTAGTAATTGTTGATGATTTTCCCCGCTTCACTTGGGTATTCTTTTTGTAGGATAAAATAGAAACCCAAGGGACCCTTAAGCGCTTCCTAAGGCGGGCTCAAAATGAATTTGAGCTCAAGGTGAAAAAGATAAGAAGCGACAACGGGTCCGAGTTCAAGAATCTGCAAGTGGAGTGTTACCTTGAGGAGGAAGGCATCAAGCACGAGTTCTCCGCTCCCTACACACCACAACAAAATGGTGTGGTAGAGAGGAAGAACAGGACACTAATCGACATGGCGAGGATGATGCTTGGAGAATTCAAGACGCCTGAGCGGTTTTGGTCGAAAGCTGTGAACACAGCTTGCCACGCCATAAACCGACTCTACCTTCATCGCCTCCTCAAGAAGACCTCGTATGAACTTCTTACCGGTAACAAACCCAACGTATCATACTTTCGTGTATATGGGAGCAAATGTTACATTCTAGTGAAGAAAGGTAGAAATTCTAAATTTGCTCCCAAAGCCATAGAAGGGTTTTTACTAGGTTATGACTCAAATACAAAGGCGTATAGAGTCTTCAACAAATCATCGGGTTTGGTTGAAGTCTCTAGCGACGTTGTATTTGATGAGACTAATGGCTCTCCAAGAGAGCAAGTTGATCTTAATGATATAGATGAAGATGATGTTCCAACGGCAGCAATATGCACCATGGCGATTGGAGACGTGTGACCACAGGAACAACAAGAGCAAGATCAACCTTTTTCCTCAACAATGGTGCACCCCCCAACTCAAGAAGATGAACAAGTTCATCAAGAAGAGGCATGTGATCAAGGGGGAGTGCAAGAAGAACAAGTTATGGAGGAAGAAGCACCACCAGCCCCTCCAACTCAAGTCCGAGCGACAATTCAAAGGAATCACCCTGTCGATCAAATTCTGGGTGACATAAGCAAGGGAGTAACTACTCGCGCACGATTAACTAATTTTTGTGAGCATTACTCGTTTGTCTCTTCTATTGAGCCTTTCAGGGTAGAAGAGGCCTTGTAAGATCCGGACTGGATGTTGGCCATGCAGGAGGAGCTCAACAACTTCAAGCGAAATGAAGTTTGGAGCCTGGTGCCACATCCAAAGCAAAACGTTGTGGGAACCAAGTGGGTGTTCCGCAACAAGCAGGACGAACACGGGATGGTGACAAGAAACAAGGCTCGACTTGTGGCAAAAGGTTATGCCCAAGTCGCAGGTTTGGATTTTGAGGAGACTTTTGCTCCTGTGGCTAGGCTAGAGTCTATTCGCATTTTGTTAGCCTATGCTGCTCACCATTCTTTCATGTTGTTTCAAATGGACGTGAAGAGCGTTTTCCTCAACGGGCCAATAAAGGAGGAGGTGTACGTGGAACAACCTCTTGGCTTTGAGGATGACAGGTATCTCGACCACGTTTTTAAGCTCTCTAAGGCGCTCTATGGACTTAAGCAAGCCCCAAGAGCATGGTATGAATGCCTTAGAGATTTCTTAATTGCTAATGCGTTCAAGGTTGGGAAAGCCGATCCCACTCTTTTCACTAAGACTTGTGACAGTGACCTTTTTGTATGCCAAATTTATGTCGATGACATAATATTTGGTTCTACTAATCAAAAGTCTTGCGAAGAGTTTTGTAGGGCGATGACACAGAAATTTGAGATGTCAATGATGGGCGAGTTGAACTACTTCCTTGGGTTCCAAGTGAAACAACTCAAGGACGGTACCTTCATCTCCCAAACAAAGTACACTCAAGATCTTCTCAAGAGGTTTGGGATGAAGGACGCCAAGCCCACAAAGACGCCGATGGGAACCGACGGGCATGTCAACCTCAATAAAGGAGGTAAGTCCGTTGATCAAAAGGCATACCGGTCTATGATAGGATCCTTGCTTTATTTATGTGCTAGTAGACCGGATATTATGCTAAGCGTATGCATGTGTGCTAGATTTCAATCCGATCCAAGGGAGTGTCACCTTGTGGCCGTTAAGCGAATTCTTAGATATTTAGTTGCTACGCCTTGCTTCGGGATCTGGTATCCAAAGGGGTCTACCTTTGACTTGATTGGATATTCAGACTCCGATTATGCCGGGTGCAAGGTTGATAGGAAGAGTACATCAGGGATGTGCCAATTCCTAGGAAGGTCCCTGGTGTCTAGGAGTTCTAAGAAACAAACCTCCGTTACCCTATCCACCGCTGAGGCCGAGTATGTTGCCGCAGGACAGTGTTGCGCGCAACTACTTTGGATGAGGCAAACCCTCCGGGACATTGGCTACAATCTGAGCAAAGTCCCACTCCTATGTGATAATGAGAGTGCAATCCGCATGGCGGATAATCCTGTTGAACACAACCACACTAAGCACATAGACATCCGACATCACTTTTTGAGAGACCACCAGCAAAAGGGAGATATCAAAGTGTTCTATATTAGCACCGAGAACCAGCTAGCCGATATCTTTACCAAGCCTTTAGATGAGAAAACCTTTTGCAGGTTGCGTAGTGAGCTAAATGTCTTAGATTCACGTAACTTGGATTGATTTATAGCATACATGTGTTTTATGCCTTTGATCAAGTTATTTTATGCATTTATGAGATTCATTGTTTATTTATGGTGCTCAAGTTGTGCAAGGGATCCCCGGACCTCACAAGTCCATATGTGAATGATGCACATATTTAGGGGGAGACGTGCTACAACTTGACCCTTTGAGACTAACATTTGTGCTTGAGTTCACTTGATGTAGTCTCAAAGGTGAATTGAAAGGGAAAGGTGAACTTGGACCATGCAAAGACTTCCACTGCACTCCGGTATTAGTGTACTAACCTCCAAGTTCACTCTTAAGCTCCTATTGCCTTTTTGCTCTTAATTGACTTTTTTGGTGAGGCAATGGGGTTTTTGGGCCAATAATGATCCCGGTTTGGTGCTTAATGCCAAAGGGGGAGAAATTAAGGCCAAAGCAAATGGATCAGGTACCACCTAAGAATTTTGAAAATAGTAGAGTTAGAACTTTTGATTTGTCAAAATACTCTTATTGTCAAAATTTGGTCTCTTGTGGGGAGAATTTATGATTATGAGAAAAAGGGGGAGTCTTTGGTACTCGATCAATTTTTTCAATTGGAATATCTCTCTTTATGCCTAAACATGTGTGGATGGATTAGAGATAGGAAAACGATTTTGATTTGCAAAAACAAACCAAGTGGTGGCAAAGAATGATCCAAATATGCCAAATTAAAGTCAAGAACAATTTGGTCTTCAATTTGAATCAATGTGCATGTTTTGCATTTGCTTTTTGATGTGTTGGCATAAATCACCAAAAAGGGGGAGATTGAAAGGGAAATGTGCCTTTGGGCCATTTCTATATTGTTTTGGTGATTAAGTGCCCAACACATTCTCTCTAAGTGTTAAATTGTGCCAAAGATTGAAGAAGTGCAAATCATGCAACAAGGTACGTTTCTAGACTTAGTACATTGATTTGGGTACTAATGTATTGTGTCTAAGTGCTGGAAACAGGAGAAAATAGATTGGAAAAGAGTTGGCTGTGTACATCCAACTGCTGCTCGGTCTGGGTGCACCGAACTGTCCGGTGGTGCACTGGACATTGTCCGGTGCGCCAGACAAGTCCAAGGTGAACCGGCCGCTCTCGGGACTCGACGGCGGCGTACGACTATAATTCACCAGACTGTCCGGTGGTGCACCGGACTGTCCGGTGAGTCGTTCGCGGCGAAGTCGTCGCTCTCGGGAAAAGCTCAACGACGTACGGCTAAAATTCACCGGACTGTCCGGTGAGCCAACGGCCGCCAGAGCAACGGTCGGCCGCGCAATCCGCGGGCGATGCATGGCTCGCGCCAACAGAGGGCTGGGGGCACCGGACTGTCCAGTGTGCATCGGACAGTGTCCGGTGCGCCAACCAGCCCGGAGTTTCAACGGTCGGCTACGCCAATTTAGGAAGGAGATCTGCACCGGACATGCTACAGTGACTGTCCGGTGGTGCACCGGACTGTCCGGTGCACCACCCGACAGAAGGCAAGAATTGCCTTCCTTGTTGGCTTCCAACAGCTCCTAGCTACCTTGGAGCTATAAAAGGGACCCCTAGGCGCATGGAGGAGACACCCAAGCATTCACTAAGCAATTCTAAGTCTCCACACTCCGTCTCCACACATTTGATTGATCGTGTTAGTGATTTGAGCTCCGTTCTTGCCATGAACTCTATGTGCATCATTTGAGCTCAAGTCTTGGCTTGTGTGCGTGCGTTATGCTGCGTATTTGTGTGTGTTTCTCCCAACCTTACTCTTGTGTTTTCACTGTGAGCTTTGTTGTAAGGGCGAGAGGCTCCAACTTGTGGAGATTCCTCGCAAACGGGAAAAGGTATAAGCAAAGAAAAGTCGTGGTATTCAAGTTGATCATTGGATCACTTGAAAGGAGTTGAGTGCAACCCTCATCCATTAGGACGCCACCACATGGAGGTAGGCAAGTGTTATACTTGGTCGAACCACGGGATAAATCAGTGTGTTTCTTGCGTTGTCTTTCTTTGTGATTATTGTGATTTGCAAGAGCTCACTCTATAGCTACTTGGTTCTTTTGAGCACTAACACATTTATAACCAAGTCTTGTGGCAATTAGTTGTTGAATTTTACAAGATCACCTATTCACCCCCCCTCTAGGTGCTCTCAGGTACCCATGTTACCGAAACTGAACAGATCGTTGCTGAAGAAGATGTTGAAGAGGATGAAGAAGATTATAGTATTTTGATCCCATCAAAACCCAGCCATCTAGATTTTGAGAAATCTATTTTGTCTGAAGCTGACATGCCCATGATGATGAAGCTTGGCTACTTTGGGGACGATGAAAGGAAACTTGTCCGATTTGCCGGAGAAGAAACCACCCCAGTGTCGAAGGATGATGAAGTAGTGGTTTTCAAGAGTTTTTTAGAGCAAGACTGTGACTTCCTTTGAACGAGATCATAGAGGAAGTCTTGAAAATTTTCGAAATATATCTTCATCAGCTGACCCCTAACGCCATTGTTAGGCTTAGTGTCTTCATCTGGTCCCTCCGAAGCCAAGGGATGAGCCCAGATGCCAAAGGATTCTATCAAGTGCACGAGTTGCACTACCAGGCGAAGGCCAGGGCAGACGGTCTTCATGAAAATTTTGGTTGCTACAATTTTGCGTATCGCAAGGATACGAAGGCTCCAGTTCTCAGTTACCGCACCAAATGGCCAACCGGCTGGAAAGGTGAATGGTTTTATATCAAGGCTGATGAGAAGAAGAGGGGGAAACTGATGACGATGGTCATGTGCCTCGCTGACCTTAAACTTCGGAATGACCAAGCCCCTACGTAACATGCAGCTAGGGTCAGCATGCCAGCTGGCCGAGGTAGAATTCAGGGTGGTGGCTGAACAGATCAGCACCAGGGACTTGGTGCAGGAATACCTAGCCAACCGGACGTATCCAACGTCAAGTGATTGGGGGATGCCGAAGATGAAGGGAACAAAGAAGAAATATGAACTTGTTTAATTACCTTATTGCTTTAAATTTGAAAAGTAGTTCAATGAGCCTTGCCAAGAATGGCTGGAAATGATTGAAACTATATGTAATGAAATTTTGGGGAACTATACCAAAAAAGAAGACCAATTAATGACAGCAATCTTCGGCACCCGGCCAAAACGAAAGTTGAACCGGGTAATGGACGCTCTAAAATTTGAATACCCTGATTATGAGCATCTCAACAAGGGTGCCGAAGGGGCAAAAAGGAAAAGGATTGTTAGCGTTTTGAACAGACAAGCTGCTAGAATGGTGAAGGAGGACGAGAAGATTTTAAAGAAGAGAAAATCCACTCCCGAGCCAAAGGTGGCAGCTTTGAAGAAAAGAAAAGCTGCAACTCCAGAGCCGAAGGTAACCGAGGTAGAAGAGGAGACTCCTTCAACACTTCCTTTTGCCGAAGTGATAGAAATTTTAAAGGTAATGTCTGAATGTCTACCTATCAAGCTGCTAAATCCTTTGGGACCTGAACTGACAAAGCTTTTACAGAAGAAGGACGAACCTTTGGCTACAAAAAAGGTGGTCGAGCAGAAAAAGTGAAGGATCAGTACTGTAATGGAACCATTGAACGGACGCCACCATCGGCCTTGGCCACTTCCAAAGCAAATATTTCTGTCGAAGCTGCAGCTGCCAACGAAGCTGCTGGAATTGATAAATTGCTATTGGGTATGCCTACAGAAGAAACAGCTGTAGCTGCAGAAAAGGTCATTGCCCCAGTGCCTGACAAAGGAAAGAAAATTGCCGATGTTGCTTCGGAGGATAAAGACTTCGACCTTTGGAACCTGGTCGGGCAAGAACTATATGAGGCCGAAAAGAAGGAGCTACAGGAATATGACATTTCCTGTGGCTACCAGCCAGGAGCCATGCTCTTTGGTGGGATCGATGAAGAGGCCTTAGGATGCATTCGCGACCGCACCAGGGCAAAGATAATCGGCACTCTATCGAAGAGTGTCGGTTTTCCGAAGCTCGAAGCTGATATTAGCAGCTACCGGCGACAACATATCGTCGACAGTTTGTTTTATTCCAACTTCAAGGTAAAATTCTTGTAATGAAGCAAAATTTTACTTTTTATTTCTGCGATGAAGCAAGTTTGCTGATGAAGGTTTATTTCTACAGAGTATGCTGCTAAGCAAAGCACTGCAATAGCAGCAAGACCTCAAAGATAAAAAGAACGAAATTATAATCGAGGGTTTAGAAAACAAAATTAAAGAGTACAAAGCTTCTCTTGAGAAGAAAGATTTCCTGCTTCAGGCAATGGAGGTTTCCCTTGCAGAAGCGCAAGCCGAAAATACTAGATTAAACGGGGAACTTCTCCAAAATCAGAGAGCTTAGAACAAGAGAGAAAAAACTTGCAGACAAAATACAAAGCTGAAGCTGTCGAAAATACGAAGCTGCAACAATCTTTGAAAGAGCTTCGAAACATGTGTTTGGGTTTTAGCAGTCGCTGCGTACAGCGATTGGAAAAGGTTTTCAACTCGGTTGGAGCTAGTACTGAAAAATTTACCCCTTCGGCCGAAAATATATCAAGCACCTTCGAACACATTGAAGGCGAAGTCGAGGCGCTTGACGAAGTAATAGCGGGGCACGGTGACTTCCGTGCCCTGCTAGCTTCTCGCGGCACAGCTGCAGCATTTCTGAAAGCTGGCTGTACTCACGAGAAGATTGTGAATAGACCAACCTTCAGCCTATCTTCAACAGATTTGGTTGATATTCCCGGCGAAGCCCGGAGCATAGGGAGCAGATTTATAACACAAATTTGGGCGAAAGGTGTTCGGGATTTGGCTGGTGACGAGGCCCGAAGCTTGCTGAAGCCGGTATGACACTTATACCTGTTACCTTTTCTTGTAATCACTTTTTACCTTATATGGCTTTGTTGTGTGCAGGATGATGGTGCCGAAGATTAATATTCCGAAGCACATTCCAAAGGCTGCTGAAGCTGTTTTTAGGCCTGCCTGCATAGATCTTAGAAGCATTTGTATTATCTTTGTAAAAGACATTGTACTCAAAAATTGAATATTACTCTGTATATTTGTCCATACCTTGTAATATATTTTTACCTTTCCATCTATGTATAATTTGCTTTGCTGTGGAAGAAACTTGTATATTTTGAGCCGAAGGCGAAAAACACCTTCCCTTCTTTTCGTACACAACGAAGCATATCTTTGCTTCTTCGTGGTCATCGAAGCATTGTTATCAAAGCTGAAGTATCTGTTTGTGCTTTATGTTATGATGATGATGATCCTACGAATGTCTACATGAATGTATATGAATGCAATGAATGATGTAATGTAATGTGCAAATGTCCCAAACACACACACGAAACCACACCCAGACCCTGCATCCCTTTAGGAACGACTTTCGAGTCTTAAGCTCTGCATCCCCTTAGGAACGACTTTTGAGCTTCTTCACCTTCTATTTCGGTGGCATTTAAGTTCTGCATCCCCTTAGGAACGACTTTTGAACTTCTTCACCTTCTATTTCGGTGGTATTTGGCTCTGCATTCTCTTTGGAACGACTTTTGAACAGAAAACTTACTCTGCGCTCCCTTAGGAACGACTTTTTTGCAGCTTCATCATGCTTTTGGCTCTGCATTCCCTTAGGAACGACTTTTGAGCAGAAAACATACGCTGCGCTCCCTTAGGAACGACTTTTTTGCAGCTTCGTCATGCTCTGCATCCCCTTGGGGACGTCTTTTGAGCTTCTCCCTGTTTTTCTTTTTGGCACTCGATGGTGCAGGCTCAGATTTTACATGTTACATCTTTGGGGGATTTGGCCCTCGTAGCGCTAAATAAGTATGAAAAATTACAAGCTATGGCCCCATTAAAAACCTTTCTCCCCTCTTGAAAGGAAAAGGGTGCCATAGAAAAAAAAATGAAAAAAGATTACATCAAATTACACATAGTATCGCCGAAGCTCATCCGCATTCCAAGATCTAGGTATGTCGTTACCGTCCATATCCTTCAATCTATAAGAACTGGGTCTCGACGAAGATATTACCAGAAAAGGACCTTTCCACTTCAGCTGCAACTTGCCCACTGTATTTGGGTTGGGCAGTCTCCGAAGCACCAGATGTCCTGGTTTGATGTTTTTCAATCGAACTTTTCTATCATGCCACCTTATTGTTTTGGCCTGATATTTATTGATGTGTTCTATAGCCTGAAGTCTGGTCCCTTCTATGGTATCTTTTGTTATTTGATAATCAGCTTCATCTTCTACCGAAGTTGTGGTACTTATTGACCCTGTTTTTGCTTCTTCTGGAGTTATTGCTTCGTCACCAAATAGGAGCTTGAAGAGTGTAAATCTAGTTGACCTTGACACAGTTGTATTGTGGCTCCACACTATTTTAATCAACTCATCTGGCCACTTTCCTCTGGGCTGGTTGAAGATAAGCTTCATTATTCCTGTCATTATAATGCCATTTGCTCTTTCTACTAGCCCATTTCACTCTGGATGCCTTACTGATGCAAAATGAATCTTCGTACCAATTCGGCCACAAAATCTTTGAATGTTTTAGCGTCAAATTGTGTGCCATTGTCCACAGTTATTGCCTTTGGCACACCGAAGCGACAAACAATATTCTGCCAGAAGAATTTTTGGACCGTGACCGAAGTTATTGTAGCTAGAGACTTCGCCTCAATCCACTTAGAAAAATATTCTACTGCCACCACAACATACTTCAAGTTGCTTATGCTGGTGGAAGTGGGCCTAATAAATCTAGGCCCCATCTTTGCAATGGCCAGGATGGCTGTATTAACTGGGTCAGCGACGAAGGTTGTTTCTGGTTTCTTGCACATTTTTGACAATTTTCGCATTTTTGAACCAGATGTGCTGCATCCGAAGCTGCCTTCGGCCAATAAAATCCTTGTCTGGAAACCTTTACCAACAAAGGTCTAGACCCAATGTGAGATCCACACAGTATTGCATGTATTTCCTTCATCAGCTCTATACCTTCGATTCTGGATAAATACTTGAGAAGTGGAGAACAGACTCCATGTTTTTATAACTCCCCTTCTATTACGACATATGGTCTTGTCCTTGCTTCCATTCTTTTATTATAACTTCGTCATCCGAAAGACAGTTACCTTGGAGGAAAGATATGATTTCAGTCCTCCAATCTTCACTATGTACAGGTGATATTGCAAGCACTGCTCTCTCCAAAAGTTCAACCGAAAATGCTTTTATTGTCTCAAAGAATACTTCCGAAGGTAGAGGGAGCCCCTGTGCTGCTGACTTAGCTAGCAAATCTGCATGCTCATTTTCCCCTCTTGGAATATTTTTTACAGAAAAACCTTCAAAAGAAGCCTCGAACCTTCGGACTGTGTCCAAATATTTTTCAAGCTTCGGATCCCTTGCCTTACTGCTTTTGTCTACATGGCCAGCAATGACCTGAGAATCAGTTTTAAGGACTGCTCTTCTTATTCCCATTGCTTTTAGCTTCCGAAGCCCCAACAGAAGGGCTTCGTACTCAACAATGTTATTTGTACAACTAAAGTCCAATCTTGCTGCATAGCATGTTCTGACTTTAGAGGGTGCTACTAAAACAACAGCCGCTCTTGCGTCGAAGGTTCCCCAAGAACCATCACAGAAGACTGTCCAGGCTTCGGCGTCTTTTGTTGCTTCTTCTCCCTGAGCCCCTGGCGTCCAATCAGCAATGAAATCCGCTAACGCCTGGGACTGAATTGAGGATCGTGTACGTAATCAATAGAGAATTCATTGATCTCGACAACCCATTTTCTGATCCTCCCAGTAGCTTCTCTATTCCTCATTATGTCCTTCAAAGGTTGTGATCAAAGAACAATTATATGATATGCTTGAAAATAATGCCAAAGCTTCCTCGAGGCCATCAACACAACATATAACACCTTCTCCAATTCTGTATAAATTTTTCTTTGATAAGCTTAGAACTTCGGAGACAAAATATACTAGTGCTTGTCTTTTGACTTGACCATCTTGCTTCTCCTGTACAAGCGCCGCACTGACTGCAGAGTGAGAGGCTGCTACATATAGGAGTAACGGAGCCCCTAGCGAAGGTGGAGTTAGAGTTGTCAAGTCTATCAAGTATTGTTTTAATTCTTCGAAAGCCTTTTGCTGAGTCGGGCCCCATTGGAAAACTTTGGCTGACTTTAGTATTTCAAAGAACGGTAGATTCCTTTCTGCGGATCTTGATATGAATCTATTTAACGATGCTAGTCTTCCTGCCAATCGTTGGGCCCCCTTCTTTGTATTTGGTGGTTCCATCCGAAGGATAGCTTCGATCTTATTTGGGTTAGCTTCGATTCCCTTTGTTGATACCAGACAGCCAAGGAACTTGCCCTTCTTTACTCCAAAAACACACTTTTCTGGATTTAATTTTAGACCAGCTTGCCTGAAATTGGCAAATGTCTCCTGCAAGTCAGCAATATGATTCTCTTGCTTCGTGCTTTTTACTATGATGTCATCAACATAAGTCAGCACATTCCTGCCTATTTGAGAATGAAGGACCTTGGCTGTCATTCTGCTGAAGCTTCCTCCAGCATTCTTGAGCCCCTCAGGCATCCGAAGGTAGCAATATGTGCCACTAGGAGTTATGAAGCTAGTCTTTGGCTCATCTTCCTTCTTCATCCAAATTTGATGATATCCTGAGTAGCAGTCCAGTAGACTCATGAGCTCCGAAGAAGCTGCTGCATCTACAAGGGTGTCTATTCTTGGTAATAGGAACTTGTCCTTTGGACATGCTTTATTAAGATATGTGAAATCAATACACATTCTCCATTTGCCATTAGCCTTCTTCACCATTACAGTGTTGGCTAGCCATTCTGGATATGTTACTTCTCTGATAACACCAGCACTAAGAAGTCTCTTTACTTCGTTCCGAGCACCTTTAGCTTTATCATCAGACATCTTCCGAAGTCTTTGCTTTCTTGGCCTGAAAGATGGATCTACATTAAGTGTATGTTCAATGACATCTCTATTGACACCACAAAGATCTTTGGCTGTCCAAGCGAAGACATCTTTGTTGTTGAACAAAAATCTTAGCAGAGTCTTTTCTTGCTCATCAGATAGCTGAGATCCCAACAGTACCCTTTGATCTGCTATATCTTCACATAGGAGCGTAGGCTTCGGCTGATCTGCCAAAGCAGCCTTCTCTCTTTTGTGTTTATATTGTTGACAAGCTTTGGCTCCATCTATGTTGTGGATTGCCTTTGAATCTGTCCAACTCCCTTTAACCCTTCTGGCAGCTTCTTGACTTCCATGGACAGAAATGGGCCCTTGTTCCGAAGGTATCTTCATGCATAAGTATGTTGGATGAAGTATTGCTTCGAAGGCATTAAGTGTCCCTCGACCAATGATTGCATTGTACGGGTACTCCATGTCGACAATGTCAAAAATAACTTGCTCAGTTCTTGTGTTGTGGACATAACCGAAGGTAACTGATATTGTGATTTTGCCAAGTGCCACAATCTGCCGTCCTCCGAAGCCACAAAGAGGGTGTGTAGCATCATGAATCTTGTCCTTTAGTTCTTGCATCTACCTAAAAGACTTTGCAAATATAATGTCCGTTGCACTGCCTGAGTCAACCAGAACATTGTGGACCAGAAATCCCTTGATGACACAAGATATAACCATAGCATCATTGTGAGGATAGTCTTTTAGCTGAAGATCCTCCTGGGAGAAGGTGATTGGGATGTGGGACCACTAGGACCTTACAAAGGGTCCTTGCACCCCAACATGCTGCACTCTTCTCTGCGCTTCCTTCTTCTGCTTCTTGTTGGCTGGCTCTGAACTTGAAACACCCGTGATTGGGAGCACTAGCTTCGTGACCGAAGGTGCTATAGCTTGGTTGTTAAACGAAGCCATCGTCTCAATAGTTCTTAACAGTGGAAGTGAGTTCACCGGGGTGGGCGTCAATGTTGGGGACTTGTTCTCAAATGCTTCGGCTTAAGAACAAGGCAACACAAAATGTTAGCGGTCAAAGACCTTCGTCCTTTGAAGCATTATCTCCCTTAGGATATAATGATCTTCAGATGAAGGTTATGAAGGACATACCTTCATCATTTCAGCATGTAACAATGTAAATAGAAACATATGAAACATAAAAAATAACATGACCAATCACATTAAATCGTCAGAGCATCCATTGAGAAGAAGGCCCTTCGGTGAAGAAGAAGGCCCCCAACAGAGCATCCATTGAGAGAATCATTTCTTCAATATTGTGAACCTTGCTTTAATGTCTTGTAGTTATAATTGTTAAGATCAATCAAGCTCTAGTTTGATTCTCATAGAAGCATATATGGACTGGTAGTAATATGGTCAAGCCAATTCATGATTCCTCATATCTTATCCACTTTGGCTTGACCAATCCTCTTAATCACTTTATCCTCTATTCTGATCATATGTATGTAGTGATTTCTCAGGTCTTATCCATATATTCAAACCAATATAGAGATCATATTATATCGATTTACATTGTATCATTGGTTATTTAACCTCGTATTGAACCTTTGTTCACTGATCATTATACACTATTCAAGTATGTTCATCATACTGAATTTCCTGTTCAACACTTAGCAAACTCGTTAGACCTTTAAATGTGTTGTTATCCAAATCACCAAAACTCACAAAAGGGATGAATGCACTTTCAATCTCCCCCTTTTTGGTGATTGATGACAACACATTTAAAGCTTACATAAGATTTGATAAATAAGATTTTGAATCCTATGATATAGTTTCCTCCCCTAAATAACACTTTTGTACTCAAATGCCAAAAGCACATATTTGGGTCAAAGTATGGAGACAACTTATATCATACTATTCATGGGGTGCAGTGTGTCATAAAATAAACGTGGTGCTAATGACATAGAATGCACTTATCAACTTTCTACTTCTTATGTTTTTCTTATGATTCCCAATTTTTGTTAATTATATTTCCCCTTCTTAAAAGTCTTCTAACACTTAGTTACATAAGACTAAAGGTAAGCTTTAATGCAAAATTTCTCCCCATTTGTCATAAATCTCCAAAAAGGATATAAAGAATATAAAGGGTAGAAATTATGATTAAGCGAGATGTGAACACACTATCATGAAAAGGACACTTAGATGGCACAAAGGTAATGGATAAGTGTCATAAGTGATGTACCTTTGTGTTTTACCTTTTCAAGGGGTTTCCAGACTTGTGTTGGATTTAGAATTCATTTGCAAGCTCTTGTTGGCATAATTGTGACATAGGTCCAAGATATCAAATTAATATTGTCATACTAATTGAAAGATAAATCTTGATACTTGGAGTCTAGATGTCACCTAGCATTTTCTTATCATAACAAGAGGCAACACGAAAATTGCACAAGTATGGATTATACAACTAGTGATCATGTATGAAAATATCAATTGAAAAACACCAATTGATACAATTTGATAGATAAACATACCACTAATTTCATATTACATTAAGGTCTCCTCAAGTTTTATTACAAAGATATATATGTATTCAATTGATACCTATTGAGAGTACTTATTTGCAATTTAAAGTACCATTGGCATAAAAAGAGTATCAATTGAATATAATCATACACCATAAGAAACATGTGCACTATTTAATCAATTAAGTTCTAGACAAGAGAATTTATAAGCTATGCTACTTTAGACATTTGCAATCCCAAAAGGATGTGATACATATTTACTAATTTTAGATGACGTTGGAGTAGCATATACAAGAGAAACTCATTCTCTTATGAAATGTATAAAAGATACATTTATTTGAGCAAAGAATATTTGATACCCATCAAATTTGCAGTGGAAGCGTTTGTCTTTACCCAAAAATTCATTTTTAATTTGAAACATTGTTCAACACCACATGGTCTCCACCAAGATGATTGTTTTTCAACTCAGTCTTTGATAGGCATGGAACTTCTTTACACAAAGCAAGATAATTTTCATTGATGCACATCAGTCTTCATCATGACTTGGATTGAGTCAATTTAGCATGCCAAAGAGAAACTTATCATCTTCAAAAATCAACAGAAACTCATTCTCTTCAATGAACTACACAAATTCACTAAAAGAAAATGTTAGTCTTTAAGGACACAAGATATAGAATGAGCTCACCCTAAATGTATGCAACAAGTACTCGAATTACTTGTAACATGCACTTGATTCAATTAAGATTCTTAGAGGAGTTCATCATATATCTTGGTCAAGGCATAATATATTTGAAACAATTGAACTTATGCTAGAGAACACATATCGTTCCCCAACAGAACTAATCCATGTGGTGACATATGGTAAGTATTTGATCATTTCCTTGGAACCACTCATCCTCATTTGATGTTCTCCTTTCACCAAAGTGTGAGACTACACAACATGAACTTGAAAGAAATCATTTGTCTCGCAAGATATAGGCCAAACTCTCCCTCAATTTGTGCATGCAAGGGTACACAAAGTACACTTACATCAACAATATGAGGTTAAAGGTGAAGTTTGCACTATATCTTGGTTTAACATAACATGCTTTAAATAGATGATAAAAATTAAACCTTGAAAGTTTAAGAACTGAAAGTATATCAATTGAAATCCTGAAGGGTAAAGCATGATAATATGAACCTCAAACCTCATAATGAAGGATATTATATGATTATGTCACTACTTCATTATTTGGTTTACAGGATAGTTCAACTTCCTTCTTGATTCACTGTGATTTCTTTTCTCTTTATGATTTCATCCAACCAAGTGATCTTGAACTTCATTCATCTTTTCTTGATTCGATCATACTTGATATGAGGTCAAATGAAACTCAATGATTGAAAGAACCAAGGCTCTTATATTTGTAGATTTTGAATCCATCTTGAAAGCACTTGGAAGGACCTTGTTGAAACACTTAGAAAAGAGAGCATTAAAAACACAAGAGAGGGTTTCACAAATGATGATCCTTATATGTCGATGACAAATGAATCATAATTCTTGAAACCCATAAGGATAGATTAAATTCCCTTAAATTAGTGCACGCATATAGTTGATGTCAAAGTTATATGCACTATTGAACATTTTATATTGAAAGGAATTTAACCTATACTATGGTACATCCCACAAAGGATAGAATACTAAAACAACTGAAGTAGAGGAAGTTTTCATACCTTGGCCTCTTATCAACTTCATATTACTTTAGTTGAATAGTATCCTTTAAGCTTGTGATTTATCCAATTTAAAACAAGCACCATCTCTTAACATAGATTTTCTATGGATAAACTCAACACAAGAGATGGCATTAGTAGCACAAGCACTAGTTTCTTATTTAGCAATCCTTTATATGTGGAAGCAAACGAGTTGCTAAAATAGAGAAACCTCATAATATGGACTAAATTTCCCTTGAGCCCTCATGCACAATATATTTTGAATGACATGGATAATATGCATGGTTGTTCAATGAAGTCTAAAGGGCTGACTTAATCCATATTATGGTGAGTGTCTAATATAGAAGAATCAAATCCAAATTAACTAGAGAGAGAGTACATCACATAGTTTTGGATTTGTTGACCATATGATAATATTCATTTATCTTACAATTGGACCTTTATTTCATAATCAACAACTTATGTATATCCTCAAGTGCTTCTTTTTCCTTAGTGGCTACACAAGTCACAAAAAAGATAAGATTTGAAAATAATATGCACTTGAGATTCAGTTGTTACCACCCTTGCTACTATCTCCATTTATGAGGCATAAAGGTATAAGTCAAATTCCTTTTAAGTTAATGCACATGGAGGAGTGAATTAACAATATGCACCAATTTACAAATTTAAGCCAAAAGGAATTTAACCTTCATATTGACATTTCTTTCCATAGAATAGATAATTACAAATTGAAAGAATGACACTTGAAAGGAACTACTATTGATCAACTACCAATTGAAGCAACTAGTTCCATACCTTTGCCTTGAGCATTCCTAATCTTTCTTTTAGGTGAAGATTAACCTTTAATGCTTGTGATTTTACCAATTGAAAGAGCACAATCTCTACTTATGAATTTCCATGAAATATCTTAAAAGAGATTGCATTTGAAACACAAGCAATAGTTTCCTATTTAGAAACCTCTAGTATATGAATGACAAGAAGGTCACTAAAATAAGGAAACCTCATGATATGAACTAAATTATCCTTACAAACATCATGCATAACACTGATTTAAACATGGTGAAAATAGCATGATTATTTAATTAAGTTTACATGGCAAGTTTAATTCATAGCATGCTGAGTGATTAATTTAGAAGACTCAAAACCAATTTAAACAAGAAGGAATACATCCCATAGTATTGGTTTGATCTTCTTTGAATGTTGAATGACACATTCCATTTGAGAAACACATTCTCATGTTGTGAGACTACATGAACACTTAGATAGAAACATTAGTCTCACAACTCTAGTCATATAGAGAATTCCCCTTTTGGTAAGTTCTTTAAGAATCTGAATTTCTTACTTAGCACTCTATTCATTTAAGAACATGGGATAATCCTCTTTATGTCTAGGTCATCACAATAATACGATAATTAATTTGAAATATGCCACAAGATAAATACAACCAATTTAAAGCATGTGGATTGTCACAATATAAAAATATAAACTTGCAATCTACCATATAATTGGATCTTTTCAAAGGCAAGGTAAAATCTTTTAAGTTCATTCTCAAGTGCTTCATTTTTCCTATGTGGCTACAAAAGACATAAAGGAATATACTAATTAAAAGCAATGTGCACTTAAGAATTAATTATTACCATCCTTTGGATATCCCTTAGTTGTAGGCCTTTTGCTTGATTCCCACAAAGGTTAATCCTTATTCCCTACAACACAAGTTCTTGCTAGAGATGAATGCGAAGTTAGTGATATAACAACTCAATTCATCTTTGGGTCAATCTTAAAGGATAGACAATGTAAGATTGATAGCTTGAGATAAGAATTGAGTAAAACTGATCAATCACCCCAAAGCTTCATATCATCTCTGGGTACCTGCAAAACTTATTAAGTACATTTTGGTACCCATCTCATGATGGGCCCATCAAGGTTAGCCAATAAGGACTTAGGTACCCATACAGCCTTGGTCCTAGAATGTGGTGAACTCATCACCTTTCTAGCACAAGAGTCAAATTTGGGTCTCCTAAGCATATTTGAATGTATTGACAAGTTAGGCTTAGGAGTTTTACCCTTTGGACAAACCTTGAATAGATGACCTTTTTCACGGCAATTGTAGCAAATGTGGTGCTTATCCTTGCAATGCATTTGCCTTTTGCTTTCATCCTTTTTTATGGTCATCTTTCTTGATCGTGCAAGATCTTAGTTCTTCATGTGGGGGCATGAATCAATTTCATGACCCTTCTCCTTGCATCCATAGCACCTTCTATCGCTTCTCTTTGATCTTTCTTTGTTGAAGCACATAGGTACATTGTTAGAGCAAATAGTATGAGCATTAATTTTCTTACCATGAATTTTGCTCTGCCCTTCTTAGAAAGCTTGGTATTCTTTTGAAGGGGTTTTGTGCATGCTACGGTTGTCCCCTTCTCAAGCTTTTTCACCATATTATCACGGTTATCTTGAGAAGGTTGAGCATGACACTTTCCCTTCAAAAGAGTTAAGCTCCTTCTTAGCCTTCCAACTTCTTCCTTGAGCTCTTTATTTTCTTGTGTGATAGAAATATCACTAATTCCTGAAATTTCTAGCTCAATGGAAGATTGGCTTTCTTGAGAGCAACATTTGTTAGCACATGATAATATAGTTTCTACTTGAGTACATGTGCATATGTGAGGTTGGTATGATTTCAAATTAGTTAACACAACCTCATGAGCCATTTCTAACATGATATGTGAATCCATAAATTTATTATGAGAGCACACAAGCATATCATGTTTTTCTTGCAAAGCTAGATTTTCAATATTTAACCTTTCTATCGTGTTCTTGAACATAGCATTTTTATTTTCTAATTGAGCAATATATGATAAATGATTAACAACTTTACTTTGCTCAATTGAAATGTCTTCACACCTTTGGACCAAATCATCATGAGAGCACTTTAGCTTCTCATGCTCTTTGGTCAACTTCTCTAAGTCTTCGATTTTTCTGATGAGGAAGTCTTCTTGCTTATGAAGCATTTCTTTTTGTTCTTCCGCTCTTTTCATGAGTTTGAGCAAGCTCATCTGATTTTTCTTGCTTAGCTAAGCGAAGAATTGTTGAAGATCATCCTCATCTTCACTATCACTTTCTTGCTCCTCCTCATCCTCACTTAGCAACAAAGCACATATGAGAAGTGGATTTGAAAGACGATCCTTGTGAAGAGGTGGATTCGTTGTTTGGTCTCCATCGATCATTTTCTTCTTCTTCAATCTTGTCCTTCGCCTCATCTTCCTTCATTTTGAGAAACATTGTTGGTCACTTGTTCTCAACAGCTTCGGCTTGATAGAAGGTAAAAATCCAAGAGTGACGTGTGAGTAATTACTCGTCAGCGTGAACAGTACGTCGGTACTGTTCATCTATTTATAGGCACGAGATGCAGCCCGGATAAAATTACATTCATGCCCTTGATAACTAATTATAATCATAGTACAAATTGTCAAGGACTATGTTGGGGGGTCTGCTTCGTCGCCGAAGGTCCTGTAAGAAGAAACACCTTCGAAAGATCAGCACATAAATAACGCCGAAGCTACCTTCCAGGGATCTTCGGCATAACAACATGTCTTGAGACGAAGGGTTGCACCGACTTAAAGATGAAAAGACAGATTGGCCCATGATATTTTGTGTCTTGATTGTAATCGGTTGTAAAGGGTATAAATGCAATTTCACATAGGCTACGCCCTGTGTCTATATATAGATGAACAGTACCCCCGTAGTGTTCACGCTGACTTGTATTCATTTGTGCGTCACGCTTGGATTTTTATCTTTTGTCAAGCCAAAGGTACAAATGTAATTCAATATTGTTTCTGTTTATCCTATAAAGAAGATATATTATTAATATTATATAATTATTCATGTTGTCTCTTATATTTCATATGCTTCTTCTTTCATTAACACATGTTGTGATCATGAAGGTATGCCCTTCATGACCTTCGTCTGAAGATCATTAAATCCTAAGGGAAATAATGCTTCGAAGGACGAAGGACCTTTAACCATTAACATTTGTGTTGCCTTGTTCTTAATTCATAGCATTTGAGAACAAGTCACCAACATTGGCGCCCACCTCCAGTGAACTCACTTCCACTTTTGAGTTGATGGCTTCGTTCAGCAACCAAGCCGAAGCATCTTCGGCTACGAAGCTGGTTCTTTCGATAACAGACGGCTCAGGTTCAGAGCCGGCTAACAAGAAGCAGAAGAAGGAAGCACAGAGAAGGGTACAACATGTTGGGGTGTAGGAACCCTTCATCAAGTCAAAATGGTCCCACATCCCAATCACCTTCTCCCAGGAGGACCTTCAGCTCAAAGATTACCCTCACAATGATGCTATGGTCATATCTTGTGTCATCAAGGGATTTCTGGTCCATAATGTTCTAGTTGATACAGGCAGTGCAGCTATCATATTTGCTAAGGCCTTTAGACAGATGCAAGAACCAGAGGATAAGATTCATGATGCTACACATCCTCTATGTGGCTTCGGAGGAAGGCAGATTGTAGCACTCGGCAAAATCACAATGCCAGTGACCTTCGGCTTTGTTCATAACACAAGGACTGAATAGGTTGTCTTTGACATTGTTGACATGGAGTATCCCTATAATGCAATCATTGATCGTGGGACACTTAATGCTTTCGAAGCAATACTTCATCCAGCATATCTATACATGAAGATACCTTCGGAACAAGGGCCCATTGCTGTTCATGGGGGTCAAGAAGCTGCCAGGAAGACCGAAGGAAACTTGACAGATTCAAAGGCAATCCATAACATAGATGGAGCCGAAGCCTGTGAGCAGTATAGATACAAAAGAGAGAAGGCTGCTTCGGCGGATCAACCGAAGCCTATGCTTCTATGTGAAGATATAGCAGAACAAAAGGTACTGCTGGGGTCTCAGTTATCTGAAGAGCAGGAAAAGAATTTGCTAAGATTTCTATTCAACAACAAAGATGTCTTTGCTTCGTCAGCCAATGATCTTTGCGGTGTGAACAGAGATGTCATTGAGCATTCACTCAATGTGGATCCATCTTTCAGGCCAAGAAAACAAAGGCTTCGGAAAATGTCTGATGACAAAGCTGAAGGTGCTCAGAACGAAGTGAAGAGGCTTCTTAGCGCTGGCGTTATCAGGGAGGTCAAATACCCAGAGTGGCTAGCCAACACTATTATGGTGAAGAAGGCCAATGGTAAATGAAGAATGTGCAATGATTTTACAGATCTTAACAAGGCTTGTCCAAATGATGAGTTCCCATTGCCAAGAATAGATTCTCTAGTAGATGCAATAGCTTTGTCAGAGCTCATGAGGGGCTTAAAAATGCTGGAGGAAGCTTCAGCAGAATGACAGCCAGAGTCCTTCATTCTCAAATAGGCAGGAATGTGCTGACCTATGTTGATGATATCATAGTTAAAAGCACGAAGCAAGAAAATCACATTGCTGATTTGCAAGAGACATTTGCCAACTTCAGGCAAGCTGGTTTGAAGTTAAATCTAGAAAAATGTGTTTTTGGGGTAAAGAAGGGCAAGTTCCTTGGCTGTCTAGTATCAACGAAGGGAATTGAAGCTAACCCAAGAAAGAGTGAAGCTATCCTTCGGATGGAACCGCCAAGTACAAAGAAAGGGGCTCAACGGCTGGCAGGTAGGCTAGCATCATTAAACAGATTCATATCCAGATCAGCAGAATCAAATCTGCCATTCTTTGAAATACTAAAGTCAGCCGAAGTCTTTCAATGGGGTCTGGCTCTGCAAAAAGCCTTCGAAGAGTTGAAGCAATATTTGACTGATTTAACAACATTAACTCCACCTTCGCCAGGGGCTCCATTACTCTTATATGTTGCAGCTTCGCATTCTGCAGTGAGTGCGGCACTTGTACAGGAGAAGCTAGATGGCCAAGTCAAAAAGCAAGCTCCAGTGTACTTCGTCTCCGAAGTTTTAAGTCCATAAAAGAAAAATTATACAGAATTGGAAAAGGTGCTATATGCTGTGTTAATGGCCTCTAGAAAGCTTCGGCATTATTTTCACGCATATCGCATAATTGCTCCTTGGTCACAGCCTCAGAAAGACATTATAAGGAACATAGAAGCTACTGGAAGGATTGGGAAATGGGCTGCAGAACTTAATGAATTCACCATTGACTATGTGCGTAGATCCTCAATTCAGTCCCAGGCGTTAGCAGACTTCATCGCTGATTGGACGCCAGGGGCTCACGAAGAAAAAGTAAACAAAGATGCCAAAGCTTGGACAGTGTTCTGCGATGGTTCTTGGGGAACCTTTAGTGCAACAACGGCTGTGGTCCTAGTGGTACCTTCAAAAGTCAAAACATGTTATGCAGCCAAACTTGATTTCAGTTGCACAAATAATATTGCTGAGTACGAAGCACTTATGTTGGGGCTTCGGAAGTTAAGGGCAATGGGAATAAGAAGGGCCATCCTGAAAACTGATTCTCAAGTCATTTCTGGCCATGTGGACAAAAGTAGCAAGGCAAGAGATCTGAAGCTTGAAAAATATCTGGATACAGTTCGAAGGTTGGAGGCTTCTTTCGAAGGTTTTTCTGTCAAGAATATTCCAAGAGGTGAAAATGAGCATGTAGATTTGCTAGCCAAATCGGCGACTCAGGGGCTCCCTCTACCTTCGGAAGTATTTTTTGAAACAATAAAGGCACCTTCGGTTGAACTCATGAAGAGAGCAGTGCTTACTATTTATCCAGTACATAGTGAAGATTGGAGGACTGAAATTATATCTTTCCTCCAAGGTAATTGTCTTTCAGATGACGAAGCTTATAATAAGAGAATGGAGGCAAGGACAAGACCATATGTGATAATAGAAGGGGAATTATATAAACATGGAGTCTGTTCTCCACTTCTCAAGTGTTTATCAAGAGCTGAAGGTGTTGAATTAATGAAGGAGATACACGCAGGTCTCTATGGATCTCACATTGGGTCTAGGCCCTTGCTGGGAAAAGTGTTTAGACAAGGATTTTACTGGCCGAAGGAAGCTTCGGATGCAGCAGAGCTAGTCCAAAAATGTGAAAATTGTCGAAAATGTGCAAGAGACCACAAACAACCTTCATCTCTCACTCAGCTAATACATCCCACCTGGCTGTTGCAAAGGTGGGGCCTGGATTTGCTAGGCCCACTTCCACCAGCGCAAGGCAATTTAAGATATGTTGTGGCGGCTGTAGAATACTTTTCTAAGTGGATTGAAGCGAAGCCTTTGGCTACAATAACTTCGGTCACATCCAGAAATTCTTCTGGCAAAACATTGTTTGTCGCTTCGGTGTGCCGAAGGCTATAACTGTGGACAATGGAACACAGTTTGATGCCGAAACTTTCAAGGAATTCTGTGATCAGATTGGCATGAAGATTCATTTTGCATCAGTCAGGTATCGGGAGTCAAACGGACTTATCGAAAGAGCAAATGGCATTATAATGACGGGAATAATGAAGCTAATCTTCAATCAGCCTAGAGGAAAGTGGCCAGATGAGTTGATCAAAGTGGTATGGAGCCACAATACAACCATATCAAGATCAACAGGTTTTACGCCGTTCAAATTATTATTTGGTGACGAAGCTATAACCCCAGAAGAAGCTAAAGCGGGGTCAATAAGAACAGCAGCTTCGGTAGAGGACGAAGTTGATTATCACATAGCAAAATATACTATAGAAGGGACCAGACTTCAGGCTGTGGAGAATATCAATAAATACCAAGCCGAAACTATAAAATGACGTGACAGAAAAGTTCGGTTGAAAAATATTAAGCCAGGGCATTTGGTACTTTGGAGAATGGCCAATCCGGACACAGTAGGCAAACTACAGCTGAAGTGGGAGGGACCCTTTCTGGTGGTATCTTCGTCAAGGCCCGGTTCTTACAAATTGAAGGATATGGACGACAACGTCATTCCTAGATCTTGGAATGCGGATGAGCTTCAACGATATTATGTGTAATTTGTTGTAATCTTTTTTCATTTTTTCCTATGGCACCCTTTTCCTTTCCAAAGGGGAAGAAAGGTTTTTAATGGGGCCATAGCTTGTAATTTTTTCTTTCTTATTTACCTCCACGAGAGCAAATCCGCCAAAAGAATGTAAAATGTAAAAATCTGAGCATGCACCATCGAGTGCAGAAAAAAGAAAAAAAAAGCAGGGAGAAGCTCAAAAGTCGTCCCTAAGGGGATGCAAAGCACGACGAAGCTACAAAAAAGTTGTTCATAAGGGAGCACAGCGTAAGTTTTGTGCTCAAAAGTCGTTCCTAAGGGAATGCAGAGCCAAATACCGCCGAAATATAAGGCGAAGAAGTTCAAAAGACGTTCCTAAGGGGATGCAGAACTTATACCGCCGAAATAGAAGGCGAAGAAGTTCAAAAGACGTTCCTAAGGGGATGCAGAACTTACACCAAAAAAATAAGCGGTGAACACCGAAAAATAAGTTGTGAAGAAGACTCCAAAGTCGTTCCTAAGGGGATGCAGAGTCTGGATGTGGCTTCATAAGCGTGTGTTTGGACATTCATTTGCACATTACATCACATCATTCATTGCATTCATATACATTCATTTAGACATTCGTAGGATTATCATCATCATGTCATAGAGTACAGACAGTTGCTTCGGCTCTAATGACAAGGCTTCGGTGAGTGCAAAAGAAGCAGATTTATGCTTCGTTGTGTACGAAAAGAAGGGAAGGTGTTTTTCGCCTTCGGCTCAAAAAGTACAAGTTTTGTCCACATCAAAGCAATTCATACACGGAGGAGAAGGTAAAAAATATATTACAAGGTATGGACAATTTTACAGAACAGTGTTAGATTCCTAAATTACAACATCTTTTAGAAAGTTAATTCAAAAGTTTCTCTAGAACTTTTTGCTGCAGCTTCATCACTTCATCATCACCCGTCAAGCTTCGGGTCATTGTTCTTCGGCTTCGTCATCCTGTACATAGCATAGTGTTATAAGGTAAACTCAAGACCCAAGGAGAAGGTAAGCAACATGTACGAGTTTATTGCTGGCTTGAGATGACTTCGAGCTTCGTCACTAGCTAAGTTTCTCCCACCCTTCGTCCAGATTTTTGTTATGAATATATTTCAAATGCTTCGGGCCAGGCTGGGGATGTCAGTTAAATCTGTTGGTGATAGGTTGAAGTTAGGTCTGTTCACGATCTTCCCATGCGTGCAACCAGTTTTCATGAAAGCAACAGCTGTGCCCCGAGAAGCTAGCAGGGCACAGAAGTCACCGTGCCCAGCTATAACTTCGTCAGGAGCATCAACTTCGCCATCAATGTGTTCGAAGGTGCCTGGTAGGTCTTCAACCGAAGGTTCAAATTTTTTAGAACTGGCTCCAACTGAATTGAAGACCTGCTTCAGCCGTTGCACGCACCGGTTGCCGAAGTCTAGACATTTATCCTGAAGCTCCTTCAATGATTTCTGCAAATTCGAACTCTTTTCGACTTCAGCTTCAAACTTTGAATCAAAATTCTTCTTTTCTTGTTCGAAGCTTTCTGACTTCGTGAGGAGTTCACTGTTTAATCTGGCAATTTTGGCTTGGGCTTCTGCCAATGAACCCTCCATTGTTTGAAGTTCAAAATCTTTCTTTTCAAGAGCAACTTCATGATCTTTTATTTTGCTCTCTAAGCCTTCAATTATAACCTCATGTTTTTATCTTCGAGGTCCTGCTGCATCCTCAAGGCTTTACTTAGTAGCATACTCTGTGCAAAACAACCTTCATCAGAAAACACCTTCGTCGTAAAAACAATGAAGAGCCAAAGAAAAAAAATTACCTTGAAATTAGAATAGAATAAACTACTGACGATATGCTGTCGTCGGTAGCGACTGATGTCAGCCTCAAGCTTCGGGAAACCAACGCTCTTCGACAAAGTACTGATAACCTTCGCTCCAGTTCGGTCTCGGAGGCATCCTAAGCTTTCTTCGTCAATACCGCCGAAGAGCAACGCTCCTGGTTGGTAGCCACAGGATATAGCATATTCTCGTAGCTCTTCTTTTTTAGTCTTAGATAACTCTTGACCAATTATATTTTGAAAATTGAAGTCTTTTTCCTCCGAAGTATCTTCGGCGATCTTCTTCCCTTTTCCAGGCACTGTGGCTAGAGTTTCTTCGGCAGCTGCAGCAGCTTCTTCCGCGACCATATTCAAGAGTATTTTATCAATATCAGAAAATGTGCTCTCCAGATTCGTGGCTTCGGCTGTTGCAGCTTCGGATGTTGCAGCTGCGGTGGGAGCAGCTTCGATAGCTGTAGCACCTTCGGCAGCTGGTGTTTTTGACGCTGAGGCCGGTGGTGGCGTTTCTTCAATAGCTTCAATTACAGTAATAATCCTCCGCCTTTTTGGCCCAGTAGACTTCTTCGCTGCCGAAGGCTCCTTCTTCTTCTGTAAAAGCTTCGTCAGATGTGGCCCTAGTGGACTTAGCTTGATAGGTAAGGATTCGGTCATTACCTTTAGAATTTCTTCTACGTCAACAGCAGAAGGTGTTGAAGGAGTCTCTTCCTCTATCTCAGTTGTTTTTGGCTTTGGAGCCATAGCCTTCCTCTTCTTCGGAGCAGCTACCTTCGGCTCAGGGCTGGATTCTCTTTTTCAGAGTTTCTTCATCTTCTTTCACCATCCTAGCAGCTTGTCTGCTCAGAACACTAACAATCCTTTTTCTTTTTTGCCCTTCAGCACCCTTGTTCAATCACTCATGGTCAGGATATTCAAAATTCAAGGCATCCATCACCCGATTCAACCTTCATTTTGGTCGGGTGCCGAAGGCTGCAGTCATCAGCTGATCTTCTTTTTTAGTGTAATTACCCGAAATTTTGTTGCACATAGTTTTTATCATTTCTAACCTTTCTTGGCATGACCCTTTGAACTGTTTCTCAATTTTGAACCGATAAGGCAGTCGCACAAGTTCATTCTTTTCCTTTGTCCCCTTTAGCTTCAGCATATTCCATTCACTCAGTGTCGGGAACACCTTATAGGCCAGATATTCTTGGACTAGATCTTTGGTGCTGATCTGATCGGCTACCACCCTGAATTCTATCACACCTTGTTGGCACGGTGACCCCGACGTCATACGTCATAGGGGCCTAGTCAACCCGAAGCTTAAGCTCAGCAGGCTCAGTACTAGCGTCTTTAGCTTCTCCCTCTTCTTCTCATCGGCCTTAACATAGAACCACTCATTTTTCCAACCGGTTGGACACTTGGTGCAATAGCTAACCACCGGAGTCTTCATATCTTTGCGGTAGGCGAAGTTGTAGCAACCAAAATTCTCATGAAGCCCATCTTCTCTGGCCTTCGTCTGATAATGAAGCTCATGCACTCGGCCAAAAGCTTTGGCATTTGGGTCTATTCCTTGGCTTCGAAGTGCCCAGATGAAGACGCTGAGCCTAACGATAGCGTTAGGAGTCAGCTGATGAAGATAGATTTCATAATTTTCCAAAACTTCCCCAATCATCTCGTTCAAAGGAAATCTCAATCCCGCTCTGAAGAAACTCCTGAAAACTACCACCTCATCATTTTCCGGTGTCGAAGTGGTTTCCTCCCCGGCAAAACGAATCAGCTTCTTCTCAGCTTCTCCGAAGTAGCCTAGCTTTATCATCATGGGCATATCAGCCTTAGAAACAGTAGATTTTCCAAAGTCCAAATGGCTGGGTTTGGCTGGTATGAGAGTGTTATAATCTTCCTCTTCTTCATCAACATCATCTTCTTCGATGTTAGCCTGTTCAGCTTCGGTAGCATGTGCACCTTCGTCAGTAGCTCCCTCTGTCACAACTAGTCCCGATTGTTTCATCACTTCAGAGATCAGGGCAGTCTCTGTGGCTTCGGTCTCCTCTCCGTCACGGGTCACCCTAGCAGTTGAACGTACTCTGGCCATCAGGTGTTGAATTTCTTGCAGTTCTTACGAATGTTGATGATTTTTACAGTTTTGATGAAGCTCTCTCCAATGCCGAAGCTAAATCAAAATGATGCTTTACTTGAGAATGCGATGAGAAAGCTTCAGCTATGGTCAAATTTTTCAGCAGCACAACAGTGCAATGGCAATGAATGCTTTGGTAACTTCACACCTACCCATCTATTTATATAGTGCTGCAGGTGTGAAGGTGAATCGGCAAGTCGCCCGCACCCGCTCAACAGTCACCCGCACTCACTGAACAGTGGACCACAGCGCGTGGGAGATGAATCGCCAGATCGCGGGTACCCGCCGCATAGTGGGGCCACCTCGCGCTCGAAATATTTTAATCGTTTCTCGGCAACGAGCTCAGGGAGGGTGTTTTTCGGACCTTCGGCATTCCGAAGCCTAGGACAATTTTTCATGGATCAAGCTCGTTACGAAAAACAATCTAGCACCACGAAGGGGCTACTGTTGGGGGTCTGCTTCATCGCCGAAGGTCCTGTAGGAAGAAACACCTTCGGAAGATCAGCACAGAAATAACGTTGAAGCTACCTTCTAGGGAACTTCGGCATAACAACATGTCTTGAGACGAAGGGTTGCACCGACTTAAAGATGAAAAGACAGATCGGCCCATGATAATTTGTGTCTTGATTGTAATCGATTGTAAAGGGTATAAATGCAATTTCACACAGGCTGCGCCCTGTGCCTATAAATAGATGTACAGTACCCCCGTACTGTTCACGCTGACTTGTATTCATTTGTGTGTCACGCTTGGACTTTTATCTTCTGTCAAGCCGAAGGTACAAATGTAATTTAATATTGTTTTTGTTTATCCATATTAATATAAAGAAGATATATTAATAATTTCATATAATTATTCATTTTGTCTCTTATATTTCATATGCTTCTTCTTTCATTAACACATGCTGTGATCATGAAGGTATGCCCTTCATGACCTTCGTCCGAAGATCATTAAATCCTAAGGGAAATAATGCTTCGAAGGACGAAGGACCTTTAACCATTAACATTTGTGTTGCCTTGTTCTTAACTCATAGCATTTGAGAACAAGTCACCAATAACTTTTCCTCTTTAAGTCGGTGCTATCCTTCGTCTTAGGCATGCCAACATGCCGAAGCTCTTTCAATTGTAGCTTCGACATATATCTTCATGTCGTATCTGATTACATATCATCCTACCGAAGGTGTTTTTGCCTAGAGGACCTTCGACGGAAAAGAAGGCCCCCAACAGTAGCCCCTTCGCGGCGTTAGATCGTTTTTCGTAATGAGCTCGATCCGTGAAAAACTCGAAGGCTTCGGAATGCCGAAGGTCCGAAAAACACCTTCCCTGAGAGTGAAGAAGACTACAGCATTCTGATCCCAACGAAGCCTAGCCATCTAGATTTTAAAAATCTACTGTGACTGAAGATGACATGCCTATGATGATGAATTGGGTTATTTTGGAGAGGCTAAGAGTAAGCTTATTCGATTTGCTGGAGAAGAAACTATCCCAGAGCCGAAGATGGATGAAGTTGTTGTTTTCAAGAGCTTCTTCAGAGTGGGGCTGCGATTCCCCCTTAATGAGATGATAGGGGTAGTTTTAAAGAATTTTGAAATATATCTTCATCAGCTGACTCCCAACATTATTTTTAGACTCAGTGTCTATATCTGGGCCCTCCGAAGCCAAGGGATGAGCCTAGATGCCGAAGCTTTCTGCCGAGTGCATGAGCTACACTATCAGACGAAGGCTAGGGCAGATGGCCTTCACGAAAATTTTGGCTGTTACAATTTTGCGTATCGAAAGGATACAAAAGTACCAGTCCTCAGCTACCGCACGAAGTGGCCGACTGGTTGGAAAAATGAATGGTTCTATGTGAAGGCTAACGAGAAAGAGAGGAAGAAGCTGATGACCATGGTTATGAGTCCTCTGAGTTTAAACTTTGGAATGACCAGGCCTTTATGTAATATGCAACTAGGGTCACCCTGTCAATTGGCTGAAGTAGAATTTAGAGTGGTAGCTAAGCAGATCAGTACCAGGGACTTGGTGCAAGAATACTTGGCGAACAGAACATATCCTATGTCAAGTGGCTGGGGAATGCCGAAGAAGAAGGAAGCGGGAAAGAAGCATGAACTTGTTTGACTTGCTTACCGCTTCAAATTTGAGAAACAATTCAAAAAGCCTTGCAAAGAATGGCTAGACATGATTGAGACCATGTGCGATGAAGTACTTGGGAATTATACCAAAAAGGAAGACCAACTGATGACCGCAGCCTTCGGTACCCGGCCGAAACGAAGACTGAACCGGGTAATGGACGCCTTGAATTTTGATTATCCTGATTATGAAAAACTTGACAAAGGGGCCGAAGGGTTTAAAGAAAAAGTGTTGTCAGTATTCTAAGGAGACAAACTGCTAGAATGGTAAAGGAGGATGAAAATTTTCAAAGAAGAGAAAATCCACACCTGAGCCGAAGGCGACAGTTTCGAAGAAGAGGAAGGTTGAAACTCCAGAGCCGAAAATAACTGAGGCAACAGAGGAGACTCCTTCGACGCCTCTTGCTGCTGAAATAACATAAATTTTAAAGGTAATAACTGAATCTTTATCCATCAAGCTGCTAAGTCCTTTGGGACCAGAACTGACGAAACTTTTATAGAAGAAGGATGAGCCTTCGACCACAAAGGAGAAGGCTGACAGTCAGAAAAAATGAAGAATTGTTAATGTCATGCAAGCCATTGAACAGACAACACCGCTGGCCTCGGCGTCCAAAATAATGTCTGTTGCAAGTGTCGGGGCCACTGCCAAAGCTGAAACTTCTGTCGAAGCTGCAGCTGCCGCCGAAGCTACCAATCTTGAAAGTACATTGTCAGAAATTGATAAGCTTCTTTCGGATATGGCTGCAGAAGAGACAATTACGGCTGCAGAGAAGGTCATGGCCGCAGTGCCTGACAAAGGAAAAAAGATTGCTGATGCTGCTTCAGAAGAAAAGGACTTTGACCTTCGAAACCTAGTGGGTCAAGAATTGTCCGAGGCTGAGAAGAAGGAGCTGTAGGAATATGGAATATCCTGTGGCTACCAGCCAGGAGCTATGCTCTTCGGTGGAATTGACGAAGGAGCCTTAGGATGTATTCGCGATCGTGCCGGGGCAAAGATAATCGGCACTCTATCAAAGAGTCGGTTTCTCGAAGCTTGAGGCTAATATTAGTGGCTACTGGCGACAACATATCATCGGCAGTCTGTTTTATTCCAATTTCAAGGTAAAATTCTTTTTGCCTAGATTTCTGTTATATTTGTGATGAATCAAAATTTTCTGATGTCAGCTTATTTCCACAGAGTATGCTGCTAAGTAAGGCATTGAGGATGCAACAAGACCTCGAGGACAAGAAAAA
Source organism: Zea luxurians (assembly GCA_029449295.1). Taxonomy (NCBI): domain Eukaryota; kingdom Viridiplantae; phylum Streptophyta; class Magnoliopsida; order Poales; family Poaceae; genus Zea; species Zea luxurians. Next base: position 135,872,470 of record JAOPSE010000001.1, on the reverse strand, counting down.
TGAAATTATAATTGAGGGCTTGGAGAGTAAAATTGAGGACTACGAAGCTTCTCTAGAGAAGAAAGACTTCCTGCTTCAAGCAACAGAGGGTTTGCTTACAGAAATTCAAGCTGAAAATGCTAGACTAAGTGAGGAGCTTCTCCAAAGTCAAACAGTCTTAAAAAAATCAGAGAGCTTCAAACAAGAGAAGAAAGACCTGCAAGCAAAATATGAAGTCAAAGATGATAAAAATACAAAGCTGCAGAAATCTTTGAAGGACCTTCGGGATACATGTTTGAATTTTGGCAACCGCTGCGTGCAACAGTTGAAAGAGGTCTTCGGCTCGGTTGGGGCTAGCTCTGAAGATATTATGCCTTCGTCTGAAGACATATCAAATACCTTCAAACATATTGAAAATGAAGTTGATGCACTCGATGAAGTGATAGCTGGGCATGGTGACTTCTGTGCTTTGCTAGCTTCTCGCAGCACAGCTGCCGCATTCTTGAAAGCCGGTTGCACGCATGCGAAGACAGTAAAAAGACCTACCTTCAGCTTGTCGTCATCAGATTTGATTGATATTCCTAGTGAAGCCTGAAGCATCGAAAACAGATTCATAACACAAATTTGGGCTAAGGGTGGACGAGAGTTGGCTGGGGACGAAGCCCGAAACTTGCTTAAACCAGTACGGAACTTATACCTGTTGCTTGCCTTGATCCTTATAATTACTTTTACCTTATACCATTGTTTGTCTGCAGGGTAGCGGTGCCGAAGATTGATAACCCAAAGCACATTCCGAAGGTTGCTGAGATGAAGCTTCTCTTTAAGCCTTACTGTATAGAGCTTAGGAATATTTGCATTATCTTTGCAAAAGATTGTAATCGAGAATTAAACATTACTGTGTATATTTGTCCATACCTTGTAATATATTTTTACCTTTTCATCCATGTACAAATTGCTTTGCTGTGGACGAAACTCGTATCTTTTGAGTCGAAGGCGAAAAACACCTTCCCTTCTTTTCGTACACATCGAAGCATTTCCTTGCATAAAATGTGTATGTTTGAAACGAGGCTTCTTCGTGTTCATCGAAGCTCTATCGTCGAAGCCGGAGTATTTCTGTTCGTGCTTTATGTCATGATGATGATGATCCTACGAATGTCTAAATGAATGTCTGTATGAATGCAATGATGATGATCAATTTGCTCTCTCTACTAACCCATTTGATTATGTATGTCTTACTGATGCAAAATGAATTTTTGTACCAATTCGGTCACAAAAATCTTTGAACGTTTCAGCATCAAATTGAGTTCCATTGTCAACAGTTATTGCCTTCGGCACGCCGAAGCGACAAACAATGTTTTGCCAAAAGAATTTATGTATTGTGTCTGAAGTTATTGTGGCTAAAAACTTTGCTTCGATCCACTTAGAGAAATACTCCACTGCCACGACGACATATTTCAAATTTCCTTGTGCTAGTGGAAGTGGACCTAACAAATCCAAACCCCAACTTTGCAGTGACCAAGTTGGCTGTATTAGCTGAGTCAAGGACGAAGATTGTTTCTGGTCTTTTGCACATCTTTGGCAATTTTCACATTTTTGAACCAAGTCTGCTGCATCCGAAGCTGCCTTCGACCAGTAAAATCCTTGTCTGAAAACCTTCCCCAGCAAAGGCCTAGACCCAATATGAGACCCACATAATCCTGCATGTATTTCCTTCATCAATTCTTAACCTTCAGTTCTGGACAAACACTTGAGTAATGGAGAGCAGACTCCATATTTATATAACTCCCCTTCTATGATCACATATGGTCTTGTTCTTGCTTCCATTCTTTTATTATAAACTTCATCATCCGAAAGACAGTTGCCTTGGAGGAAAGATATAATCTCAGTCCTCCAATATTCACTATGTACATGTGATATTGCAAGCACTGCCCTCTCCATAAGTTCGACTGAAGGTGCTTTTATTGTCTCAAAGAACACTTTCGAAGGCAAAGGGAGCCCCTGTGCCGCTGACTTAGCTAGTAAATCTGCATGCTCATTTCCCCCCCTTGGAATATTTTTTACAGAAAATCCTTCAAAAGAAGCTTCCAATCTTCGGACTGCATCTAAATATTTTTCAAGCTTCGGATCCCTTGCCTTGCTATTTTGTCTACATGTCCAGAAATAACTTGAGAATCAGTTTTGAGTATTGCCGTTCTTATTCCCATTATCTTTAGCTTGCGAAGGCCTAATAGAAGAGCTTTGTATTCGGCAATATTATTTATACAACTAAAGTCCAGCTTTATTGCATAGCATCTCCTGACTTTAGAGGGTGCTACTAGAACAGCAGCCGCTCCTGCGCCGAAGGTTCCCCAAGAACCGTCACAGAATACCGTCCAGGCTTCAGCATCTTTTGTTGCTTCTTCTCCTTGAGCCCCTGGCGTCCAGTCAGCAATGAAATCTGCTAACGCCTAAGATTGAATTGAGGATCTATGTACATAATCAATGGTGAATTCATTAAGCTCTGCAACCCATTTTCCAATTCTTCCTGTAGCTTCTCTGTTTTTCAATATATCCTTCAGAGGTTGGGTGATTCTCATGGCAAGGTCTATTGCCCTAGGATCAACATCTGCACCAAAAGATGAAGTCGAGGCAACCTCAACTTTTTCAAGCTTAGAAGTACTTTCGTTTCTTAGTCCCCCTGACATGATCTTTTCCTCATGCGGTTAAGCGTTAGAACAAGGATTAGCCTCTGATACCAATTGAAAGTTGCCTAGAGGGGGGTGAATAGGCAAGTTAAAACTTTTTCAACAAAAACTAGAAACAAACTAGGTAAAACCAATTCAACAGGTGTCAAAACTAGTTCAACTGGTTTGCACGAGCTCAACTAAACGATGAGATATAAAATTGAATTGATCTCGAAATTCACCAAGTTAAATTTGGAAATGAGATGTTCTAAATGATCCACAGGATTCAAAGTAGTAGATCTGAGAAGGGCACTTCTCAAAATCCACACACCAGAAAGATATAAACAAATCTTCCACGGAATGGTGAGAAAACGAAGAACACAAACAAACATAATGAGCAAGAACACAAGAGACACAAGATTTATCCCGAGGTTCGGTCACACCACAAAAGGTGCCCTACTTCCTCGTTGAGGCGCCCACAAAGAGCCAGGTCTCTTTCAACCCTAATCCTCCCTTTGCCGACCACAAAGGTCAACACCACACAATAATCTTTGCTCAAACGAGCGGGTAATACAAACTTTCTTGTGGTCTTCCACAAGATTTGGAGACTCACAAGAGACACCTAGTCGTCTAGGAGCTAGAATCTCCAAGAGTAATGAATCCACAAAGAACTTGATGTAGTACCAAAGCTCGAATGAAGAAGAGCAAGAGAGATTTGGAGATGAAGCACAAAAACTGCAGCTCTCAAACTCACTCAAAATTTCTCTCCAAAGATTTGAAATGGGAGGGGCAAGAGATGTGTGAGAGAGAGTGGGAGGTGTTTCTTAGGTTAGAATTGAGTTCAAATCGTGCTCACTTGTGTGGGGAGAGAGATAGGAGTGAGTATATATAGGTGGGGCTTCAAAACTAGCCGTTGGGCTGATTTTGGCTGTGGAGGACCGGATGAACTACCGCTAGGGCCAGTTCAACCGCCTGGGGCAGGCTGACAGTCAGTCTGCTAGTCAGACTGGCAGACTAGAGGTCAGACTGCAAAAACATGTCCTGACACCGGTTGAACCGCCCCTAGGGTCGGTTTAACCGCCTGGTGGTCAGACTGACAGTGTAACACCCCGGGATCCACAAACACCACGAAATGCTACTAAACTACACATCTAACATTCATATATAAAATTTCGATAGCGTCTCTTTTGAAAATTTGCATAAACATGGAAGCAACAGAGTATAAACAGATATCATGATAAGAAAACATACTAGACATTAATAATCTGCTAGCAATGGGAAGATAACCATAACGAGATGAACTGAATTAACCAGTGTGCACGACTAGTTAAAAACAAACATCATTTGACAAGAAGTTTCTAATTAAATCATGATTGTGTCTAGGCAGCGTTATTATGAGAGTGAAGGTGGACGTGCTTCTACTTCCCTCATATCCCCCAACATGAATCAAGTACCTGCATTGAGTAATGCAAGAGTGAGATGAAACATCTCAGCAAGCAAATTGTTTTGATGAGACATTTAAACCACAAGATGAATTAATCAACATTTTTCAGGAATCACAATTGAGATCAGAAATACTAGTAGATATAGAACTCAATATTCCCAACATAACCAATACCATCTCACTTCCTCGAACAACCACAATAGTTTGTATAACACCTCCCTGCGTCAACAATATCTTCAAATATTACTTCAATGAATGCATGTGGATGCAATGCATATGTCCTTTGCCTTCATACCTTTGAGGGTATGAAGCCGCATCATACCCCTCCTCGGGCAACGTACGATGCTAAGTTGTACCGGTACGGTCGAACCATAGGTCACGACAAAACTTCAGATGCAAATGAATCATGCAATGCATATGGCATGCTGCATTTACCAATATACTTCATTTCCTTCAGATACAATACAAATCTCAAATAATACTTCATCTGCCTTTAGATACAATACAAACCTCAAAAAATACTTCATCTACCTTCAGATACAATACAAACCTCAAATAATACTTCATCTGCCTTCAGGGGTGTGAATTAATCTCATGGGTCATACTCGAACCACAATCATCATTAATATATGATTGAGCATCAATATAATACAATCAAGTAAAGCATCATCATAGAGTTCAATTATGAAAGAATCCAATAATTCTGAATATTAGAGTGTAGGCGATAAGAATAACAAGTCAAAACGGTAGCAACCACCGCCACATTCACTTGCCTTCATCGAAGAAGAAAAATGTACAAGGCATGATCCAGAGTGTAGCCACCTAGGGTTTCCCCAAAAAAATCTGCAAGAAGAGATGGGGATAGAACATCTCCTTGGTCCTCTCTTCCTTTTCAATCCAACTTGCTCCTTCTCTTCTCGATCCTTGCTACGTGGAGGAGATCTATAGGGAGGAGGAAGCAGTGGAGAGGGTAGAGGGCGGCTGCAAATGGGGAGGAGAGGGGGCGGCCAGGAAAGGGGGAGGGGAGGGGCAGCCAAGCAAGGGGGAGGGGGAGTGGCGGCCAAGAAAGGGGAAAAAGAGGGGGCGGCTAGCTAGGGTTTTTTGTGGGAGGAAAGAAACGACGCCTCAGATGACTTTTGACTTAGCATCCAACGGCCCACAACCCTTTTCCCACATCCACGCACCGAAGATCAACTTTTGGTCAACATTTTTTGGGATATTACACTCTACCCCCCTTAAAAAGAATTTGTCCTCGAATTCAACCACTCCAAACAAAGCATCCAAGGTACCCTATATAGCACCACCATTCAAAACATGGGTCCACTATTGGTCTTAATTAACACAAGAACTTCTACCTCGGACTAATTGTCTAAGGAAACTACACAACCTGACATCAAGCATGAAACAACATGTAATGAAGCTCAAAGCAAGTCATAGATGCAATCAACACTACGATTTCACAACATCAAATTTGGATGCAGCCATACATCAGCATCAATGTCTTAAAACGACACTCTTTTATGAAGGGGTAATAGGCATTAAGCACAACCCTTACCAACTTCAACAATTCATTTTAATTCAATGGTGAAACATCCACACCAGATTAATGTATAAGAAGATCAAACACCTCACCTCACAGCACCACGAAACAAGTAGTTCTATTGAAATAAAACTCCTAATCTTCCTAAACCTTGTTCTTGCCATCATGAAAAGATAATCATGTAGTCTAACATTATTTTCACCCCACAAAAGGGAGAAAGTCTACAAAACTAATGGAGCAATGAAGCTGACAAGAAGCCAATAACATTCTACGCGGCACAGTTCATCGAAGAAATGCTAAAAACTCCACAAAGAGCACTGACAGCACAACAACAACACGATACTTGCTTAACCAATGTCACTATACTTCATCCAACAATTCAACTAAGAAAAATATCCAAACTAGTAAGGTTAACCTACACATAATATAAGTCTTCATCTATTGTAGTTCAGAAACTTACATTCCATTCTATCATACGATGCACTAAAAGTACCAGACATACAGGGTCAATAATAACCCCGTAATCCATCACGCCTTTGACAAACATCTCAAGCCGATGTAAAAACCACATCATTTAGGAATAGGTGACTAACCACAAAGAACCAACTCTAGGCTAGGCAATGACTTCATTCAAACCAATAGATAAGTGGTCCAACAATGGCTCCACAAGCATGCATCGGGGAGAGAACCTTCAGATCCTCAACGTATTAATGCATAATCAATGGATCAAGAAAATCAAAGATTTATTCTACAATTAGCATGACTAACATGCAACCACTGTAAACCTCATCTAGGCTTTGTGGCTACTAAAAACAAACGATAGAAGAGAGACATGTAAGCCATTCTGGCTATGTGAAGACTCCCCCCCAAAATCCATATAAAAGTACCAATATTCATTTCTTTCAGAACTGGTTTCTCGACATAAACAATCATTCTTTGTAAAGATAGTTGGAGCTATCCACCAATCGCTTAACAACTTAAATTCAAATTGATGGTTACCTTGTAACCCCAAACACGCAATTCGCACTCCTCTTAGAAACATCCTCAATCAAGCATATATAACAATATTATTGTAATAAAACTCGACCATGAAAAACATGGTGAAAACAACATAGGCATACTTGTATAACACAAGCATAATAACAACTTCAATCTCATAAAAGACTAGCGATATCAATCGAACAATATCAAAATTTAGAAATAAATGATATCAGACATTAAGTCATAAGCAACTTACCACATCACCATAAAGGAATAGGGAGCGGTGAAATTATTGTCATCTGCACTTCAAAGACATTAACATATATCAATGATATTTGAAGCCATGCCCTTCCTATATGTGCATGTGTGCAATTTCATGTTCAATTTACCTAGAATCTAAAGCCTAAGCTTTGATACTAACTGTAACACCCTGGGATCCACAAACACCCCGGAATGCTACTAAACTACACATCTAACATTCATATATAAAATTTCGACAACGTGTCTTTTCAAAATTTGCATAAACGTGGAAGCAACAGAGTATAAACAGATATCATGATAAGAAAACATACTAGACATTAATAATCTGCTAGCAATGGGAAGATAACCATAACGACATGAACTGAATTAACCAGTGTGCACGACTAGTTAAAAACAAACATCATTTGACAAGAAGTTTCTAATTAAATCATGGATGTGCCTAGGCAGCGTTATTATGAGAGTGAAGGTGGACGTGCTGCAACTTCCCTCATTCCCAACTTGAATCAAGTACTTGCATTGATTAATGCAAGAGTGAGATGAAACATCTCAGCAAGCAAATTGTTTTGACGAGATATTTAAACTACAAGATGAATTAATCAACATTTTTCAGGAATCACAATTAAGATCAGAAATACTAGTAGATATAGAACTCAATAGTCCCAACATAACCAATACCATCTCACTTCCTCGAACAACCACAATAGTTTGTATAACACCTCCCTGCGTCAATAATATCTTCAAATATCACTTCAATGAATGCATGTGGATGCAATGCATATGCCCTCTACCTTCATACCTCTGAGGGTATGAAGCCGCATCGTACCCCTTCTCGGGCAACGTACGATGCTAAGTTGTACCGGTACGGTCGGACCATAGGTCACGACAAAACTTTAGACGCAAATGAATCTTGCAATGCATATGGCATGCTGCATTTACCAATATACTTCACTTCCTTCAGATACAATACAAACCTCAAATAATACTTCATCTGCCTTCAGATACAATACAAATCTCAAATAATACTTCATCTGCCTTCGGGGGTGTGAATTAATCTCATGGTTCATACTCGAACCATAATCATCATTAATATATGATTGAGCATCAATATAATACAATCAAGTAAAGCATCATCATAGAGTTCAATTATGAAAGAATCCAATAATTCTGAATATTAGAGTATAGGCGATAAGAATAACAAGTCAAAACGGTAGCAACCACCTCTACATTCACTTGCCTTCATCGAAGAAGAAAAATGTACTGTGCATGATCCGGAGTGTAGCCACCTAGGGTTTCCCCAAGAAAATATGCAAGAAGAGATGGGGATAGAACATCTCCTTTGTCCTCTCTTCCTCTCCAATCCAACTTGGTCCTTCTCTTCTTGATCCTTGCTACATGGAGGAGATCTAGAGGGAGGAGGAACCAGTGGAGAGGGTAGAGGGCGGCTGCAAATGGGGAGGAGAGGGGGCGGCCAGGAAAGGGGGAGGGGAGGGGCGGCCAAGCAAGGGGGGAGGGGGCTGGTGGCCAAGAAAGGGGAAAAAGAGGGGGCGACCAGCTAGGGTTTTTTGTGGGAGAAAAGAAACGACGCCTCAGATGACTTTTGACTTAGCATCCAACGGCCCACAACCCCTTTCCCACATCCACGCACCAAAGATCAACATTTGGTCAATATTTGTTTGGGATATTACAGACAGTCAGTCTGCTAGTCAGGAGGTCAGACTGGTCTGGTGACCCTGACACCGGTTGAACCGCCCCTAGGACCGGTTCAACCGGTATTGACCAGTGAGGTCCGGGGAAAAAAACCCGGTTGAACTTTCCCTGGACCCCGGTTGAACCTCTCTGGACCCCGGTTGAAGGGAAGTTCAACTGTAGTTTAGGAGAAGTTCAACTACAGTTGAAAAAACTCAACTGCAGCTGAAGATACAGTTGAAGTGAAGTTCAACTGTAGTTGAGGTGAAGTTCAACTGCAGTTGAGGTGAAGTTCAACTGGAGTTGAAAAAGCTCAACTGCAGCTGAAGATATAATTGAAGTGAAGTTCAACTGCAGTTAAAAAAGCACAACTGTTTTTCAATAGGAACACTCTCATTTTCTCAATCCTAACAATAGTCATACATAGAGTGTCCAAGGGATTTTGTTTTTTTGAAATAGCTTTTGAATATAGAGGCTTGAGCTTTGGCAAACACTAACCTTCTTTTTGGATCCCCCTTGATGGTACGACGATTCCTGTACTCAAGTTAAATAAAATATAATTAAGTAAACTCCTTGAGTCATTGGTGTCTCATGTGTGATTTCTCCATGGCGTTGCTTCATAAGGATCACAAACATCTTTGTCTCACCTTTTGAAGCAAACACAAATCAAACCCTGTGACTTGTACCATATCACCATATATGAGTTCAAATCATGGCTTCAAGTCACCTTACTGATGCATCAACATGTTATAACTCTTCATAGCTGATTAGTTCATCGACTTAGTGCAAGTACTCTCTTCTTCACCTTAGCCATGGTACCTCGGTCCATAAGCCGTCACTTGGCCTTCACCTTTGCTTAGTACCTCGAAGCCCTTTCCTTGCTATCTTCACCCTATCAAGCCATTCTTGAGTCACATCATATTGAGCATCCATTGAGAGAATCATTTCTTCAATATTGTGAACCTTGCTTGAATGTCTTCTAGATATAACTGTTAAGATCAATCAAGCTCTAGTTTGATTCTCATAGAAGCATATATGGACTGGTAGTAATATGGTCAAGCCAATTCACGATTCCTCATATCTTATCTTTGGCTTGACCAATCCTCTTAATCACTTTATCCTCTATTCTGATCATATGTATATAGTGATTTCTCAGGTCTTGTCCATATATTCAAACCAATATAGAGATCATATTATATCCATTTACATTGTATCATTAGTTATTTAACCTCGTGTTGAACCTTTGTTCACTGATCATTATACACTATTCAAGTATATTCATCATACTGAATTTCATGTTCAACACTTAGCAAACTCGTTAGACCAAAACTCACAAAAGGGATGAATGCACTTTCAATGTGGAATTACGATATCCTCTAAAGCCCTAATGGCAATAACCCAGATGGTTTAGGTGTTACTGGCAAAATATCCCCATTATAATAGAATAACAGACTATAACAATGTATCTGATCAATGAAGTATCTCTGGTGGATTATGATCTTTGATGGACTTTTTGTTATACCATCATAGAAGTTGTAATGAATGAATGCCTCGAGCGATGAGTCATATTTGGAATATGTACTATTGCAACTATATTATCCCATAAGTCCTTTGGAAGGAAAAGTTATTTGCTTTGCACAACTATGCGTAAATTATGGTGTATGATAGAATGAAAAGTGTAGCACCCCAACCTCATCCATCCTCATTGTCTCGATGAACAATGAGACACATATCTTGAAGAATATGCTTGAGTTATGAGGGATAATGACTTTGACATATGGCATCGTCAGGGGGAGCGAATGCTTAATATTGATCATAACTCTGAGACACTGAATATCATATTGTATGCTCTAAAGGCATCAACTTGATGATCAATTTGTGAACCTTTATGGAAGTTTCTATCAAATATGTAGATCTAGTCGATCGAACGCCACGAGTCAAAGTGGCTTATTTATGTTGATACGTGCACTAACCTCGTGTATCCCAGAAGTGAGTTGAGGTAACGTTCCTGAAATGATCCTTGCAACGATATGCAATTTGTTTGCTAAATCTCTATGTGCATATACTTCTAGAAGGTGTTTTGTCATATTGAGACAATTTTGCAAGGATCAAGTGGAGCATATTTCTAAAGTTAGCCCTTGTAAAAGATTCGATGGAATCCAGATCCAGAAGATCGAAATCTATCTTGATGACAACTGTTGTACTCTTTTTCCCATGGTGAGTTTTCCTAAAGTTTCTCACATAAGGTTTTTAATGAGGAAACAAAGTGCAAATGCAATTTGTATCACCATGCACTCTTTCTCCGTATTTTTTCCATTGAGTTTTTAGGAGTTTTAACGAGGCATGTGTTGGTCGCAATATTCGTCCAAGGGGGAGTGTTGAGAAACCCTAACCAAGGGTTTTGTGGGCAAATATCAGTTTTACCCCTAAGGGTCTCAATGTCTATAGAAGGAACTCGTACTGTGTCATGATCAATAACAGAACATAGAAAGAGGCCAGAGGCCCAACCTACATCACGTGTCTCGTGTGTTCCTCTCTGTGCGTGGTTTGCTAGGAAGGGAATGGGTCTTCCACATCTTCTCGTGCCTGACCTACTGATGGAGGGAAGGGAGTGGATCTGGTGATCCGCGGTAACGTAGTTGTTGGGAACTTGTTCTCAAGCGCTATGAGCTAAGAACAAGGCAACACAAAATTTTAAATGTTAATGTCCTTCATCCTTCGAAGCATTATTTCCCTTAGGATATAACGATCTTCGGACGAAGGTTATGAAGGACGCACCTTCATAATATCGATATATGTTAATGAAAGACGAAGCATATGGAACATGAAAGTTAATATGAATAATCATATAACATCATTCACATATCTTCATTATATAAAATTATAAAGATAATATTTTAATTACATTTTTGGCTTGACAGAAGGTGAAAATCCGGGCGTTGCGCGCAACCAAGTATAAGATCGTGTGAACAGTACAGGGGTACTGTTCATCTATTTATAGGCACAGGACGCAGCCCGTGAGAAATTACATTCGTGCCCTTTACAAATGATTATAATCATAATACAAGCTATCATGGGCTGATTGGTCATTTCATCTTTAAGTCGGTGCATCTGAAAATATACTCCGAAGCTCTCTGATCGATGCTTCGGCTTTGTGTCCATCTTTCAAAGGTGTTTCTTCTTATGGGACCTTCGGCGATGAAGCAGACCCCCAACAGTAGCCCCTTCACGGTGCCGGATCGTTTTTCGTAACGAGCTCGACCCGTGAAAAATTCTCAGGCTTCGGAATGCTGAAGGTCCGAAAAACACCTTCCTTGAGCTCGTTGCCGAGAAACGATTTAAATATTCCGAGTGAAAGGTGGTCCCACCATACAACAGGTACGCATGATCTGGTGATTCACCTTCTTGGGCATTATGGTCCACCGTTCAGTGGGTACGAGTGACTGTTCAGCGGGTGCGCGCGGCTTGACGATTCACCTTCCCACCTACAGCACTATATAAACAGACGGGTAGGTGTGAAGTTACCACAGCATTTACTGCTATTGTACTGTTGTGCTACCGAAAAATTTGACCACAGCCGAAGCTTGTTCGCCGTATTCTCAAAGGATCGCTTTGCTCTGGCTTCGTGAAAAGAGGGAGCTTCGGCAAAGACAAGAAATAATCAACTTCGTCAAAACGCAAAAAAATCAACATCAAATGGCCAAGGTGCGATCAATAGCTAGGATTACACACGATGGAGAGGAAACCGAAGCTGCTAAAACTGCTCCAATCTCCAAAGTTATGAGGCGGTCGGGACTGGTTGCGACGGAAGGCGCCTCTGATGAAGGTGCACCTGCTACTGAAGCCAAGCAGGCAGATATTGAAGAGGGCGATATTGGTGAGGAAGAGATTGATTATAACACCACTATGCCATCCAAGCCCAGCCATTTGGATTTTGGGAAGTCGACTATGTCCGAAGCTGACATGCCCATGATGACGAAGCTAGGCTACTTCGATGAAGCCGAGAAGAAGTTGATTCGCTTTGGCGGTGAAGAGACTATCCCGAAACCAGAAAGTGATGAAGTGGTTGTTTTTAAGAGCTTCTTCAAAGCAGGGTTGAGGTTTCCTCTGCACGAAATGATTGCAGATGTGCTGGAAAATTTTGAGATTTATCTTCATCAGCTAACTCCTAACGCTATTGTTAGGCTCAGCGTGTTTATCTGGGCTCTCCGAAGCCAAGGAGCCGAACCGCTTGCCGAAGCCTTCTGCCGAGTACACGAACTTCACTATTAGGCGAAGGCTAGGGAGGATGGACTGCATGAGAACTTCGGCTGTTATAATTTTGCGTATCGCAAGGATATGAAGACACCGGTGGTTAGCTACCGCACTAAGTGGCCGACCGGTTGGAAAATTGAATGGTTTTATGTTAAAATTGATGAGAGAAAGGAGAAGCTAGTTCAGAGCCCGCTGGAACTAACCTTCGGGTTGACTAGGCCTCAATGCAACATGACACCGGGGGCACCATGCCTAGATGCTGTGGGCGAATTGTCACACCCGGGCTTTAACGGACAAAGCCGGGTGCATCTCATACATGCGCCAAAGAAGACAACATATATAATAATAGAGTGTATAGAGATAAATGTCACAATAATCAGAGTATTTATTACATAGCAGAAGTCTTATAAAATAAAAGATAAATATAACAGGATCTAAAATCCATCCTTAGCGCCAGAAAGTCAACTGGGAGACGCCACCTAGATCGAATCGAACTCCTCGATACGTGGCTCCACTTGAACCACCTGTTCTTCTCCTATGGGGGTGTGAGACAGCAAGGGTAAGCTCACACATGATCATAGCTCAACAAGTTGTGGGGAATAATGTGGCATGAACTCACCAAAGGTGGGAGTTCATGTGATGTGTAAGGCTGATCAACAATAGGGGTTAAAGCTGAGCATTGCTTTTAATAAGTTGGTCAAATTTTATTAGCAGTTACTAAATGTAAGTAAATACCAAACCTTAAATAAAATAATAGAACAAAATTAATAATAATCTCATGCATATGCAAATGACAAAATTGAGTTTAAGTTACATAAATTAATCATCGGAGAGTCCTGAGCTGCTCATGACCGTGAGCTCGGCTAGTATACCAGTTTTACACTCTGCAGAGGTTGTACCCTGTACCCACAAGTCGTGTATCCCATGTCGCCAGGGTTAGCTAGACCCTTAGACACTACCGAGGTGAATGGCTAGGGATCCACTACGAGGCCTTTACAAAGTTCCACTAGCTTCCAAAAACCCGCTACAGTTTATGGGAAGAGCACTTGCAAGAATCCTTCATCTGACCGCCATCGCAGCAAAATCAACCCGAGAACCTCCTTGCATGCAATCCCCTACTGCCCTTGCCCCTTTTGGGTAAGGTAGTCTTCCACTAGCTTTCCTAGTTAGTTGGCCAAGGGCGTCCCATTAAACCCTTGTGGTGGCACGTGTTTCTCAAGCTAAGCTCCATGTTCCAATTAACATTAATGTTCTTGACATGAACATCAATAGAATAACAAAATACTTAGAACATGGATATAATGAAATATTATCCCAAAACCATGGAAAGCAATAGCAAAACTACCCAAGTGATTCAGAGATAACAAGGTAAAGAGATAAACAATCTAGGGTGACCTATCGGGTCCCATCAAAATTAAACATATGCATGAACAAGTGACATTAAAGAACATTATTGGGTATAAAAGTGATCAAGGGCACAACTTGCCTTCAATGAGCTCCTGCTCAGCTACTTCTATCTGCTGGTCACCAGGATCCTCGGTCACAGGTTCTTCTACTCGCCACAATACAAACATACATAGTATATAGAGAAAATTAACATCACACCAAACATGTAAACAAAATACATGATAATAATCTATACATTAAAATATAATCCTTGGAACATGAATCATAATTTTTGGAGTTATAGATTTTGAGATATGAATTTTCAAAGGTTTTATGTGCTTAAAATAGAATTAAGTGAGGAATTAATTTTCTTACTGTTTTCATGACAAAACAGAGACTCTAAGTGGTAGATAATAATATTACAAAAATTTAGAAACTAGAATGGATTAATTTGGAGTTCATATGAATTTTCTATGATTTATGCAAGTTCTAGCAATTATTTTTGCACTAAAAATCTATTTCTAATTACTTTATTCAATTTATCGTGGCACTGGACTGGGCCTCAATTTCTGTGAAGAGCAGGGGTCTATGCGCAAGATATCCTAGACACAGAGAACAGGGTCCCTGGACGGCGGGTTGACTCACTAAAAATCCGAGGACTCATAAGTAAAAGTGCCCCCACGAAAGGGTATGATTAAATGTGAGCCATTCGATTAGAACCCTAGGGCCAAGATTAAATCGGTTTGTAACAAAACGGTATTCATCCATGGCCACTGGATCTAGAATCCACGGCAATCACTCGCCCAACACTTCATCAAATCCCAGCCGACCAACTTGAGATCGACGGCCTAGATTGGCCCCGACCGAAGTGGTATCCTTCATCTAAACGCGAGCGCATAATCTGAATCGGACGGTGGCCACGGTTTGGTTGACTCCCTGGCCAGAGCAGGGCGGCGCTTGCAACCTAGCCATGGCGGTGGCCATGGCCGAGCGATCCAACATCCCACGATTACAACTGCGCGAGTCCCAATCGTCTAGCGCATCTCAATGCAAGGGTTAAGGTCGAGTCGGGGGCATAGAATTTACCAGAGGAAACGGTGAGCGCGGAGCTGTCCACGCGGACGCGGCGGATGAGATTTCCGGTGAGCAATACCGCGCGGACGAGGTCGTAATCCGTTGGCCAACGTTGTGCGTAGCAACGCTACGCGATGCTGAAGCCCTAGCAGCGCCCTTACTCGCCCGTATGACAGCACAATGTGGAGGTCGACTGCAGCGGCGTGACAGAGTCCCACGGCGGCGGCGTGCCTCCAAATTCCTTCTCTAATCGTGGTGGCGGTCAACGATTCTCACGTGAGGATAGATCGGAGCAGGCGGATGCACCCGAGGTCCTTATACCCAGGTCGAGAGGGCAGATCTCTACCTAATCCCGCGGTGATTCGTGACGTTCGGTTGAAGCCGGTCAGCGTTTGCCGCTGGGAAGGAGAGGATGCTGACCAGGCGGGTCCCGTAGAGCAGCGAAGGAGGGACGTGAGTGCGCGAGAAAGTCTCTAGCAACTGGGCCCACAAGGCAGTATCTGGTGAACGATGGGCTGGCAGGTGGAGCCTGCAGTGCAGCGATCCTCGCGGGCAGTGGCGAGGCTGAGAAGTGGGGCCCCGGCGTCAGCGGCGCGAGCGCGCAATGAGGTGGGATGGGCCGCGGATGGAGAATTTGGCCCAGCTAGCTTCCTTTCTCTTTTTCCTTTATCTTTTTCTTTCTCTTTTCTTCCTTTTTAAATTTTAGATTTCAAAATTGAATCTATTTTTTTTGTGTGAAGATCAAACTCAGGTTAATTGTCTAAATCTTCATAACCATGTGGACTAAGCTTTATTTATTTATGTCTTCATTTTATCCTATTTGTTTAGTATTTTCCACTCTTCTCAAATTATAGAATTCCCTTAAGAACTAAATTTCCAATTTGGGTATTAATATATTCCTTTTCACATTATTTTTATATTGTCCCAAAATTCACACAACATAAAATCCCAGCATGATGCATGTATTATTTTTGGGTGTCTTTTGTCATTTAATTATTTGTTTAATTATGGTGTTCTGTCACACCCGGTTTTAGAAAGCAAACCGAATGTGAACCATGTACGTGCCAGGATCAGCAATTCACGTACACAGCAGTTACATAACATGGACATCATCACACAGTGCTCAAATAGTATTAAAAAGGGAAATAATAGTTGATTACATCATATGTCTGAGACATCCACATAGTCTTTACAATAATCAAAGTGCGAAAACGAAACGTAGATAAACGTGGCCTTCACAGGCAGCCGACTGGGGGTTGCCGCTAACCCACGCCTAGAACTCGTCGTAGTCTTGGAACTCCTGGAAGTCTCCTTCCACGGCTTCATCTTCTCCTGAGCAGTGGTTGCAATGCTGACAACCTGGGGATGGGGGGTTTGGTGTGTAGAGCAAGGGTGAGAACACATCAACATACTCAGCAAGTATCCTATTTGGCTGTAGTGGACTAGCTTTATGTGGGGGTAAGTCAAGCAATTGCTTTTAGTTGGTCAGATTATTATTACTAGTAGAGAAAGCCAAGTTTTAGATTTAACCCACGTTATTAACCCAAACGTACTCCTTTCCAAACGGAAAGAGTACCACTTACCATTACCAAAGTCAAAACCAAGAACCATCAATCTCATTGTCACCTGCAAACCGAACATCTCTGATCAAGTACCACTAATCACTGGAGCTCCCTTGGCCACTCATAACCGCAAGTATGGCTGATATATCAGTTTTCTAACACTCTGCAGAGGTTGTGCACTTTACCCACAAGTCGTGATTCCCTTTCTGCCCGGAGAGAGCTACTCCCCATTGACCACTACCTAGGTGGCCCAGCAGGGCATCACTACGTAGCCTTTACAAAGATTCCCCGGGGCTGTAGCCGCCCGTTAGGTTTCCTAAATGCACCGCACTCCTCCCCAAGGGGCGAACCCAAGCTTGGCAGAGCGAGCCGCATACACCGAGCCCCATTGACGGCACAACGGCTAAGCGAACTACACCCCGGATCCTCTAATTATTCAGCTAAGGGCACCCCATTCCACCCTCATAGTTGCACTGTTTTCCCGGGCGGTCATCCAACGAACAGGTCCTTACGGAGAGGCACTCGAGAAACCGCTCGAGCCCCCTTGAAGGTCTCAAGTATAACATCATAATCAAAGAGGGGAAAACAGTGTATCATCGATAATTCTCATCATGTTCATTGATTAGAGTTGAGCAATAGCGTAAGACTAAGCAATAATAATCCAACCCAAATAGGTAACCAAGGACATGGATAACAAAAGCGGGAGGTGAATTAAAGAATGTATAGGACAGAGATAGGTCAAGGGACACTTGCCTCCACCAACCGACTGCTGCTCAGGGGCTTCTCCTGCGAGTTCTTCGGGCTCCTCAATTGGATCGTTCTCTATGCGAGCGCAAACATACATACATCCATCCATTCGAATTAGGAAACAAACAGTACACCATACAAGAGAACAAATAGATTAAATATGCATAGAGTATGACATACGATATTGCATTGGCCATGGCTAGAAAGAGACGGGGGAAGGTCTCGCAGGGGTTAAAGCTTATACTCGAGGTGTATTACGGGTAGACGAATAACTAGTCGTTACGTGCTCAAGTTCCACTTAGCTCCAATAACAAGAATTAGTCACATGCACTAATAGAATCATAACCATTTTCAATTGATCAACATTAAATAAGGTAGATGATTAACTACATGAATTAACTAACGTAATCAATTTCCAAATTGAGTTTCCATTTATTGATTAAATAACGCGATCACTACGCATGGAATACACGGGGAGGAGGGTTGTCGAGCACGTCTAGGGGGTAGACGAGCGCGTCAAGGGCATGGCGAGCCGTGCCAAAGCACCATGTACCACGCGAGCACGTGCGCGCAAGGCCGTGCTGACGTGTCGCGAACGGGTCGCGCACATGCTGGGGCCGAGCGACACGACCGCGAGCCGCGGGTGCGGCGAGCTCGCCAGAGGCACCGCGCGCTGCACGGGCCGCGCCGGGGCTCCGCGAGCACCGTCGAGGCCGCGCCGGGAACGGGTGCCATGGCCACGCCATGGCCACGCTGCGCCGATCCGCAGGTCGCGCGAGCGCGCCGGGCAGGGGCGGGCACGATCGCGCCGGGCGAGGCGAGGCCAAGCCACGGGGAGGGGGGTTGGGCGCCGGGCCGAACGCCGCCGCGCGCAGGCGGGGGCACGAGGGGGGGTTCCACTGCCGCGCACCGGCGAGCCGGGGCCGCGCCGGGCCGGGCGAGCGCCGCCGGGGACGGGCGGGCGCGAGCGCGCCATGGCCGGCCGGCCGAGACGCGAGGAAATGGGGGCCGGGGCCGGGCACGGGTGCCGCCACCGCCATGGCTGCGCGCCGAGCCATGGTGAGCGCCGCCGCGCGCCGAGACGGGGCGAGGCCGGGCCGCGCGCCACGGCGAGCCGCCATGGCCGGGCGGACCGCGCAGGGGGGCGAGCACCGAGGGCGGGCGAGGCCGGCGAGCGCCAAGGGCGGGCGGGGCCAGCGAGCGCCGAGGGCGGGCGGGGCCGCGCCGAACAGCCGCGCCATGGCCGAGGGCGCCATGGCCGTGAGCTCCGAGGGGGGCGCGACCGCGCCACGGAGAGGGCGCCGGCGAGCGCGGGGAAGAAGGAGGGAGGGGAGAGGAGAGAGGAGGGGGAAAGGGCTTACCGCGTGGGGGGCGAGGCCGGCGGCGGGCGGTTCGGCGAGCCGGCTAGGGGAGCGGGGCGGGTCGGGGCATGGGAGGAGAGAGAGGGGTTTGGGGAGGGGGAGGGCCTAACGGGTGGGGCCCGCAGGGGGGGTAGGCGGCGGCGGTTTCCAACCGCCCGCGCTGAGGGCGCGGCGTGGGGAGCGGGGGGGCCGGCTGGGGGCGGCTGGGTCGCAAGGCCAGCTGGGCCGCCACGGGGCCCACAGCGGGAAAGGGAGAGGGGGGAAAGGCCGGCTGGGCCACGCGTGAGGGGAGGAGCGGCTGGGCTGAAAGGGAAGGAGAGGGGGGAAGAGAAAAGAAAAAGGTTTTCCTTTTTCTTTAAATTTAGATGAATGGTTTCACAATTTCAATCAATCAAAATAAATGCATGGTTTGGCATGGTGCAGCAAACCAAAATAAAGTATTTCTAGGGTTTTGCTTTACACGAGATCTCAAGCCAAATCCCGCTATAACTTTGGAAAAGGTCAAGGCTTAGCGAGGGGAAAGGAAAAAGGAAAGGGTAACGCCCGAATTTGGCGAGTGAAGAAAAGAAAAAATTCAACTCCAAAATTCGGGGCGTTACAAAACTATCCCCCTTAAAAGAATCTCGCCCTCGAGATTCAGGGTTGGCTAGCAAAGAGCTCAGGGTATTTGGCCATCAAATCATCTTCGCGCTCCCAGGTTGCTTCTTCCTCAGAGTGATGATTCCATCTGCTTTGCACATTCTGATGGTCTTCCTTCGGGTGACTCTGTCTGCAGTCTCAAGGATTTGTGTTGGCTTCTCAATGTGGGTCAAGTCCTCCTGGACTTCAAGACCTTCCACTGGCAACTGCTCTTCTAGCACACGTAGAGATTTCTTCAATTGAGACATGTGAAAGACATCATGCACAGCAGACAAATTTTCTGGCAGACTGAGCTGATAGGCCACTTCTCCACGCCTTTCGAGAATTTGATACGGACCAATGTAGCGGGGTGCTAGCTTGCCTTTGACTCCGAATCTTCTGACTCCTCTGATCGGTGACACTTTCAGATAGACGAAATCACCGACTTCGAAACTCAGGTCTCTTCTTCTTGTGTCTGCATAGCTTCGCTGCCTTGATTGCACTATCTTCAAATTTTCTCGAACCATCTTGATGCTCTCTTCAACTTCAAGCAGAATGTCTAGCCCAAACACTTGCTTTTCTCCAGGCTGATCCCATTGCAATGGAGTTCTACAACTCCTTCCATAAAGCGCCTGAAATGGTGACATCTTCAAGCTGGCCTGGTAACTGTTGTTATAGGAAAACTCTGCATAAGGCAATCTCTTGTCCCATCCGGACTGATCTTGCAACGCACAGGCCCTCAACATGTCTTCAAGGATTTCATTACACCTTTCGGTCTGACCATCTGTCTGCGGATGATAGGCTGAACTGAAATTTAGATGTGTACCCAAGGCTTCATGCAACTGCTGCCAGAAATGAGAGGTGAACTGCGTTCCTCTGTCTGACACTATCTTCTTTGGCACACCATGAAGACAAATGATCCGAGACATGTACAACTCTGCCAAGACTGCACTGCTGTAGTTGGTCTTGACTGGTATGAAGTGGGCTGACTTTGTCAAGCGGTCCACTACTACCCAAATGGAATCGTAGCCGGCTCGAGTGCGAGGCAATCGAACTATGAAGTCCATACCGATTTCATCCCATTTCCATTGAGGAATTTGCAATGGTTGCAACAATCCAGCCGGTCTCTAGTATTCTGCCTTGATCCGTCGACAACTATCACACATAGCCACATGCTCTGCGATTTCCCTCTTCATTCCGTACCACCAGAATTTCTTCTTTAGATCCTGATACATCTTCTCACTTCCAGGATGGATCAAATAGGCTGTCGCATGAGCTTCCTTGAGGATCAATTCCCGAATAGACTGGACATTGGGGACACACAAGCGGTCTTTGAACCATATCACACCTTCTGCATCTTCCCAAAAGTCTTTGCCTCTGCCATCTAGAATCAGTCGCCGGATCTCACTAATCTTCTCATCATTCTTCTGCGCTTCTTTGATTTCTCGCTCCAGGGTAGGTTCCAACTCAATTGTGACTCCTCGCGTGTTGTTCAGAAATCCGAGACTCAACCTGTCAAACTCTTTGGCCAACTCATAAGGCATCGGACGAGCAGATTGACTTGACTCTTCCTGCTCAAAGCATCTGCCACTACGTTCGCTTTGCCTGGATGGTAATGAATCTCCAACTCATAGTCTTTGATCAACTCTAACCATCTTCGTTGCCTCATATTCAGCTCTGACTGAGTGAATATGTACTTCAGACTCTTGTGGTCTGTGTAGACATCACATTTCTGTCCATACAGATAGTGCCTCCATGTCTTCAGTGCGTGAACCACTGCTGCCAACTCTAGATCATGGATTGGGTAATTCTTCTCATGAACCTTCAGCTGTCGGGACGAGTAAGCCACAACTCTTCCCTCTTGCATCAACACACATCCCAAGCCAGTGTAACAAGCATCGCAATACACCGAGAAAGGCTTGTGCACATCAGGCAAGACTAAGACTGTAGTCAACTTCTCTTTCAGCGCTTCAAAGGCCTCTTGACATTTCTGGGTCCACTTGAACTCAACCTTGTTGCCTAGCAAAGCTGTCATTGGTTTCACAATCTTCGAAAACCCTTCAATGAATCGCCGATAATATCCGGCCATTCCAATGAAGCTCTTGATTCCTCGAGCATCTGTTGGCGCTTCCCAGTTCAGAATGTCTGTCACTTTCTTCTGTTGATTATATGACCCAGGAACAGGACTTCACTGATCCAGAACTCGCACTTGCTCAATTTTGCATACAACTGGTGCTCTCGCAATCTCTGCAATACCATCCTCAAATGATCTGCATGCTCCTCTTCGCTTTGAGAATAAATCAGAATGTCATCAATAAATACCACCACAAACTTGTCGAGATAATCCATTAATACACTGTTCATCAAGTTCATGAAGAAAGCCGGTGCATTGGTTAGACCGAAAGACATCACAGTGAACTCATACAACCCATACTTGGTAATGAATGTCGTCTTCGGAATGTCTGAAGGTCGGATCCTGAGCTGATGATAACCTGACCTCAGATCTATCTTGGAGAACACGCTGGCTCCTCTCAACTGGTCGAACAGATCTTCTATTCTGGGCAAGGGGTACTTGTTCTTGATGGTGACTTCATTCAGAGCTCGATAATCGATACACATCCTTTTGGTGCCATCTTTCTTCTCCATGAACAAGACAGGGGCGGCCCAAAGTGAGATGCTTGTCCGGATGTAACCTTTCTCTGACAACTCATCGATCTGCTTCTTAAGCTCAACCAACTCCGGTCCGGATATTCTGTAAGCTCTCTTAAAGATGGGGGCGGTTCCAGGAAGAAGCTCTATGGCAAATTCAACTTTCCGCTCCGGTGGCATACCTGGTAAGTCCTTTGGAAACACATCTGGGAATTCGGACACAACCCTGATACTCTCAATTGGGTCTGCTTAACTGTTTTCGACAGCCATCTGATAACAACTTCCTTTCTTTGGCTCAGGCGGGACTAACTCGGTCACCACTTCCTCTCCTAGTGGGGACACCAACTTGATTGTCCTCTTATCACAACTGATAACTGCCTAATATTTATCTAGCCAATTCATCACTAGGATGACATCTATTCCCTGAGTACCCATTACTATGAGGTTAGCGGGATACGCTATCCCCCTTATTTTCACACTTATATTCAAACAAATGCTATTGGTTCGAATTCTACCACCGGCTGAGTCAATTTGAATGGGAGTTGACATAGTAGTTATTGGAAGATTATGTGCTTTTACCCATGATGCAGTAATGAATGAATGCGTTGCTCCAGTATCAAATAACAATTCTACAATATGGGAGTCGACTGGGAACATACCTACTATCATGTCGGGGGTCTCCTGAACTGCTTCAGCCTCCAAGTGGTTCAGTCTCCCATGGTTATAACGTGGCTGAGAGCGGTTGCCTGCTCTAGGCTGAGACACATTCTGCTTTGCGGGGGCATTGGGGCCTGACTGCTGCTGGGCTGCCTTCTTCGGACATTGCATCACCCAATGGCCTTGCTCTCCACAGTGGAAACATGCTCTGTTTCCATCCTAAGCTGGTGATGTCTAATTGTTCTGCTGGTTTGCTGGGGCAGGAAGACAAGGTTCCTGCTGATTCTGCCTCTGGAACTGACCTCCTCCTGACTGATTGTTCTGACAATTCTGATACTGGTGCTGAGGATACTGCCTTTGGAACTGCTGTTGCTGAGGTGGACGCTGGTTCTGCCTGAACTGCTGAGGTTGATTGCCTGAGAAACGAGGACGATTGCTGCTTCCAGGCTGGGGTCCACTGATCTTGCGCTTGCGATCCTCCATCTCCTTGCGCTTCCTCTCTGTCATGATTGCTCTGTCAATCAGGTGCTGACATGTCGGGAAGGTATGATTCATCAGCTGATACTGCAGAGGGTCAACCAAGCCTCTCAGGAAACGATACTGTCTCTTGGCGTCAGTGTTGACATCTTCAGGAGCATAGCGAGACAAATGCAGAAACCTGTCCCGGTACTCACTGACAGATGATGACCCTTGCTTGAGGGCCAGGAACTCCTCCTTCTTCACTGTCATCAGACCTGCAGGAACATGGTACTGACGAAAGCTACCTCTGAACTCTTCCTAGGTGATGGTGTCGGGGTTGGCATGAGTGGCGAGATAAGACTCCCACCAATATTGGGCTGCTCCTCTCAACAGACGGGGACCATACAGAACTTTCTTCCTGTCATCACACTGAGCAGTATGCAACTCCCGCTCCATAGTGCGCAGCTAGTCTTCAGCATCCATGGGGTCAGAAGAGTGAGCAAACGTTGGGGGATGACCTCTCATGAATTCAGCACGCTTGTCCCTGGGCATCTGAGGCATCTGAGGTTGAGGTGGTGGTTGTTGCTGCTGCTGCTGAATGGCGGCCAGAGTCTGACCAATGGCTTGGACTACCTGAGTCTGCATCAGGAACATCTGCTCGATGGACATCGGGGGCGGGGGCGGTGAAAGTCGCCTAGAGGGGGGGTGAATAGGGCGAAACTGAAATTTACAAAGTTAATCACAACTACAAGCCGGGTTAGCGTTAGAAATATAATCGAGTCCGCGAGAGAGGGTGCAAAACAAATCGCAAGCGAATAAAGAGTGTGACACGCGGATTTGTTTTACCGAGGTTCGGTTCTTGCAAACCTACTCCCCGTTGAGGAGGCCACAAAGGCCGGGTCTTTTTCAACCCCTTCCCTCTCTCAAACGGTCCCTCGGACCGAGTGAGCTTTCTCTTCTCAAATCAACCAGGAACAAAACTTCCCCGCAAGGACCACCACACAATTGGTGTCTCTTGCCTCGGTTACAACTGAGTATTGATCTCAAGAAAGAATGAGAAAGAAGAAAGCAATCCAAGCGCAAGAGCTCAAAAGAACACGACAAATCACTCTCACTAGTCACTAAATCTTTTGTGGAATTGGGAGAGGATTTGATCACTTGGGTGTGTCTAGAATTGAATACTAGAGCTCTTGTAAGTAGTTGGAAGGTGGAAAACTTGGATGACTTGAATGTGGGGTGGTTGGGGTATTTATAACCCCAACCACCAAACTAGCCGTTTGGTAGAGGCTGTCTGTCGCATGGTGCACCGGACAGTCCGGTGCACACCGGACAGTGTCCGGTGCGCCAGCCACGTCACCAGGCCGTTGGGTTCCGACCGTTGGAGCTCTGACATGTGGGCCCGCCTGGCTGTCCGGTGGTGCACCGGACAAGTCCTGTAGACTGTCCGGTGTGCCACCCGCACGTGCTCTGCTCCTCTGCACGCGCTGGCGCGCATTTAATGCGTTGCAGTCGACCGTTGGCGCGAAGTAGTCGTTGCTCCGCTGGCTCACCGGACAGTCCGGTGTGCACCGGACATGTCCGGTGAATTATAGTGGAGCTGAAATCCGAAGCTGGCGAGTTCAGAGTCGCTCTCCTCTGGAGCACCAGACACTGTCCGGTGAATTATAGCTGAGCGCCTCTGAAAATTACCGAAGGTGCGAAGTTGGGCGTCGAGTTCCCTGGTGCACCGGACACTGTCCGGTGGTGCACCGGACAGTCTGATGCGCCAGACCAGGGCTGCCTTCGGTTATCCCTTGCTCTCTTTGTTGAACCCATTTCTTGGTCTTTTTATTGGCTAAGTGTGAACCTTTGGCACCTGTATAACTTATAGACTAGAGCAAACTAGTTAGTCCAATTATTTGTGTTGGGCAATTCAATCACCAAAATCAATTAGGAATAGGTGTAAGCCTAATTCCCTTTCAATCTCCCCCTTTTTGGTGATTGATGCCAACACAAACCAAAGCAAATATAGAAGTGCATAATTGAACTAGTTTGCATAATGTAAGTGCAGAGGTTACATGGAATTGAGCCAATATAAATACTTATAAGATATGCATGGATTGTATCTTTAATTTTTTGACATTTTGGACCATGCTTGCACCACTTGTTTTGTTTTTGCAAATTCTTTTGTAAATCCTTTTCAAAGTTCTTTTGCAAATAGTAAAAGGTAAATGAATAAGATTTTGCGAAGCATTTTCAAGATTTGAAATTTTCTCCCCCTGTTTCAAATGCTTTTCCTTTGACTAAACAAAACTCCGCCTTAATGAAATCCTTCTCTTAGTGTTCAAGAGGGTTTTAAGATATCACTTTTGAAAATACTAACTTCTTCCCCTTTTGAACACAATAAGATACCAATTTGAAATTGCCAATTGAAAATCATTAGTTTTAAAATTAGGGTGGTGGTGCGGTCCTTTTGCTTTGGGCTCATACTCTCTCCCCCTTTGGCATGAATCACCAAAAACGGAGTCATTAGAGCCCTTTCATAACTACTCTCTCCCCTTTGGCAAATAAAACATATGAGTGAAGATTATACCAAAGCCGGAGAGGTGCTCGAAGCGACGGCGAAGGATGAGTTACGTAGTGGAAGCCTTTGTCTTCGCCGAAGACTCCAATTCCCTTTCAATATACCTATGACTTGGTTTGAAATAGACTTGAAAACACATTAGTCATGGCATATGAAAGAGACATGATCAAAGGTATATGAATGAGCTATGTGTGCAAATCAACAAAAGAAGTTCCTAGAATCAAGAATATTTAGCTCATGCCTAAGTTTGTTAAAGGTTTGTTCATCAAGAGGCTTGGTAAAGATATCGGCTAATTGATCTTTAGTGTTAATATATGAAATTTCGATATCTCCCTTTTGTTGGTGATCCCTTAAAAAGTGACACCGAATGGCTATGTGTTTAGTGCGACTATGCTCAACGGGATTATCCGCCATGCGGATTGCACTCTCATTATCACATAGAAGAGGAACTTTGGTTAATTTGTAACCGTAGTCCCTAAGGGTTTGCCTCATCCAAAGTAGTTGCGCGCAACAATGGCCTGCGGCAATGTACTCGGCTTCGGTGGTAGAAAGAGCTACGGAATTTTGCTTCTTTGAAGCCCAAGACACCAAGGATCTTCCCAAGAACTGGCAAGTCCCCGATGTGCTCTTTCTATTAATCTTACACCACGCCCAATCGGCATCCGAATAACCAATCAAATCAAATGTGGATCCCCTAGGATACCAAAGCCCAAACTTAGGAGTATAAACTAAATATCTCAAGATTCGTTTAACGGCCGTAAGGTGAGCTTCCTTAGGGTCGGCTTGGAATCTTGCACACATACATACGGAAAGCATAATATCCGGTCGAGATGCACATAAATAGAGTAGAGAGCCTATCATTGACCGGTATACCTTTTGATCCACGGACTTACCTTCCGTGTCGAGGTCGAGATGCCCATTGGTTCCCATGGGTGTCTTGATGGGTTTGGCATCCTTCATCCCAAACTTGCTTAGAATATC
Source organism: Zea luxurians (assembly GCA_029449295.1). Taxonomy (NCBI): domain Eukaryota; kingdom Viridiplantae; phylum Streptophyta; class Magnoliopsida; order Poales; family Poaceae; genus Zea; species Zea luxurians. The sequence continues at coordinate 135,845,605 of JAOPSE010000001.1, read as the reverse complement.
TTGAGTATACTTTGTTTGGCTTAGGAAGGTGCCCTCTTGGAGTTGCTTCACTTGAAATCCTAAGAAATACTTCAACTCCCCCATCATAGACATCTCGAATTTTTGTGTCATGATCCTACTAAATTCTTCACATGTAGACTCATTAGTAGATCCAAATATAATATCATCAACATAAATTTGGCATACAAACAAGTCATTTTCAAGAGTTTTGGTGAATAAAGTAGGATCGGCCTTTCCGACTTTGAAGCCATTATCTATAAGGAAATCTCTAAGGCATTTATACCATGCTCTTGGGGCTTGCTTGAGCCCATAAAGCGCCTTAGAGAGTTTATAGACATGGTTAGGGTACTCACTATCTTCAAAGTCGGGAGGTTGCTCAACATAGACCTCTTCCTTGATTGGTCCATTGAGGAAGGCACTCTTCACGTCCATTTGATAAAGCTTGAAGCCATGGTAAGTAGCATAGGCCAATAATATACGAATTGACTCAAGCCTAGCTACGGGTGCATAGGTTTCACCGAAATCCAAACCCTCGACTTGGGAGTATCCCTTGGCCACAAGTCATGCTTTGTTCCTTGTCACCACACCATGCTCATCTTGCTTGTTGAGGAACACCCATTTGGTTCCTACAACATTTTGTTTAGGACGTGGAACTAAATGCCATACCTCATTTCTAGTGAAATTGTTGAGCTCCTCTTGCATTGCCACCACCCAATCCAAATCTTGAAGTGCTTCCTCTACCCTGTGTGGCTCAATAGAGGAAACAAAAGAGTAATGTTCACAAAAATGAGCAACACGAGATCTAGTGGTTACCCCCTTATGAATGTCGCCGAGGATGGTGTCGACGGGGTGATCTCGTTGGATTGCTTGGTGGACTCTTGGGTGTGGCGGCCTTGGCTCTTCATCCTCCTTGTCTTGATCATTTGCATCTCCCCCTTGATCATTGCCGACATCTTGAGGTGGCTCATTTGCTTGATCTTCCCCTTCATCAACTTGAGCTTCATCCTCATTTTGAGTCGGTGGAGATGCTTGCGTGGAGGAGGATGGTTGATCTTGTGCATTTGGAGGCTCTTCGGATTCCTTAGGGGACACATCCCCAATGGACATGTTCCTTAGCGCGATGCACGGAGCCTCTTCATCACCTATCTCATCAAGATCAACTTGCTCTACTTGAGAGCCGTTAGTCTCATCAAACACAACGTCACAAGAAACTTCAACTTGCCCAGAGGACTTGTTAAAGACTCTATATGCCCTTGTGTTTGAATCATATCCTAGTAAAAAGCCTTCTACAGTCTTAGGAGCAAATTTAGATTTTCTACCTCTTTTAACAAGTATAAAACATTTGTTACCAAAGACTCTAAAATATGAAATATTGGGCTTTTTACCGGTTAGGAGTTCATACGATGTCTTCTTGAGGATTCGGTGTAGATATAACCGGTTGATGGCGTAGCAAGCGGTGTTGACCGCCTAGGCCCAAAACCGATCCGAAGTCTTGTACTCATCAAGCATGGTTCTTGCCATGTCCAATAGAGTTTGATTTTTCCTCTCCACTACACCATTTTGTTGTGGCATGTAGGGAGAAGAGAACTCATGCTTGATGCCCTCCTCCTCAAGGAAGCCTTCAATTTGAGAGTTCTTGAACTCCGTCCCGTTGTTGCTTCTAATTTTCTTGATCCTTAAGCCAAACTTGTTTTGAGCCTGTCTCAAGAATCCCTTTAAGGTCTCTTGGGTATGAGATTTTTCCTGTAAAAAGAATAACCAAGTGAAGCGAGAATAGTCATCCACAATAACTAGACAGTACTTACTCCCGCCGATGCTTATGTAAGCGATCGGGCCGAATAGATCCATGTGAAGGAGCTCAAGTGGCTTGTCAGTCGTCATGATGTTCTTGTGTGGATGATGAGCACCAACTTGCTTCCCTGCTTGGCAAGCGCTACAAGTCCTGTCTTTCTCAAAATGAACATTTGTTAATCCTAAAATGTGCTCTCCCTTTAGAAGCTTATGAAGATTCTTCATCCCAACATGGGCTAGTCGGCGGTGCCAGAGCCAACCCATGTTAGTCTTAGCAATTAAGAAAGTGTCGAGTTCAGCTCTATCAAAGTTTACTAAGTATAGCTGACTCTCTAACACTCCCTTAAATGCTACTGAATCATCACTTCTTCTAAAGACAGTGACACCTACATCATTAAATAGACAGTTGTAGCCCATTTTGCATAATTGAGAAACGGAAAGCAAATTGTAATCTAATGAATCTACAAGAAAAACATTGGAAATAGAATGGTCAGGTGATATAGCAATTTTACCCAATCCTTTGACCAAACCTTGATTTCCATCCCCGAATGTGATAGTTCGTTGGGGATCTTGGTTTTTCTCGTAGGAGGAGAACATCTTCTTCTCCCCTGTCATGTGGTTTGTGCACCCGCTGTCGATTGCCCAACTTGAGCCCCCGGATACATAAACCTACAAAACAAGTTTAGTTCTTCACTTTAGGTACCCAAATGGTTTTGGGTCCTCTGGCATTAGATACAAGAACTTTGAGTACCCCAAACACAAGTTTTTGACCCCTTGTGCTTGCCCCCAACATATTTGGCAACTACCTTGCCGGATTTGTTAGTTAAAACATAAGATGCATCAAAAGTTTTAAATGAAATGTTATGATCATTTGATGCACTAGGAGTTTTCTTCTTAGGCAACTTAGCATGGGTTGGTTGCCTAGAACTAGATGTCTCACCCTTATACATAAAAGCATGGTTAGGGCCAGAGTGAGACTTCCTAGAATGAATTCTCCTAATTTTGCTCTCAGGATAACCGACAGGGTACAAAATGTAACCCTCGTTATCTTGAGGCATGGGAGCCTTGCCCTTAACAAAGTTGAACAATTTCTTAGGAGGGGCATTAAGTTTGAAATTGCCTCCCTTTTGGAAGCCAATGCCATCCTTGATGCCAGGGCGTCTCCCACTATAAATCATACTACGAGCAAATTTAAATTTTTCATTTTTAAGTTCATGCTCGGCAATTTTAGCATCTAATTTTGCTATATGATCATTTTGTTGTTTAATTAATACCATATGATCATGAATAGCATCAATATCAACATCTCTACATCTAGTGCAAATAGAAGTATGTTCAACGGTAGATGTAGAGGGTTTGCAAGATTTTAATTCAACAACCTTAGCATGTAATATATCATTTTTACTTCTAAGGTCGGAAATGGAAGCATTGCAAACATCAAGTTCTTTAGCCTTAGCAAGTATTTTTTCATTCTCAATCCTAAGGCTAGCAAGAGAAATGTTCAATTCTTCTATTTTAGCAAGCAACTCAACATTATCATTTGGAATTGAAACATTACAAACATTTGAATCAACCTTAGCTAACAAATTAGCATTCTTATTTCTAAGGTTGTCAATAGTCTCATGGCAAGTGCTTAGCTCACTAGATAATTTTTCACATTTTTCAACTTCTAGAGCATAAGCATTTTTAACCTTAACATGCTTCTTGTTTTCTTTAATAAGGAAGTCCTCTTGGGAATCCAAGAGATCATCCTTTTCATGGATAGCACTAATCAATTCATTTAACTTTTCTTTTTGTTGCATGTTTAGGTTGGCAAAAAGTGTACGCAAATTATCTTCCTCATCACTAGCATTATCATCGCTAGAAGACTCATATCTAGTGGAGGATTTGGATTTAACCTTCTTCTTTTTGTCGTCCTTTGCCATGAGGCACTTGTGGCCGACGTTGGGGAAGAGAAGTCCCTTGGTGACGGCGATGTTGGCGGCGTCCTCGTTGGAGGAGGAGTCGCTAGAGCTTTCGTCGGAGTCCCACTCGCGACAAACATGGGCATCGCCGCCCTTCTTCTTGTAGTACCTCTTCTTCTCCTTTCTTCTCCCCTTCTTATCGTCGCCCCTGTCACTGTCACTAGATATAGGACATTTTGCAATAAAATTACCGGGCTTACCACATTTGTAGCAAACCTTCTTGGAGCGGGGCTTGTAATCTTTCCCCCTCCTTTGCTTGAGGATTTGGCGGAAGCTCTTGATGACGAGCGCCATTTCCTCGTTGTCGAGCTTTGAGGCGTCGATTGGTTGTCTACTCGGTGTAGACTCCTCCTTCTTCTCCTCCGTCGCCTTAAATGTGACCGATTGTGCTTCGGATGTGGAGGGATCATCTAGCTCATTGATTTTCTTTGAGCCCTTGATCATGTACTCAAAGCTCACAAAATTCCCGATTACTTCCTCGGGAGTCATTAGTGTATATCTAGGATTACCATGAATTAATTGAACTTGAGTAGGGTTAAGGAAAATAAGTGATCTAAGAATAACTTTAACCATCTCGTGGTCATCCCACTTTTTGCTCCCGAGGTTGCGCACTTGGTTCATCAAGGTTTTGAGCCGGTTGTACATGTCTTGTGGCTCTTCCCCTTTGCGAAGCCGGAAGCGACCGAGCTCCCCCTCGATCGTCTCCCGCTTGGTGATCTTGGTTAACTCATCTCCCTCGTGCACGGTCTTGAGCACGTCCCAAACTTCCTTGGCGCTCTTTAATCCTTGCACCTTGTTATACTCCTCTCGACTTAGAGAAGCGAGGAGTATAGTTGTGGCTTGGGAGTTGAAGTGCTCGATTTGGGCTACCTCGTCCTCATCATAATCTTCATCCCCTACGGATGGTACCTGTACACCAAACTCAACGACATCCCATATACTTTTGTGGAGTGAGGTTAGATGAAATCGCATTAAATCACTCCACCTTGCATAATCTTCACCATCAAAAGTTGGTGGTTTGCCTAATGGGACGGAGAGTAAAGGTGTATGTTTAGGAATGCGAGGATAGCGTAAGGGGATCTTACTAAACTTCTTGCGCTCATGGCGCTTAGAAGTTATGGAGGGCGCGTCGGAGCCGGATGTGGAAGGTGATGAAGTATCGGTCTCATAGTAGACCACCTTCCTCATCTTCTTTTTCTTGTTTCCACTCCGATGCGACTTGTGGGAAGAAGCTTTCTTCTCCTTCCCCTTCCCCTTGTTGCGGGACTCTTCCGATGAAGCTTTCTCATGGCTTGTAGTGGGCTTGTCGCCGGTCTCTATCTCCTTCTTGGCGAGTTCTCTCGACATCACTTCGAGCGGTTAGGATCTAATGAAGCACCAGGCTCCGATACCAATTGAAGGTCGCCTAGAGGGGGGGTGAATAGGGCGAAACTGAAATTTACAAAGTTAATCACAACTACAAGCCGGGTTAGCGTTAGAAATATAATCGAGTCCGCGAGAGAGGGTGCAAAACAAATCGCAAGCGAATAAAGAGTGTGACACGAGGATTTGTTTTACCGAGGTTCGGTTCTCGCAAACCTACTCCCCGTTGAGGAGGCCACAAAGGCCGGGTCTTTTTCAACCCCTTCCCTCTCTCAAACGGTCCCTCGGACCGAGTGAGCTTTCTCTTCTCAAATCAACCGGGAACAAAACTTCCCCGTAAGGACCACCACACAATTGGTGTCTCTTGCCTCGGTTACAAGTGAGTATTGATCTCAAGAAAGAATGAGAAAGAAGAAAGCAATCCAAGCGCAAGAGCTCAAAAGAACACGACAAATCACTCTCACTAGTCACTAAAGCTTTTGTGGAATTGGGAGAGGATTTGATCACTTGGGTGTGTCTAGAATTGAATACTAGAGCTCTTGTAAGAAGTTGGAAGGTGGAAAACTTGGATGACTTGAATGTGGGGTGGTTGGGGTATTTATAACCCCAACCACCAAACTAGCCGTTTGGTGGAGGCTGTCTGTCGCATGGTGCACCGGACAGTGTCCGGTGCGCCAGCCACGTCACCAGGCCGTTGGGTTTCGACCGTTGGAGCTCTGACATGTGGGCCCGCCTGGCTGTCCGGTGGTGCACCGAACAAGTCCTGTAGACTGTCCGGTGTGCCACCCGCGCGTGGTCTGCTCCTCTGCGCGCTGGCGCGCATTTAATGTGTTGCAGTCGACCGTTGGCGCGAAGTAGCCGTTGCTCCGGTGGCTCACCGGACAGTCCGGTGTGCACCGGACATGTCCGGTGAATTATAGCGGAGCTGAAATCTGAAGCTCGTGAGTTCAGAGTCGCTCTCCTCTGGAGCACCTGACACTGTCCGGTGTGCACCGGACAGGTCCGGTGAATTATAGCTGAGCGCCTCTGAAAATTCCCGAAGGTGCGAAGTTGGGCGTCGAGTTCCCTGGTGCACCGGACACTGTCCGGTGGCACACCGGACAGTCCGGTGCGCCAGACCAGGGCTGCCTTCGGTTATCCCTTGCTCTCTTTGTTGAATCCATTTCTTGGTCTTTTTATTGGCTAAGTGTGAACCTTTGGCACCTGTATAACTTATAGACTAGAGCAAACTAGTTAGTCCAATTATTTGTGTTGGGCAATTCAACCACCAAAATCAATTAGGAATAGGTGTAAGCCTAATTCCCTTTCAGGCGGCAGTTGCTGTTGCTGGGGTACCTCGTCCTGCTGAGCGGCTTGCTCCTGCTGAGCACGTCTTCCTCATCTGCGCCTGTTTTCTAACATCTGCAGAATGCAACCACACATCAGAACTGATCTTGCAAATCTTGCAGCTTAAGAAAAGAGTATAGAATTCTCCACAACACTGAACAGATGAGCATCTTCACTGATCTCCAACACAGACCAACACAGCTTCTCAAATAAAGAGGAAAGTGGAATAAAAGGCTTCCCAACTAGATAACTAATTTCATTAACATATAATAGGTAAACCAAAATGCAGGGGATACCCACACTCTGGTGACAGTCATTACAAAGATCCAAATCCGACATAGTTCATCATGACAAACATAAATGCACAAGATATAGCAAACTACCCTATCTAACTAAGACTAACTAAGAGCGAGACTAATGCTAAGACTGAGACTAAGACTAAAACTTCTATATTAAGCATTTATTACAAGACTCAACACTGACGATCTATGGTTCCAAGTCTATCTTGGTCTTACAGTCGGGATTGCCATAAGACTGGTGTCCACGCCGAGGTGAGCGGTACGGGTGCTGAGTCCCAACGGGAGCGGGGGACCCATCATCCAGGTGACGACGCTCCGCGCGCTCAGCCCACAGCTGGGCGATCTCAGCACGAGACCTACTCAGCTCGTCTAATGCATGGTCTAGTTCCGTGTTTAGCACGGCGGCTAGGTTGACTGTGCTGCTCAACCTAGGATTGTCCTCACCGACAGGTGAAACAATCACGCCTCCTATGCTGCCAGATGGACGGCGGGGGTAATACTTCAGGTTGAGACCGTCGGCTACCCCACCGAAAATTGAGCAATAGTGTGAAAGCGCACGCCGTGCGGCATCTTGCATGGCCGCCTCAGCTGAGTCTCGCTTAGAGATAGAATAGTGCTCCGAGCAGACCTCAGCACCCCAGAGAATGTTCTCCGGATGACGCACCAAGCAGGTCACCTCCCAGCGGTCCGGGTAGACCCCGCGACTATGCTGGTAGACCACACAACGATACTCGATGGACCAAGTACGTCGGTCAAGTGCCCGACGTAGCAGGGTGTCGAGCGCATCGTGGAAGTGACACCCGCGAGCAGCGTCGTGAGTGATGGGTCGAGCAACCCATCCTTCCGGCTCCTGGTCAGCAGAAAAGTCGGTGTCGTGGCTCGAGCTGCTGTCGCCACCTCCGTCGTCTGGGTCTCCTCCAGCAGCTACTCCAGGGGCTGGGGCGTCCAGTGGTGGTGCAGGGGGCGCCTCCAGGGGGAGCACAGGGGAGCAGCTCTTCACAGACTCTATCTCCTGCTGAAGCGAGAAAGAAGAGCCCTGGTGCTCCTGTCGTCGACGCTCCTGCTCCTCATGCAGGCGGTGGTGTAGCCTCTCCAAGTGGCTGGACTGAACGGTCATGGGACGACGAAGCGAACGCTCCGCGAGACGGGAGGGTAAGAAGGGGATGACAGACTTCCGTGCGGTGTGCCTAAGACGAGCCATCTACAAAGGACACCGCAAGCATAAGAGTGAGAACAGAACTAGTATGACCAGCAAGTAATGAACCATAAATAAATGAAGGATTAGAATAGAACACAATTTTCAGCAAGGTATAATATATAGTAGAACATAGGTTTGGTCGACGTGACCAACTTTTGAAGGGATACCAAAGTCAAGGCAGGGACAGAGGTCTATAATCCTTAGAACGACCATTCTACTCTAGGTTAGCGGTCCTACAGTTAGCACGGCCTTGATACCACCTATGTCACACCCGGTTTTAGAAGGCAAACCGAATGTGAACCATGTACGTGCCAGAATCAGCAATTCACGTACACAGCAGTTACATAACATGGATATCATCACACAGTGCTCAAATAGTATTAAAAAGGGAAATAATAGTCGATTACATCATATGTCTTAAACATCCACATAGTCTTTACAATAATCAAAGTGCGAAAACGAAACGTAGATAAACGCGGCCTTCACAGGCAGCCGACTGGGGGTTGCCACTAACCCACGCCTAGAACTCGTCGTAGTCTTGGAACTCCTGGAAGTCTCCTTCCACGGCTTCATCTTCTCCTGAGCAGTGGTTGCAATGCTGACAACCTGGGGATGGGGGGGTTTGGTGTGTAGAGCAAGGGTGAGTACACATCAACATACTCAGCAAGTATCCTGTTTGGCTGTAGTGGACTAGCTTTGTGTGGGGGTAAGTCAAGCAATTGCTTTTAGTTGGTCAGATTATTATTACTAGTAGAGAAAGCCAAGTTTTATATTTAACCCACGTTATTAACCCAAACGTACTCCTTTCCAAACGGAAAGAGTACCACTTACCATTACCAAAGTCAAAACCAAGAACCATCAATCTCATTGCCACCTGCAAACCGAACATCTCTGATCAAGTACCACTAATCACTGGAGCTCCCTTGGCCGCTCATAACCGCGAGCATGGCTGATATATCAGTTTTCTAACACTCTGCAGAGGTTGTGCACTTTACCCACAAGCCGTGATTCCCTTTCTGGCCGGAGAGAGCTACTCCCCATTGACCACTGCCTAGGTGGCCCAGCAGGGCATCACTACGTAGCCTTTACAAAGATTCCCCGGGGCTGTAGCCGCCCGTTAGGTTTCCTAAATGCACCGCACTCCTCCCCAAGGGGCGAACCCAAGCTTGGCAGAGCGAGTCGCATACACCGAGCCGCATTGACGGCACGACGGCTAAGCGAACTACACCCCGGATCCTCTAATTATTCAGCTAAGGGCACCCCATTCCACCCTCATGGTTGCACTGTTTTCCCAGGCGGTCATCCAACGAACAGGTCCTTACGGAGAGGCACTCGAGAAACCGCTCGAGCCCCCTTGAAGGCCACAAGTATAACATCATAATCAAAGAGGGGAAAACAGTGTATCATCGATAATTCTTATCATGTTCATTGATTAGAGTTGAGCAATAGCATAAGACTAAGCAATAATAATCCAACCCAAATAGGTAACCAAGGACATGGATAACAAAAGCTAGTCAATCCTTAGGTATAAATGTGTAATGCGGGAGGTGAATTAAAGAATGTATAGGACAGAGATAGGTCAAGGGACACTTGCCTCCACCAACCGACTGCTGCTCAGGGGCTTCTCCTGCGAGTTCTTCGGGCTCCTCAACCGGATCGTTCTCTATGCGAGCGCAAACATACATACATCCATCCATTCGAATTAGGAAACAAACAGTACACCATACAAGAGAACGAATAGATTAAATATGCATAGAGTATGACATACGATATTGCATTGGCCATGGCTAGAAAGAGACGGGGGAAGGTCTCGCAGGGGTTAAAGCTTATACTCGAGGAATATTACGGGTAGACGAATAACTAGTCGTTACGTGCTCTAGTTCCACTTAACTCCAATAACAAGAATTAGTCACATGCACTAATAGAATCATAATCATTTTCAATTGATCAACATTAAATAAGGTAGACGATTAACTACATGAATTAACTAACGTAACCAATTTCCAAGTTGAGTTTCCATTTATTAATTAAATAACGCGATCACTACGCATGGAATACACGGGGGGGTAGACGGGCACATCTAGGGGTAGACGAGCTCATCAAGGGCACGGCGAGCCGTGCCAAAGCACCGTGCACCACGCGAGCACGTGCGCGCAAGGCCGCGCTGACGTGTCGCGAACGGTCGCGCGCACGGCAGGGCCGAGCGACACGACCGCGAGCCGCGGGTGCGGCGAGCTCGCCGGGGGCACCGCGCGCTGCAAGGGCCGCGCCGGGGCTCCGCGAGCGCCGCCGAGACCACGCCGGGAATGGGCGCCATGGTCGTGCCACGGCCACGCTGCGCCGAGCCGCAGGCCGCACGAGCGCACCGGCGAGCGCGCCGTCAGGGGCGGGCGTGACCGCGCCGGGCGGGGCGAGGCCGAGCCGCGGGGAGGGGGGCGGGGCGCCGGGCCGAACGCCGCCGCGCGCAGGCGGGGCACGGGGGGGTTCCACGGCCGCGCACCGGCGAGCCGGGGCCGCGCCGGGCCGGGCGAGCGCCGCCGGGGACGGGCGGGCGCGGGCGCGCCATGGCAGGTCGGCCGAGATGCGGGGAAGGGGGCCGGGGCCAGGCACGGGCGCCGCGGCCGCCATGGCTGCGCGTCGAGCCGAGGTGCGTGCCGCCGCACGCCGGTTCGGCGAGCCGGGGCAGGGGAGCGGGGCGGGGCGGGTCGGGCAGGGGAGGAGAGAGAGGGGTTTGGGGAGGGGGAGGGCCTGACGGGTGAGGCCCGCAGGGGGGTTGGCGGCAGCGGTTTCCAACCGCCCGCGCCGAGGGCGCGGCGTGGGGAGCGGGGGGCCGGCTGGGGGCGGCTGGGCCGCAAGGCCAGCTGTGCTGGGAGGCCGGCTGGGCCGCCGCGGGGCCCACAGCGGGAAGGGGAGAGGGGGGAAAGGCCGGCTGGGCCGCGCGCGAGGGGAGGGGCGGCTGGGCCGAAAGGGAAGGAGAGGGGGGAAGAGAAAAGAAAAAGATTTTCCTTTTTCTTTAAATTTAGATGAATGGTTTCACAATTTCAATCAATCAAAATAAATGCATGGTTCGGCATGGTGCAGCAAACCAAAATAAAGTATTTCTAGGGTTTTGCTTTACATGAGATCTCAAGCCAAATCCCGCTATAACTTTGGAAAAGGTCAAGGCTTAGTGAGGGGAAAGGAAAAAGGAAAGGGTAACGCCCGAATTTGGCAAGTGAAGAAAAGAAAAAATTCAACTCCAAAATTTGGGGCGTTACATGTTCACATGCAATGATGAATATAGATAACATGTATATATATATAAAGGAACATAATTTCTCTTTTTTATTTCTGTTACAAATTAGGTATTACACGAATTTAGGATTGTATCTGAACATATTGGTACTAGAGATTTAGTTCACGAATACTTAGCCAACAGAGTATTCCCAACGCTAAGGTAATGGGGTATGCCGAAGCTTAAAGGTGAGAAGAAGAAGAATGAACTCATTCGGCTGCCCTATCATTTTAAGTTCAAGAAACATTTCAAAGAACCCTGCCAAGAATGGCTGGACATAATTGAAGTTGTGTGTAACAAAATCCTGGGCAACTATATGAAAAAAGAAGATCAATTGATGACTGCAGCCTTCGGCACCCGACCGAAGCGAAGGTTGAATCGGGTGATGGATGCCCTGAATTTTGAATATCCTGATTATGAGCGATTGAATAAGGGTGCCAAAGGGCAAAAAAGAAAAAGAATTGTTAGTGTCATAGGCACACAAGCTGCTAGAATGGTTAAAGAAGATAAAGAAATTCTGAAAAAGAGAAAATTGAGTCCTGAGCCGAAGGCAGTTGCTCCGAAGCAGAAGGCGACTGATATAGAAGAAGACTCCTTCAACACCTTCTGCTACCGAAGTGGAAGAAATTCTAAAGGTAATGACTGAATCCTTGCCTATCAAGCTAAGTCCACTGGGGCCACATCTGACGAAGCTTTTACAAAAGGAAAAGGAGCCCTCGGCAGCGAAGAAGCCTGCTGGGCCGAAAAAACGGAGAATTATTCATGTGATTGAAGCCATTGAAGAAACACCACCGCCAGCCTCGGCATTAAAAACACCAGCTGTCGAGAGCGCTACTGCTGCCGAAGCTGCACCCACCGAGGCTGGAACTGTCGAAGCTGAAACTGCCGAAGCTACAAATCTAGAGAGCACATTATCTGATATTGATAAAATGCTCCTGAATATGGCGGCGGAAGAAGCTGATACAGCCGTTGAAGAGACCCTGGCCACGGTGCCTGGAAAAGAAAAGGAGAAAGCCGAAGATACTTCGGAGGAAAAGGACTTCGATTTCCAAAACATAATTGGTCAGGAGTTATCTGAAGCTGAGAAAGAAGAGTTGAAAGATTATGATATATCCTGTGGTTATAAACCAGGAGCGCTGCTCTTCGGCGGCATTGACGATGAAAGCTTAGGTTGCCTCCGAGACCGAACTGGGGCGAAGGTTATCAGTACTCTGTTGAAGAGTATTGGTTTCCTGAAGCTTGAGGCCGATATCAGCCGCTACCGACGCCAACATATCGTCGGTAGTTTGTTCTATTCTAATTTTAAGGTAAAAACTTTTCTTCGACTTTTCATTGTTTTAACGACGAAGGAGTTTTCGGACGAAGGTTGTTTTTGTACAGAGTATGCTATTAAGTAAAGCTTTGAAGATGCAACAGGACCTTGAAGACAAAAAACATGAGGTTATAATTGAAGGTTTAGAGAGCAAAATAAAAGATCATGCAGCAGCTCTTGAAAAGAAAGATTTCGAACTTCAAACAGTGGAGGGCTCAGTGGCAGAAGTTAAAGCCAAAATTGCAAAATTGAATAGTGAACTCCTCTCAAAGTCGGAAAGCTTCGAACAGGAAAAGAAGAAACTTGATGCGAAGTTTAAGGCTAAAGTCGAAAAGAGTTCAAATTTGCAGAAATCACTGAAAGAGCTTCAAGATAAATGTCGAGACTTCGGCAACCGATGCGTGCAGCGGCTAAAATAGGTTTTCAACTCGGTTGGAGCCAGCTCCGAGAAATTCAATCCTTCGGTTGAAGACCTGTCAGGGACCTTCGAACACATTGAGGGCGAAGTTGATGCTCTTGATGAAGTTATAGCTGGACATGGCGATTTCTGTGCCCTGCTAGCTTCTCGGGGCACAGCTGTTGCCTTCATGAAATCTGGTTGCACGCATGGGAAAATTGTTAATAGACTAAACTTCAGCTTATCACCGGCAGATTTAACTGATATCCCCAGCTTGGCTCGAAGTATAGGAAATAGATTCATAACGCAAATCTAGACGAACGGCGAGCGAAACATGGCTTGCGACGAAGCTCGAAGCCACCTTAAGCCGGTAAGAAATTTGCACCTGTTGCTTAACCTTCTACTTGAAGTTTGCACCTTTCTCATACCGCTTTGATATGTACAGGATGACGAAGCTGAGGAACAGTGAGCCGAAGCTTGACAGGTGATCCGAAGCTTAACAATGATGAAGCTGAAGACCTTGCTGCAGAAAAAACTCTAGAAAAAATCTTGTATTATCCTTGTAAAAAATATTGTAATTTAAGAACCAGATACTTATTCTGTAAAATTTGTCCATACCTTGTAATATATTTCTACCTTTTTGTCCATTTATGAACTGCTTTGATGTGGACGAAACTTGTATTTTTTGAGCCGAAGGCGAAAAACACCTTCCCTTCTTTTCGTACACAACGAAGCATGAAACTGCTTCTTTTCCTTTTTGCTGAAGCCTTATCCTTATAACCGAAGCATCTGCCTATGTCTGAATGATATGATGATGATGATCCTATGTATGCCTAAATGAATGTTTATGAGTGCAATGTATGATGTAATGTGACGTGCAAATGAATGTCCAAACACACACATATGAAGCCACGACCATAACCTTCATTCCCTTAGGAATGACTGAAGTCTCTGTGCCGCTTATTTTTTGGCTTCACCGCTTATTTTTCGGTGTAAGTTCTGCATCCCCTTAGGAATGTCTTTTGAACTTCTTCGCCTTCTATTTTGGCGGTATTCGTGTTGACTTTTCGAGCTTCGCCTTATATTTCAGCGGTATTTGGCTCTGCATTCCCTTAGGAACGACTTTTGAGCAGAAAAACTTACGCTACGCTCCCTTAGGAACGGCTTTTTTGTAGCTTCGTCGTGCTTTGCATCCCCTTAGGGATGACTTTTGAGCTTCTCCCTGTTTTTTCCTTTTTTTCCCTGCACTCGATGGTGCATGCTCAGATTTTACATTTACATATTTTGGGGGATTTTACTCTCGTAGAGCTGAATAAAGGAGGAAAAATTACAAACTATGGCCCCATTAAAAACCTTTCTCCCCCTTTGGAAAGGAAAAGGGTACCATAGGAAAAATGAAAAAGATTACATCAAGTTACACATAATATCGCCGAAGCTCATCCGCATTCTAAGATCTAGGAATATCGTTGTCGTCCATATCCTTCAATCTGTAAGAACCGGGTCTTGACGAAGATACCACCAGAAAGGGTCCTTCCCACTTCAACTGTAACTTGCCTACTGTGTCTGGATTGGCCACTCTCCGAAGTACCAAATGTCCTGGCTTAATGTTTTTAGCCGAACTTTTCTGTCACGCCATTTTATTGTTTCGGCTTGGTATTTATTGATACTCTCCACAGCCTGAAGTCTGGTTCCTTCTATAGCATCTTTTGCCACAGAATAATCAGCTACATCCTCTACCGAAGCTACTGTTCTTATTGACCCTGCCTTAGCTTCTTCTGGAGTTATAGCTTCGTCACCAAACAATAACTTGAATGGTGTAAAACCTGTTGTCCTTGATATTGTTGTATTGTGGCTCCACACCACTTTAATCAACTCATCTGGCCACTTTCCTCTGGGCTGATTGAAGATTAACTTCATTATTCCCGTCACTATAATATCATTTGCTCTTTCGACAAGTCCATTTGACTCTGGATGTCTGACTGATGCAAAATGAATCTTAGTGCCAATCTGATCACAGAATTCCTTGAAAGCTTCGGCATCAAACTGTGTTTCATTGTCTACAGTGATAGCCTTCGGCACGCCGAAGCGACAAACAATGTTTTGCCAGAAGAATTTCTGGACTGTGACCGAAGTTATTGTGGCCAAAGGCTTCGCCTCAATCCATTTGGAAAAATATTCTACCGCCACCACAACATATTTTAAATTGCCTTGTGCTAGTGGAAGTGGGCCTAGCAAATCGAGGCCCCATCTTTGCAACGGCCAAGTGGGCTGTATTAACTGAGTGAGAGATGAAGGTTGCTTCTGGTCTCTTGCACACTTTTGACAGCCTTCACATTTTTGGACTAGCTCTGCTGCATCCGAAGCTGCCTTCGGCCAGTAAAATCCTTGTCGAAAAACTTTTCCCAGCAAGGGCCTAGACCCAATGTGAGATCCACACAGACCTGCGTGTATCTCTTTCATTAATTCAATACCTTCAGTTCTTGATAAACACTTGAGGAGTGGGGAACGGACTCCATGTTTATACAATTCCCCTTCTATTATCACATATGGTCTTGTCCTTGCCTCCATTCTCTTGTTATAAGCTTCGCCACTTAAAAAACAATTGCCTTGGAGGAAAGATATAATTTCAGTCCTCCAATCTTCACTGTGTACTGGAGAAATAGTAAGTACTGCCCTCTCCATGAGTTCAACCGAAGGTGCTTTTATTGTTTCAAAAAATACTTCCGAAGGTAAAGGGAGTCCCTGAGCCACCGATTTGGCTAGCAAATCTGCATGCTCATTTTCGCCTCTTGGAATATTCTTGACAGAAAAACCTTCGAAAGAAGCCTCCAACCTTCGAACTGTATCCAGATATCTTTCGAGCTTCAAATCTCTTGCCTTGCTACTTTTGTCCACATGGCCAGAAATAACTTGTGAGTCAGTCTTTAGGATGGCCCTTCTTATTCCCATTGCCCTTAACTTCCGAAGCCCCAACAGAAGTGCTTCATACTCAACAATATTATTTGTGCAACTGAAATCCAATTTGGCTGCATAACATGTTTTGACTTTTGAAGGTGCCACTAGGACCGCAGCTGCTCCTGCACTGAAGGCTCCCCAAGAACCATCGCAGAACATTGTCCAAGCTTCGGTATCCTTGTTTATTTTTTCTTCGTGAGCCCCTGGCGTCCAATCAGCGATGAAGTCTGCTAACGCTTGGGATTGGATTGAAGATCTATGCACGTAGTCAATGGTGAATTCATTAAGCTTCGCGGCCCACTTTCCAATCCTTCCAGTAGCTTCTCTGTTCCTCATAATATCCTTCAGAGGCTGTGATGAAGGAACAATTATGTGGTATGCTTGAAAATAATGTTGAAGCTTCCTGGAGGCCATTAACATAGCATACAACACCTTCTCCAATTCTGTATAGTTTTTCTTTGATAAACTTAAAACTTTGGAGACGAAGTATACTAGGACTTGCTTTTTAGTTTGTCCTTCAAGCTTCTCCTGTACAAGTGCTGCACTCACTGCAGAATGCGAAGCTGCTATATACAATAGCAATGGAGCCCCTGACGCAGGTGGAGTTAATGTTGTTAGCTCAATCAAGAATTGCTTCAGCTCTTCGAAGGCTTTCTGTTGAGTTGGGCCCCATTGAAAAACTTCGGCTGACTTTAGCACTTCAAAGAATGGTAAGTTTCTTTCTACTGATCTAGATATAAATCGATTCAAAGATGTCAGTCTTCCTATCAGCCGTTGGGCGCCCTTCTTTGTGCTTGGCGGCTCCATCCAAAGGATAGCTTCGATCTTGCTTGGATTAGCTTCGATCCCCTTTGTTGAATCTAGACAGCCAAGGAACTTACCCTTCTTCACTCCAAAAACACATTTTTCTGGATTTAATTTCAGGCCAGCTTGCCTAAAATTAGCAAATGTTTCCTGCATATTAGTAATATGATTTTCTTGCTTCGTGCTTTTTACTATGATATCATCAACGTATGTTAGCACATTTCTGCCTATCTGAGAGTGAAGGACCTTGGATGTCATCCTGCTGAAGCTTCCTACAGCATTCTTGAGCCCCTCAGGCATCCGAAGATAACAATAGATGCCACTGGGAGTTATGAAGCTAGTCTTTGGCTCATCCTCCTTTTTCATCCATATCTGATGATATCCAGAGTAGCAATCCAGTAGACTCATAAGCTCTGAAGAAGCTACTGCATCTACAAGAGAGTCTATTCTTGGTAATGGAAACTCGTCCTTTGGACAGGCCTTGTTAAGATCTGTGAAGTCAATACACATTCTCCATTTTCCATTGGCCTTCTTCACCATAACAGTATTGGCTAGCCACTCTGGATATTTTACCTCTCTGATAACGTCAGCACTGAGAAGTCTTTTTACTTCATTCCGAGCACCTTCGGCTTTATCATCAGACATTTTCCGAAGCCTTTGCTTTCTTGGCCTGAAGGATGGATCGACATTGAGTGAATGTTCAATGACGTCCCTGTTGACCCCACAGAGATCATTGGCCGACCATGCAAAAACATCTTTGTTGTTGAATAAAAACCTTATCAAAGTTTTCTCCTGCTCTTCAGATAACTGAGACCCCAGCAATACCTTCTGCTCTGCTATGTCTTCACATAGAAGCATGGGCTTCGGCTGATCAGCCGAAGCAACCTTCTCTCTTCTGTACTTGTACTGTTCACAAGCTTCAGCTCCATCTATGTTGTGGATGGCTTTTGAGTCTGTCCAATTTCCCTCATCCTTTCTAGCAGCTTCCTGACCTCCATGAATAGCAATAGGTCCTTGTTCCGAAGGTATCTTCATGCATAGATATGCTGGATGAAGAATTGCTTCGAAAGCATTAAGTGTCCCCCGGCCGATGATTGCATTGTAGGGGTATTCCATGTCAACAATATCAAACACAACCTGTTCAGTCCTTGTATTGTGGACAAATCCGAAGGTCACTTGCATTGTGATCTTGCTAAGTGCTACAATCTGCCTTCCTCTGAAGCCACAAAGAGGGTGTGTAGCATCATGAATCTCGTCCTCTAGCTCTTGCATCTGTCTGAAGGCCTTGGCAAATATGATATCCGCTGCACTGTTTGTATCAACCAGAACATTGTGGACCAGAAATCCCTTGATGACACAAGATATAACCATAGCATCATTGTGAGGGTAATCCTTCAGCTGAAGGTCCTCCTGGGAGAAGATGATTGGGATGTGGGACCATTTTGACTTGATGAAGGGTCCCTGCACCCCAACATGTTGTACCCTTCTCTGAGCCTCCTTCTGCTTTTTGTTGGCCGGTTCTGAGCATGAACCACCTGTTATCGGGAGCACCTGCTTCGTAGCCGAAGCAACTTCAGCTTGATTGTTGAACGAAGCCATGAGCTCAAAAGTGGAAGTGAGTTCACCGGAGTTGGGCGCCAATGTTGGGAACTTGTTCTCAAATGCTATGAGTTAAGAACAAGGCAACACAAAATGTTAAATGTTAATGTCCTTCGTCCTTTGAAGCATTATTTCCCTTAGGATATAACGATATTCGGACGAAGGTTATGAAGGACGCACCTTTATAATATCGATATATGTTAATGAAAGACGAAGCATATGGAACATGAAAGTTAATATGAATAATCATATAACATCATTCACATATCTTCATTATATAAAATTATAAAGATAATATTTTAATTACATTATACCTTCGGCTTGACAGAAGGTGAAAATCCGGGCGTTGCGCGCAAGCAAGTACAAGATCGCGTGAACAGTACAGTTCATCTATTTATAGGCACAGGACGCAGCCCGTGAGAAATTACATTCGTGCCCTTTACAAATGATTATAATCATAATACAAGCTATCATGGGCTGATTGGTCATTTCATCTTTAAGTCGGTGCATTTGAAAATATACTCTGAAGCTCTCTGATCGATGCTTCGGCTTTGTGTCCATCTTTCGAAGGTGTTTTTTCTTATGGGACCTTCGACGATGAAGCAGACCCCCAACAGTAGTTATTCAACAAAGAGGACAAACAAACAAAAAATGTGAAGGGGTGACTTCCATTTGCATGAGAAGATAAGCGGAAGTAATAGCGTGGCCCTTTATAGCGGTGGTGTTTGGTTCGAAAAGCCTGATTGCGAGACGAATGTGTAGAGATTATTAGGGCATGTACAACCAAACACTGTTGCACGGTACTCCAAGTATAAGACATAGCTAAAACACAATTAGGCTAGCTCCAGCAAGGGACCCTAAAGGGTTCTGTACCCTAAATATAGAGGATCAAATGGTCCTCTACGCTCTCCAGCAGCGTCCTCTAAACGGTCATCTAAATTTAGAGGACGCTGCTGGATTCTCTATATATAGAGTTTCTCTAAACGGTCCTCTATCCATTTGAATACTTTAAATAACCGGTTTAGCAAAACTAAAATATGTACAATACATTTGAGAGTATGATAAATACGTATGTACAAAAAATATAAATAAAAAATGTCTCTAATATAGATATTTGAGTATAGAGGACGTGATTTAGAGGATGTTATTGGAGAGGAAGGAGATAGAGAGGATATAATCTTTTAGAGGAGACTGTAAAGGACGGATATAGAGGATAGATATAGAGGACGTTGCTGGAGACAACCTAATACACTGAGTGTGTCTAAAACATATGTCTTTCTATATTCGTTGCACCAATCAGATCGTTAAATAAATTAAATTGACCAATCGAGCCTAGAGGCAAGACATAGTGTCTTCATCAAGATACGTGTCTTGAGTTTGTTTTATATTTTACCCTCTTAGACACACTCGAAGACATAACTCATGACATCCATTGTACATGTCCTTGTGATATCATTTGGAATACGTGCATTTTTCTGTTTTATGTGTTTTTTCTGTAAAAAAATAATAAGTTGATTTATGCAAAATATGTATATAATTTCTCTGAAATCCCTTTATTCCAAAGTCGTCGTATGCTCTCTATCTTATCTTATAAAGTAATAGAAAATCTGACAGTTAAATAAATTAAAATTAATGGGCCTAGTAAAGGCCCGCTGGCCCACGGACATGGCATGTGGTTGGTGTACACGTAAGCGACACAGAAGTGGCTACGGCCGGATGAGCTATCTCATTTTTTTATTATTTCTTGTCTTTAAATTGTTTCTTGTCTTCAAATTGTGCACGTCATGTACAATCAATTTGACAATTTATAGGCTGACCTGACAAGTGACAACCCTAGTCGACTGTGGCGTACGCATATCTTATAGGAGTGCCTTGCTCTGCACACATATTAAATTTTCGCACCCAGAAGAGTAGAACTAATAAATCTCTCTGAGATATGTTAGCTTTTTTTTGTCCCTGCATCGATCTGGATCTTCAGTACGTGCAGCGAACTCTCTTTGAAAATCAATGAGAGTAGAAGACGGTTCAAACACAGCCCGTCTTTATAAATTAATCTGAAACGAACAATCCCGTCGCCCGACAAAACACACAAAAGGCACGGGGGAGAGCGGCAACGACACATGTGTGAACCGGGGGCTGCGGCGCGGATGTGACGCTTATTTAGCTGCGCCATTTGCTAGCTCTAACGGCCACACATGTGTGCGTCGTCGCCGAGTCAATGGTGACTGCAACGCCTCTTTTACTGCGATGCAACGACCTATTCGGTTAGCTGTCTGACCATACCGTTATGACGTACGGTCCTCAGCTCTCTCTCTCTCTCTCTGTCTCTCTCAATCCATCAGATTCTCTGTGTCCCAGAACAGTAGTACTAGTAGCGTTACTAATCCTGCCTACGTGCGGAGAGCAACGACTCCATTTGCAGCCAGCCAGCCAGCCAAGAGTTAGGTGTAGTACGACACGTAAGGGGGAGAAGATACGTGGCGAGGAAGTCTCTGGACGATCGACAAGGATGAGCTAGGAAACTGACAAACTGTGTGTGTTGTCTGTGTATGATCACTCGGCCATCGGTTTGTGTCAAGCTGTGGTCTGCTGATGAAGTGAGCCCCATCGAAAAGGGTACATGCATGGAGATGGCGAAGCAACTTGGCTCTGTTGGAGTTAGTGGGGCGGCTTGGCAGCGAGCCCAGGTCGCTCGCTGACGCAGCGACGTAGCAGCAAACCAAGCTAGCTACGCTCACAAACTGCAACGCTGCGAGCGTGCGTGCGTACCCACATCTGGAGGTTCTGGACCACGCAAACCTTCTTAAACAAATGAAGTACCATCATTCACCGCACCTATAGATGGCCAAATGGCACTAACACGGTGTGCCGGCCCGGGCACGACACTGAAAAGCACGGCCCAGACACGGCACGGCCCGTTCCTTTTAGTGCCAGTGTCGGACACGGCCCGTACATAGTGCCGTGCCTGGGCCACCAATTCAGCCCGTAGTGTCGGCCCAGGCACGGCACGGCTAAATGGGCCGGCACGGCCCACCCAGCCGCTTAGCCACCGCCCCAACCCACTAACCCAGCGTCCCACCCACCGCGGGCGCCTCCGCGCGTGTAAACGGAACCCTAACCCTAACTGCGCCTCACTCAGTCACTCGCTCACTGCCTCAATCGCTCTCTCTCAGCCGCGGCGACCGGCGAACAGCGAACTCTCTTCCTCGTTCCCTCCGCCTCCACTAAGCGCTCGGCTCCGGTCTGCGGTCTCCATCTCCATCTCCGGTGTCCGGTTATCCGCCCAGGCTCGGATTGATCGTCGCTCGGTGGAGATCCTCTCTGGCTCTCCCTCGCTCGGATCTGCGCATTTGTGAACCGGGTAACTCAGATCCATAACCCTAGCTCCTCTCTCCTGTCTTCTTCTCCCCCTCCGGTGTGATCTGCCGTCTGCGGAGATCCCGGTGCTCCGGCTTATTAGGGTTTACACGCGCACGGCGCATAGATCTGCGCATTTGTGAACCGGTGTGATCTGCGCTTCTGCGAAGATCCCGGTGCTCCGTTCCCCCTCATCTCTCTCCTCTCTCCTGTCTTCTTCTCCCCCTCCGGCCTCCGGTGTGATCTGCGCTTCTGCGGAGATCCCGGTGCTCCGGCTTACTCCGTTGAGGAACCGGGACTCCAGGGTCCGGTACGGCGGCACTGGCACTGGTACTCTCCTCTCTCCTAGCTCTGGTCTCCCTCTCCTCTCTCCTAGCTCTGGTCTCCCTCTCCTATCTTCTTCTCCCCCTCCGGTACTGTCCGGCACTGGCACACAGCTCCGGTCTCCCTCTCCCCCTCCGGCCTCCGGTGTTATCTGCGCTTCTGCGGAGATCCCGGTGCTGTCTGGCTTAATCCGTTGAGGAACCGGCACTCCTCTCTCCTATCTTCTAGCTACGGTGCTCCAATATCCCTCTCCTCTCTCCTAGCTCCGGTCTCCCTCTCCTCTCTCCTAGCTCCGGTGCTCCGGATTCAAATCCGTGGAGGAACCAGTAGGCCGGACCGGTCGTCCTCTCCTCTCTCCTAGATTCCGGTGCTCCGGCTTACTCCGTTGAGTAACCGGGACTCCGAGACCGAGGTGGGTCGATGGCCGTATCCGACGATGAAACTGTTGAGATCGACTGCAACGAGGAGCGACGGTTGTGCGGGTTGGCCGGAGATGACGATGAGGATGACCTCCGGGAGGATGCTGCAGCGCTCTTTGGCCATAGCAGTGAGCATCCCGTCCATGTTGGTGATGAACAACAAGTCGGTGGTCAGGATCAGGAAGGTGAAGGGGACGAACACAGTGCCAAGCGTTGTCGTCCTTCTACTTCTGCAGTGTGGTTAGATTTCGAGAAACTTTTCAAAATCGTGAACGATAAGAAGGTAAGGTTTGCAGCTAAGTGCATACATTGTGAAAGTCGCCTAGAGGGGGGTGAATAGGGCGAAACTGAAATTTACAAAGTTAATCACAACTACAAGTCGGGTTAGCGTTAGAAATATAAACGAGTCTGCGAGAGAGGGTGAAAAACAAATCGCAAGCAAATAAGAAGTGTGACGCGGATTTGTTTTACCGAGGTTCGGTTCTCGCAAACCTACTCCCCGTTGAGGTGGTCACAAAGACCGGGTCTCTTTCAACCCTTTCCCTCTCTCAAACGGTCCCTCGGACCGAGTGAGCTTTCTCTTCTCAAATCAACCGGGAACAAAACTTCCCCGCAAGGACCACCACACAATTGGTGTCTCTTGCCTCGGTTACAAGTGAGTTTTGATCACAAGAAAAGAATGAGAAAGAAGAAAGCAATCCAAGCGCAAGAGCTCGAAAGAACACAAGCAAATCTCTCTCACTAATCACTAAGGTGTTGTGTGGAATTTGGAGAGGATTTGATCACTTGGGCGTGTCTAGAATTGAATGCGAGAGCTCTTGTAAGTAGTTGAAGTGAGAAAACATGGATGACTTGAATGTGGGGTGGTTGAGGGTATTTATAGCCCCAACCACCAAACTAGCCGTTTGGTGGGGCTGTCTGTCGCATGGTGCACCGGACAGTCCGGTGCACACCGGACAGTGTCCAGTGCGCCAACCACGTCACCAGGCCGTTGGGTTCTGACCGTTGGAGCTCTGACTGCTGGGCCCGCCTGGATGTCCGGTGGCACACCGGACATGCACTGTAGAGTGTCTGGTGCGCCACTTCGCGCGTGCCTGACTTCTGCGCGCTCTGGCGCGCATTTAATGCTGTAGCAGGTGACCGTTGGCGTCGAATAGCCGTTGCTCCGCTGGCTCACCGGACAGTCCGGTGTACACCGGACATGTCCGGTGAATTATAGCGGAGCGAATTCCCGAAGCCGGCGAGTTCCAGAGTTGCTCTTCTCTAGGGCACCGGACACTGTCCGGTGTACACCGGACAGTCCGGTGAATTATAGCGGAGCGCCTCTAGATTTTCCCGAAGGTGATGAGTTCAGCGTGAAGTCCCCTGGTGCACCGGACACTGTCCGGTGGTGCACCGGACACTGTCCGGTGGCACACCGGACAGTCCGGTGCGCCAGACCAGGGCACACTTCGGTTGTCCCTTGCTCTCTTTTGTTGAACCCAATTCTTGGTCTTTTTATTGGCTAAGGTGTGAACCTTTGGCACCTGTATAACTTATACACTAGAGCAAACTAGTTAGTTCAATTATTTGTGTTGGGCAATTCAACCACCAAAATTAATTAGGAACTAGGTGTAAGCCTAATTCCCTTTCAATCTCCCCCTTTTTGGTGATTGATGCCAACACGAACCAAAGCAAATATAGAAGTGCATAATTGAACTAGTTTACATAATGTAAGTGCAAAGGTTGCTTGGAATTGAGCCAATAAATACTTATAAGATATGCATGGATTGTTTCTTTAATTTTTGACATTTTGGACCACGCTTGCACCACATGTTTTGTTTTTGCAAAATATTTTGTAAATCCTTTTCAAAGGTCTTTTGCAAATAGTCAAAGATAAATGAATAAGATTTTGCGAAGCATTTTGAAGATTTGAAATTTTCTCCCCCTGTTTCAAATGCTTTTCCTTTGACTTAACAAAACTCCCCCTAAATGAAATTCTCCTCTTAGTGTTCAAGAGGGTTTTAAGATATCAATTTTGAAAATACTAACTTCTCCCCCTTTTGAACACAATAAGATACCAATTTGAAATTGCCAATTGAAAGGGGAGAAAGTAATTCAAAGGGCTCTAATGACTCCGTTTTTGGCGATTCCTGCCAAAGGGGGAGAAAGTATTAGCCCAAAGCAAAAGGACCGCACCACCACCCGAATTTTAAAAACTAACAATTTGAAATTGCCAATTGAAAATCATTAGTTTTTAAAATTCGGGTGGTGGTGCGGTCCTTTTGCTTTGGGCTAATACTTTCTCCCCCTTTGACAGGAATCGCCAAAAACGGAGTCATTAGAGCCCTTTGAATTACTTTCTCCCCCTTTGGTCATAAATAAAACATATGAGTGAAGATTATACCAAAGTAGGAGAGTGGTCTCTCCCCCAAAGATGGAGAGTTGCGCGGAGCGACGGCGAAGGATGAGTTACGGAGTGGAAGCCTTTGTCTTCGCCGAAGACTCCAATTTCCTTTCAATACACCTATGACTTGGTTTGAAATAGACTTGAAAGCACATTAGTCATAGCATATGAAAGTAACATGATCAAAGGTATATGAATGAGCTATATGTGCAAGACATCAAAAGAAATTCCTAGAATCAAGAATATTTAGCTCATGCCTAAGTTTGTTAAAAGTTTGTTCATCAAGTGGCTTGGTAAAGATATTGGCTAATTGATCTTTAGTATTAATGTATGAAATCTCGATATCTCCCTTTTGTTGGTGATCCCTTAAAAAGTGACACCGAATGACTATGTGTTTAGTGCGGCTATGCTCAACGGGATTATCCGCCATGCGGATTGCACTCTCATTATCACATAGAAGAGGGACTTTGGTTAATTTGTAACCGTAGTCCCTAAGGGTTTGCCTCATCCAAAGTAGTTGCGCGCAACAATGGCCTGCGGCAATATACTCGGCTTCGGAAGAAGAAAGAGCTACGGAATTTTGCTTCTTTGAAGCCCAAGACACCAAGGACCTTCCCAAGAACTAGCAAGTCCCCGATGTGCTCTTTCTATTAATTTTACACCTTGCCCAATCGGCATCCGAGTAACCAATTAAATCAAATGTGGATCCCCTAGGATACTAAAGCCCAAACTTAGGAGTATAAACTAAATATTTCAAGATTCGTTTTACGGCCGTAAGGTGAGCTTCCTTAAGTCGGCTTGGAATCTTGCACACATGCATACGGAAAGCATAATATCCGGTCGAGATGCACATAAATATAGCGAAGAACCTATCATCGACCGGTATACCTTTTGATCAACGGATTTACCTCCCTCATTGAGGTCGAGATGCCCATTGGTTCCCATGGGTGTCTTGATGGGTTTGGCATCCTTCATTCCAAACTTGCTTAGAATATCTTGAGTATACTTCGTTTGGCTTAGGAAGGTGCCCTCTTGGAGTTGCTTCACTTGAAATCCTAAGAAATACTTCAACTCCCCCATCATAGACATCTCGAATTTTTGTGTCATGATCCTACTAAATTCTTCACATGTAGACTCGTTAGTAGACCCAAATATAATATCATCAACATAAATTTGGCATACAAACAAGTCATTTTCAAGAGTTTTAGTGAATAAAGTAGGATCGGCCTTTCCGACTTTGAATCCATTAGTGATAAGAAAATCTCTAAGGCATTCATACCATGCTCTTGGGGCTTGCTTGAGCCCATAAAGCGCCTTAGAGAGTTTATACACATGGTTAGGGTACTCACTATCTTCAAAGCCGGGAGGTTGCTCAACATAGACCTCTTCCTTGATTGGTCCATTGAGAAAGGCACTCTTCACGTCCATTTGATAAAGCTTGAAGCTATGGTAAGTAGCATAGGCCAATAATATACGAATTGACTCAAGCCTAGCTACGGGTGCATAGGTTTCACCGAAATCCAAACCTTCGACTTGAGAGTATCCTTTGGCCACAAGTCGAGCTTTGTTCCTAGTCACCACACCATGCTCATCTTGCTTGTTGCGGAACACCCATTTGGTTCCTACAACATTTTGGTTAGGACGTGGAACTAAATGCCATACCTCATTCCTAGTGAAGTTGTTGAGCTCCTCTTGCATCGCCACCACCCAATTCGAATCTTGTAGTGCTTCCTCTATCCTGTGTGGCTCAATAGAGGAAACAAAAGAGTAATGCTCACAAAAATGTGCAACACGAGATCTAGTGGTTGCCCCCTTATGAATGTCGCCGAGGATGGTGTCGACGGGGTGATCTCGTTGGATTGCTTGGTGGACTCTTGGGTGTGGTGGCCTTTGCTCTTCATCCTCCTTGTCTTGATCATTTACATCTCCCCCTTGATCATTGCCGTCATCTTGAGGTGGCTCATTTGCTTGATCTTCTCCTGCATCAACTTGAGCCTCATCCTCATTTTGAGTCGGTGGAGATGCTTGCGTGGAGGAGGATGGTTGATCTTGTGCATTTGGAGACTCTTTGGATTCCTTAGGACACACATCTCCAATAGACATGTTCCTTAGCGCGATGCACGGAGCCTCTTCAACACCTATCTCATCAAGATCAACTTGCTCTACTTGAGAGCCGTTAGTCTCATCAAACACAACGTCACAAGAAACTTCAACTTGTCCAGAGGACTTGTTAAAGACTCTATATGCCCTTGTGTTTGAATCATATCCTAGTAAAAAGCCTTCTACAGTCTTAGGAGCAAATTTAGATTTTCTACCTCTTTTAACAAGTATAAAGCATTTACTACCAAAGACTCTAAAATATGAAATATTGGGCTTTTTACCGGTTAGGAGTTCATATGATGTCTTCTTGAGGATTCGGTGAAGATATAACCGGTTGATGGCGTAGCAAGCGGTGTTGACCGCCTCGGCCCAAAACCGATTCGAAGTCTTGTACTCATCAAGCATGGTTCTTGCCATGTCCAATAGAGTTCTATTCTTCCTTTCCACTACACCATTTTGTTGTGGGGTGTAGGGAGAAGAGAACTCATTCTTGATGCCCTCCTCCTCAAGGAAGCCTTCAATTTGAGAGTTCTTGAACTCCATCCCGTTGTCGCTTCTAATTTTCTTGATCCTTAATCCGAACTCGTTTTGAGCCTGTCTCAAGAATCCCTTTAAAGTCTCTTGGGTGTGAGATTTTTCCTGCAAAAAGAACACCCAAGTGAAGCGAGAATAATCATCCACAATAACTAGACAGTACTTACTCCTGCCGATGCTTATGTAAGCAATCGGGCCGAATAGGTCCATGTGTAGGAGCTCCAGTGCCCTGTCGGTCGTCATGATGTTCTTGTGTGGATGATGAGCACCAACTTGCTTCACTGCTTGGCATGCGCTACAAATCATGTCTTTCTCAAAATGAACATTTGTTAATCCTAAAATGTGCTCTCCCTT
The DNA here is from genome assembly GCA_029449295.1 of Zea luxurians. Taxonomy (NCBI): domain Eukaryota; kingdom Viridiplantae; phylum Streptophyta; class Magnoliopsida; order Poales; family Poaceae; genus Zea; species Zea luxurians. Next base: position 135,817,850 of record JAOPSE010000001.1, on the reverse strand, counting down.
TAGAAGCTTATGAAGATTCTTCATTCCAACATGTGCTAGTCGGCGATGCCAGAGCCAGCCCATGTTAGTCTTAGCAATTAAGCAAGTGTCGAGTTCAACTCTATCAAAATTCACTAAGTATAGCTGACCCTCTAACACTCCCTTAAATGTTATTGAATCATCACTTCTTCTAAAGACAGTGACACCTACATCAGTGAATAGACAGTTGTAGCCCATTTTGCATAATTGAGATACAGAAAGCAAATTGTAATCTAAAGAATCTACAAGAAAAACATTTGAAATGGAATGGTCAGGTGATATAGCAATTTTACCCAATCCTTTGACCAAACCTTGATTTCCATCCCCGAATGTGATAGCTCGTTGGGGATCTTGGTTTTTTCTCGTAAGAGGAGAACATCTTCTTCTCCCCTGTCATGTGGTTTGTGCACCCGTTGTCGATTACCCAACTTGAGCCCCCGGATGCATAAACCTACAAAACAAGTTTAGTTCTTCACTTTAGGTACCCAAATGGTTTTGGGTCCTTTGGCATTAGATACAAGAACTTTGGGTACCCAAACACAAGTTTTTGATCCCTTGTGTTTGCCCCCAACATACTTGACAACTACCTTGCCGGATTTGTTAGTTAAAACATAAGATGCATCAAAAGTTTTAAATGAAATGTCATGATCATTTGATGTACTAGGAGTTTTCTTCTTAGGCAACTTAGCACGGGTTGGTTGCCTAGAACTAGATGTCTCACCCTTATTGTCGGCGTTTCGAGACCGGGGGGTCCCTAAGCCGACGAGTGAATGTCGCCGCGTGCCCCAGCCCAGATGGGTCGACGCGAGGCCGAGCGCGAAGGGGGGAAGTGAGGTGGCTGGAGACAGGCGTGAGAGAGGTGGAAATCCCGCGGCCTTCGTGTTCGTCCCGCGCCCAGGTCGGGTGCGCTTGCAGTAGGGGGTTACAAGCGTCCACGCGGGAGAGGGAGCGAGCGGCTTCAAGCGAGCGCCTGTCTCGTCCTCGTCCCCGCGCGGCCAACCCTCTCTAAGAGGGCCCTGGTCCTTCCTTTTGTAGGCGTAAGGAGAGGATCCAGGTGTACAATGGGGGGTATAGCAGAGTGCTACGTGTCTAGCGGAGGAGAGCTAGCGCCCTAAGTACATGCCGTCGTGGCAGCCGGAGAGATTTTGGCACCCAGCTGGTGTCATGTCGTGGCCGTCGGAGGAGTGCTGGAGCCTGGCGGAGGGACATCTGTCGGAGCTGTTGAGTCCTTGCTGACGTCCTCTTGCTTCCGTAAGGGGGCTGAGAGCAGCCGTTGTCACAGAGTATGCGGGGCGCCATCATTGCCTATCTGGCGGAGCGAGCCAGATGGGACGCCGGTCTTGTTCCTCGTGGCCCGAGTCAGCTCGGGGTAGGGTGATGATGGCGCCTCCTGTTGACGTGGCTGGTCTGCGCCCTAGGTTGGGCAATGTGGAAGCTCCTCCGAAGCCGAGGTCGAGTCTGTCTTCCGTGGCCGAGGTCGAGTCCGAGCCCCTGGTTCGGGCGAGGCGGAGACCGTCGGCTGAGGCCAGGGCGGAGTCCGAGCCCTGGGGTCGGGCGAAGCGGAGTTCGCCGTCTTCTGGGACTTAGCCCGAGTCCGAGCCCTGGGTCGGGCAGAGCGGAGTTCGTCGTCTTCCGGGACTTAGCCCGAGTCCGAGCCCTGGGTAGGGCGGAGCGGAGTTCGTCGTCTTCTGGGGCTGAGCCCAAGTCTGAGCCCTGGGTCGGGCGGAGCGGAGTTCGCCTTCTTCCGGGGCTTAGCCCGAGTCCGAGCCCTGGGTCGGGCGGAGCGGAGTTCGCCGTCTTCTGGGGCTTAGCCCGAGTCCGAGCCCTGGGTCGGGCGGAGCGGAGTTCGCCGTCTTCCGGGGCTTAGCCCGAGTCCGAGCCCTGGGTCGGGCGAAGCGGAGCTTCTTATGGTGCCTGCGGCCGGGCCTGACTGCCTGTCAGCCTCACTCTGTCAAGTGGCACCGCAATCGGAGCGGCGCAGGCGGCGCTGTCTTTCTGTCAGGCCGGTCAGTGGAGCGGCGAAGTGACGGCGGTCACTTCGGCTCTTTCGGCTGGGGGGCGCGCGTCAGGATAAAGGTGTCAGGCAACCTTGCATTAAATGCTCCTGCGATTTGGTCGGTCGGTGCGGCGATTTGGTCAGGGTTGCTTCTTGGCGAAGACAGGGCCTCGGGCGAGCCGGAAATATGTTCGCCGCTGGAGGGGGGCCTCGGGCGAGACGGAGATCCTCTGGGGTCGGCTGCCCTTGTCCGAGGCTAGGCTCGGGCGAGGCGTGATCGAGTCCCTCGAATGGACTGATCCCTAACTTAATCGCACCCATCAGGCCTTTGCAGCTTCATGCTGATGGGGGTTACCAGCTGAGAATTAGGAGCCTTGAGGGTACCCCTAATTATGGTCCCCGACAGTAGCCCCCGAGCCTCGAAGGGAGTGTTAACACTCGCTTGGAGGCTTTCGTCGCACTTTTTTGCAAGGGGACCAGCCTTTCTCGGTTGCGTTCTATTCCGGTGGGTGCGCGCGAGCGCACCCACTGGGTGTAGCCCCCGAGGCCTCAGAGGAGTGGTTTGACTCCTCCGAGGTCTTAATGCCTCGCGCAATGCTTCGGCTGGTCTGGCCGTTCCCTCATGCGAGCTGGCCGTAGCCCGGGTGTACGGTCGGGTCCCAAGTTCTCGGGCTGGTATGTTGACGCTGTCAACGGTGTGGCCGGAGCCGGGTTTGCGAGAGCAGCCCCCGAGCCTCTGCATAGGGCGAGAGGGCGATCAGGGATAGACTCGACTTTTTTACATACGCCCCTGCGTCGCCTTTCTGCAAGGAGGGGGGAAGCGCCATGTTGCCCTCGATGGGCGCCGAACATGGTGTCTCCGGTGAGCTACAGGCGGGTAATCCGAGTGGACGTCCGTGCCCCGTTCGTTAGGGGTCGGCTAGGGGCCTAGAGGCACGCCCAAAAGTACCTGCGGGTGATCTGCCGGACCCGGTCCCCTGGCGACGGGGTCCGAGGGCTCGATGCCTCCCTCTGATGGGATTCTGTTACAAGATCGTTCCCGCTGGTCTCGGAAATGTCCTAGGGTACCTCGGGAGCGCAGCCCGAGCCTTGGTTATGTATCGAACGTACCCATGGTCATCCCTCGCTCTGTGTCTGAAGCGGCTGTGAACCCTTCGGGGGCCAGCCTTCGAACCCCTGATCAGTAGTGGGCACGGAGCCCAAGTAGCCTGAGGCGGCCGTGGAACCCTTCCGAGGGGCCGGCCTTCGAACCTCTGACCAGTAGTGGGTGTAGAGCCCACGCGATCTGAGGCGGCTATCGACCCTTCCCGAGGGGCCAGCCTTCGAACCTCTGATCAGTAGGGAGGCTCGAAGCCTGGTTCCTTCGCGGGGAAGGATCCTTTTCGGGGTATCCCCCTTTCCCGGTCCCTGTTGCAAGAGAGAGAAAGAGGAAAAAAGGAAAAGGATACGAAATCGAACGACACGGCGTACCTTTTTTGACGTGGTCATTATGGCGAAGGCGAAGCATCGCCCGCTTCTCCTGCCAGAGGTGCCGCCTGTCCCGCCGCGGAGTTAATGCGACGGGGCAAGTGGTTGGCGGGGCGGCCGTTGCGCGTGCGCGAGCCGTTCGAGGAACGGAACACGGGCGCATTGTCTTCACGCCGTGAGAGAGGGTTCTCTCGCTGCCCCCAGATGGGACGTGAGCTTGGCTGACGACGGGGCCGCTGCTCCTGCCCGCCTGCCACCGCCATTACTGCCGGCCCATTTTTGGCCGCATTGGCCATCGTTCCAGGCTGGCGCTGCTGGGTCGTGCGCTGGGTCGCCTCGAGTCGTGGTATTGGTTCCGCAGTCGAGGAGGCGCGATGGTGGCGCAAGTGGCGGTGCAGCTGCATGCACGAAGCATTCGGCGCGCCGGTTGCATGACTCGTGGGCCTGGGCCTCCATGCTGGGCGTGTTGGGAGTCGGAGAAGTGCGCCCACTTGGCGCGGTTGCATGCCGCCTGCATGGCTGCCCGCCCTTTCGCCCGCTGGTCTGGGCAAAAGTGGAGAGCCGCTCGTAGCCGCTGGGCGGTTGTACGCATCGCGCACGGCGGTTTGGCTTCTTCTGCTCTGAGTCGGCTTGCATGACGTGTGGGACCCAGCCCCCGCGCCGTAGGAGGAGGGCCTTGGAGCATGTTGGAGAAGACTCAGCCCGCGACGGCTGGGGACGCAAGTAAGGAGAGTCGCCTTTTAAAAGGAGGGTGACCCCCTTAGAAGGCGACCATGTCTTCGCGCTTCCTTATGCATCGTGTATTTCCACCTTCCAAGCCCCCGGATGGGGGATACCCGCCGTCATTCCGCCTCGTCGTTGGAGGAACGCAACTCCACGGGAGTTGGTACCTTTCAGCCATCGTTCGGCTTCAAGGATTTTCATCAGCCAGCCCGGCTGTACCCCCCCCCCCCCCCCCCGCCGGCGGTCACCCAAGACGGTGACCACCAGCCCTGGGTGGGGAGAAGCAAGCCGGGCTGCGATCTTGGTCCCACCCTAAGCTTCAAGGATGTTCATCATCCTCGCTGGGGTGGAGGTCGGTCTGAGCCGGAGCTCTACCTCCCGCGCGGGTTCGTGGGTCAGCCTCTCCTGCGGCGTTCGAGGGAGAGGGCGCTCAATGGCCCTGCGGGCGGGTCGGACTTCGACAACGCGGGGCTGGTCGACGGCAGGCGTCGTCAGCCCCAGCGCGTCGGGCTCGTCGGCTTGACTCCCGGTGCCCCCTCCTGCTGAATGGCGGCTGCCGCGCCGTGTGCACGGGAGGACCGCCCAAGATGTCATGCGCTGCCAGGGCGGCGTTCGTGTTCTGGGGCGGTCCTGCCTTTGCACCGGTACGGCGCCTCCGCGCGGAGGTCGGTGCCCCACTCGTCCGGGAGGATTTGAGTGGGGATCTGCCGGAGGGCTGACGGCCCCTATCATCGGTGCCGAGGTGGAGGCGGCTCAAGAAGTCCCCGTCGCCGACGGGATCACCGCCACCATCCGCGCTTTGGGCCTCCTGTTCTTTGTACTTGTCCTCGCCCCTCGAGTGTCGGCGTGGGCGAGGGCAAGATTGCAGCAGCGTCCGCCCTGAGGCCCTCGCTGCTGCAGTTCGGCCACCCGGAGCGGGGGTTGTTGTTGCCGCTGCTGGAGCGGGCGACGACGAGTCGCCCGTCAGTCTTCTGTTGCTCCGCAGGCCCCCCCCATCGAGTGGGGTTGTTCGTACCTGCGGAGGTGGAACCGGAGTTCCGTTTATAATGGCACTTTGAATGCCAATGTTTTTGTTCATTGTGGCTGTCGGGGCCTGAACATGTATGTATTTTTTCCTCATTTTCGAGCACTAAGACTCGCCTGTTGGTTGTCTGAACCGCTTCACCTAGCATGAGTCGCCCCGTGTAAAGGTGACGAGTGAGGTATCCGTATCCCGGAGGCGTAGGAGTCCCTCGGCTCGGTCAGCCTTGTTGCCCGAGGCTTCTCTTGCTCAGTTAAAGGAACCCCTCGGCCGCTCTTCGATGAGCTGAGGCCAGGGGTAGCGGTGTCAGCGCGAACAGAGGCAGAGTTGGCTCGGAAAGAAGACCTGGTCGGCCGGAGCCTGGCCGGGTCGTCCGTTAGCGGGATCGACGCCGGAATTGACCTGTCGAGGCCTCGGGTCGGGCTGATGTCCTTGGAGGACAGCTGGCCGAGGCCTCGGGTGGCCAGCCGAGCCGCCTGCCCGAGCCGGATTCTCGGAGAAGACCCTGGCGGCGACGGCCCGGGCTTGGTGATGACGCCGTCCTTCAGAGTGGAGATCTTCGGACCGCGTCGCCGTCCGAGGCTAGGTCGGACCTCGCCGAAGGTGTTGTCGACGCTGAGGGTGCTGCTGCTCCCTTCAAGCGTCAAGATCCGAGCCTGCAGGATCGGATTGTCTTGTAGCGTGTGTTTACTGCGGCCGTCGAGGCCAAAACACACCCTCGTCGTGTTGTAAAGCTGCGTCTCTTTTCCTCTTGTTTCGAGTATCTAGACTTTTTTGTCGGTAACAGAATTGCTTGTGCGAGCGAGAGTTGCTTCTCACGGAAGGTGATGAGTGAGGTATCCGTATCCCGGAGGCGTAGGAGTCCCTCGGCTCGGTCGACCTTGCCGCTTACGTGCACTCTTACCCGTCCATGGGGTTTTGTTACCGACGTAGTCAAGAAGGCTCGAAGAATCGCTTCGGCAGAAGAGCTTTCGAACGTGAAGACTTGTTCGGTCCGTGGAATCACTTATCCGAACGTGAGTTACTTATCGCAGAAGGTGATGAGTGAGGTATCCATATCCCGGAGGCGTAGGAGTCCCTCGGCTCGGTCAGCCTTGACTGCTTACGTGTACTCCGTCCTTTTCGGGATCCACTTTCGAAGTAGTCAAAAAGCACGAAAGACATTCTGGCAGAAGGGATCTTTTTTCGAGGAAAAAATTCGACGCAGAGGGGGTTCCCCCCTTTTAGCCCCCGAGGGAGGGTCGGGCTTTGCCGAGGCAAGGCTGACCCTTCCTTGATGACTAAACTTTGCGTGGGAGCGAGGTATATGAACAACTTGAAAACATCTTAAGGGTAGAAGCGACGTAGCTATCGGATGTTCCAAGCGTTGCTGTAGACCTCGCCTTGACTGTTGGCCAGCTTGTACATTCCGGGCTTCAGAACTTTGGCGATGACGAACGGCCCCTCCCAGGGGGGCGTGAGCTTGTGCCGCCTTCGGGCGTCTTGTCGCAGCCGAAGCACCAGGTCGCCCACCTGGAGGTCTCGGGACCGGACCCCTCGGGCGTGGTAGCGTTGCATGGACTGCTGGTACCGCGCCGAGTGTAGTAAGGCCCTGTCCCGAGCCTCTTCCAGCTGGTCCAGCGAGTCTTCTCGACTAGCTTGGTTGCTTTGGTCGGCATAGGCCCTTGTCCTCGGGGAACCGTATTCTAAGTCTGTGGGCAAGATGGCCTCGGCCCCATAGACTAGAAAGAATGGCGTGAAGCCCGTGGCTTGGCTCGGCATTGTCCTCAGGCTCCAAACCACCGAGGGGAGTTCCTTCATCCATCGCTTGCCGAACTTGTTGAGGTCGTTGTAGATCCGAGGCTTGAGCCCTTGTAGAATCATGTCGTTGGCACGCTCTACTTGCCCATTTGACATGGGGTGAGCTACGGCGACCCAGTCCACCCGGATGTGGTGATCCTCGCAGAAGTTCAGGAACTTTCTGCCGGTGAACTGTGTGCCGTTGTCGGTGATGATGGAGTTCGGGACCCCAAAACGATGGATGATGTTGGTGAAGAACGCCACCGCCTGCTCGGACCTGATGCTGTTTAGGGGTCGGACCTCGATCCACTTGGAGAATTTGTCGATGGCGACCAACAGGTGCGAGTAGCCCCCGGGTGCCTTCTGCAAGGGGCCGATGAGGTCCAGACCCCACACAGCAAAAGGCCAGGTGATGGGTATCGTCTGCAGAGCCTGAGCGGGCAGGAGGGTCTGCCTTGCGTAGAACTGACACCCTTCGCAGGCGCGGACAATTCTAGTGGCGTCGGCCACCGCCGTGGGCCAGTAGAAACCTTGTCGGAAGGCATTCCCGACAAGGGCTCGAGGCGCTGCGTGATGGCCGCAAGCCCCCGAGTGTTTCTCTCGCAGGAGTTCCTGACCTTCGGCGATGGAGATGCATCGCTGGAGGATGCCAGAGGGGCTGCGGTGGTAGAGCTCCTTCTCTTCTCCCAGCAAGACGAATGACTTGGCGCGCCGCGCCACCCGCCGAGCTTCGGCTCGGTCGGAGGGTAGCTCTCCTCGGTGGAGATATTGCAGGTACGGGGTCTGCCAGTTTTGATCAGGCGCGACCCCGCTTTCCTCCCCCTCGACACTCAGCGTCTCGCCCTCGGGGGCCGAGGGTCCCTCGGGTCGAGCCGAGGGTGCCTCGGGCTGTGCCGAGGGTACCTCGGGCTGGGCCGAGGGTGCCTCAGGCTCGGGCGTGTCGTCGATCTTCACGGAGGGTTGATGCAGGTCTCGGGAGAAGACGTCCGGGGGAACCGTTGTTCGCCCCGAGGCTATTTTAGCCAGCTCATCCGCAGTCTCGTTGTAGCGCCAGGCGATGTGGTTGAGCTCGAGCCCGTAGAACTTGTCTTCCAGGCGCCGAACCTCATCGCAGTAGGCCTCCATCTTCGGGTCGCAGCAGTGGGAGTTCTTCATGACTTGGTCGATGACGAGCTGCGAGTCACCGTGAGCGTCGAGGCGTCGGACCCCTAGCTCGATGGCGATCCGCAACCCGTTGACCAGAGCCTCGTACTCAGCCACATTGTTGGACGCCGGGAAATGGAGGCATAGCACATAGCGTAGGTGCTTCCCGAGGGGCGAGATGAAGAGTAGGCCTGCGCCGGCTCCTGTCTTCATCAGCGACTCGTCGAAGAACATGGTCCAGAGCTCCGGCTGGATCGGAGCTGTTGGGAGCTGAGTGTCGACCCATTCAGCTACGAAGTCTGCCAGGACCTGGGACTTGATGGCCTTCCGAGGGGCGAACGAGATTGTTTCGCCCATGATTTCCACCGCCCACTTTGCGATTCTACCCGAGGCCTCTCGGCACTGGATGATCTGCCCCAGGGGGAAGGACGACACCACAGTTACCAGATGAGACTCGAAGTAGTGTCGCACCTTCCGCCGCGTTAGGATCACCGTGTACAGCAGCTTCTGAACTTGTGGGTAGCGGATCTTGGTTTCGGACAGTACCTCGCTGATGAAGTAGACTGGCCTCTGAACGGGCAATGCATGCCCCTCTTCTTGCCTCTCGACCACAATCGCGGCGCTAACCACCTGAGTGGTCGCGGCGACGTAGACCAAGAGGGCTTCTCCGGCAGCCGGGGGCACCAAGATAGGCGCCTTCGTGAGGAGCGCCTTCAGGTTCCCGAGGGCTTCCTCGGCCTCAGGGGTCCAAGTGAAGCACTCGGCCTTCCTCAAGAGGCGGTACAGAGGTAGACCTCTTTCACCGAGGCGCGAGATGAAGCGGCTCAGAGCCGCGAGACATCCCATGACCCTCTGTACGCCTTTCAAGTCCTTGATGGGCCCCATGCTGGTGATGGCTGCGATCTTCTCCGGGTTGGCTTCGATGCCCCGCTCGGAGACGATGAACCCCAAGAGCATGCCTCGGGGCACCCCAAAGACACACTTTTCGGGATTGAGCTTGACGCCTTTCGCCTTGAGACATCGGAATGTCACTTCAAGGTCGGAAAGGGGGTCAGAGGCTTTCCTCGTCTTGACTACGATGTCATCGATGTAAGCCTCGACCGTGCGGCCAATGTGTTCGCCGAACACATGGTTCATGCACCGCTGGTACGTCGCGCCCGCATTCCTCAAGCCGAACGGCATGGTGACATAGCAGTACATGCCGAAGGGTGTGATGAAAGAAGTCGCGAGCTGGTCGGACTCTTTCATCCTGATTTGGTGATACCCTGAGTAGGCATCGAGGAAAGACAGGGTTTCGCACCCAGCAGTGGAATCGACGATTTGATCGATGCGAGGCAGAGGGTAGGGAACCTTCGGACATGCCTTGTTTAGACCAGTGTAGTCTACACACATCCGCCATTTCCCCCCTTTCTTTCTCACAAGCACAAGGTTGGCAAGCCATTCGGGATGGAATACCTCTTTGATGAACCCTGCCGCCATTAGCTTGTGGATCTCCTCGCCTATGGCTCTGCGCTTCTCCTCGTCGAATCGGCGCAGAGGCTGCTTGACGGGTCGGGCTCCGGCTCGGATGTCCAGCGAGTGCTCGGCGACATCCCTCGGTATGCCGGGCATGTCCGAGGGACTCCACGCGAAGACGTCGACGTTCACGCTGAGAAAGTCGACAAGCACTGCTTCCTATTTGGGATCGAGCCCGGAGCCGATCCGGATCTGCTTGGAGGCGTCGCCGCTGAGGTCGAGGGGGACGGACTTAACCGTCTCCACTGGCTCAAAGTTGCCGGCATGACGCTTCACGTCTGGCACCTCCTTAGAGAGGCTCTTCAGGTCGGCGATGAGGGCCTCGGACTCGGCGAGGGTCTCGGCGTACTCCACGCACTCCACGTCGCATTCGAACGCATGTTTGTACGTGGGGCCGACGGTGATGACCCCGTTGGGGCCCGGCATCTTGAGCTTCAGGTAGGTGTAGTTGGGGATGGCCATGAACTTCGCGTAGCATGGTCTTCCCAGTACCGCGTGGTAGGTTCCTCGGAACCCGACCACCTCGAACGTCAGGGTCTCCTTTCGGAAGTTGGAGGGTGTTCCGAAGCAGACGGGAAGGTCGAGCTGTCCGAGGGGCTGGACGCGCTTCCCGGGAATGATCCCATGGAAAGGCGCAGCGCCTGCCCGGACGGAGGACAGATCAACACGCAGGAGCCCGACGGTCTCGGCGTAGATGATGTTGAGGCTGCTGCCTCCGTCCATGAGGACCTTGGTGAGCCTGACGTCGCCGATGATGGGGTCGACGACGAGCGGGTATTTCCCGGGCTCGGCACATGGTTGGGGTGGTCGGCTTGGTCAAAGGTGATGGGCTTGTCGGACCAGTCTAGGTAGACTGGCGCCGCCACCTTCACCGAACAGACCTCCCGGCGCTCTTGCTTGCGGTGCCGAGCCGAGGCATTCGCCGCTTGCCCACCGTAGATCATGAAGCAGTCGCGGACCTCGGGGAACTCTCCTGCTTGGTGATCTTCCTTCTTATCGTCGTCGTGGGCCCTGCCACCCTCCGCGGGTGGCCCGGCCCTGTGGAAGTGGCGCCGAAGCATGACGCACTCCTCAAGGGTGTGCTTGACGGGCCCCTGGTGATAGGGGCACGGCTCCTTGAGCATCTTGTCGAAGAGGTTGGCACCTCCGGGGGGTTTCCGAGGGTTCTTGTACTCGGCGGCGGCGACAAGGTCCGCGTCGGCGGCGTCGCGTTTCGCTTGCGACTTCTTATTGCCCTTCTTCTTGGCGCCGCGCTGAGTTGATGCCTCGGGGGCATCTTCCGATGGGCAGCCCTGGGGCTGCTTGTCCTTTCGGAAGATAGCCTCGACTGCCTCCTGGCCGGAGGCAAACTTGGTGGCGATGTCCATCAGCTCGCTCGCCCTGGTGGGGGTCTTGCGACCCAGCTTGCTCACCAGGTCGCGGCAGGTGGTGCCAGCGAGGAACGCGCCGATGACATCCGAGTCGGTGATGTTGGGCAGCTCGGTGCGCTGCTTCGAGAATCGCCGGATGTAGTCCCGGAGAGACTCTCCCGGCTGCTGTCGGCAGCCTCAGAGGTCCCAGGAATTCCCGGGGCGCACGTACGTGCCCTGGAAATTTCCGGCAAAAGCTTGGACCAGGTTGTCCCAGTTGGAGATCTGCCCCGGAGGCAGGTGCTCCAACCAGGCTCGAGCGGTGTCGGAGAGGAACAGGGGGAGGTTGCGGATGATGAGGTTGTCATCGTCCGTTCCACCCAGTTGGCAGGCCAGGCGGTAGTCCGCGAGCCACAGTTCCGGTCTCGTCTCCCCCGAGTACTTCGTGATAATAGTCGGGGGTCGGAACCGGGTCGGGAACGGCGCCCGTCGTATGGCCCGGCTGAAGGCCTGCGGACCGGGTGGTTCGGGCGAGGGACTCCGATCCTCCCCACTGTCGTAGCGTCCCCCACGCCTGGGGTGGTAGCCTCGGCGCACCCTATCATCGAGGTGGGCTCGGCGATCGCGGTGATGGTGCTCGTTGCCGAGGCGACCCGGAGCCGCAGGCGCGGTGTTGCGCGTGCGCCCGGTGTAGACCGAGGCTTCCCGCATGAATCGGGAAGTCGCGGCATGATGCTCCGAGGGGTACCCCTGCCTTCGGGAGGCGGAGCTCTCGGCCCGTCGGACCGCGGCGCCTTCTAGGAGATTCTTGAGCTATCCCTGGATTCGCCGCCCCTCGGTGGTTGATGGCTCCGGCATCGCGCGGAGGAGCATTGCTGCTGCAGCCAGGTTCTGGCCAACCCCACTGGATGCGGGTGGCGGCCTGACCCTGACATCGTCGGCGATGCGGTGCTGGAAGCCCTGGGGTAGATGACGTATTTCTCTGGTCGGAGGTTGGCCCGCCCATGCCTGCCCGACGTCCCGGCGGATCGGCTCAAGCGCTCCTACTCCCTTGTCGAGCCTGGCCTGCACCCCGCGGATTTGCTCGAGCTGTGGGTCATGGCCCCCCGCCTGAACGGGGACCACAGCTAGCTCCCATGGGATGTCAACGCGAGGCACCGGCCTAGGGAGATCACCATCCTCCGGCATGCCGAGATGGTTGCCTTCGGAGGGACCCCCTAGATCGACGTGGAAACATTCGCGGCTTGGGCCGCAGTCCTCGTCGCCGAGGCTACGGCTACCGTCGGAACAGTCGGAAAGGCAGTAGTCGCATGCGGTCATGAAGTCCTGCATGGCACTGGGGTTACCAAGTCCAGAGAAATCCCAACAGAAGCTGGGCTCGTCGTCTTCCTCGGACCCAGAGGGCCTGTAGGTTGAGACGTTCGTCAGCCGGTCCCAGGGTGACCGCATACGAAACCCTAGAGGGTTTGGACTCGCCTCTACGAGAGCGCCCGCCAAAGCGAAGCCGCTAGGCGGGTCGAGGCTGAATCCGAAAGACGTGGGATGGGAATCGGTCGGTACCTCTTGGTCGACGGGCGGCGATGAAGTCACGTCGGGGACTGACTGCACCGTCGTCTCAGGTACAAGGGTGACGTCCAGCAAGCCTTTCACGAGCGCGCTGGCGTCGTCCGTTTGCTCGGGATTGGCGTGTTGTGGGGAGACGGCGCTCGTCTTCGTCTCAAGCGCGAGGTCGATGCCCAGTGCGCCCCCCGTTGGGGTGCTGGCGCTATCGACTCGCTCGACAGCCGACGAGGCGCTGCCTCCTGCTTGGCCTTGGTTGCCCCGCCTCCCCCTCCGTCGGCGGGGAAGAGGGCGGGGTGAGCTCGAAGGTTGTTCTTCCACCACACGGGGAAGACGTCGTCGATTCCGCCGCCGGCGGGCGGGCTGTCGGCCGCAATTGTCGTTGTCGCCCGGCGGTGGAATGAGTATCATGTCGTAGCTGCCGTCGAGGGACACAAACTCAAGACTCCCGAAACGGAGCACCGTCCCGGGTTGGAGAGGTTGCTGGAGACTGCCCATCTGGAGCTTGACGGGAAGCTGTTCGTCAACACGCAGCAGGCCCCTACCTGGCGCGCCAACTGTCGGCGTTTCGAGACCGGGGGGTCCCTAAGTCGACGAGTGAATGTCGCCACGTGCCCCAGCCCAGATGGGTCGACACGAGGTCGAGCGCGAAGGGGGAAGTGAGGTGGCCGGAGACAGGCGTGAGAGAGGTGGAAATCCCGCGGCCTTCGTGTTCGTCCCGCGCCCAGGTCGGGTGTAACACCCGGATTTTAGGGGTCCAAAACCCGGGGTTAACATAAACACCAGGTATGCTGGGACCAAGTCTCAAACATATGATGTAAAGTGGCACAGGATCGAATGTCACATCTTTATATATAACAGGAGTTCTATACAAAATAAATAATTACATTATAAGGAGACAACGGTCCAGCAACCCAAAAGTTGACTGGGAGACGACGACCTAGAGCTCTCACGAACACATCACAGCATCCTCCATGAGCATCATCCTGCAGTACCTGGTCTTGACCTGTGGTGTATGTGAGACAGCAAGAGTGAGCTCACATACGTTCATCGCTCAACAAGTTGTGGGGAATAATGTGCATGAACTCGCCAAAGGTGGGAGCTCACGTGAAGTGTAAGGCTTACCAAAGGAGATGGTTAGAGCTGAGCATTGCTTTTAAAGTTGGTCAAAATTTTATTAGCAGTTACTAAGTATAAGTAAATACCAAACCCAATTAAGTAATAGAACAAAAGTAACAACTTCACCTGCGATGCAATGCATATGACAAATTGAGTTTAAGTTCCATAATTTAATCATGTGAGGGTCCGAGCTGCTCTTGACCGTGAGCACGGCTAGTATACCAGTTTTACACTCTGCAGAGGTTGCGCATCTTTACCCACAAGCCGTGTTACCCATCTGCCAAGGGGTCATGAATCCCATTCACCTCTACCAAGGAAGCGAGGCAGGGTAACACTACGAGGCCTTTACAAAGTTCCACTAGCTTCCGAAAACCCGCTACAGTTTATAGGAAGATCCAGTGCAGGAATCCCTTGCAGGACCGCCATCGCAGCAAAATCCTCCCGAGGGCCTCCCTACACTGACCTCTCCCCTACTGCCCTTGCCCCTTTCGGGTAAGGTAGTCTTCCACTAGCTTTCCTAATTAATCAGCCAAGGGCATCCCATACTACCCTTGTGGTAGCACTGTTTTCCCGGGTGGTCGCTCCATGTTCCAATTAACATAATGATCTTAACATGAACATTAAATAACAACTGATAACAAAAAGTGTAATCATGAATAGTGTATCTCCATACCCAAAACCACATATAGCACTAGCAAGTACTACCCAGAAAGATCAGTGGTAAACAAGGTATAAAGATAATCAAACTAGGGTAACCTATTGGGTCCCATCAAAATTAACCTATGCAGATCATTATGATTAATTAGAACATGAGTAGGTGAAAAGAAGTGATCAAGGGCACAACTTGCCTGGGCCTTGAGATTCCAGGTAGCAGGATGATTCTTCAGATCCTCGTGACCTCACTGCTAGTCGTAGCAATACAAACATACATGATATAGGCAAGATTAACATTACACCAAACATATATGCAAAATTCATATTAATAATCTACATATTAAAATAAGATCACAGGAAAAAGAATTATTAATTTTGGAGTTGTAGAATTCAAGTTATGAATTTCCTAAGGTTTAATGTGATTAAAATATGGTTAAATGATAAATAAATTTTCTGACAGAGTTCATGTCAAAACAGTGATTCTAAATGATAGAGATTATTATTACAAAATTCTAGGAATTGGAATGACTCAATTTGGAGCTAAAATAGATTTTCTATGAATTATCTAAGTTCTAGCAATTATTTTTGTATTAAAAATCCATTTTCTATTCTATTTATTCAATTTAACTGAGTGCTGGACTGGGCCTCAATTACGAGAAACTGCAGGGGGCTCGGGGTAAGTTTCCTTAAGACTCAGACTACACCCGCACAGGACGGCGGGTTGAATACTTAAAACTATAAGGTCTCTTTAGAAAAATTGCCACGGCGAAGGGTTACGGGCGATCCTCGGCCGTTGGATTAGACACCGAGCGCCCAGATTAAATCTGGATTGCGCCGAAGCGGTACGCAATGCTGCCCATCGGATTCGAGATCGGCGCCCCAGATCCAACCACGTTCCCACCGCACACATGCCTTCGGATGAACCGCCAACGGACCAGATTTTAAGCGCGAAGGGGTATTCCCTCTAATCTAATCTCGACCGTCGACGATCAGATCGACGGTGACCGTGCGTCTTCCTCTTCCCACCAACCGAGCAGGGTGCTCCGCCGTCGTCGCGCGGTGGAGATGAACGGCGGTGACACCAATCGGCTACCCCCGAGCACCATTATCAAATTAAACGGAGCTACATGACGTGCATGACCTGGCGATCACAATGGATCAATTCTTACCGGCATTGAAGTGCAGATGAAGCCTGGCCACGGTGCACGGCGGATTCCGAGCTTGCAGTGGACGTCGGTGACGAATTGACCGCGCGGTGAGCACTGATTCCGCATGTGGAGGCCTCGGTTGTACCCGCCGCACCCAAACAAGTCGCCAAGGCCCCACAGCGATCCCGAATCGACGGTGGTCGACCGATTCACCGGCGCGGTCCTCACACTCTCGAGTTCCCTCCCTCGGTGTGGTTCACGGCGGCGCAGGGCTGTCGGCGCAAGCGGATAGGGAGGGAAGGAGGGAGCGGGGAGTCGTCTATTTATCCCCCATGGACTCGGCACCGCGAGAGGGGGGGTTCGTCCGCGATGCGGCAACGGCGGCGAGCATCGCGCGCAGGTTTGTTACGGAGGATAGGAGCACGGGAGGACGGACATCTGACGCCGGGGCCCCACGAGGCAGCGAGACAATAGGTGAGCTAGGCGCGTGGATAACGGGCCGGCCAGCGGGTCCCGCGGGACAGAGGGAGCGGTGCGCGTGTGTGCGGTGCGGAGGCTGGCAAGTGGGCCCCGCCCGACAGCGAGAGGAGGAGCGGGCGCGTGAGAGCTAAGAGTGGCTGACATGCGGGGCCCGCATGTCGGCGCACGTACGTGAGCTGATGGGCTATGCAGAGAGAAAGGCGTGTTGGGCCGAATTGTGGCCGCCGGCCCATGAAGGCATAGTGTTCCTTTTTCTTTTTATTTCCTATTTTCTTTTCCCCATTTTCAAATCCAATTTGAATTCAAGTTTAAATTCAAACTTTGCGTGGATCTTCATTTGTAAACTCATCTTTTTGAAATTAAAAATGCTAAACCTGAAGATATTTGGTTATTCATTTTATGTATATTTTCATATCTCTTCTCTTTTCTCCCTTTCCCATTTATTTTCTATTTTCTATTTTCCTTTCCATTTGAACTTCAAATCAACACAAGCTTAAAGTTCAAACACTTAATTTGGATACACATATAGAACTTTAGCATAATGCACAAAAACATATTTTATATATTTCTTTATTTACTTTAGTTCTTTTAGACAAGCTTTTAATTATATAGTAGAATAATCCCTACCTTATTAGTTCTAGGGAAATCAAATTTATTTTGTAGACTATATATATTAAGAAATAGTTTGATCATGATTCTTCTTTATAACCTAACCCAAAGGCAATTTAGATTATCTAAGTATCTTTAATTATGTGTTTTTAACATATTCATGAGTGGAAACTTCTAAATTATGATTATCTCTAAGGAAAGGTGTTTTGATTTAAAATCTTTGAGAATTTTTCCTTGTCTTCACAAGATTGAACTTTAGGGTGTTACAAATCCTACCCCCCTTAAAAATAATCTCGTCCTCGAGATTTGTAAGGAAAAAGGATGCATACTCATATGCACAAGCAAAGAGATCTCAGCATGAGGTGTAATTCTTTAACAAAACATTGGGTCAATAGACCTTTATTATTTCTTCTAAAATATTATCATATTACTAAAGTAACACCTAGATCTTACAAATCATCATAATTTATATCTATGTAGCTTGGTGAAGCTGGTGGTGGTGGGGGTTGTTGTTGTTGTTGTCTCTCCAGCCGTGCTTGCCTTATTTCTTGGCGGGCTTGACGTATTTCCTCGCGTTGTTGTCTTATCTGATTCTGCATCTCGGTCACCATGTCTGTTAACTGTTGTATTACCAGTCTTTGGGTAGCAACCACTTGATTGAGGTCAACAGGTGGAGGATTTGGAGGATTCATTTTCTGTTTGTTGTTACGTGATAATCTTTCCTTTCCTGGTATTGACCATGAAAGTTAGAAGCATGTGGTAATAGTTTTGCAAAGGAAATCACTAAGCGGAATGGATAAGCTAGTAGTTGGTTATAATCTATAGATTCTTTGGTAGAGCTTAATTTATGTCCAGATTGGGGTAACCAATCATATAAGGTGAATATCCAAGGGTAAGATAGAATCTGTCAAGATGAGAGATATACATGGGTGAGATAGGCTACAAGATTGTAGGTCAAAAGTTTGTTCGTTATTAGGTGGGAATAGAAAGGTCATACTATTCATTATGGCACTATGGGTTGGGTTAGCTCATGGTTGAATAGATCCAATGTGCTAAGATAAGTTAATACATGGCTAGTGGGGTCTAATCTCTTCTACTAGTGTCATTAATCTGTTTAAGTGGACCACATTAAGTTAGATAACATTAGACCACAATAGATCAGGTCACATTAGGTAGGATAAGAATTGGATATGACTAGATTAGACTAGTTTAGGCTTAGATAGGTCCAACTGGGTAGAATATGTATTATTAAGATATGTTAGGATGTTTTAAGATTAATTTGATATGTTATGATGAGATAGAATCTCTTGCTAGGTTAGAATTGAGGGGTTATGCAACTATCAGATGGTTAAGGTAGTTGCATATGGCCAAGTTGATCTGTCATTCTTAATTTAGTGCAGGGTGAACTAAGTTAAGTCCTGTTCTATGGGGGTAGAGTCTAAACTATTTCATCAGTGTTATCTAACATGTTTGATAAGTCACTTTAGATTTGATCAGATCCAGGTTAGATTGGTGTGACTAGTTTGACTAGATAAGATCTAATTGATTTGTATTAGATCATGGTTGTTAAACTAGGGTGGATAAGTATGCCTATTAGGATAAGATGGATCCATAAAGATAAGATAGAATCTTTTGAGGTCAGTTAGATCTATTAGGATGAGATAAAATCTTTTTAAG
The DNA here is from genome assembly GCA_029449295.1 of Zea luxurians. Classification (NCBI taxonomy): domain Eukaryota; kingdom Viridiplantae; phylum Streptophyta; class Magnoliopsida; order Poales; family Poaceae; genus Zea; species Zea luxurians. Next base: position 135,799,592 of record JAOPSE010000001.1, on the reverse strand, counting down.
ATAAGATGAGTATCTTTTAAGATGAGATGGATCTATTAAGATAAGGGAGAATCTTTAAGATAAGATGGGTATTGTTAGGCTAGATACTTTATTGAAGGATAATTTAGTTTGTCTAGTTATTTTATAAATATATTTTTATACCTATGTGTATATGCAGATGCAATTGTGGACATTACTCCACAACTCATCACACTCAAACAAAGATCCAAATCAGACAAGTATCATAAGAACAAACATTCAAGTTCATAGATATCTATAAAAATAGTTTTGTTTTTGTTCCTAAGAGTAGGTCTCCTATTCTTAAAGGTCACTTTAGGCATGGGATTTCAAAGTGTAAAATCCACATTTGTCTTTAGAAATGAAAGGTAAGAATAATCAGAGTAAAGCGGAAATAGATGAGAAAAGATTAAGATAAGTTTAGAAAAGAATCAGAGTAAGGTAAGTAAAGAATGGTTGTCCAGTTCTATCTAGGTTTCGTCCTACAGTCAACATTCCTCTGATACCACTTCTGTAACACCCGGATTTTAGGGGTCCAAAACCCGGGGTTAACATAAACACCAGGTATGCTGGGACCAAGTCTCAAACATATGATGTAAAGTGGCACAGGATCGAATGTCACATCTTTATATATAACAGGAGTTCTATACAAAATAAATAATTACATTATAAGGAGACAACGGTCCAGCAACCCAAAAGTTGACTGGGAGACGACGACCTAGAGCTCTCACGAACACATCACAGCATCCTCCATGAGCATCATCCTGCAGTACCTGGTCTTGACCTGTGGTGTATGTGAGACAGCAAGAGTGAGCTCACATACGTTCATCGCTCAACAAGTTGTGGGGAATAATGTGCATGAACTCGCCAAAGGTGGGAGCTCACGTGAAGTGTAAGGCTTACCAAAGGAGATGGTTAGAGCTGAGCATTGCTTTTAAAGTTGGTCAAAATTTTATTAGCAGTTACTAAGTATAAGTAAATACCAAACCCAATTAAGTAATAGAACAAAAGTAACAACTTCACCTGCGATGCAATGCATATGACAAATTGAGTTTAAGTTCCATAATTTAATCATGTGAGGGTCCGAGCTGCTCTTGACCGTGAGCACGGCTAGTATACCAGTTTTACACTCTGCAGAGGTTGCGCATCTTTACCCACAAGCCGTGTTACCCATCTGCCAAGGGGTCATGAATCCCATTCACCTCTACCAAGGAAGCGAGGCAGGGTAACACTACGAGGCCTTTACAAAGTTCCACTAGCTTCCGAAAACCCGCTACAGTTTATAGGAAGATCCAGTGCAGGAATCCCTTGCAGGACCGCCATCGCAGCAAAATCCTCCCGAGGGCCTCCCTACACTGACCTCTCCCCTACTGCCCTTGCCCCTTTCGGGTAAGGTAGTCTTCCACTAGCTTTCCTAATTAATCAGCCAAGGGCATCCCATACTACCCTTGTGGTAGCACTGTTTTCCCGGGTGGTCGCTCCATGTTCCAATTAACATAATGATCTTAACATGAACATTAAATAACAACTGATAACAAAAAGTGTAATCATGAATAGTGTATCTCCATACCCAAAACCACATATAGCACTAGCAAGTACTACCCAGAAAGATCAGTGGTAAACAAGGTATAAAGATAATCAAACTAGGGTAACCTATTGGGTCCCATCAAAATTAACCTATGCAGATCATTATGATTAATTAGAACATGAGTAGGTGAAAAGAAGTGATCAAGGGCACAACTTGCCTGGGCCTTGAGATTCCAGGTAGCAGGATGATTCTTCAGATCCTCGTGACCTCACTGCTAGTCGTAGCAATACAAACATACATGATATAGGCAAGATTAACATTACACCAAACATATATGCAAAATTCATATTAATAATCTACATATTAAAATAAGATCACAGGAAAAAGAATTATTAATTTTGGAGTTGTAGAATTCAAGTTATGAATTTCCTAAGGTTTAATGTGATTAAAATATGGTTAAATGATAAATAAATTTTCTGACAGAGTTCATGTCAAAACAGTGATTCTAAATGATAGAGATTATTATTACAAAATTCTAGGAATTGGAATGACTCAATTTGGAGCTAAAATAGATTTTCTATGAATTATCTAAGTTCTAGCAATTATTTTTGTATTAAAAATCCATTTTCTATTCTATTTATTCAATTTAACTGAGTGCTGGACTGGGCCTCAATTACGAGAAACTGCAGGGGGCTCGGGGTAAGTTTCCTTAAGACTCAGACTACACCCGCACAGGACGGCGGGTTGAATACTTAAAACTATAAGGTCTCTTTAGAAAAATTGCCACGGCGAAGGGTTACGGGCGATCCTCGGCCGTTGGATTAGACACCGAGCGCCCAGATTAAATCTGGATTGCGCCGAAGCGGTACGCAATGCTGCCCATCGGATTCGAGATCGGCGCCCCAGATCCAACCACGTTCCCACCGCACACATGCCTTCGGATGAACCGCCAACGGACCAGATTTTAAGCGCGAAGGGGTATTCCCTCTAATCTAATCTCGACCGTCGACGATCAGATCGACGGTGACCGTGCGTCTTCCTCTTCCCACCAACCGAGCAGGGTGCTCCGCCGTCGTCGCGCGGTGGAGATGAACGGCGGTGACACCAATCGGCTACCCCCGAGCACCATTATCAAATTAAACGGAGCTACATGACGTGCATGACCTGGCGATCACAATGGATCAATTCTTACCGGCATTGAAGTGCAGATGAAGCCTGGCCACGGTGCACGGCGGATTCCGAGCTTGCAGTGGACGTCGGTGACGAATTGACCGCGCGGTGAGCACTGATTCCGCATGTGGAGGCCTCGGTTGTACCCGCCGCACCCAAACAAGTCGCCAAGGCCCCACAGCGATCCCGAATCGACGGTGGTCGACCGATTCACCGGCGCGGTCCTCACACTCTCGAGTTCCCTCCCTCGGTGTGGTTCACGGCGGCGCAGGGCTGTCGGCGCAAGCGGATAGGGAGGGAAGGAGGGAGCGGGGAGTCGTCTATTTATCCCCCATGGACTCGGCACCGCGAGAGGGGGGGTTCGTCCGCGATGCGGCAACGGCGGCGAGCATCGCGCGCAGGTTTGTTACGGAGGATAGGAGCACGGGAGGACGGACATCTGACGCCGGGGCCCCACGAGGCAGCGAGACAATAGGTGAGCTAGGCGCGTGGATAACGGGCCGGCCAGCGGGTCCCGCGGGACAGAGGGAGCGGTGCGCGTGTGTGCGGTGCGGAGGCTGGCAAGTGGGCCCCGCCCGACAGCGAGAGGAGGAGCGGGCGCGTGAGAGCTAAGAGTGGCTGACATGCGGGGCCCGCATGTCGGCGCACGTACGTGAGCTGATGGGCTATGCAGAGAGAAAGGCGTGTTGGGCCGAATTGTGGCCGCCGGCCCATGAAGGCATAGTGTTCCTTTTTCTTTTTATTTCCTATTTTCTTTTCCCCATTTTCAAATCCAATTTGAATTCAAGTTTAAATTCAAACTTTGCGTGGATCTTCATTTGTAAACTCATCTTTTTGAAATTAAAAATGCTAAACCTGAAGATATTTGGTTATTCATTTTATGTATATTTTCATATCTCTTCTCTTTTCTCCCTTTCCCATTTATTTTCTATTTTCTATTTTCCTTTCCATTTGAACTTCAAATCAACACAAGCTTAAAGTTCAAACACTTAATTTGGATACACATATAGAACTTTAGCATAATGCACAAAAACATATTTTATATATTTCTTTATTTACTTTAGTTCTTTTAGACAAGCTTTTAATTATATAGTAGAATAATCCCTACCTTATTAGTTCTAGGGAAATCAAATTTATTTTGTAGACTATATATATTAAGAAATAGTTTGATCATGATTCTTCTTTATAACCTAACCCAAAGGCAATTTAGATTATCTAAGTATCTTTAATTATGTGTTTTTAACATATTCATGAGTGGAAACTTCTAAATTATGATTATCTCTAAGGAAAGGTGTTTTGATTTAAAATCTTTGAGAATTTTTCCTTGTCTTCACAAGATTGAACTTTAGGGTGTTACATCGGGTGCGCTTGCAGTAGGGGGTTACAAGCGTCCACGCGGGAGAGGGAGCGAGCGGCTTCAAGCGAGCGCCTGTCTCGTCCTCGTCCCCGCGCGGCCAACCCTCTCTAAGAGGGCCCTGGTCCTTCCTTTTATAGGCGTAAGGAGAGGATCCAGGTGTACAATGGGGGGTATAGCAGAGTGCTACGTGTCTAGCGGAGGAGAGCTAGCGCCCTAAGTACATGCCGTCGTGGCAGCCGGAGAGATTTTGGCACCCAGCTGGTGTGATGTCGTGGCCGTCGGAGGAGTGCTGGAGCCTGGCGGAGGGACAGCTGTCGGAGCTGTTGAGTCCTTGCTGACGTCCTCTTGCTTCCGTAATGGGGCTGAGAGCAGCCGTCGTCACAGAGTATGCGGGGCGCCATCATTGCCTATCTGGCGGAGCGAGCCAGATGGGACGCCAGTCTTGTTCCCCGTGGCCCGAGTCAGCTCGGGGTAGGGTGATGATGGCGCCTCCTGTTGATGTGGCTGGTCTGCGCCCTAGGTTGGGCGATGTGGAAGCTCCTCCGAAGCCGAGGTCGAGTCTGTCTTCCGTGGCCGAGGTCGAGTCCGAGCCCCTGGTTCGGGCGAGGCGGAGACCGTCGGCTGGGGCTAGGGCGGAGTCCGAGCCCTGGGGTCAGGCGAAGCGGAGTTCGCCGTCTTCTGGGACTTAGCCCGAGTCCAAGCCCTGGGTCGGGCGGAGCGGAGTTCGTCGTCTTCCGGGACTTAGCCCGAGTCCGAGCCCTGGGTCGGGCGGAGCGGAGTTCGTCGTCTTCTAGGGCTGAGCCCAAGTCCGAGCCCTAGGTCGGGCGGAGCGGAGTTCGCCGTCTTCCGGGGCTTAGCCCGAGTCCGAGCCCTGGGTCGGGCGGAGCGGAGTTTGCCGTCTTCCGGGGCTTAGCCCGAGTCCGAGCCCTGGGTCGGGCGGAGCGGAGTTCGCCGTCTTCCGGGGCTTAGCCCGAGTCCGAGCCCTGGGTCGGGCGAAGCGGAGCTTCTTATGGTGCCTGCGGCCGGGCCTGACTGCCTGTCAGCCTCACTCTATCAAGTAGCACCGCAGTCGGAGCGGCGCAGGCGGCGCTGTCTTTCTGTCAGGCCGGTCAGTGGAGCGGCGAAGTGACGGCGGTCACTTTGGCTCTGTCGGCTGGGGGGCGCGCGTCAGGATAAAGGTGTCAGGCCACCTTTGCATTAAATGCTCCTGCGATTTGGTCGGTCGGTGCGGCGATTTGGTCAGGGTTGCTTCTTGGCGAAGACAGGGCCTCGGGCGAGCCGGAAATATGTTCGCCGCTGGAGGGGGGCCTCGGGCGAGACGGAGATCCTTCGGGGTCGGCTGCCCTTGTCCGAGGCTAGGCTCGGGCGAGGCGTGATCGAGTCCCTCGAATGGACTGATCCCTGACTTAATCGCACCCATCAGGCCTTTGCAGCTTTATGCTGATGGGGGTTACCAGCTGAGAATTAGGAGCCTTGAGGGTACCCCTAATTATGGTCCCCGACACTTATACATAAAAGCATGATTAGAGCCAGAGTGAGACTTCCTAGAGTGAATTCTCCTAATTTTACTCTCAGGATAACCGACAGGGTACAAAATGTAACCCTCGTTATCCTGAGGCATGGGAGCCTTGCCCTTAACAAAGTTGGACAATTTCTTAGAAGGGGCATTAAGTTTGACATTGCCTCCCTGTTGGAAGCCAATGCCATCCTTAATGCCAGGGCGTCTCCCACTATAAAGCATACTACTAGCAAATTTAAATTTTTCATTTTCAATTTCATGCTCGGCAATTTTTGCATCTAACTTAGCTATGTGATCATTTTGTTGTTTAATTAATACCATATGATCATGAATAGCATTAATATCAACATCTCTACATCTAGTGCAAATAGTAGTGTGCTCAACGGTAGATGTAGATGGTTTGCAAGATTTTAGTTCAACAATCTTAGAACGCAATTGTTGGAGCGAAGGCAGAAACGCCACCCTTCGCCCGAAGTCTCCACCGCTTAGCCCCTGCCCTGACAGACAAAGCAGGCAGGGACACCCTTCGCTTCATCGGCACCAGAGACAAAACGGAGACCCTTCGCTCGATTCGGCACCAGACGAAGGCCTGCGGCGACGCCTCCCCGCGGCGCGGCCTCGTTCAGCTCTGAGGCCCACATGAGATCTGGCCCATTGTAACGGGCCCTGCGTGGCCGCGTTTGTGTTACGGGCCTAATTTGTAAAGGCATACTTGTAATTACAGCTTGTAACCCCGCTTTATGGGAATATTCTGGGGATAAACTAGGTGCCTGAGGGCACATGCGTCCTTAACGCAAGGCGCCGTGCACTCGGATACCTATAAATACCCCCGCACAGTGCCCGTGAGAGGCCAGATTAACAGAGCTTTTGCCACCACGCGCGAGTGCCCTGTTGCCATCACCATTCACTCGTGTTGGATCCCCTTGCTGTCGAGAGCAAGTTCCAACATTTGGCGCCCACCGTTCGTGCTACGAGACAACCACCCGCGATGGCACCCAAGAGAGCTAACCCGAAGTCTGACGAGGCTGCGAAGGCAGCACTGCTCGCCGCAAGAAAGGGCAAGGCCCTCGCCCTCACCCAATCCACCCACCAAGAGGCCACTGAAGACGACACCCTCCGCACCTGCGACCCTGAGGGACAACCCTCAGGCTTCGCACCTCCCTCAGACTTCGCACCACCGGAGGGCGCGGACCTCGCCGAGGACGGTGAGGTCCTCGGCGTCTCAGCAGAAGAACAGCTACAGCTGCGCGCCCTGCGCCTCAAGAACCGCAACCTCCAGAGGCAGAAGGAGATATTGGAGGCCAAGCGCCAGCGTGTGTCCGCACTCGCTAAAGTGCGGCAGATGATACGCGACGAAGAGCACAAGGCCCAGGAACTCGAGCGGGAGATTGCGCTGATGCAGCGCGAAGGCCACCTCGGCCCGCAGCACGAGTCATCCCTCCAGCAGTGCGCACAAAACGAAGACACGCGCGAAGGCCACCCCGGCCTGCAGCATGGGCCACCCCTGCAACACCGCGCGCAACCGGAGGACCCGTGTTTCCCCCAGCGCGACTTCACTTTCCCGCACGCCGCGCCATTCCAAGGGGTTAATTATCTCGATGAGCGAAGTACCCTGGCGCCTCACCTGCAAGTGATGCCGTGGCCAGCTAACTTCTGGGCTGGGACCTACCCCAAGTACAACGGCAGCACCGACCCGGCTCAATACATAATGAGTTACCAGGTCGCCGTCGCATCGTCCGGGGGGGACGACGCCACAATGGCGAAGTCCTTCATCATCGCCCTCGAGGGCCCCGCACTCACCTGGTTCACCAGGTTGCCTCCGCTGTCCATCGATTCCTGGAGAGGTCTCCGGGACAAGTTCCTCCTCAACTTCCAAGGGTACCGCCCGGACACCGACGCCCTGGCCGAGCTCTCGCTCTGCAAGCAGCTAGAGAAGGAGACCCTGAGGGAATATTACCGCAAATTCCTGACACTCAAGTCACAGCTACCCTCAGTCGATGACCAGATTGCCATCCACTATGCTATCAGTGGTCTTCGCGCCGGCGTCCTTTACAGCCACTGCATCAGAGATCCGCCGAAGAACCTCCAAGAGTTATATCAGCTGTTTGAAAAGTACGCCAGATCTGAAGAGCTCCACCAGCGCAAGGTTGAGTCACAGCGGAAACCCAAAGATGCCCCGCAGTCCAGCCGTACGTGGACAAGGACTCCGCAACCAGACTCCGGTCGAGATGGCCGCGGTCAGCAGCAAGTGCACAACATTGCCAACCAGCAGCCGGCCGTTGACCCCCTTCGTCGCCAGGAATATCCCCCCCAGGGCCGCGGAAGTGGAACTCGCGGCAGGGGCCGAGGGCGTGCGCAGCCACCCCCTCCACCGCGCCGATTTTACTGCCTTTTCCATGGCGAAGACTGCGCCCACCAAACCAAAGACTGCCCCGAAGTGAAGGCCACCAGAGACAGAATGGCGAGGGCGCAGCCAGCCGACAATCCCAGAATTGTCGCGCATAATTACCAGCCACCCCCTCCACCATATATCCACGCTCCCGCCCCGCATCCACCGCACCACGCTTACCAACATCATCAGGAAGTACAAATCGTACATCCTCCGCCTCCACCACCACACCAGCAACAACAAAACATCCCCCATGCCCCAAAGCAGGAAGACTTCGCCGATCAACCTTATCGCGGAGTCATTCATATGATAACTGGGGGGTCCAGCACCGACTTCGACACCAAGCAGCAGAAGCGGGACCACTACCGCATCATCAACCATGTCGCCGTCACTGGCCCAGTCGTGCAGACGAAGTGGTCCCACATACCGCTAACTTTCGACGCACGAGACGTCGACCTGCGCAGCGCCCCCCACATCGACGCTATGGTCATCAATTGCAGCGTGGCGGGCTGGGACCTACACAAAGTCCTAGTTGACAACGGCAGTCAGGCAGACATCATCTTCCTCCACGCTTTCGACCGCATGGGCATAAGCCACAGCCTGCTCAAGCCTTCGGACAACCCGTTGTACGGTTTCGGCGGCAAGGGCACCTTTCCCGTCGGCAAAATAGAGTTGCCCCTCTCCTTCGGTGTAGCACCCAATGTCCGAAGTGAGCAAGTGACTTTTGACATTGTGGATATGGTATATCCATACAACGCCATCATGGGTCGGGGCTCCATCAATAAGTTTGAAGCTGCCATCCACGGACTGTATTTGTGCATGAAGATACCAGGCCCGCTAGGCGTAATTACAGTCTACGGCAACCAGCAGACAGCGCGCAACATAGAGCGGGACTTCGTGCCCGGTCAAAGAAACGTGCACTGCCTCACGGCCCAACGCGAAGCCCTCGCGCCTGCCAGCCCAACCAATAAGCAACATGACAAGGCGCAGCTGCAGAGCCGCGACGGCACCAAGACTGTCCCCCTCGACCAGGCTACGCCCAGGCAGACAGTCACCATCAGCGAAGACCTTACTTCGCATGAAGAAGAAAAGCTCCTCTGCTGCCTGTCCAAGAACAAAGATGTCTTCGCCTGGTCGGCCCTCGATCTGGTCGGGGTCAGCCGTTCAATAATTGAGCATAGTCTGGGAATCGACCCTTCGGTACGGCCAAAAAAGCAGCGGCTTCGCAAGATGTCCGACGAAAAGACGGAGGCCGCCAAGGCAGAGGTGCACCGCCTCCTGGAGGCCAAATTCATCGAGCCGGTGGCTTACCCCACATGGCTCTCCAATGTCGTAATGGTGCAGAAAAAGAGCGGGAAGTGGCGAATGTGCATCGACTTCACCAGTCTCAATAAAGCCTGCCCAAAGGACAATTTCCCGTTGCCACGGATCGACAAAATAGTCGATAGCGCGGCCGGATGCGAGGTCATGTCCCTCCTCGATTGTTTCTCCGGTTACCACCAGATATACATGAAGGAAGAGGACAAGGCCAGCACCAGCTTCATAACACCCTTCGGCACATATTGCTTCATTAGAATGCCGGAGGGACTCAAAAACGCCGGGTCCACCTTCTCCAGGCTTACTAAAACAGTGCTCGAGGGGCAGGTTGGCAGAAATATATTCACATATGTAGACGACATTGTCGTCGCCAGCAAGAATAAGGAAGACCACCTCGCAGACCTCGCCGAAACATTCGCGAACATGCGGGACGCACAACTCCGCCTAAACCCGGAAAAGTGTGTCTTCGGCGTTCGCCAGGGCAAAATATTGGGCTACCTGGTATCACACCGCGGCATAGAGGCCAACCCAACCAAGATCCAGGCTATCTTGGACATGACGCCTCCGCAGTCCGTCAGGGACGTCCAGCGCCTGACGGGCAGATTGGCCGCTCTCAACAGATTCATATCCAGGTCCGCCGAGCGCAGTCTCCCCTTCCTCAAGACACTCCGTGGCGCAAAAGACTTCGCTTGGGGACCAGAGCAGGCGGCGGCCTTCGCCTCATTAAAGCAGTACCTGACAGAGTTGGCCGTCCTTACCAGCCCCGACCCCTCGCTCCCTTTGCTCCTCTACGTCGCGGCCTCGCCACAAGCGGTCAGCGCGGCCCTAGTACAGGAGCAGGCTGTCGAAGGCGCGGTTCGGCAGTGCCCCGTGTATTATGTCTCTGAAGTACTGACACCGTCCAAGTGCAACATGACGGAGCTGGAGAAGATTGCCTACGCAGTCGTCATGTCCTCGCGCAAACTGCGTCATTACTTCGAAGCATTCAAGGTCCGAGTCACCTCAAACAGGGGGCTCGGCGAATTATTCAGAAACCCGGAGGCGTCGGTGAGGATTGCCAAGTGGGTGGCCGAACTCTCCGGATACCACATCTGCTTCGAGCCCAGGACAGCTATTAAGTCTCAAGTCCTGGCAGACTTCGTCGTCGACTGGACTGGGCCAACTCCACAGCCGGATCCGTCCGTAGAGAAGACTTGGACGATCCATTGCGACGGCGCATGGTGCCATGCGGGGGCAGGCGTCGCTGCAATCATAACCTCACCAGTCGGGGTCAAGCACAGATATGCAGCACGACTCAGCTTCAATCTGGAATCCGACAGATGCACAAATAATATAGCAGAATACGAAGCAGTCATCCTCGGCCTCCGCAAGCTAAGGGCCCTCGGAGTCACCACTTGCATCATCAAAACAGACTCCAAGGTAGTTGCCGGCCAGGTCGAGAAAGACTATGCAGCCAAGGACCCCGCACTCATGCAGTACCTCACGGCCATCCGAAGTCTCGAGAGGCAGTTCAAGGGGTTCACCGTGTAGCATGTGGACCGGGCCAAGAATGAGGAGGCCGACGCATTGGCCAAGGCCGTGGCCAGGGGCGAAGCTATGCCCTCCGACGTGTTCTTCCATATCATCGGCACGCCAGCAGTACGGAGCCCCGAAGGGCTCCAAATAACCAATGACAGCGAGGGCCACCGTACAGTTAACCTCATCATGACCGAAGACTGGCGAGCACCCATTACCCTGTTCCTGCAGGGGTATTATCACCCAGCCGACATCAGTGAGGCCAAGCGCCTCAAACATCGAAGCCGAGACTTCGCTCTGATTGAAGGCCAACTCTACAAAAAAGGGGTCAGTCAACCAATGCTTAAGTGCGTCACCGAGGCCGAAGGCATGCAGATTCTACGTGAAGTCCACAGTGGCACGTGCGGCTCGCACGCGGGGCCGAGGGCCCTAGCTGCTAAGGTGATCCGCCAGGGTTTTTATTGGCCCGCAATGATTTGCGCCGCGAATCGGGTCACTCGGTCCTGTGAAGCCTGCCAGAAGTTCTCTCCTCGGTCAGGCGGCCCTTCGCAGTATACAAAACTGATCGCCCATACATGGCCTCTCCAGCGCTGGGGTCTCGACATTGTTGGACCCCTGCCCACCGCTCAGGGGAACCTTAAGTTCGCCTTCGTCGCGGTCGAGTACTTCACCAAATGGATCGAGGCACGGGCTGTCTCCACAATAACATCAAAGACTGCCCAAAAATTCTTCTGGCAGAACATCGTTTGCCGCTTCGGAGTACCGTCCGAATTAACAGTCGACAACGGCAAGCAGTTTGATAACCAAGACTTCAAGGATTTTTGTTTCTCCATTGGCACCAAGCTTGCCTTCGCCTCAGTCTATCATCCGCAGTCCAACAGGGTCGTGGAGCGCGCCAACGGGAAAATCTTCACAGCTATCAAAAAAATGCTCCTCGATGAAAAAAAGGGCAGATGGAGCGATTTTTTACCTGAGGCAGTCTGGGCACTAAACACGACTGGGTGCAGGGCGACCGGGTTTACTCCCTTCCGTCTTTTATACGGATCGGAGGCCATGACCCCGCAAGAAATAAAGCACGGGTCCCCGCGAACAGTCCCGTCAGCCGTCCCAGATGTGGACGAGCCAACTTCAAAGGATCTCATCGATGGAGACCGTGTCTTCGCCTTACAGGCCCTGAACAAGTATCAAGCCCAGACCAAAGCATGGCGCGACCATTCAGTCACCCCGAGGGAGTTCAGCGAGGGGGACCTCGTACTCATTCGAACAGCTCGGACGGAGTCCAAGGGCAAGCTAGAGCCCAGGTGGGAGGGCCCTTTCATCGTCAAGACAAAAGCTTCCCCCAGCGCTTACAGGCTCACAACGCCAAACGGCGAGGACCTGGAGCACTCCTGGAACATCGACAACCTCCGCAAATTTTTTGTTTGATTCCTCAGGGCTGTCTTCGCCCTTGTAATTCGCAAAAACAATCTTGCACCGGCCCGCACTCTTTTCCTCCCGGGGGGTGAGGTTTTTAACGAGGCGGAGCCATGTAATATATGCGTAAAAAATCCCCCGCAAAAAGACATGCGTCGAAAAAGACCGCGATGACGGTCTTCGACATTCGACCACCACGAGGTCACCGCGAGGCTAAGCGCTAGCTACCCTCGCGTAAGACAAATCCGCGCAGAAGTCGCCTAAGGGTGCAGCCGGATTAGCACAACAAGTGCGAAAAAATCCAATGTCTATCGCGAAGACTACCCGTGCAGAAGTCGCCCAAGGGTGCAGCCGGACTAAGCACAACAAGTGCGAAAAAATCCAATGTCTATCGCGAAGACTATCCGTGCAGAAGTCGCCCAAGGGTGCAGCCGGACTAAGCACAACAAGTGCGAAAAAATCCAATGTCTATCGCGAAGACTATCCGTGCAGAAGTCGCCCAAGGGTGCAGCCGGACTAAGCACAACAAGTGCGAAAAAATCCAATGTCTATCGCGAAGACTATCCGTGCAGAAGTCGCCCAAGGGTGCAGCCGGACTAAGCACAACAAGTGCGAAAAAATCCAACGTCTATCGCGAAGACTATCCGTGCAGAAGTCGCCCAAGGGTGCAGCCGGACTAAGCTCAACAAGTGCGAAAAAAATCCAATATCTATCGCGAAGACTACCCGCGCCGAAGTCTATCGCAAAGACTCCCCCGAAGAAGACAACAATTGCAAAAAAAAACGAAGTCTATCGTAAAGACTCCGCGCAGAAGCCGCCCAAGAGCACAACCGAACCAGTACAACAAAAGCAGAAACGATAGCATCAAACCACCCGCGCCAAGAACGACTATAATCACACCAGCACAGCATAACCAACCACACCAGACAAAGGTACACAACGTCCTCGCAGGCACAGGCACGCGAGGGCACACAACTTCATCGTACAAGCCTTCACACATATACAAGCGAGGGCACCACACTCTACATCGGCTCAACTTTAGGAATAATGCCCATCTCTCTATAATTAAATAACATCATCCTAAGCTCCTCACCCGCAAAAAGACTTCGCAGTTCCCCCTCCCCTGCACTCGCGGCGGTCGGCACAGACAACAGTTCCTGCCGACCAGCCCTGCTCACACGAAGCCGAGCCCGCTCCTCCGCGCTAACCCTACGTTTTGCAACCGCCCTTCGTCGACGGCGCCCGGTGCTAGGGCCTGGCACGTCTGGCGCGTCCGCGGCGTGTGGCGAAGCCTCCGCCGCAGCCACGTCCAAGGCCGCAAAATAATCCAAGTCCTCCTCCGACGACTCCTCAGTCCACTCAACCGAGCTCCCGGAGTCGGCAAAATCAAAAAACTCAGATGCAGACCCACTATATTCATTACCACCTTCCGCGGTCGAAGCCGCCAAAAACTCAGTAGTAGCGGTTGCGTGCGCAGGCCCAAAATCTTGAACCTGCGCAGCAACCAAAATTCAGTACAACATCCAAAATTCCCCAACCCTAAACAACCACTACGCCACCTGCGAGGGCCCTGACGCTGCGGGAGCCTCCGCCGTCGGCTCCGCCGCCACTTCCGCCATTGTTTCCACAGCCTCCGCCGCGGGATCTTCGACGGTCGGCGCAGCTGCTGCGAGGGCATCAGGAGCGCCTTCGGCCACCTTCAGGGGCAAGTCTTCAACTGTCGCAGCAGATGTGGGGGCGCCTGGTGCGTCTTCCGCGGTCTCCGGGGTCGGCTCCGGGTCAGGCAGGGCGCTGTTCAGTGCTCCGAAGTTGTCCACCCGCTCGCCTCGCTCCGCCTAAAACAAAACATACAAAAAGTCAGCAAACACACGCACAGACCACATCCAGCAAACGCCGAACAAACGACAACGTTACCTGAGCCCTCGCAGCCTCGGCCCGCTCCCTGACCACATCACCACCATACAGACCCCACATCCGGTCATAGAGGGCACCGGCGGACTCCTTCACCACGGGGTCTTCGACCTTATAGATATCTCGCCCAAAATCTTCATCTGCCTGGTCGAAGGCCTCATAGTGCCGGCACCCTTCGCGAGAGAGTGCGTTCATCGCCCCCTCGCAGGTGACCAGGGAGGCGAACGACATTAATCCCCTCAGGACAGTGGGGAGCTCCTGCAGCTCCTCTTGCACCCATTCCAGACAGCGAAGCCCGACCTCTCGCTCCGGCACCACGAAGTCACCGGTCCGCGCACCCAGCTCGCGATATGTGGCCATAAGCTGTGTGCGCGTCCGTTCGGCCTCCGTTCGTGAGAGCACCTAGAGGGGGGTGAATAGGTGATCCTGTAGACTTCAAAAACTTAAGCCACAAAACTTTGATTAAGTGTTAGCACAGTTAATGCCAAGTGGCTAGAGCGAAGATCTTGCACAATATGATAATCACAAGAAGTTCAACACAGAGATGACACGGTGATTTATCCCGTGGTTCGGCCAAGTACAGAACTTGCCTACTCCACGTTGTGGCGTCCCAACGGACGAGAGTTGCACTCAACTCCTCTCAAGTGATCCAATGATCAACTTGAATACCACAGTGTTATGCTTTTCTTCTCAATATCCCGTTTGCGAGGAATCTCCACAACTTGGAGCCTCTCGCCCTTACACTTAAGATTCACAAAGAAGTACGGAGTAAGGTGGGAATGAGCAACGCACACAAGACTCGAAAATCAGAGCAACAACACGCACACAAGTCGTAACAAGAGCTCGCAACGCAACACAAAGAGTTCACAACTCCACAAGAGCTCTATATGCTATCACAATGAAACGAATGCGTGAGATCGATGTCTTGGTGCTTAGAAGTGTTGTAGGAATGCTTGGTTATCTCCTCCATGCGCCTAGGGGTCCCTTTTATAGCCCCAAGGCAGCTAGGAGCCGTTGAGAACAAATCTGGAAGGCCATCCTTGCCTTCTGTCGTCGGGCGCACCGGACAGTCCGGTGCACACCGGACACTGTCCGGTGCCCGATTTCTTTCCTAAACAGGCGAAGCCGACCGTTGCCGACCGTTGCAGATCTGGCGCACCGGACAGTCCGGTGCACACCGGACAGTCCGGTGCCTCCTTCCGACCGTTGGCCAGACCACGTGTCGCGCGCAGATTCCGCGGCCGACCGTTGGCTCGGCCGACCGTTGGCTCACCGGACAGTCCGGTGCACACCGGACAGTCCGGTGAATTTTAGCCGTACGCCGTCGGCCAATTTCCCGAGAGCGGCTAGTTTGCCCGAGGCAGCCTGGCGCACCGGACACTGTCCGGTGCACCACCGGACAGTCCGGTGCCCCAGGCCGAAGCAGCCCTTTGGCTGTACACAGCCAACTCTTCTCTTCTTTCTTCTTTCTGTTTCTATCACTTAGACAAGTATATTAGTACATAAAACCAATGTACTAAGGCTTAGAAACATACCTTTACTTCATGATTTGCACCTTGTTCATCCATGTACATAAATTCACAATTAAGCACATGTGTTGGCTCTCAATCACCAAAATACTTAGAAATGGCCCAAGGGCACATTTCCCTTTCAATCTCCCCCTTTTTGGTGATTTATGCCAACACAACATAAAGCAACTAGAACAAGTGCAAACTCACTTCAAATAAAATAAATTTGAGTTTTATCCAATTTTGGCATATATGGATCATCCTTTGCCACCACTTGGTTTGTTTTTGCAAATCAAATTCAAATCTCTATCTCTAAGTCAAACACACATGTTGAAGCACAAAGAGAGTCATTCCAAAAGAGATTGATCAAAGATTTCAAAAACTCCCCCTTTTTCCCATAAGAAGCCAACTTTTGACACAAGAGACAATAAAAAGAGTTTTGACAACCCAAAAGCTCTACTTTACTATTTTTAAATTTCTCAAGTGGTAGCTGATCCATTTATTGCTTTGGCTTTTATTTTCTCCCCCTTTGGCATCAAGCACCAAAACGGGATCAATCTTGGCCCTTTAACCCCATTGCCTCACCAAAATCTTCAATTAAGAGCAATTGGCAATAAGAGTTCATGAGATGGACTTGGAATAAGTTACCCTCTCATCGGAGTGCAGTGGAAGTCTTTCATGGTCCAAGTCCACCTTTTCCCTTTCAATTCTCCTTCGAGACTAAGTCAATCAAACTCAAGCATATGGTTAGTCTCAAAGGGTCAAGTTGTAACACATCTCCCCCTAAACATGTGCATCACTTTGCAACGGACTTTTGAGGTCCAGGGAGTGTTTGTACAACTTGAGCACCATAATAAGCAACAAAATGCAGAATGAACATGATCAAAGGCATAAACACATGTATGCTACAATTCAATCCAAGTTCCGCGAATCTAAGACATTTAGCTCACTTCGCAGCCTGCAAAAGGTCTTCTCATCTAGAGGCTTGGTAAAGATATCGGCTAGCTGGTTCTCGGAGCTAACATGAAACACTTCGATATCCCCCTTTTGCTGGTGGTCTCTCAGAAAGTGATGCCGGATGTCTATGTGCTTTGTGCGGCTGTGCTCAACAGGATTTTCCGCCATGCGGATAGCACTCTCATTATCACATAGGAGTGGGACTTTGCTCAGATTGTAGCCAAAGTCCCTGAGGGTTTGCCTCATCCAAAGTAGTTGCGCGCAACACTGTCCTGCGGCAACGTACTCGGCCTCAGCGGTGGATAGGGCAACGGAAGTTTGTTTCTTAGATTTCCATGACACCAAGGACCTTCCTAAGAATTGGCACGTCCCCGATGTGCTCTTCCTATCGACCTTACATCCAGCATAGTCGGAATCTGAATATCCAATTAAGTCAAAGGTAGACCCCTTTGGATACCAGATCCCGAAGCAAGGCGTAGCGACCAAATATCTAAAGATTCGCTTCACCGCCACTAAGTGACACTCCTTAGGATCAGATTGAAATCTAGCACACATGCATACGCTAAGCATAATATCCGGTCTACTAGCGCATAAGTAAAGTAATGACCCTATCATTGACCGGTATGCTTTTTGATCAACGGACTTACCTCCTTTGTTGAGGTCGGTGTGTCCGTCAGTTCCCATCGGCGTCTTTGCGGGCTTGGCGTCCTTCATCCCAAACCTCTTTAGCAGATCTTGCGTGTATTTCGTTTGGGAGATGAAGGTGCCGTCCTTGAGTTGCTTCACTTGGAACCCAAGGAAGTAGTTCAACTCGCCCATCATCGACATCTCGAATTTCTGCGTCATCACCCTGCTAAACTCTTCACAAGACTTTTGATTAGTAGAACCAAATATTATGTCATCGACATAAATTTGGCACACAAATAAATCACCATCACATGTCTTAGTGAAAAGAGTTGGATCGGCTTTCCCAACCTTGAAAGCATTAGCAATTAAGAAATCTCTAAGGCATTCATACCATGCTCTTGGGGCTTGCTTAAGTCCATAGAGCGCCTTAGAGAGCTTACACACATAGTCGGGGTACCGTTCATCCTCAAAGCCAGGGGGTTGCTCCACGTACACCTCCTCCTTGATTGGCCCGTTGAGGAACGCGCTCTTCACATCCATTTGGTACAACCTGAAAGAATGGTGAGCGGCATATGCTAGCAAGATACGAATGGACTCTAGCCTAGCCACAGGAGCAAATGTCTCCTCAAAGTCCAAACCTGCGACTTGGGCATAACCTTTTGCCACAAGTCGAGCCTTGTTCCTCGTCACCACCCCGTGCTCGTCCTGTTTGTTGCGGAACACCCACTTGGTTCCCACAACATTTTGCTTGGGACGAGGCACCAGTGTCCAAACTTCATTGCGCTTGAAGTTGTTTAACTCCTCTTGCATGGCCAACACCCAGTCCGGATCTAGCAAGGCCTCCTCTACCCTGAAAGGCTCAATAGAGGAGACAAAAGAGTAATGTTCACAAAAATTAACTAGTCGAGACCGAGTAGTTACTCCCTTGCTTATGTCACCCAGAATTTGGTCGACGGGATGATCCCTTTGAATCATCGCTCGAACTTGGGTTGGAGGTGCCGGTTGCGCTTCTTCCTCCATCACTTGATTATCTTGTGCTCCCCCTTGATCACACGCCTCCTGTTGATGAGCCTGTTCATCGTCTTGAGTTGGGGGATGCACCGTCGTTGAGGAAGAAGGTTGATCTCGTTCATCTTGTTCCTGTGGCCGCACTTCTCCAATCGCCATGGTTCGTATAGCGGCCGTCGGAACATCTTCTTCATCTACATCATCACAATCAACAACTTGCTCTCTTGGAGAGCCATTAGTCTCATCAAATACAACGTCGCTAGAGACTTCAACCAAACCCGATGATTTGTTGAAGACTCTATACGCCTTTGTATTTGAATCATAACCTAATAAAAACCCTTCTACAGCTTTGGGAGCAAACTTAGAATTTCTACCTTTCTTCACTAGAATGTAGCACTTGCTCCCAAACACACGAAAGTAAGATACATTGGGTTTGTTACCGGTTAGTAGCTCATATTATGTCTTCTTGAGGAGGCGATGAAGGTAGACCCTGTTGATGGCGTGGCAAGCCGTGTTCACGGCTTCCGACCAAAAGCACTCGGGGGTCTTGAACTCTCCAGGCATTGTCCTCGCCATGTCGATTAGCGTCCTGTTCTTCCTCTCTACCACACCGTTTTGCTGTGGTGTGTAGGGAGCGGAGAACTCGTGCTTGATCCCTTCCTCCTCAAGGAACTCCTCCACTTGAAGGTTCTTGAACTCGGACCCGTTGTCGCTCCTTATCTTCTTCACCTTGAGCTCAAACTCATTTTGAGCTCTCCTGAGGAAGCGCTTTAGGGTCCCTTGGGTTTCAGACTTATCCTGCAAAAAGAACACCCAAGTGAAGCGGGAAAAGTCATCAACAATAACTAGACCATACTTACTTCCTCCTATGCTCAGATAGGCGACGGGTCCGAAGAGGTCCATATGTAGCAGCTCCAGGGGTCTTGATGTTGTCATCACATTCTTGATGTGATGAGAGCCTCCCACCTGTTTCCCTGCTTGACAAGCTGCACAAGGTCTATCTTTTTCGAAATGAACATTGGTTAGACCTATAACGTGTTCTCCCTTTAGAAGCTTGTGGAGGTTCTTCATCCCCACATGTGCTAAACGCCGATGCCACAACCAGCCCATGCAAGTCTTAGCCATTAAGCATGTATCTAGACCGGCCTCTTCTTTTGCAAAATCTACTAAATAAAGCTTGCCGTCTAGTATACCCTTAAAAGCTAGTGAACCATCACATCTTCTAAAGACAGACACATCTACATTAGTAAAAAGGCAATTATATCCCATGTTACATAGTTGACTAACAGATAGCAAGTTGTAACCAAGAGACTCAACTAAAAACACATTTGAAATTGAGTGCTCATTTGAAATTGCAATTTTACCTAACCCTTTTACCCTGCCTTGATTCCCATCACCGAATATAATTGAATCTTGGGAATCCTTATTTTTGACGTAGGAGGTGAACATCTTCTTCTCCCCCGTCATATGGTTTGTGCATCCGCTGTCGATAATCCAGCTTGAACCCCCGGATGCATAAACCTGCAAGGCAAATTTAGGCTTGGGTTTTAGGTACCCAACTCATGTTGGGTCCTACAAGGTTAGCACATATATCCTTAGGGACCCAAATGCAAGTTTTATCACCCTTGCATTTAGCCCCTAACTTCCTAGCAATTACCTTTCTATTCTTTCTACAAATTGCAAAGGAAGCATTCAACGCATGATATATTGTAGAAGATTCATTCACTACTTTCCTAGGAGCATGAATAACATTCTTTCTAGGCACATGATGAATAGTATTTCTCCTAGACATATTTCTATCATGCATGTAGGAAGAACTAGAAGCAAACATGGTATGAGAGTTAAAATCATCATAAGCATTATAACTCCTATAAGCATTTCTAGTTTGTCTCCTATCATGATACAAAAAGGCATGGTTCTTTTTAGCACTAGTAGCCATAGGGGCCTTCCCTTTTTCCTTAGCGGAAATGGGAGCCTTATGGCTTGTTAAGTTCTTGGCTTCCCTCTTGAAGCCAAGCCCATCCTTAATTGAGGGATGTCTTCCAATTGTATAGGCATCCCTTGCAAATTTTAACTTGTCAAATTCACTTTTGCTAGTCTTAAGTTGGGCATTAAGACTAGCCACTTCATCATTTAGTTTTGAAATTGACACTAAGTGTTCACTACAAGCATTAACATCAAAATCCTTACACCTAGTACAAATTTCAACATGTTCTACACAAGAATTAGATTTATTTGCTACTTCTAACTTAGCATTTAAATCATTGTTAACACCTTGTAAAGTAGAAATGGTTTCATGACAAGTAGATAGTTCATAAGAAAGCATTTCATTTCTTTTTACTTCTAAAGCATATGATTTTTGTGCCTCTACAAATTTATCATGTTCATCATACAATAAATCTTCCTGCTTTTCTAAAAGCCTATCCTTTTCATTCAATGCATCAATTAATTCATTGATTTTATCTATCTTAGATCTATCTAAGCCCTTGAACAAGCATGAATAATCTATGTCATCATCATTACTAGACTCATTATCACTAGAAGAAGCATAAGTGGAGTCTTGAGTACTCACCTTCTTCTCCCTTGCCATAAGGCATGTGAGACGCTCGTTGGGGAAGAGGGAAGACTTGTTGAAGGCAGTGGCAGCGAGTCCTTCATTGTCGGAGTCGGAGGAGGAGCAATCCGAGTCCCACTCCTTTCCTAGATGTGCCTCGCCCTTTGCCTTCTTGTATTGCTTCTTCTTTTCTCTTTTGTTCCCCTTTTCCTGGTCACTTTCATTATCGGGGCAGTTAGCGATAAAATGACCAAGCTTACCGCACTTGAAGCATGAGCGCTTCCCCTTTGTCTTGGTCTTGCTTGGCTGCCCCTTGCGACCATTAAGCGCCGTCTTGAATCTCTTGATGATGAGAGCCATCTCTTCATCATTGAGTCCGGCCGCCTCAATTTGTGCCACCTTGCTAGGTAGCGCCTCCTTGCTTCGTGTTGCCTTGAGAGCAAGGGGTTGCGGCTCGTTGATAGGACCATTCAAGGCGTCGTCCACATACCTCGCCTCCTTGATCATCATTCGCCCGCTAACGAATTTTCCAAGAACTTCTTCGGGCGACATCTTGGTGTACCTGGGATTTTCACGTATATTGTTCACCAAGTGAGGATCAAGAACGGTAAATGACCTTAGCATTAGGCGGACGACGTCGTGGTCCGTCCATCGCGTGCTCCCATAGCTCCTTATCTTGTTGACAAGGGTCTTGAGCCGGTTGTATGTTTGGGCTGGCTCCTCCCCCCTTATCATAGCGAATCTCCCAAGTTCGCCTTCCACCAATTCCATTTTGGTGAGCATGGTGACGTCGTTGCCCTCGTGAGAGATCTTGAGGGTGTCCCATATCTGCTTGGCATTGTCCAAGCCGCTCACCTTGTTGTACTCTTCCCTGCACAAAGATGCTAAGAGAACAGTAGTAGCTTGTGCATTTTTATGAATTTGTTCATTAATGAACATAGGGCTATCCGAGCTATCAAATTTCATTCCACTCTCTACAATCTCCCATATGCTTGGATGGAGAGAGAATAGGTGACTACGCATTTTGTGGCTCCAAAATCCGTAGTCCTCTCCATCAAAGTGTGGGGGCTTGCCGAGTGGAATGGAAAGCAAATGCGAATTCGAACTATGAGGAATACGAGAGTAGTCAAAGGAAAAGTTTGAATTAACCGGTTTCCTTCGCTCGTAGTCGTTGTGGTCGTCGTCCTTTTGGGAAGAAGAGGATTCGTCGCTGTCGTAGTAGACGATCTCCTTGATGCGCCTTGTCTTCTTCTTCTTCCCATCTTTGCGCTTGTGGCCCGAGCCCGAGTCGTTGGACTTGTCATCCCTTGGCTCGTTGACGAAGAACTCCTTCTCCTTGTCATTGATCACAATTCCCTTCCCCTTAGGATCCATCTCTTCGGGCGGCTAGTCCCTTTCTTGAAGAGAACGGCTCCGATACCAATTGAGAGCACCTAGAGGGGGGGGTGAATAGGTGATCCTGTAGACTTCAAAAACTTAAGCCACAAAACTTTGATTAAGTGTTAGCACAGTTAATGCCAAGTGGCTAGAGCGAAGATCTTGCACAATATGATAATCACAAGAAGTTCAACACAGAGATGACACGGTGATTTATCCCGTGGTTCGGCCAAGTACAGAACTTGCCTACTCCACGTTGTGGCGTCCCAACGGACGAGAGTTGCACTCAACTCCTCTCAAGTGATCCAATGATCAACTTGAATACCACAGTGTTATGCTTTTCTTCTCAATATCCCGTTTGCGAGGAATCTCCACAACTTGGAGCCTCTCGCCCTTACACTTAAGATTCACAAAGAAGTACGGAGTAAGGTGGGAATGAGCAACGCACACAAGACTCGAAAATCAGAGCAACAACACGCACACAAGTCGTAACAAGAGCTCGCAACGCAACACAAAGAGTTCACAACTCCACAAGAGCTCTATATGCTATCACAATGAAACGAATGCGTGAGATCGATGTCTTGGTGCTTAGAAGTGTTGTAGGAATGCTTGGTTATCTCCTCCATGCGCCTAGGGGTCCCTTTTATAGCCCCAAGGCAGCTAGGAGCCGTTGAGAACAAATCTGGAAGGCCATCCTTGCCTTCTGTCGTCGGGCGCACCGGACAGTCCGGTGCACACCGGACACTGTCCGGTGCCCGATTTCTTTCCTAAACAGGCGAAGCCGACCGTTGCCGACCGTTGCAGATCTGGCGCACCGGACAGTCCGGTGCACACCGGACAGTCCGGTGCCTCCTTCCGACCGTTGGCCAGACCACGTGTCGCGCGCAGATTCCGCGGCCGACCGTTGGCTCGGCCGACCGTTGGCTCACCGGACAGTCCGGTGCACACCGGACAGTCCGGTGAATTTTAGCCGTACGCCGTCGGCCAATTTCCCGAGAGCGGCTAGTTTGCCCGAGGCAGCCCGGCGCACCGGACACTGTCCGGTGCACCACCGGACAGTCCGGTGCCCCAGGCCGAAGCAGCCCTTTGGCTGTACACAGCCAACTCTTCTCTTCTTTCTTCTTTCTGTTTCTATCACTTAGACAAGTATATTAGTACATAAAACCAATGTACTAAGGCTTAGAAACATACCTTTACTTCATGATTTGCACCTTGTTCATCCATGTACATAAATTCACAATTAAGCACATGTGTTGGCTCTCAATCACCAAAATACTTAGAAATGGCCCAAGGGCACATTTCCCTTTCAGTTCGCACCGCGGCTTCGGCCCCCTTCGCGCGGCTCTCCAGAGCGGTGAGCCGCTCCTGCAGGTCTTCGGCGAGATCCTTGGCAAGATTGCCTTCCGCCCATGCCAGCCTAGCCTCCGCCTGCCCGGCCTGCTCCTTGGCGATGGCCTCGTTGGCCTCCCTCCTCTCCCCCGCCAGCTGGCGCCGGAGGTCAGCCTTTTCCTTCTCCAGGGCTGCCACCTTGTCCGCCAGTTTACGACACTTGCTGTCGGAGGCCGACTTCTCACGGACAGCGTCAGCATGTTGCGTCCGAAGTCTCTCGACTTCGGCAGACAAAGCTGCCGTAAGTGCCCCCGACGCAGTACGGCTGGTGAAGTCAGCCACCTGCAGAGCACACGTAAGGCCATGGCCGTAAAAAAATATATATATATATACATATAATAGCTCGGCGGACCTGACTCAGTGCCTCCGTCGCCTGACTCAGCGCCTCCGTCACTCCTTTCAGCCGGCGGGTCGCCGCGCCAGCCTCGTCCCTGACCAACGCGAGGGCCGACACCTCGCCTCCGGCGCCAAGGGTCCCGTCCCTCGCCTTCGACGACAGCGCAGCCGTCGCGATTGCCGCGGCAGGCGCAACTATAGCAAGCCGGCCCTCGTCCGACCCTGCAACGCATCAACGAGTTAAAAAAAAAGGGGGCGGCCGGGTGACTTACCCCCAAGATAATCGTCCACACTAATATCGGTGCCGAAGTCGGCAACGCGTTTGCCCGGCGGCGGCGACGTTCGGGCCGCCTTCGAAGCCTCCGCCACTCCGCTGGCCGGCGGCACCACCTTCGTCAGTTTGGAGACTCCGGCGCCCGCCGTTGTCTCCGGCGCCTTGCTAGGTGCAGAGGCGCCCGCCTTCGCCGTTCCCCGCTGCCTTTTCGGCCGGGCTTCGTGAATCCTGACAGTCGCCTGGCGTTTTTTGCGCCGCCTCTTGCCGGTCCTTGTCCATCACTGCCCACACAACAGCACCGATATTTCGCCCATAAGGAAAAACTCTCCACTGATGAACCATACGAGATGTAAAACAGTCTTCCTCAGCCGCGCAGGGGATAGGAACATTTCTAGGCCAGGAGCCCCCGGTAACCCTCAGCATCCGAGCCGAAGACTCCCGGAGCTCGGGCGAAGACATCCTCTCCCCCGGGGCCGCACACGTCCTCATTAACTCTCTAGCAAAACTATCAGACACCCCAATTCCTCCCACCGCAGTACCTAATTTTCTCTTTTTTGAGGAGGGGGCGGCCGCCAGCGCAGGGTCGCCTCCAGTCTCCACCGCCGGCTTCTTCCCATGGCGGTCCGCTTCGTCTTGACCAGGGTAGCCGTCGTATGGCAATTGATTTAATTCGAAGACCCTGTTCAAACGTTCATTTGACCCGCGAATATCAAAGCTGCGCTGGCCTTCCGTCCTCGCCACGTACCGCCCCACGAGCCGCACCGCCAAGTCCTCCGCATCACGCACAAAGGCGGCCGGGTCACGGTTTCGCAAATTCAGTGCAAAGGCAGGACTTCGCACTACCCTTCCTCCGTGAAAAGGCATCTGGCGAGGGCACACTTCGCCCAGCGCCCAGCCGTGCGCCAAGGGCCAGACCCCGTACGCCACGAACTCTTCAACTAAATCACGACCACTGCTCTGGCCGGCGGCGCACCGAAGGGCCCCTTCGTCTGCATCCTCTTCTGCCACTTCAAAAGGCGGATACGCAGAGTAATAGTGAGAGCACATCTCAGACACGGGAAGTCCTTCATGGCCTTCGACAGTAGCCTCAGCAACGTAAAACCAAAATTCATTCCAATTGCCCCACTTGTTGCGGGCGCACGGAACCAACTCCACTACTGGCATTGTGGTCTTGCCGGTCTTCGGCGTGAATGTGCACGACCCGAACTGGGCAACTCCGTCCTCAACCATCCTCTTCTGCCAATGCAAGCAATAATTCTTCGCAAAAACTTCAACCGACGGCTGTCCGCCGTACGAAGTCGTCGCCTAGACATACTTCGCCAGCGCCACCACGGCGTTCGGTGTCAGCTGATGTATTTGAACGTTGAATCTACGCAGGACTTCGCCAACAAAACGGTGCGCAGGCAAGCGGAGACCGGCGACGAAGAACGCCTCGAAAACAACCAACTCACCCTCCGGCTCGGGGACTTCCTCCGTCCCCGGAGCACGAGCGACTCCGCCGCCAAAGTAGCCCAACCGCTGCATATCTTCAACGCGGGCCAACGTCATCCGTGACACACCAAAATCAACAGAGTCGCCGGCGCGCAGCTCCTCCACCATCACGCTACTCAACGTCTCCTCAGACGAGGCGGCGGCCGGCGGCGTGGCGTCGGCGGAAGAAGAAGAGGATGGCATTGCTACGTACCGTCGGCGGCGGCGGGCGGTCTGCTTCACTCGAGCCAGAACTCCGACGAGCAAAGGGAGCAGCAGAAGAAGAGGAGCAGAAAGACGGCGGGCGGCTAGGGTTTTCACGGAGCGCGGAAGGCAAAGTTCAAACAGCGCCGACCCCCGCCCCCTTTTATAGGCAGGGCGCGGCTCTTCGGGAAACCCGCAATCCGACAGGGCGCGACGCTTCGGAAAACCCGCAATCCAACAGTACGATGTCCATCAACGGTCACATCAAAAACCCCCGCGGAACCACTTCGAGCGAGGGCAGCGTCTCCGCCATCTAGCGACGTCTTCGGCACCAGGTGACTTTGTCGAACTGGTCCCTCGGAGGGCAAATGTTGGAGCGAAGGCAGAAACGCCACCCTTCGCCCGAAGTCTCCACCGCTTAGCCCCTGCCCTGACAGACAAAGCAGGCAGGGACACCCTTCGCTTCATCGGCACCAGAGACAAAACGGAGACCCTTCGCTCGATTCGGCACCAGACGAAGGCCTGCGGCGACGCCTCCCCGCGGCGCGGCCTCGTTCAGCTCTGAGGCCCACATGAGATCTGGCCCATTGTAACGGACCCTGCGTGGCCGCGTTTGTGTTAAGGGCCTAATTTGTAAAGGCATACTTGTAATTACAGCTTGTAACCCCGCTTTATGGGAATATTCTGGGGATAAACTAGGTGCCTGAGGGCACATGCGTCCTTAACGCAAGGCGCCGTGCACTCGGATACCTATAAATACCCCCGCACAGTGCCCGTGAGAGGCCAGATTAACAGAGCTTTTGCCACCACGCGCGAGTGCCCTGTAGCCATCACCATTCACTCGTGTTGGATCCCCTTGCTGTCGAGAGCAAGTTCCAACAGCAATATATCATTTTTATCTCTAAGATCGGAAATAGTAGCATTGCAAACATCAAAATCTTTAGCCTTAGCAAGCAATTTTTCATTTTCATCTCTAAGGCTAGCAAGAGAAATGTTCAATTCTTCAATCTTAGCAAGCAAATCATCATTATCATTTCTAAGATTGGGAATTGAAACATTATAAGCAATAGAATCAACCTTAGCTAACAAATTAGAATTCTCATTTCTAAGGTTGTCAATAGTCTCATGGCAAGTGCTTAGCTCACTAGATAATTTTTCACACTTTTCAACTTCTAGAGCATAAGCATTTTTAACCTTAACATGCTTCTTGTTTTCTTTAATGAGGAAGTCCTCTTGGGAGTCCAAGAGATCATCCTTCTCATGGATAGCACTAATCAATTCATTTAATTTCTCTTTTTGTTGCATGTTTAAGTTGGCAAAAAGAGTACGTAAATTATCTTCCTCATCACTAGCATTATCATCGCTAGAAGACTCATATCTAGTGGAGGATTTAGATTTAACCTTCTTCTTTTTGCCGTCCTTTGCCATGAGGCACTTGTGGCCGACGTTTGGGAAGAGAAGTCCCTTGGTGACGGCGATGTTGGCGGCGTCCTCGTCGGAGGAGGAGTCGCTAGAGCTTTCGTCGGAGTCCCACTCCCGACAAACATGGGCATCGCCGCCCTTCTTCTTGTAGTACCTCTTCTTCTCCTTTCTTCTCCCCTTCTTGTCATCGCCCCTATCACTGTCACTAGAAATAGGACATTTTGCAATAAAGTGACCGGACTTACCACACTTGTAGTAGACCTTCTTAGAGCGGGGCTTGTAATCTTTCCCCCTCCTTTGCTTGAGGATTTGGCGAAAGCTTTTGATGACGAGCGTCATTTCCTCGTTGTCGAGCTTGGAGGCGTCGATGGGTGTTCTATTCGGTGTAGACTCCTCCTTCTTCTCTTCCGTCGCTTCGAATGCGACCGGTTGAGCTTCGGACGTAGAAGGACCGTCAAGCTCGTTGATCTTCCGTGAGCCCTTGATCATAAATTCAAAGCTCACAAAATTCCCGATTACTTCCTCGGGAGTCATTAGTGTATATCTTGGATTGCCACGAATTAATTGTACTTGAGTAGGGTTAAGGAAAATAAGTGATCTTAAAATAACCTTAACCACTTCGTGGTCATCCCATTTTTTGCTCCTGAGGTTGCGCACTTGATTCACCAAGGTTTTGAGCTGGTTGTACATGTCTTGTGGCTCCTCCCCTTGGCGAAGACGGAAGCGACCAAGCTCCCCCTCGATCGTTTCCCGCTTGGTGATCTTGGTGAGTTCATCACCTTCGTGCGCGGTTTTGAGCACGTCCCAAACTTCCTTGGCGCTCTTTAATCCTTGCACCTTGTTGTACTCCTCCCTACTTAGAGAGGCGAGGAGTACTGTTGTGGCTTGGGAGTTGAAGTGCTCGATTTGGGCCACCTCGTCCTCATCATAATCTTCATCCCCTACGGATGGTACCTGTGCTCCAAATTCAACAACATTCCATATACTTTTGTGGAGTGAGGTTAGATGAAATTTCATTAAATCACTCCACCTAGCATAATCTTCACCGTCAAAGGTTGGCGGTTTGCCTAATGGAACGGAAAGTAATGGAATATGTCTAGAAGTACGAGGATAGTGTAAGGGGATCTTACTAAACTTCTTGCGCTCATGACGCTTAGAAGTTATGGAGGGCGCGTCGGAGCCGGAGGTGGAAGGTGATGAAGTGTCGGTCTCGTAGTAGACCACCTTCCTCATCTTCGTTTTCTTGTCCCCACTCCGATGCGACTTGTGGGAAGAAGCTTTCTTCTCCTTCCCCTTCCCCTTGTTGCGGGACTCTTCCGATGAAGCTTTCCCATGGCTTGTAGTGGGCTTTCCGCCGGTCTCCATCTCCTTCTTGGCGAGTTCTCCCGACATTACTTCGAGCGGTTAGGCTCTAATGAAGCACCGGGCTTTGATACCAATTGAAAGTAGCCTAGAGGGGGGGGGTGAATAGGGCGAAACTAAAATTTACAAAGTTAATCACAACTACAAGCCGGGTTAGCGTTAGAAATATAAACGAGTCCGCGAGAGAGGGTGAAAAACAAATCGCAAGCAAATAAGAAGTGTGACACGCGGATTTGTTTTACCGAGGTTCGGTTCTCGCAAACCTACTCCCCGTTGAGGTGGTCACAAAGACCGGGTCTCTTTCAACCCTTTCCCTCTCTCAAACGGTCCCTCGGACCGAGTGAGCTTTCTCTTCTCAAATCAACTGGGAACAAAACTTCCCCGCAAGGACCACCACACAATTGGTGTCTCTTGCCTCGGTTACAAGTGAGTTTTGATCACAAGAAAAGAATGAGAAAGAATAAAGCAATCCAAGCGCAAGAGCTCGAAAGAACACAAGCAAATCTCTCTCACTAATCACTAAGGTGTTGTGTGGAATTTGGAGAGGATTTGATCACTTGGGTGTGTCTAGAATTGAATGCTAGAGCTCTTGTAAGTAGTTGAAGTGGGAAAACTTGGATGACTTGAATGTGGGGTGGTTGGGGGTATTTATAGCCCCAACAACCAAACTAGCCGTTTGGTGGGGCTGTCTGTCGCATGGTGCACCGGACAGTCCGGTGCACACCGGACAGTGTCCGGTGCGCCAGCCACGTCACCAGGCCGTTGGGTTCCGATCGTTGGAGCTCTGACTGCTAGGCCCGCCTGGATGTCCGGTGGCACACCGGACATGCACTGTAGAGTGTCCGGTGCGCCACTTCGCGCGTGCCTGACTTCTGCGCGTTCTGGCGCGCATTTAATGCTGTAGCAGGTGACCGTTGGCGCTGAATAGCCGTTGCTCCGCTGGCTCACCGGATAGTCCGGTGTACACCGGACATGTCCGGTGAATTATAGCGGAGCGAATTCCCGAAGCCGACGAGTTCTAGAGTTGCTCTTCTCTGGCGCACCGGACACTGTCTGGTGTACACCGGACAGTCCGGTGAATTATAGCGGAGCGCCTCTGGATTTTCCCGAAGGTGAGGAGTTCAGCGTGAAGTCCCCTGGTGCACCGGACACTGTCTGGTGGCACACCGGACAGTCCGGTGCGCCAGACCAGGGCACACTTCGGTTGTCCCTTGCTCTCTTTTGTTGAACCCAATTCTTGGTCTTTTTATTGGCTAAGGTGTGAACCTTTGGCACCTGTATAACTTATACACTAGAGCAAACTAGTTAGTTCAATTATTTGTGTTGGGCAATTCAACCACCAAAATTAATTAGGAACTAGATGTAAGCCTAATTCCCTTTCACATTGCTCTAAGCAATATTCTGCTCTCTCTAGTGGTGGCACTGGCCACCTCACCCGACATAGAGATAGATGTCCCAGGAGGCGTGAAAAAACCCGCATGTCTCAGTCTCAGATATCTTTTAATCCTGATGGTAGTATGCGTAACTGGGAGTACTGTCCTATGGTTGCACGTAATGAATTGGTTCGATTGCTTGCTAGGCTAGAAATTCCTATTAGTTTGGGTGAAAATGCTGCATTTGAACACTACATTAGAACTGCTCATAATCCTAAATTTGTGCCTGTCTCTAGGCAAACCACCACCAGAGACATGGTTAAATACTTCACTGACAAAAAGGCTAAGCTTGTTGAGACTCTTACTTCTTCTGATGTTAATTGTGTGTGTTTGACCTCTGACATTTGGTCTGGTAATACCAAAGAGGACTACCTTAGTGTTGTTGCCCATTACATAAACCCAGATTGGCAACTAGAGAAAAGGGTGCTTGCTTTAGTGCTTATTGATGTGTCACACAATGGACAAAACATTGCTGATCGTGTTGCTGGTGTGCTTGCTGATTATGGCTTGACTAATAATGTGTTTGCTTTTACCCTAGACAATGCATCATCTAATGTTGCTGCCATGAGGTTGCTTAGACCTATAATGTCACCATATCTTGGTATTGATAATGGGGCAGAATCAGAAATGTTCTTGCATCAGCGTTGTGCATGTCATATAATCAATTTGATAGTTAAAGAGGCCCTAGATGCTCTTAAGAATTTGATTGAAACATTTAGAACTGAAATATCTTTTTTAAACTCCTCTAATCAGAGAATTGCTGCATATAAAAGTTATTGCATTGCGACTAATATTAGGCCTAGAAAATTCCAGTTGGACATGGAGGTTAGGTGGAACTCTACATATCTGATGCTTAAGCATTTGTTTCCTCATAGGATACCTTTCACTACTTTCATTCATGCAAACTATCCTAGGGCTGAAGGTGATCAATTTATTTTAACTGATGAACATTGGGTTATTGGAGAAAAGGTATTTAAATTTCTTGAGCTATTTTATGATTCTACAGTTGCATTGTCTGGTGTTTATTATCCTACATCTCCACTTATGCTTCATTTTCTTATTAAGATTGCTATACATCTAAAGAACTATGCTAATGACACTCACATCAGAGGTGTCATTCAACCTATGATAGATAAATATAATAAATATTGGAGGAACATCCCTTTACTTTACTCTTTTGCATTCATCTTGGACCCTAGAGCTAAAATGAAAGGTTTTAGTAGAGTGCTTAGAAGATTAATGAACCTAACAAGTACAGATTATGTTGTTTATCAGGTTACCACTAGAGCTAAGCTTACTGATGTTTATAATAAATATGAAGAGAAATATGGATCTGTTAGATTGAACAGGGTTGTCCCTCCTAACTTGTCTGGTAAGAAACGGTCTGCTTGGGATGAAATTTATGATGATGCTGATGATGTGGGTACTTCTGTTGGTATGCATTCTTTTGCTTCTACTCTAAACATTGCTAGAGATACCTCTGCAATTGCTCTACTGCATGCTGCAAGCTCTTCAGCTTCTACTGCTTCTGAACTCATTTCTTACTTAGATTGTGACAGTGTCAACCAGTTAACTGATGATTTCAACATCTTGCACTGGTGGCATCAGCACAAACTCACATATCCAGTAATGTCAATTATGGCTAAAGATATTTTAACTGTTCCTGTGTCTACCATCTCTTCAGAATCCACTTTTAGTTTAACTGGCAGGATCATCGACGAGCGGAGGAGGAGATTGAAGTCTGATGTGGTTGAGATGTTGACATGCATTAAAAATTGGGAGGATGCTGAAGCAAGGATGCAACACATGGTGGATGACAAAGAGCTTGAAGAAACATTTGAAAACCTTTATCTTGATTAGTCTCTTACTCTCTTTGTGACCATTTCTGTAATGGGACTGTAATATGCACCTGGACTTTGTTGTAAGGACAATAAACTTTTTAATGAGCTGGGTTGTACTCTTTTTTCCTGTCTAGGGTTTCTCACAAGGGTGAGTTTTACCTAGACAGGTTTTTAACGAGGCAGTCATTGCACTATAGCTCATAATAAAATTGTTGTTTGATTAGTCTTTTACTCTCTTTGTGACTATTTTTATGTTGTTTGAAACTGTTAAGTCATAATAAAAACATCTTATATCTGTTGTGACCATTTTTTGTGATTAGTCTCTTACTGTCTTTGTCTTACCGTCTTTGTGACCATTTTTCTGCACATAGTGTCTGTGCTGGCACTAGCACTGGCGTGCCGCCGTGCCTGGTGGCACGGCACGGCACGGTTAGACGCTGTTAGTGCCGTGCCTGGGCCAAGGGCTCAGCACGGGGGCACTAACAGGCACGACACGGATCTTTTACCGTGCCTGGTCGTACCGTGCCTCATCGTGCCGTGTCTGGTCGTGCTAGTGCCAGTGTCGTGCCGTGCAGCCCGGTTGGCCATCTATAACCGCACGGCCTGTATGTGTATCTGTATCCTACTACCAATCGCGTTCAGGCAATTCAACGAGCCCCTATCTCGCCGCATCGAAATCGACCGGCGTCCGGCGACGACGACGCGCGGCGGTACGGTGTCCCGCTCGTTCCATCGTCCACGTGGATCGTCTAGAACAACCCGCACCTCCTGCTGGCCGCATTACGCATCGGCGACGGCGAGGAGAAGAAAAAGTCCATCTCCGTACTGGGACACCGGAACACTTGACTTGCCACTGCCAGTAGTTGCCACTTCGCTCTCCCGCCTTTAAATGCCGCTTCCCTCTCGCCGCCCGTTCCAAGCTCGTCGTACGGACGGAGCACGTGGCAGGCCGCGGCCTGGGATGCCGACGGGCCACGACGGCGATCGCCACGCCAACTCCAAGGCAGCTTCTGCGGCCTGGCCGGATCGACCGTCAGCAGCCGAATGAGCCCAACGATCGAGGGTTGCGTGCCCGGGGCCCGTCGCTGGTTTTTATCCTAGGGCTGTAGCCTGGAGGGGGGACGACAACATCTTTTTTTTAATCGATGTTGTTTGTATAGCGACTGAACATGATATATGGCTGTGCACATGAAAATGAAAGAGATATAGCTTGATACTGTGCACTTGACTTAAATTGCAGTAGTAAATGAATGATATAGCTTGATATTGTGCACATGAGAAATGAAAGAAATATAAGGACTGGACTGGTGATCTCCCTAATCAGATCAAGCCTCCCCCCCCCCCCCCCTCCTCCCCCTAAGAATGAACAAAGGGATTTTTTGTTTTGTTTCCTGTGTTTTTACAATTAGCAAAAACATGGACGGCATTGCACGACAAATGGCAATACGAGGTACGCGAAATTCACTAATCCATCGTGTGCCTATATATCTATCAGGAGACAGGAGGACTTCCAGGCTCATACTATTGCATTGTCTTTGTGACTTCGCAACCTACAAGGTTCTGTGTGTCAAATGTAACCTGCCTGCTCACTGGATAGTTATGTCTCGTTCTTCAGTTTCGTCAGTCATAAACTGGACAGCATATAGCTGTTGTTTTGTCCGAGTCTTCGGACGCTGCGCTGATGCATGCTGCGCGTTCGTGCGGAGCAGGTTAGTTGCGCAGTACGGAGCTTGTTCCTAGGTCTCTCGTTTGGATACTCTATAGTGTTCACCTTAATCTATATGTACTGATGATTTGTTCTGTTATTATAATTCCATGTGGATTAGAGTGTATTGGAATGGATATAATGTGTTTTGACTTGCTATAGATTTAAATCGACTCAATATCATCTAATCCACATGGATTAACGGTGAAACGAACAATCCCTGAGGTGGATTAGAGTATAAATTAGGTTAATTTACACCCCAATCCACCTCAATACATATGTATTAGGGTGAATACTAGAGTACTAAACGAAGTCATAGTGGAATAGAGCGGCCACTTACGCGTTCGTGTGCGCGGATGTAGGGCACCACGTCATCCATGTCTCTACTCCTATAAAACATTAGTTTTGTGTGTCGCGTATCATCCGCAAAGTGCAAACCTATTCTTCTTCTAGCTTCTCGTTTATCAGTGGTCGTTACCTCACAACCATGTGAAATTAGATCTGTTCGTTTTCATCTCTTCTCGCCTACCAGTGGGTCGTTACTACAAAGATGGACCGTGAAAAACTATCCAAATATAACATGACAGGAAGTCACACACTGCGCAGCGCTTACACTTAGTATCACCTCGCTAGATGCAGTAGGACGAATGTCCGAGCGACCTATTAAAAAAAGAGATCGAGCTCTTTTTCAACTCATACATTTTTAGTCTTTTGACTAAAATAAAGTGTAATATTTGTTATTCTCGGTTCAACATCTGGTACGTGGGCACAGTCGTTGTACTGATGGTAGAATCTATCACCCTCGGAGGCGACCCGTCAGGGAGGAAAGATTCTAGAGCTGTCTTGTGGTCAGCATGCTACCTAAGACGCCTCTAGACGGTAGAGTCGAAGAGTAGTGAAGATTATGGATGAGAAAGATTAATTATTGATGCTAAAGGCAATGATAATAGATTGATTTGGATCGAATGTGTTGTATTTCAATCGTTCGTACCTTCGTATATAGGGAGAAGTCTGGACCTATTTCTAGGCCTATCCCAACAGATTCTTACGTGATTAGTTGGATAAACAGGCGTAGGATAAGAACTCGCTTTATTTAATCTATTTGTGGATCGTTAGAGCTACATTTGCAGTCCGCTCGATATGTAGACGGTCCAAACCACATGGCCAGACCGTCCAGTCGTTGCCAGTATCAAATATAGCGCTCAACGAGTCCTTATAAATAAAAACTTTGAGCTTCAAGACGAAATCGAAATTCACGTGAACAAGTGACAGTGCACATTTCACAATGGAAAATTATCACATCGAAGCTCAATCGACGAACGAGGCCTAATGCACCATATACGAGCCTGATCCATAATAAACAGTCAATTTCTTTCACGTTAATGGGCCTGTGGAGAAGCCCAAAAGTATCCAGGAGACAATGAAGGTTGATGGGTCTCTCATATCTGGCGTTGCGACTTTGCGAGCCTGCGATGGGCTTCACGAGTCACATCGGCATTCTTCTCCTTTTCCCCGGAGGAAAATACGTCATGTTTCAAAGAGGCTAGTTTCGGGCCCAGTACCGACCATTGCGGACAGGGCTAGAAATGAGTTCCAAACTCGGTTCAGTTAGACTCATCCATTCAACGAACTGAAAAAAAACCTGACGTAGCTCGTAAGCTGTACTTTGATAATTATTATTGAATGTTATAGTAAATTAATAGCATATAAATGTGAATTATTGAATCATCAATTCATCACTCCAAGTAACATAAATTATAAATTGTTATATATTCATCACAAAAGGCTAAGAAACAAGCCGAATATCTATAAATCATCCAATATCTATCGTTATTTTGTAGGTTGATTAATTTGGCACAGCTTTCACTGCACCAACAAACTTAAAAAACCAGACTCAATTCGGCTCACTCGAGACTCACGACTCACGAGGCGCTCCGAGATCCAGCATGCTCTTAAACCTTGAGAGTAGAGGGTACACCACGGGACAGAGAGGGGCAATGTCTTTCTAATCCTCTCCAAATTCTATAAAAACTACAAAAAAAAATTTAGCTAATCACCAAGTAAATAATGTAAAATACTTTGTAACAGCCTCCCTCAATCAATATAATTTGTTCCCCCGAAACTTAGATTCGTCCGTGGGGTACACAGACACAACTACTCGAGGAGGCATAAGAGTAA
The DNA here is from genome assembly GCA_029449295.1 of Zea luxurians. NCBI lineage: Eukaryota > Viridiplantae > Streptophyta > Magnoliopsida > Poales > Poaceae > Zea > Zea luxurians. Next base: position 135,763,831 of record JAOPSE010000001.1, on the reverse strand, counting down.
CAGCAAACCTCTTATTCGGTTGCAGTGTGCATCAGAGAATCTGTAAGCGATGCCTACCCTGACATCATCTCAACTCAGCAGAGAACATTATTTTTTTTTCTGGAGGAACGACCTTAGCTGGCCTTGCTTCGTTCCCATCCCATGACGCGGTCCGCAGCAGAAGAGTCAATCAAGCGCCGGGACGAAAAAAGCATGCATGACAAGAGAACGTAACCAACCGCCGCCGCCGCCGCCGACGAGGTACTACCGTACTAGTGCGTAGCAAAGTCGGCGGCGCGTTCGCGCGCGCGCCGACGACGGCCGCACCGCGACAAGCAGCAGCCGAACCAAAAATGTACGCAGAAGCCCAAATGCATGCACACCGCGCAACGACGGCCGTCTCGGCGCCTCCCGTTCCCACGCGGCCACACCCACACCGCGCAAAATAGAGACAGCCGACGACGACGAGAACGCTGACCGTGACCGTACATCCTTCTCGGCCGACGACGCCCACGCTGCTTTCGGCCCCCGCTTTCCGTCGCGTGTGACGATCTTCTTATCGCCCGCAAGGCTGCTGCAATATTCGGCTCTGCCTCTGCGTGAGGTCCGTCCACGCTCCTCCGGCGGCACAGAGTTTGCTTAGCATCGTTGCTCTCCAAAGCGAGGAAGGAACCCCTTTTTTTCACCTGTGCACATCGCGCGGCCCCATCCATGGCTGGAAAGCGACACAATGCAAGAAAGTAGCTGAACTAGACTGCTAGATCGATTCGATCGTATCTTACACCCTCCCCCCTGCTACGTGCCGTCCGCGCCGACGGCCGTGCCGCATATGCATGGCCCTCGAAAACCTCGCGCTCACCGTCCACTTCCGGCGGCGGTATCCGAGCCACCAACAAGCATGGGGGCCACTGAAATCCAGGGTCCCTCTTTCGTCTTGCTTGCCTGCTGCGTGCTGCCTACGCACTCACTGAGCTACAGGCTACAGCTGCTCGTCGTTGGGCCGGGCGTTAGGTACGTGGGGGCAGCCAAGCATACGCTGCCATTGTACTCAGCTCCGCTGAATAGCGCCTAATTAAGTGGGGCTCTAGACAATTATATTTCCGGGACCGGCGGCGCGAACCCGGCCAGCTCCGAATGATTGGATTTGCTGCAGCATGAACGGGACGGCTCTGACATGGTTAAGGGCTCAGGGATGCTCCGGCTGTACTTATTAACTGTTGTTGATGCGAGCAGTCGAGCCACTCCTCCGACTATATTGACGCTGAGGATTTTCGGAAGAGGGGAGGCTGTAGCCGTGCTCTTCAGTGGTTGGCTTTTTTTGGGCGCACACGGTGGTACTGGTAGCTGAGCTGATGGTGCTCACTTATGCCATCAGGCGTGGTTCGGGCCGGCACAAATCTTAGTGGTTTGTTTGGTTTATTGAGTCACTCTATGCATCATAAGTTCATTCCATCAATTTTGGTGGAATCAACTCACTCTTCATGTATATACTAATTATTAGCTTATGAGAAATGAGTTAGTGATGGATCAATCAATTCTATTTTACAAATTAAATAAAAAAATTAGGAGTGAAAAGAATATGGATCACTCCATTCCTTAAACCAAACAGCCTCTAGGTGAACTACATTTCACGCGCCGTTTCAACAGTTGGTGTTTCTGGAAAACACAGTGTAGCAGTCAGATGTTTGTACCCTGAACTGTTTTACAACCGCGCCGTGAACTTTTGGTTTTTACTTTTGGTGTTTCTAGAAAACACAGTGTTCGATTCAGATGAAAGCTAACTGTTCGGTCCATTACATCTGCAATTCATAAAGACTGAGGAAACCGAAAGCCAAGCGAACAAGAATTTCTCTTCATCGAGGTGTCCTTTTATTTTTCTTCTCCAGCGTCGTGAACTTTTCTTTTTCACCAAATCCGTGAAAACCGATCCTACTCCTACCCGTTCTTTTCCCGTCTGGATATGCAACAGGCAACGTTTCCCTGGTCGCTTTCAGCAGGTCTCTTTCCCTTCACAGATGGCAAAATTTGTCGTTTTTTACTCCAACATGTATGAGTACAAACCCTCCTTTTCTCCCTATGGCACGCAACAAGGTTGTACTGTTCTTGCAGATGTTGATTTGGAATGAAGACCAGATGTTGAACACCAAATTTGTATCTCAACGATCGGACGGTCTGGTCGTCTTGTGATTCAGATAGTCCGCGATTAGATTAATTCAGGCTAAATTCCTTGTCCCGTACGTGATTATCGTAACAAACTCGTGGAAATTCGTTGGATTTCGCCTTAAAACGGGTCTAGGCCTACTCCCTATATATGAAGGGGTACGACCGATTGAGAACACACAATCTAATCGAACCAATCTATTTACATTATTTATCTTAGTATCTTAGGAGTATATGTAACTTATCTCTAGTTGTAGCTTCCCAAATCTCAATCTTCATCTCTCTACGGCTCTGTGTCATCTATAGGGGCTTTGTATACGAACTCTCTTTCCCAACAAAGTCCCTCTCGCAAGGCTAGATCTAGATTAACCTGTGAGCTCTCTGCACCACCGCGGATGGTCCCTGCACGTAGTGTGGAGGCCTTAAGGTTTGTTGGTTTTGGCCCCAAAAGGTGGTGCTCCTTAGGGTTGGTTTACTGTTCTTGCACATGCTGATTTGGAGAGAGGACCAATGGTTGAACATCAAATTTGGTATTTGGACGGTCGGATGGTCTGCGCCTCTGTCGTTCCACAGGAGTAGCCTGGATGGTCCGTGATTAGATTAATTCAGTATGGAGTTTTTATCTCGTGTGTGGTTATCCTAACAAACTCATGGAAATATGTGATAAGGTACTTTCCATCACTTTGGACAATGCATCAGCTAATACAAATGTCATGAACATACTTAGTCCTCAATTTTATGGATATGTTGGCTCTCTTTTCTTGCATCAAAGGTGTGCATGCCATATTATTAACCTTATTGTTAAATCTAGACTCAAATGTTTAAAACCTTATCTTGAGAATTTTAGGACTATTGTGTCATTTTTGAATTCTTCCAATCAACGCATTGCTTCATATAAAAGTTATTGCATTGCAATGGATGTTAGGCCTCAAAAAATTGGTTTGGATGTGGATGTGAGATGGAATTCGACTTATCTAATATATGTTGAAACACCTAATCCCATACAAGAGCATGTTTTATGTTTTTATCCAAACACACTATCAGTAGGTCATGACCCAACCTTTGCTCACAGAGACACATTAGGAAGTTGGTGAGAAAACTCTTACTTTTCTTGAACTGTTTTATGATTTTGTATTGTTGTTGTATCTGGTGTTTACTATCCAACATATCCTATGATGCTACACCATATCATTGAGATTGCTGATCATTTCAATAACTTTGAGAATGGCATTATGTTAAGAGACACTGTAATTCCAATGAAATCTAAATTTCTCAAATATCCTATGATCCTAGAGTCAAGATAAGAGGTTTCAGTAATGCTCTTCAACAGTAGCGGATCCAGGATTGATCCAAGAGGGGGCTACTAAGCTAATACTATAAAAAAATTTAAACCAAACAAAGAATATAATTGATGTTTAATATGACACATAAAGCAAGATATAATTAAAAAGAAATATGTAGTCCAAAAATAAGTCGATAGGAATTCTAGAAATACAATAATCTTGCACATACCATCCTTCGGGCTCCGGCGGTCTGGCCTCCGGGCGAGCACGTTGTGCGGCTGCGAGCTGCGGCGGCCTGCAGCTCCGGATCTCCGCGGCTCCGTGCCTGGCGGTGGCGGCCTGTGGCTCCGGGCTCTGGCGCTCCGCGGCCGGGCTGGCACCTCCGCGCCTGGCGCCCTGCCGGTGGCGGGTGAGCGCGCTGTGGGGCTGCGACGGCCTGCGGCTCCGGGCTCTAGCGCTCCGCGGCCCGGCTGGCGCCTGCGCCTGGCGCCATGGCGGCGGCGGGCGAGCGCGCTGTGTGTCACACCCAGGTTTTAGGGGTCCAAAGCCCGGGCGCGAACATAATCACCAGGTGTGCTGGGACCAAGTCTCACACATGTGATGAATCATGGCACAGGATCGAATGTCACATCTTTACTATATAACAGGAGTTCTATACAAAATAAATAATTACATTATAAGGGGACAACGGTCCAGCAACCCAAAGTTGACTGGGAGACGACGACCTAGATCTCTCACGAACACATCACAGCATCCTCCATGCGCTTCATCCTGTGGTACCTGTTCTTGACCTGTGGGGGGGTGTGAGACAGCAAGAGTGAGCTCACATACGTTCATCGCTCAACAAGTTGTGGGGAATAATGTGCATGAACTCACCAAAGGTGGGAGCTCACGTGAAGTGTAAGGCTTACCAAAGAGGATGGTTAGAGCCGAGCATTGCTTTTAAAGTTGGTCAAAATTTTATTAGCAGTTACTAAGTATAAGTAAATACCAACCCAATTAAATAGTAGAACAAAAGTAACAACCTCACCTGCGATGCAATGCATATGACAAATTGAATTTAGTTCCATAATTTAATCATGTGAGGGTCCGAGCTGCTCATGACCGTGAGCACGGCTAGTATACCAGTTTTACACTCTGCAGAGGTTGCGCATCTTTACCCTGCTCATGACCGTGAGCACGGCTAGTATACCAGTTTTACACTCTGTAGAGGTTGCACATCTTTACCCACAAGTCATGTTACCCATCTGCCAAGAGACGACCAATCCCATACACCTCTACCGAGGAGGCGAGGCAGGGTAACACTACGAGGCCTTTACAAAGTTCCACTAGCTTCAGAAAACCCGCTACAGTTTATAGGAAGCTCCAATGCAGGAATCCCTTGCATGACCGCCATCGCAGCAAAATCATCCCGAGGGCCTCCCTACACTGACCACTCCCCTACTGCCCTTGCCCCTTTCGGGTAAGGTAGTCTTCCACTAGCTTTCCTAATTAATCGGCCAAGGGCGTCCCATTAAACCCTTGTGGTAGCACTGTTTTCCCGGGTGGTCGCTCCATGTTCCAATTAACATAATGATCTTATCATGAACAGTAAATAACAACTGATAACAAAAGTATGAATAATATGTATCTCAATGCCCAAATCCACATATAGCACTAGCAAGTACTACCCAGAAAGTTTAGTGGTAAACAAGGCATAAAGATAGACAAACTAGGGTAACCTATTAGGTCCCATCAAATTAACCTATGCAGATCATTATGATTAATCAGAACATGAGTGGGTAAAAGAAGTGATCAAGGGCACAACTTGCCTTCAATGAGCTCCTGCTCAGCTACTTCTACTTGCTGAACCTCAGAATCCACAGTGGCTTGCTCGTCTACTCGCATCAACACAATACACACATAGTATAGCATAAATTAACATCACACCAAACATGTAAATAAAATACACAGTAAAAATCTACACATTAAAATGAGATCATAGGAACTGGAATCACTAAATTTGGAGTTATAGATTTCAAGTTATGAATTTCCTAAGGTTTAATGTGATTGAAATAGGATTAAATGACAAATTAATCTTTTTACTGTGTTCATGTCAAAACAGAGATACTAAATGATAGACATTAATATTATAAAATTTTAGAAATTGGAATGGTTCAATTTGGAGTTAAAATGAATTTTCTATGCATTTTACAAGTTTCTAGAATTGTTTTTGTATTAAAAACGAATTTTTATAATCAATTCTCTGTTTTTAATTTTCTCTGGACTGGGCCTCAATTTCTGGATAGGTCAGGGGCTTTCTCAAAAGATTTTCCCAGACTCAGAACACTGGGTGAAGGATCGCGGCTTCAAAACCCTAAACCCGAGGGTTTTATATGCAATAAGCGCGACTGCAAGGGGTTCGGATGGATCTCGGCCATTGGATCTCCACGCGACGGCTAAGATTAGAAGGCCATTTTAAACAAACCGGTATCCATTCTACGCCCTCGGATTCGAATCTGACGGTGGTTATTTTATGAAAGCAAGATCGGATCGGGTCCGTCAGATCTCATCCAACGGTCCACGATCAATAACCGAAAGGGTATCCCCGTGCTCAATCTCGACCGTAGGATGGTTATCAGACGGTCCCGGTCACTGCCCGATCTAATCTTCTCTCCTAGCTCCCTCTCACGGCCACTCCGATGACTCACGCCCCTTTACCCACGACGGCGCCATAAGTCCGACGACGAATTCACGATCCACGGGAGCACTAATGAATATAATACCCGATGCTAAACTACTAGGAAACGAAGGTGAAGGCACAGAGGGGGGGTTCTAACCCGAGGGAGGCAGCACAGGGGTCCGGCCACGGTGACACGCGGTTCCGCGGCGGTGCAACGAATCCGGCGAGAAATCACCGGCCAACCGGTGGTCTTCTCCCCCCGCGAAGGTCGCCAACAGCTCCACGGAGGCGTGACAAAGCTCCAAGCCCGGGCGCACCAATCCTGGCACGGCGTCTACACCGATTGGGCAGCGGCGGTGGATTTCGTTTGCTCTCGATTCTCAACGATGGCAGTAATGGAGGCGGCGATCTCCGGCGAAGTGGTGGACTACGAACTCAAGGGTGAGGAGGGGTCTGCGACCACGTACTTATACCCAGGGTACGACCCGCGGTCGTTGCACGGAGGCCGAGATCTCCGGCGAGCGTCAGCACGAGGCGAGCGCGGTCCGTGCGAAAAGGCCGGCGTGGTTGTTGGGGGAAAGGAGTCGCCCGACTGACCAGTGGGGCCCACGAGGTAGCCGCAGACGCACACACAGGCACTGGTAGCTGGGCCCACGGTGTCGGCGCCAACGCCAGAGCGGGCCGCCGCGCGCGCGTGGTTAATCTGGGAGCTGGGCCAGCTACGTGGGATTTAGGCCCATTGCCGTTTTTTTCTTTTTCTTTTCTTTATTCTTTTCTCTTTTCTTTTTTCAAATTTAGATTTTCATTTCTCCTTTTAGATTTCAAATTCAAATTTGAATTTCAGTTATGGATTTGTAATTATATCAAATGTACCAATTTACATTTGGAGATGAAGAGAATATATTTATGTATATACTTATTCCCTATGTTTTATGTGGTATTTCTTTTCTTTTTATTTTCAAAACCCTATTTTCAAATTTAGGGTTTAATTCAACTTCTAGTAATTATTATCTTATTATCATTATTATTTTATTGATGCACAGACATATAAAACTCCAACAAGATGCATGTTCTTTTATTTTGGTATCCTTCATTTTATTTCATCACTAAATTTTATGTATGCTCTTTGTATGATGCAAATGAGGCACGTAAAATGAGGAGACCTCTCTATATTCTTTGTATACAAATTTGAGTATTACAAATCCTACCCCCTTAAAAGAATCTCGACCTCGAGATTTGTAAGAAAAGGGATACAATAAGTTTGGTCTAGAATTTTAGTTTCCCATTTGGTTTTTTTTGAATCAAAGTTTTGTTTAGAGTTTTTTTATATGGATATGTATGTCTAGCCATTTTATTATGTCAGATGAGGTACGGTTATGGCAAGTATATGTTGTGGTAAGGAAGAGTATAATAAGGTAAGACTTTATCTAGAACTGTGGATCTTGATTCATCTGGTGATCCCGCTTGATCCTTGAAGACTTGAGTTGGTGCTTATCCTTTCTTGATGAGGTTGATCATCTTCGGTCTCCAATCTCGGTGTCTCCATCTAAGCAGGGGGGATATAGTTAAGATAGCTGGGGTCTATGGGTAGGACATTTTTTTTCAATAGGTTCACATAGATGGATTATGTAACTTATTGGAAGTGTATGGCTGAGTTGATCTATGGCACTAACTTAGGCTTAAGTGACTTAGGAGTATGGTTTTATCGTTTGTACCAGCATTAAATAACTTACTCTAGATTAGATCATAATATATTAGATAAAATCTAGATTAGGTTGGATATGACCACATTAGGCTAGTTAAGATCCAAATAAATTTTGGATTAGCTCACGTTTGTTACACTAGTGTGGGATAAATATGCTTATTAGGGCAAGATGAATCCATATGGATAAGGTAGAATCTTTTTGAGGTCAGTTAGATCTATTAGGGTGACATAGGATCTTTTCAAGATAAGATAAATCCATTAAGATAAGATAGAGTCTTTCAAGATAAGATGGATTTATTAGGCTAGATATATTTTAATTTGGATAAGTTAGGATTTTTTTTGAGATAAGATGGATCTATGAGTGTAGAATAGAATCTTTTAAGACGAGATGGATATGGTTGGGCTAGACACTTTAATGAGGGATAATTTAGTTTGTCTAGTTACTTTTATAAGCATTATGTATATGTAGATGTAATTGTGGACATTACTGCACAACTAATCACACTTAATCAAAGATTCCAAATCAAACAAGTATCATAAGAACAAGCATTCAAGTTCATAGATATTTATATAAGAAAAATAGTTTTGTTTTTGTTCCTAAGAGAAGGTATCCTATTCCTAAAGGTCACTTTAGGCACATGATTTCAAAGTGTGAAATCCAAGTTTGTCTTTAGAAAGAAAAGGTAAGAATAATCAGAGTAAAGCGGAAATAGATGAGAAAAGATTAAGAAAAGTTTAGAAAAGATTAAGAGTAGCAAAGGTAAGTAGACAATGGTTGTCCAGTTATATCTAGGTTTCGTCCTACAGTCAACATTCCTCTGATACCACTTTTGTCACACCCGGGTTTTAGGGGTCCAAAGCCCGGGCGCGAACATAATCACCAGGTGTGCTGGGACCAAGTCTCACACATATGATGAATCATGGCACAGGATCGAATGTCACATCTTTACTATATAACATGAGTTCTATACAAAATAAATAATTACATTATAAGGGGACAACGGTCCAGCAACCCAAAGTTGACTGGGAGACGACGACCTAGATCTCTCACGAACACATCACAGCATCCTCCATGCGCTTCATCCTGTGGTACCTGTTCTTGACCTGTGGGGGTGTGAGACAGCAAGAGTGAGCTCACATACGTTCATCGCTCAACAAGTTGTGGGGAATAATGTGCATGAACTCGCCAAAGGTGGGAGCTCACGTGAAGTGTAAGGCTTACCAAAGAGGATGGTTAGAGCCGAGCATTGCTTTTAAAGTTGGTCAAAATTTTATTAGCAGTTACTAAGTATAAGTAAATACCAACCCAATTAAATAGTAGAACAAAAGTAACAACCTCACCCGCGATGCAATGCATATGACAAATTGAATTTAGTTCCATAATTTAATCATGTGAGGGTCCGAGCTGCTCATGACCGTGAGCACGACTAGTATACCAGTTTTACACTCTGCAGAGGTTGCGCATCTTTACCCTGCTCATGACTGTGAGCACGGCTAGTATACCAGTTTTACACTCTGCAGAGGTTGCACATCTTTACCCACAAGTCATGTTACCCATCTGCCAAGAGACGGCCAATCCCATACACCTCTACCGAGGAGGTGAGGCAGGATAACACTACGAGGCCTTTACAAAGTTCCACTAGCTTCAGAAAACCCGCTACAGTTTATAGGAAGCTCCAATGCAGGAATCCCTTGCATGACCGCCATCGCAGCAAAATCATCCCGAGGGCCTCCCTACACTGACCACTCCCCTACTGCCCTTGCCCCTTTCGGGTAAGGTAGTCTTCCACTAGCTTTCCTAATTAATCGGCCAAGGGCGTCCCATTAAACCCTTGTGGTAGCACTGTTTTCCCGGGTGGTCGCTCCATGTTCCAATTAACATAATGATCTTATCATGAACAGTAAATAACAACTGATAACAAAAGTATGAATAATATGTATCTCAATGCCCAAATCCACATATAGCACTAGCAAGTACTACCCAGAAAGTTTAGTGGTAAACAAGGCATAAAGATAGACAAACTAGGGTAACCTATTAGGTCCCATCAAATTAACCTATGCAGATCATTATGATTAATCAGAACATGAGTGGGTAAAAGAAGTGATCAAGGGCACAACTTGCCTTCAATGAGCTCCTGCTCAGCTACTTCTACTTGCTGAACCTCAGAATCCACAGTGGCTTGCTCGTCTACTCGCATCAACACAATACACACATAGTATAGCATAAATTAACATCACACCAAACATGTAACTAAAATACACAGTAAAAATCTACACATTAAAATGAGATCATAGGAACTGGAATCACTAAATTTGGAGTTATAGATTTCAAGTTATGAATTTCCTAAGGTTTAATGTGATTGAAATAGGATTAAATGACAAATTAATCTTCTTACTGTGTTCATGTCAAAACAGAGATACTAAATGATAGACATTAATATTATAAAATTTTAGAAATTGGAATGGTTCAATTTGGACTTAAAATGAATTTTCTATGCATTTTACAAGTGTCTAGAATTGTTTTTGTATTAAAAACGAATTTTTATAATCAATTCTCTGTTTTTAATTTTCTCTGGACTGGGCCTCAATTTCTGGATAGGTCAGGGGCTTTCTCAAAAGATTTTCCCAGACTCAGAACACTGGGTGAAGGATCGCGGGTTCAAAACCCTAAACCCGAGGGTTTTATATGCAATAAGCGCGACTGCAAGGGGTTCGGATGGATCTCGGCCATTGGATCTCCACGCGATGGCTAAGATTAGAAGGCCGTTTTAAACAAACCGGTATCCATTCTACGCCCTCGGATTCGAATCTGACGGTGGTTATTTTATGAAAGCAAGATCGGACCGGGTCCGTCAGATCTCATCCAACGATCCACGATCAATAACCGAAAGGGTATCCCCGTGCTCAATCTCGACCGTAGGATGGTTATCAGACGGTCCCGGTCACTGCCCGATCTAATCTTCTCTCCTAGCTCCCTCTCACGGCCACTCCGATGACTCACGCCCCTTTACCCACGGCGGCGCCATAAGTCCGACGACGAATTCACGATCCACGGGAGCACTAATGAATATAATACCTGATGCTAAACTACTAGGAAACGAAGGTGAAGGCACAGAGGGGGGGTTCTAACCCGAGGGAGGCAGCACAGGGGTCCGGCCACGGTGACACGCGGTTCCGCGGCGGTGCAACGAATCCGGCGAGAAATCACCGGCCAACCGGTGGTCTTCTCCCCCCGCGAAGGTCGCCAACAGCTCCACGGAGGCGTGACAAAGCTCCCAGCCCGGGCACACCAATCCTGGCACGGCGTCTACACCGATTGGGTAGCGGCGGCGGATTTCGTTTGCTCTCAATTCTCAACGATGGCAGTAATGGAGGCGGCGATCTCCGGCGAAGTGGTGGACTGCGAACTCAAGGGTGAGGAGGGGTCTGCGACCACGTACTTATACCCAGGGAACGACCCGCAGTCGTTGCACGGAGGCCGAGATCTTCGGCGAGCGTCAGCACGAGGCGAGCGCGGTCCATGCGAAAAGGCCGGCGTGGTTGTTGGGGAAAGGAGTCACCCGACTGACCAGTGGGGCCCACGAGGCAGCCGCAGACGCACACACAAGCACTGGTAGCTGGGCCCACGGTGTCAGCGCCAACGCCAGAGCAGGCCGCCGCGCGCGCGTGGTAAATCTGGGAGCTGGGCCAGCTACGTGGGATTTAGGCCCATTGCCGTTTTTTTTATTTTTCTTTTCTTTATTCTTTTCTCTTTTCTTTTTTCAAATTTAGATTTTCATTTCTCCTTTTAGATTTCAAATTCAAATTTGAATTTCAGTTATGGATTTGTAATTATATCAAATGTACCAATTTACATTTGGAGATGAAGAGAATATATTTATGTATATACTTATTCCCTATGTTTTATGTGGTATTTCTTTTCTTTTTATTTTCAAAACCCTATTTTCAAATTTAGGGTTTAATTCAACTTCTAGTAATTATTATCTTATTATCATTATTATTTTATTGATGCACAGACATATAAAACTCCAACAAGATGCATGTTCTTTTATTTTGGTATCCTTCATTTTATTTCATCACTAAATTTTATGTATGCTCTTTGTATGATGCAAATGAGGCACGTAAAATGAGGAGACCTCTCTATATTCTTTGTATACAAATTTGAGTATTACACTGTGGGCGGCTGCGCGCCTGCGCCAGGCGGTGGCGGACTGGCAGGCGAGCGTGCCTCGGGCCTCGGCTGCTCCCGTGCTGCGGTCGGCGGTCAAGCGTGCCTGGCTGGGCGCCTGGCGCTTAGTGGTGCCGCGATGGCGGCTTGGCGGCTGGGCGCGAGCGCGCTGCGGGCTGCGTCGCGGTGATGGAGAGGAGGCGCGGGCCGCGGGCGAGCGGCCAAGCGTGCTGCGGTGCTGGTCTGCTGGAGAGCTGGTGTCGGGGACCATAATTAGGGGTACCCCCAAGACTCCTAATCTCAGCTGGTAACCCCTATCAGCACAAAGCTGCAAAGGCCTGATGGGCTAAGGTCAAGGCTCAGTCCACTCAAGGGACACGATCTCGCCTCGCCCGAGCCCGGCCTCGGGCAAAGGCAGCCGACCCCGGAGGATTCACGTCTCGCCCGAGGGCCCCCTCAAGCAACGGACACACCTTCGGCTCGCCCGAGGCCCAGTCTTCGCAGAGAAGCAACCTTGGCCAGATCGCCACACCAACCGACCGTATCGCAGGAGCATTTAATGCAAGGATCGCCTGACACCTTATCCTGACGCGCGCTCTTCAGTCGACAGAGCCGAAGTGACCGCAGTCACTTCGCCGCTCCACTGACCGACCTGACAAGAAAACAGCGCCGCCTGCGTCGCTCCGACTGCTGTGCCACTCAACAGAGTGAGGCTGACAGCAGCTAAGTCCAGCCTCGGGCGCCATAGGAAGCTCCGCCTCGCCTGACCCTAGGGCTCGGGCTCAACCTCGACGCTGGACGACGGACTCCGCTTCGCCCGACCCCAGGGCTCAGACTCAGCCTCGGCTCCGGAAGACGACGAACTCCGCCTCGCCTGACCCCAGGGCTCGGACTCAGCCTCGGCTCCGGAAGACGACGAACTCCGCCCCGCCCGACCCTAGGGCTCAGACTCAGCCTCGGCTCCGGAAGACGACGAACTCTGCCTCGCCCGACCCCAGGGCTCGGACTCAGCCTCGGCTCCGAAAGACGACGAACTCTGCCTCGCCCGACCCCAGGGCTCGGACTCAACCTCGACCTCGGAGGAGCCTCCGCCTCGCCCGACCTAGGGCTCGGACCGACCACGTCACAGGGGGGGCATCATTACCCTACCCCTAGCTAGCTCAGGCTACGGGGAACAAGACTGGCGTCCCGTCTGGCTCGCCCCGGTAAACAAATAATGATGGCGCCCCGCGTGCTCCATGACGACGGCGGCTCTCAGCCCCTTACGGAAGCAAGGAGACGTCAGCAAGGATTCGACAGCCCCGACAGATGTCCTTCCACAGGGCTCCAGCGCTCCTCCGACGGCCACGACATCACATGAACAGGGTGCCAAAACCTCTCCGACTGCCACGACGGCATGTACTTAGGGCTCTAGCTCCTCTCTGCTAGACACGTTAGCTCACTGCTACACCCCCCATTGTACACCTGGACCCTCTCCTTACGCCTATAAAAGGAAGTTCTAGGGCTCTCGTATGAGAAGGTTGGCCGCGTGGGGGAACGGGCCGGCGCATATGGATCTCTCTCTCTCCCACGCGGACGCTTGTAACCCCCTACTGCAAGCGCACCCGACCTGGGCGCAGGGCAACACGAAGGCCGCAGGTTTCCCCTTTTGCATGTTTCTTCCCCCCTTCGTGCTCCGTCTCGCGCTGACCCATCACTCGTCGGTCCAGGGACCCCCCGGGGTCGAAACACCGACAGTTGGCACGCCAGGTAGGGGTCTGCTGCGTGTTGACGAACAGCTTCCCGTCAAGCTCCAGATGGGTAGTCTCCAGCAACCTTTCCAGCCCGGGACGGTGCTCTGTTTCGGGAGTCTTGAGTTCATGTCCCTCGACGGCAGCTACGACATGATACTCCTTCCTCCGCCGCGCGACAGCGACAATGGCGGCCGTCAACCCGCCCGCCGGCGGCGGAATCAACGATGTCTTCCCCACGTGGAGGAAGAACAACATTCAGGTTTGTCCCATCACCTCCCCCGCCGATGGAGAAAGAGGCGGAGCAACCATGGCCAAGCAGGAGGCGGCACCTCGTCGCCTGTCGAGCAAGTCGACGACGCCGGCGCCCCAGCGGGGGACACGTCGGGCTTCGACCTTGCGTCTGAGACGAAGACGAGCGCCGTTTCCCCGCAACACGCCAACCCCAAGCAGATGAACGACGCCAGCACGCTCGCGAAGGACTTGCTGGGTGTCGCCCTCGTACCTGAGACAACGGTGCAGTCCGCCCCTGACGCGACTTCGTCACCGCCCGTCGACCAAGAGGTACCGACCGATTCCCATCTCGTGCCTTTTGGATTTAGCCTCGACCCACCAAGCGACTTCGCTTCGGTGGAAGCCTTCATAGAGGCATGTACCAACCCTCCGGGGGTACCATATGCGGTCGCCCTGGGACAGACTGACGATCGTCTTGACCTACGGACCCTCAGGTTCCGGGAAGATGACGAGCCCGACTTTTGTTGGGATTTCTCCGGGCTCGGTAACCCCAGTGCCATGCGGGACTTCATGACCGCATGCGACTACTGCCTCTCCGATTGTTTCGATGGTAGCCGCAGCTTCGGCGACGAGGACTGCGGCCCAAGTCGTGAATGTTTCCACGTCGATCTAGGGGGTCCCGGCGAAGGCAACCATCTTGGTATGCCGGAAAACGGCGATCCCCCTAGGCCTGCGCCTCACGTTGACATCCTTCGGGAGCTAGCAGTGGTCCCAGTCCCTGCGGAGGGTCTGGACGCACAGCTCGAGCAAATCCGCGAGATGCAGGCTAGACTCGATGAGGGAGCAGGAACACTTGAGCCGTTCCGGCGGAACATCGGGCAGGAATGGGCAGACTAAGCTCCGGCCGGAGAAGCGCGTCGTCTACCCCAGGGCATCCAGCACCGCATTGCCGACGACGTCAGGGCAAGGCCGCCACCGGCTTCCAATGGGGTCGGCCAGAACCTGGCTGCAGTAGCAATACTACTCTGCGCGATGCTGGAACCATCGACCATCGAGGGGCGGCGTATCCAGGGAGAGCTCAAGAATCTCCTGGAGGATGCCGCGGTTCGACGAGCCGAAAGCTCTGCCTCCCGAAGGCAGGGGTACCCCTCGGAGTATCGCGCCGCGACTTCCCGATTTATGCGGGAAGCCTCGGTCCACACTGGGCGCACGCGCAACACGGCGCCTGCGACCCCGTGTCACCTCGGCAACGAGCACCACCACCGCAACCGTCGAGCCCACCTCTACGAGAGGGTGCGCCGAGGCTACCACCCCAGGCGTGGGGGACGCTACGACAGCGGGGAGGATCGGAGTCCCTCGCCCGAACCACACGGTCCGCAGGCTTTCAGCCGGGCCATACGACGGGCGCCATTCCCGACCCGGTTCCGAACCCCGACTACCATCACAAAGTACTCGGGGGAGACGAGGCCGGAACTGTGGCTCGTGGACTACCGGCTGGCCTGCCAGCTGGGTGGAACAGACGATGACAACCTCATCATCCGCAACCTCTCCCTGTTCCTCTCCGACACCGCTCGAGCCTGGCTGGAGCATCTGCCTCCGGGGCAGATCTCCATCTGGGACGACCTGGTCCAAGCCTTCGTCGGCAACTTCCAGGGCACGTACGTGTGCCCTGGGAACTCCTGGGATCTCCGAAGCTGCCGCCAGCAACCGAGAGAGTCTCTCCGGGAATACATCCGACGATTCTCGAAGCAGCGCACCGAGCTGCCCAATGTCACCGACTCGGATGTCATCGGCGCGTTCCTCGCCGGCACCACCTGCCGCGACCTGGTGAGCAAGCTGGGTCGCAAGACCCCCACCAGGGCGAGCAAGCTGATGGACATCGCCACCAAGTTCGCCTCTGGCCAGGAGGCGGTTGAGGCCATCTTCCGGAAGGACAAGCGGCCCCAGGGCCGCCAGCCGGAAGACGTCCCCGAGGCGTCCACTCAGTGCAGCGCCAAGAAGAAGGGCAAGAAGAAGTCGCAAGCGAAACGCGACGCCGCCGACGCGGACCTTGTCGCCACCGCTGAGTACAAGAACCCTCGGAAACCTCCCGGAGGTGCCAATCTCTTCGACAAGATGCTCAAGGAGTCGTGCCCCTATCATTAGGGGCCCGTCAAGCACACCCTTGAGGAGTGTGTCATGCTTCGGCGCCATTTTCACAAGGTCGGGCCACCTGCGGAAGGTGGCAGGGCCCACAACAACGACAAGAACGAGGATCACAAGGCAGAGGAGTTCCCCGAGGTCCACGACTGCTTCATGATGTACGGTGGGCCAGTGGCGAACGCCTCGGCTCGGCACCGCAAGCAAGAGCGTCGGGAGGTCTGCTCGGTAAAGGTGGCGGCACCAGTCTACCTAGACTGGTCCGACAAGCCCATCACCTTCGACCAAGGCGACCACCCCAACCGCGTGCCGAGCCCAGGGAAGTATCCGCTTGTTGTCGACCCCGTCATCGGCAACGTCAGGCTCACCAAGGTCCTCATGGACGGAGGCAGCAGCCTCAACATCATCTACGCCGAGACCCTCGGGCTCCTGCAGATCGATCTGTCCTCGATCCGGGCAGGCACGACGCCTTTTCATGGGATCATCCCGGGAAACGCGTCCAACCCCTCGGACAACTCGATCTGCCCGTCTGCTTCGGGACTCCCTCCAACTTCCGAAGGGAAACCCTCACGTTCGAGGTGGTTGGGTTCCGAGGAACCTACCATGCAGTACTGGGGAGGCCATGGTACGTCAAGTTCATGGCCGTCCCCAACTACACCTACCTCAAGCTCAAGATGTCGGGCCCCAACGGGGTCATCACCGTCGGCCCCACGTACCGACACGCGTACGAATGCGACGTGGAGTGCGTGGAGTACGCCGAGGCCCTCGCTGAATCTGAGGCCCTCATCGCCGACCTGGAGAGCCTCTCCAAGGAGGCGCCAGACGTGAAGCGCCATGCCGGCAACTTCGAGCCAGCAGAGACGGTTAAGTCCGTCCCTCTCGACCCTAGCAACGACGCCTCCAAGCAGATCCGGATCGGCTCCGAGCTCGACCCCAAATAGGAAGCAGTGCTCGTCGACTTTCTCCGCGCGAACGCCAAAGTCTTTGCGTGGAGTCCCTCGGACATGCCTGGCATACCGAGGGATGTCGCCGAGCACTCGCTGGATATCCGAGCCGGAGCCCGACCCGTGAAGCATCCTCTGCGCCGATTCGACGAAGAAAAGCGCAGAGCCATAGGCGAGGAGATCCACAAGCTGATGGCCGCAGGGTTCATCAAAGAGGTATTCCATCCCGAATGGCTTGCCAACCCTGTGCTTGTGAGAAAGAAAGGAAGGAAATGGCGGATGTGTGTAGACTACATTGGTCTAAATAAAGCATGTCCGAAGGTTCCCTACCCTCTGCCTCGCATCGATCAAATCGTGGATTCCACTGCTGGGTGCGAAACCCTGTCTTTCCTCAAACCAAATCCGGATGAAAGAGTCCGACCAGCTCGCGACTTCTTTCATCACACCTTTTGGCATGTACTGCTACGTTACTATGCCATTTGGTTTGAGGAATGCAGGTGCGACATACCAAAGGTGCATGAACCACGTGTTCAGAGAGCACATTGGTCGAACGGTCGAGGCTTACGTTGATGACATCGTAGTCAAGACGAGGAAAGCCTCCGACCTCCTCTCCGACCTTGAAACGACATTCCAGTGTCTCAAGGCGAAAGGCGTAAAACTCAATTCCGATAAGTGCGTCTTCGGAGTCCCCCGAGGCATGCTCTTGGGGTTTATCGTCTCCGAGCGGGGCATCGAGGCCAACCCGGAGAAAATCGCGGCCATCACCAACATGGGGCCCATCAATGACTTGAAAGACATACAGAGGGTCATGGGATGCCTTGCGGCTCTGAGCCGCTTCATCTCGCGCCTTGGCGAAAGAGGCCTACCTCTGTACCGCCTCTTAAGGAAGGCCGAGTGCTTCACTTGGACCCCCGAGGCCGAGGAAGCCCTCGGGAACCTGAAGGCGCTCCTTACGAACGCACCCATCCTGGTGCCTCCCGCTGCCGGAGAAGCCCTCTTGATCTACGTCGCCGCTACCACTCAGGTGGTCAGCGCCGCGATCGTGGTTGAGAGACGAGAAGAAGGGCATGCATTGCCCGTCCAGAGGCCGGTCTACTTCATCAGTGAGGAACTGTCCGAGACCAAGATCTGCTACCCACAAATTTAGAAGCTGTTGTACGTAGTGATTCTGACACGTCGGAAGTTGCTACACTACTTCGAGTCTCATTCGGTGACTGTGGTGTCATCCTTCCCCCTGGGGGAGATCATCCAGTGCCGAGAGGCCTCGGGTAGGATTGCAAAGTGGGCGGTGGAAATCATGGGTGAGACAATCTCGTTCGCCACTCGGAAGGCCATCAAGTCCCAAGTCTTAGCGGACTTTGTGGCTGAATGGGTCGACACCCAGATTCCAACGGCTCCGATCCAACCGGAACTCTGGACCATGTTTTTTGACGGGTCGCTGATGAAAACAGGGGCAGGCGCGGGCCTGCTCTTCATCTCGCCCCTCGGGAAGCACCTCTGCTACGTGCTGCGCCTCCATTTCCCGGCGTCCAACAACGTGGCTGAGTACGAGGCTCTGGTCAACGGGTTGCGCATCGCCATCGAGCTAGGGGTCCGAGGCCTTGACGCTCGCGGTGACTCGCAGCTTGTCATCGACCAAGTCATGAAGAACTCCCACTGCCGCGACCCGAAGATGGAAGCCTACTGCGATGAGGTTCGGCGCCTGGAAGACAAGTTCTACGGGCTCGAGCTCAACCACGTCGCCCGACGATACAACGAGACTGCAGACGAGCTGGCTAAGATAGCCTCGGGGCGGACAACGGTTCCCCCGGACGTCTTTTCCCGAGACCTACATCAACCCTTAGTCAAGACCGACGACACGCCCGAGCCCGAGAAGGCCTCGGCCTAGCCCGAGGCACCCTCGGCTCAGCCCGAGGCACCCTCGGCTCCCGAGGGTGAGGCACTGCGAGTCGAGGAAGAGCGGAATGGGGCCCCGCCTAATCGAGACTGGCAGACCCCGTACCTGCAATATCTCCACCGAGGAGAGCTGCCCCTCGACCGAGCCGAAGCTCGGCGACTGGCGCGGTGCGCCAAGTCGTTCGTCTTGTTGGGGGACGGGATGGAGCTCTACCACCGCAGCCCCTCAGGCATCCTCCAGCGATGCATATCCATTGCCGAAGGCCAGGAGCTCTTACAAGAAATACACTTGGGGGCTTGCGGTCATCACGCAGCGCCTCGAGCCCTTGTTGGAAACGCTTTCCGACAAGGTTTCTACTGGCCGACCGTGGTGGCCGATGCCACTAGAATTGTCCGCACCTGCCAAGGGTGTCAATTCTACACAAGGCAAACGCACCTACCCGCTCAGGCTCTGCAAACAATACCCATCACCTGGCCGTTTGCTGTGTGGGGTCTAGACCTCGTCGGTCCCTTGCAGAAGGCACCCGGGGGCTACACGCACCTACTGGTCGCCATCGACAAATTCTCCAAGTGGATCGAGGCCCGACCCCTAAACAGCATTAGGTCCGAACATGCGGTGGCGTTCTTCACCAACATCATCCATCGCTTTGGGGTCCCAAACTCCATCATCACCGACAACGGCACCTAGTTCACCGGCAGAAAGTTCCTGGACTTCTGCGAGGATCACCACATCCGGGTGGACTGGGCCGCCGTGGCTCACCCCATGACGAATGGGCAGGTAAAATGTGCCAACGACATGATTCTGCAAGGACTCAAGCCGAGGATCTACAACGACCTCCACAAGTTCGGCAGGCGATGGATGAAGGAACTCCCCTCGGTGGTCTGGAGTCTGATGACAACGCCGAGCCGAGCCACGGGCTTCACACCATTCTTTATAGTCTATGGGGCCGAGGCCATCTTGCCCACAGACTTAGAATACGGTTCCCCGAGGACGAGGGCGTACGATGACCAAAGCAATCGAACCAACCGAGAAGACTCACTGGACCAGCTGGAAGAGGCTCGGGACATAGCCTTACTACACTCGGCGCGGTATCAGCAGTCCCTGCGACGCTACCACACCCGAGGGGTTCGGTCCCGAGACCTCCAGGTGGGCGACTTGGTGCTTCGGCTGTGACAAGACGCCCGAGGGCGGCACAAGCTCACGCCTCCCTGGGAAGGGCCGTTCATCATCGCCAAGGTTTTGAAGCCCGGGACGTACAAGCTGGCCAAAAGTCAAGGCGAGGTCTACAGCAACGCTTGGAACATCCGACAACTACGTCGCTTCTACCCTTAAGATGTTTTCAAGCCGTTCATATACCTCGTTTATATATGAAGTCTAACCATCAAGGAAGGGTCAGCCTTGCCTCGGCAAAGCCCGACCCTCCCTCGGGGGCTAGAAGGGGGGAACCCCCTCTGCGTCAAAATTTTCCTCGGAAAAGGTCTTTCTGCCAGAACGTCTTTCGTGCTTTTCGACTACTTCAAAAGTGGGATACTGAAAACGACGGAGTACACGTAAGCAGCCAAGGCCGACCGAGCTGAGGGACTCCTACGCCTTCGGGATACGGATACCTCACTCATCACCTTCTGCGATAAGTAACTCACACTCGGATAAGCGATTCCGCTGACCGAACAAGTCTTAATGCTCGGAAACTTTTCTGCCGAAACGATTTTTCGTGCCTTCTCGACTATATCGATAGCAGAATCCTACGGACGAGCAAGAGTACACATAAGCGGCAAGGCCGACCGAGCCGAGGGACTCCTACGCCTCCGGGATACGGATACCTCACTCATCACCTTTCATGAAAAGTAACTCTCGCTCGGACAAACAATTTTGTTACCGACAAATAAGTCCAGATACCCAAAACAAGAGGAAAAGAAACGCAGCTTTACAACGCGACGACAGTATGTTTGGGCCTCGGTGGCCGCAAAAAACATATGCATACTATAGGCGAACCGATCCTGCAGGCTCAGACGTCGATGGAGGGGGAGCAACAGCACCCTCGGCATCAACTCCACCTTCGGCGAAATCCGACCGAGCCTCGAACGGCAACACGGGCGAAGGATCTCCGCTCCGAAGGACGACGTCAGCACCACGCCCGGGCCATCGCCGCCAGGGTCTCCTCCAGGAACCCGGCCCGAGCAGACGGCTCGGCCGGTCGCCCCGAAGCCTCAGCCAGCTGTCCCCCAAGGACACCAGCTCGGCTCGTGGCCTCGACAACTCGACTCCGGCGCTGGTCCCGCCAGTGGACGGCCCGGCCAGGCTCCGGCCGACGAAGTCTTCTTTTCGAGCCAACTCTGCCTCTGTTCATGCTGACACCGCTGCCTTCGGCCCCGGCTCACCGCAGAGCGGCCGAGGGTTCCTTTAACTAAGCAAGAGAAGCCTCGGGCGGCAAGGCCGACCGAGTCGAGGGACTCGTACGCCTCTGGGATACGGATACCTCACTCGTCACCTTCGCACGAGGCGACTCACACTTGGTTAAGCGGTTCAGCTAGCCGACAGGCGAGTTCTAGTGCTCAAAATGAGGAAAAAACACGGTATTACACCCAAAAATACCCACATGTTCAGGCCCCGACAGCCACAATGAACAAGACACCGGCATTCAAGGTACCATTACAAATGGAACTCCGGTTCCGCCCCCGCGGGTATGAACAACCTCCACACCAGAGAGCCTGCGGGGCGACAAGCTCCGGGCGACTCGCTAGCGACCTCTACAGCAGCAGCGATGGTCCCAGGACGGACGCTGCAGCTGGAAGGCTCTCGTTCGCGTCCCCACTCAAGGGACGCGAACTAGACATTAAAGCCAAAGAGCCGGAGGTCGGTCCGCGGGTAGCGCTGACGAGCTTGTTGGCGGAGAAGCTTTCTCCAGCTGCCACTACGTCAGCATCGATGGCGGCGTCCACCAACACCACACCAGCAAGCGCCGGCCGCCCCAAAGCGCACCGGTAGGTCCTCACTCCCGTCCTCGCCACGAAAGCGAGGACAGAGGACGGAATGTTGCATCTTAGCTGGGCAGCAACAGTCCGCCTTCCCCGGCATGGCTGGGGGCGCCTCCTCCGCAGAGCTGGAGGATGGTTTCCACCCCAGAAGCTGGAAGAGGCGGGACGCCAGCCCACGCGAAGGCAGGCCCCGGCTCGCCTCGCTCTCCGCCCCAACAAGGATGATGAAGATCCTTGAAGCTGAGGGCGGGACTGAGGTCGCAGCCCGGCTCGCTTCTCCCCACCATCGAACTGGTGGTCACCGTCTTGGGTGACCACCGGCGAGGGGATGCAGCCGGGCTGCCTGATGAAAATCCTTGAAGCCGAGCGATGGCTAAAAGGTACCAACTTCCGCGAAGTTGCGTTCCTCCAACGACGACAAGACGAAAGCGACGCGAGTGCTCCCCATCCGGGGGCTTGGAAGGTGGAAGGGCGCGATGCATGAGGAGAGTGCGAAGACATGGTTGCCATCCAAGGGGGTCACCCTCCTTTTAAAGGTGACTCACCCCACTCGCGTCCTCAGCCGGCGCGGACCGAGTCTTCTCCAACACGCTCCAAGGTCCCCCCCCTACGACACGGGGGCTGGGTCCCACACATCATGCAAGCTGGCCCAGGACAGAAGGAGCCAAACCGCCGCGCGTGGAGCACACAATAGCCCAGCGGTTACAAGCATTCCTCCACTATCGCCCGGACCAGCGGGTGAAAGGGCGGACCGCCATGCACGCGGCATGCAACCGCACCAAGGGGGTGCACCCTTTATACTTCGACACGTCCAACATGGAGGCCCATGCCCACACGTCATGTAACCGGCGCGCCGGTTACTACGTGAGAGAAACTGCACCGCCACTCGCGCCAGTACCGCGCCTTCTCGACTGCGGAACCGGTGCCGCGACTCGAGGCGACCCTGCGCATGACCTGACAGTGCCAACCGAGCACATCGGTTACAGGTCAGTCAGCCGCGGGAGAAGACGCGACGGTCGATACGGCCAGAAATGGGCCGGCAGTAATGGTGGTGGCAGGCGGGCGGAAGCAACAGTCAAATCGTCTGCAAGCTCATGTCCCCTCATGGGGCAGCAGGAGAACCCTCTCCCATGGAGTGAAGACGACGCGCCCGTGTTCCGTTCCTTGAACGGCTCGCGCACGCACAACGGCTGCCCCGCGAACCACTCATCCCGTCGCATTAACTCTGCGGCAGGATAGGCGGCACCTTTGGCAGGCGAAGTAGGCGACGCTTCACCTCCGCCATAATGACCGCGTCAAAAAAAGGTGCGCCACGTCGTTCGATTTCGTATCCTTTTCCACTTCCTCTTTCTCTCTCTTGCCACAGGGACCGGGAAAGGGGATACTCTGAAAAGGATCCTTCTCCGCGAAGGAAGCGGGCCCCGAGCCCCCCTACTGATCAGAGGTTCGAAGGCTGGCCCCTCGGAAGGGTTCAACGGCCGCCTCAGGCCACCCGGGCTCCGCGCCCACTACTGATCAGGGGTTCGTAGGCTGGCCCCCGAAGGGTTCGACAGCCGCCTCAGACGCGCAGAGCAAGAGATGACCCTGGTTACGTTCGATACATAACCAAGGCTCGGGCTACGCTCCCGAGGTACCCTAGGACATTTCCGAGACCGACGGGAACGATTTTGTAACGGAATCCCACCAGAGGGAGGCATCGAGCCCTCGGACCCCGTCAAAAGGGGACCAGGTACGGCAAATCACCCGCAGGTACTTTTGGAGCGCGCCTCCAGGCCACTAGCCGACCCCTAACGAATGGGGCACGGGCGTCCACTCGGATTACCCATTAGCAACTCACTGGAGACACCATGTTCGGTGCCCTCCGTGGGCAACATGGCGCTTCCCCCCCTCCTTGCGGAAAGGCGACGTAGGGGCGTATAAAAAAAGCCAAGTCTGTCCTTGATCGTCCTCTCGCTCTGTGCGGAGTCTCGAGGGCTGCTCTCGCAAACCTGGCTCCGGCCAAACCGTTGACAGCGTCAACATACCAGCCCGAGATCTTGGGACTCGACTATGCACCCGGGCTACGGCCAGTTCGCATGAGGGAACAACCAGACCGGCTGAAGCATCACAAAACGCGATAAGCCCTCGAAGGAGTCAAACCACTCCTCCGAGGCCTCGGGGGTTACACCCGGCGGGTGCGCTCGCGCGCACCCACCGGAACGAAACGCAACCGAGAAAGGCCGGTCCCCTTGCAAAAAAGTGCGACAAAAGCCTCCAAGCGAGTATCAACACTCCCTTCGAGGCTCGGGGGCTACTGTCGGGGACCATAATTAGGGGTACCCCCAAGACTCCTAATCTCAGCTGGTAACCTCCATCAGCACAAAGCTGCAAAGGCCTGATGGGCGCGATTAAGGTCAAGGCTCAGTCCACTCAAGGTACACGATCTCGCCTCGCCCGAGCCCGGCCTCGGGCAAAGGCAGCCGACCCCGGAGGATTCACGTCTCGCCCGAGGGCCCCCTTAAGCAACGGACACACCTTCGGCTCGCCCGAGGCCCAGTCTTCGCAGAGAAGCAACCTTGACCAGATCGCCACGCCAACCGACCGTATCGCAGGAGCATTTAATGCAAGGATTGTCTGACACCTTATCCTAACGTGCGCTCTTCAGTCGACAGAGCCGAAGTGACCGCAGTCACTTCGCCGCTCCACTGACCGACCTGACAAGAAAACAGCGCCGCCTGCGTCGCTCCGACTGCTGTGCCACTCAATAGAGTGAGGCTGACAGCAGCTAAGTCCAGCCTTGGGCACCATAGGAAGCTCCGCCTCGCCCGACCCCAGGGCTTGGGCTCAACCTCGACGCTAGACGACGGACTCCGCTTCGCCCGACCCCAGGGCTCGGACTGAGCCTCGGCTCCGGAAGACGATGAACTCCGCCTCGCCTGACCCCAGGGCTCGGACTCAGCCTCGGCTCCGGAAGACGATGAACTCTGCCTCGCCAGACCCCACGGCTCGGACTCAGCCTCGGCTCTGGAAGACGACGAACTCCGCCTCGCCCGACCCCAGGGCTCGGACTCAGCCTCGGCTCCGGAAGACGACGAACTCTGCCTCGCCCGACCCCAGGGCTCGGACTCAACCTCGACCTCGGAGGAGCCTCCGCCTCGCCCGACCTAGGGCTCAGACCGACCATGTCACAGGGGGGGGCATCATTACCCTACCCCTAGCTAGCTCAGGCTACAGGAAACAAGACCGGCGTCCCGTCTGGCTCGCCCCGGTAAACAAATAATGATGGCGCCCCGCGTGCTCCATGACGACGGCGGCTCTCAGCCCCTTACGGAAGGAAGGAGACGTCAGCAAGGATTCGACAGCCCCGATAGCTGTCCTTCCACAGGGCTCCAGCGCTCCTCCGACGGCCACGACATCACATGAACAGGGTGCCAAAACCTCTCCGACTGCCACGACGGCATGTACTTAGGGCTCTAGCTCCTCTCTGCTAGACACGTTAGCTCACTGCTACACCCCCCATTGTACACCTGGACCCTCTCCTTACACCTATAAAAGGAAGGTCCAGGGCTCTCGTATGAGAAGGTTGGCCGCGCGGGGGAACGGGCCGGCTCATAAGGCTCTCTCTCTCTCCCACGCGGACGCTTGTAACCCCCTACTGCAAGCGCACCCGACTTGGGCGCAGGGCAACACGAAGGCCGCGGGTTTCCCCTTTTGCCTGTTTCTTCCCCCCTTCATGCTCCGTCTCACGCCGTCCCATCTAGGCTGGGACACGCGGCGACAATTTACTCGTCGGTCCAGGGACCCCCCGGGGTCGAAACGCCGACAGCTGGAGCCTAGAGAAGTGGAGAGGAGAGAGGAGGGCAGGACCGCAGGAGGCATGGGTCGTGGGCGAGCGCGCTGCAGCGCTGGAGCTGGAGAGGAGGTGCGGCCGCGCGGTACCAGGACGCAGGCAGGAGCCAAGCAGCGGCAGAAGCTAGGGTTGGGGCTGGACGAGACGATGTGCCTCTAGTGGGCCGCGACTGCCGACCGGGACTGCAGCCCAGGCAGCCCCGGGTGGAGATCCGCCCCTGCTCTTCAAGTTCTGTCTAGATTTGTTACTACTGATTACTCTAAGTACTTCAATGTTATTAGATCTGAATTGACTAACATGTTTTCCAAGTATGAGATAAAGTTCGGTGCAGCAAAATTGCAGAGACCAACCCACACCACAAGTATAAGCAGGAAGAAAACATCTTGGGGCAAAATTTATGCATCGCATGAGGTAAGTGCTACATCTATTTCGAGTTCATCATTTTCCTCCCAAGTTTCTGAGTTGACAATGTACTTAGATAGTGACCCAATCATTGTATTTGATGATGGATTTGATATTCTAAGTTGGTGGCATGAGCATAAATCTAATTATCATATCATGTCTCTTTTGGTTAAGGATGTTTTAATGGTTCCTATTTCAACTATCAGTTCAGAGTCTATTTTTAGTCTTGCTGTCAGGTTGATTGAGGAGATAAGGCGATCTCTAACAAGTAAAATGGTGGAGATTCTAACTTGATTAAAGGATTCACAGCTTGGAGAGACTCGGGAGCAGCACAACATTGCAAACAACGACATGGAAGAACACTACAAGAATATGTACTTGGATGAAGAACGTGAAGCTGGCGTTGGTCCTAGTTAGATGTTTCTTGTGATGTAATTTTACTTTTGTTATGTACTTGTACAATGAACTTTGAACTTATGAACTGCATCTAGAGCTGGCTGCACTCTTTTTCCCTTATGATCAAAGGGTTTTTTAATGAGGCAGCCATTGCAGAGCTCTAATAATATTAAGTTTGTTTTGGTCAAAATGGTTTGTCTTCTCTTTTGTTGGTTTGCTAATCATATATGATTATATGTTTCTAATAATACCATGTCGGGCCGTGGGCCGAGGGGTCAACCCGTGGGCTGGTCGGGCATAACCCGAATTTAATATTAGGTCGGTCCAGCTCAAAATTAAATGTGTCGGGCCTTTTTGGGCTTGGGTCGGGCTGGGCCGAACGGCTCAAATGTACACCTATATTTCAGGTACATCTACACAGGAAGAGGTGCTGCTGTGCCGCACAAAATACATAGCTTTCCTATCCACCTCAGTAGTACTACTATCTCCCACCCGCGTCACATCGCTACCACCCATACAAAAGACCATAGGGTTTTCAGCCCCAAGAGAGCGAGAGAGGTTCACCCCACACTAAACGACAACGAGATGTGGTATCGGTATGCCTTAGGGGCCTATACCAGAGGCCATCTTTGATCGTCTTAGGGTAGTGTCGGGTACCATAATTAGGGGTACCCCCAAGACTCCTAATCTCAGCTGGTAACCCCCATCAGCACAAAGCTGCAAAGGCCTGATGGGCACGATTAAGGTCAAGGCTCAGTCCACTCAAGGGACACGATCTCGCCTCGCCCGAGCCCGGCCTCGGGCAAAGGCAGCCGACCCCGGAGGATTCACGTCTCGCCCGAGGGCCCCCTCAAGCAACGGACACACCTTCGGCTCGCCCGAGGCCCAGTCTTCGCAGAGAAGCAACCTTGGCCAGATCGCCACGCCAACCGACCGTATCGCAGGAGCATTTAATGCAAGGATCGCCTGCCACCTTATCCTGACGCGCGCTCTTCAGTCGACAGAGCCGAAGTGACCGCAGTCACTTCGCCGCTCCACTGACCGACCTGACAAGAAAACAGCGCCGCCTGCGTCGCTCCGACTGCTGTGCCACTCAACAGAGTGAGCCTGACAGCAGCTAAGTCCAGCCTCGGGCGCCATAGGAAGCTCTGCCTCGCCCGACCCTAGGGCTCGGGCTCAACCTCGACGCTGGACGACGGACTCCGCTTCGCCCGACCCCAGGGCTCGGACTCAGCCTCGGCTCCGGAAGACGACGAACTCCGCCTCGCCCGACCCCAGGGCTCGGACTCAGCCTCGGCTCTGGAAGACAACGAACTCCACCTCGCCAGACCCCAGGGCTCGGACTCAGCCTCGGCTCCGGAAGACGACAAACTCCGCCTCGCCTGACCCCAGGGCTCGGACTCAGCCTCGGCTTCGGAAGACGACGAACTCCGCCTCGCCCGACCCCAGGGCTCGGACTCAACCTTGACCTCGGAGGAGCCTCCGCCTCGCCCGACCTAGGGCTCGGACCGACCACGTCACAGGGGGGCCATCATTACCCTACCCCTAGCTAGCTCAGGCTACGGGGAACAAGACCGGCGTCCCGTCTGGCTCGCCCCGGTAAACAAATAATGATGGCGCCCCGCGTGCTCCATGACGGCGGCGGCTCTCAGCCCCTTACGG
Organism: Zea luxurians; assembly: GCA_029449295.1. Lineage (NCBI taxonomy): Eukaryota > Viridiplantae > Streptophyta > Magnoliopsida > Poales > Poaceae > Zea > Zea luxurians. The sequence goes on along the minus strand of JAOPSE010000001.1, from coordinate 135,735,666 downwards.
AAGCAAGGAGACGCCAGCAAGGATTCGATAGCCCCGACTGCTGTCCTTCCACAGGGCTCCAGCGCTCCTCCGACGGCCACGACATCACATGAATAGGGTGCCAAAACCTCTCCGACTGCCACGACGGCATGTACTTAGGGCTCTAGCCCCTCTCTGCTAGACACGTTAGCTCACTGCTACACCCCCCATTGTACACCTAGACCCTCTCCTTACGCCTATAAAAGGAAGGTCCAGGGCTCTCGTATGAGAAGGTTGGCCGCGCGGGGGAACGGGCCGGCGCATAAGGCTCTCTCTCTCTCCCACACGGACGCTTGTAACCCCCTACTGCAAGCGCACCCGACCTGGGCGCAGGGCAACACGAAGGCCGCAGGTTTCCCCTTTTGCCTGTTTCTTCCCCCCTTCATGCTCCGTCTCGCGCCGACCCATCTGGGCTGGGACACGCGGCGACAATTTACTCGTCGATCTAGGGACCCCCCAGGGTCGAAACGCCGACAGCTGGAGCCTGGAGAAGTGGAGAGGAGGGCAGGACCGCAGGAGGCGTGGGCCGCGGGCGAGCGCGCTGCGGCGCTGGAGCTGGAGAGGAGGTGCGGCCGCGCGGTACCTGGACGCAGGCAGGAGCCAAGCGGCGGCAGAAGCTAGGGTTGGGGCTGGACGAGACGATGGGCCTCTAGTGGGCCGCGACTGCCGACCGGGACTGCAGCCCAGGCAGCCCCGGGTGGAGATCCGCCCCTGCTCTTCAAGTTCTGTCTAGATTCGTTACTACTGATTACTCTAAGTACTTCAATGTTATTAGATCTGAATTGACTAACATGTTTTCCAAGTATGAGATAAAGTTCGGTGCAGCAAAATTGCAGAGACCAACCCACACCACAAGTATAAGCAGGAAGAAAACATCTTGGGGCAAAATTTATGCATCGCATGAGGTAAGTGCTACATCTATTTCGAGTTCATCATTTTCCTCCCAAGTTTCTGAGTTGACAATGTACTTAGATAGTGACCCAATCATTGTATTTGATGATGGATTTGATATTCTAAGTTGGTGGCATGAGCATAAATCTAATTATCATATCATGTCTCTTTTGGTTAAGGATGTTTTAATGGTTCCTATTTCAACTATCAGTTCAGAGTCTATTTTTAGTCTTGCTGTCAGGTTGATTGAGGAGATAAGGCGATCTCTAACAAGTAAAATGGTGGAGATTCTAACTTGATTAAAGGATTCACAGCTTGGAGAGACTCGGGAGCAGCACAACATTGCAAACAACGACATGGAAGAACACTACAAGAATATGTACTTGGATGAAGAACGTGAAGCTGGCGTTGGTCCTAGTTAGATGTTTCTTGTGATGTAATTTTACTTTTGTTATGTACTTGTACAATGAACTTTGAACTTATGAACTGCATCTAGAGCTGGCTGCACTCTTTTTCCCTTATGATCAAAGGGTTTTTTAATGAGGCAGCCATTGCAGAGCTCTAATAATATTAAGTTTGTTTTGGTCAAAAATGGTTTGTCTTCTCTTTTGTTGGTTTGCTAATCATATATGATTATATGTTTCTAATAATACCATGTCGGGCCGTGGGCCGAGGGGTCAACCCGTGGGCTGGTCGGGCATAACCCGAATTTAATATTAGGTCGGTCCAACTCAAAATTAAATGTGTCGGGCCTTTTTGGGCTTCGGTCGGGCTAGGCCCAACGGCTCAAATGTACACCTATATTTCAGGTACATCTACACAGGAAGAGGTGCTGCTGTGCTGCACAAAATACATAGCTTTCCTATCCACCTCAGTAGTACTACTATCTCCCACCCGCGTCACATCGCTACCACCCATACAAAAGACCATATGGTTTTCAGCCCCAAGAGAGCGAGAGAGGTTCACCCCACACTAAACGACAACGAGATGTGGTATCGGTATGCCTTAGGGGCCTATACCAGAGGCCATCTTTGATCGTCTTAGGGTAGTGTCGGGGACCATAATTAGGGGTACCCCCAAGACTCCTAATCTCAGCTGGTAACCCCCATCAGCACAAAGCTGCAAAGGCCTGTTGGGCACAATTAAGGTCAAGGCTCAGTCCACTCAAGGGACACAATCTCGCCTCGCTCGAGCCCGGCCTCGGGCAAAGGCAGCCGACCCTGGAGGATTCACGTCTCGCCCGAGGGCCCCCTCAAGCAACGGACACACCTTCGGCTCGCCCGAGGCCCAGTCTTCGCAGAGAAGCAACCTTGGCCAGATCGCCACGCCAACCGACCGTATCGCAGGAGCATTTAATGCAAGGATCGCCTGCCACCTTATCCTGACGCGCGCTCTTCAGTCGACAGAGCCGAAGTGACCGCAGTCACTTCGCCGCTCCACTGACCGACCTGACAAGAAAATAGCGCAGCCTGCGTCGCTCCGACTGCTGTGCCACTCAACAGAGTGAGCCTGACAGCAGCTAAGTCCAGCCTCGGGCGCCATAGGAAGCTCCGCCTCGCCCGACCCTAGGGCTCGGTCTCAACCTCGACGCTGGACGACGGACTCCGCTTCGCCCGACCCCAGGGCTCGGGCTCAACCTCGACGCTGGACGACGGACTCCGCTTCGCCCGACCCCAGGGCTCGGACTCAGCCTCGGCTCCAGAAGACGACGAACTCCGTCTCGCCCGACCTCAGGGCTCGGACTCAGCCTCGGCTCCAGAAGACAACGAACTCCGCCTCGCCAGACCCCAGGGCTCGGACTCAGCCACGGCTCCGGAAGACGACAAACTCCGCCTCGCCCGACCCCAGGGCTCGGACTCAACCTCGGCTTCGGAAGACGACGAACTCCGCCTCGCCCGACCCCAGGGCTCGGACTCAACCTTGACCTCGGAGGAGCCTCCGCCTCGCCCGACCTAGGGCTCGGACCGACCACGTCACAGGGGGGGCCATCATTACCCTACCCCTAGCTAGCTCAGGCTACGGGGAACAAGACCGGCGTCCCGTCTGGCTTGCCCCGGTAAACAAATAATGATGGCGCCCCGCGTGCTCCATGACGACGGCGGCTCTCAGCCCCTTACGGAAGCAAGGAGACGTCAGCAAGGATTCGACAGCCCCGACAGCTGTCCTTCCAAAGGGCTCCAGCGCTCCTCCGACGGCCACGACATCACATGAACAGGGTGCCAAAACCTCTCCGACTGCCACGACGGCATGTACTTAGGGCTCTAGCTCCTCTCTGCTAGACACGTTAGCTCACTGCTACACCCCCCATTGTACACCTGGACCCTCTCCTTACGCCTATAAAAGGAAGGTCCAGGGCTCTCGTATGAGAAGGTTGGCCGCGCGGGGGAACGGGCCGGCGCATAAGGCTCTCTCTCTCTCTCCCACACGGACGCTTGTAACCCCCTACTGCAAGCGCACCCGACCTGGGCGCAGGGCAACACGAAGGCCGCATGTTCCCCTTTTGCCTGTTTCTTCCCCCCTTCATGCTCCGTCTCGCGCCGACCCATCTGGGCTAGGACACGCGGCGACAATTTACTCGTCGATCCAGGGACCCCCCGGGGTCGAAACGCCGACAGCTGGAGCCTGGAGAAGTGGAGAGGAGAGAGGAGGGCAGGACCGCAGGAGGCGTGGGCCGCGGGCGAGCGCGCTGCGGCGCTGGAGCTGGAGAGGAGGTGCGGCCGCGCGGTACCAGGACGCAGGCAGGAGCCAAGCGGCGGCAGAAGCTAGGGTTGGGGCTGGACGAGACGATGGGCCTCTAGTGGGCCGCGACTGCCGACCGGGACTGCAGCCCAGGCAGCCCCGGGTGGAGATCCGCCCCTGCTCTTCAAGTTCTGTCTAGATTTGTTACTACTGATTACTCTAAGTACTTCAATGTTATTAGATCTGAATTGACTAACATGTTTTCCAAGTATGAGATAAAGTTCGGTGCAGCAAAATTGCAGAGACCAACCCACACCACAAGTATAAGCAGGAAGAAAACATCTTGGGGCAAAATTTATGCATCGCATGAGGTAAGTGCTACATCTATTTCGAGTTCATCATTTTCCTCCCAAGTTTCTGAGTTGACAATGTACTTAGATAGTGACCCAATCATTGTATTTGATGATGGATTTGATATTCTAAGTTGGTGGCATGAGCATAAATCTAATTATCATATCATGTCTCTTTTGGTTAAGGATGTTTTAATGGTTCCTATTTCAACTATCAGTTTGGAGTCTATTTTTAGTCTTGCTGTCAGGTTGATTGAGGAGATAAGGCGATCTCTAACAAGTGAAATGGTGGAGATTCTAACTTGATTAAAGGATTCACAGCTTGGAGAGACTCGGGAGCAGCACAACATTGCAAACAACGACATGGAAGAACACTACAAGAATATGTACTTGGATGAAGAACGTGAAGCTGGCGTTGGTCCTAGTTAGATGTTTCTTGTGATGTAATTTTACTTTTGTTATGTACTTGTACAATGAACTTTGAACTTATGAACTGCATCTAGAGCTGGTTGCACTCTTTTTCCCTTATGATCAAAGGGTTTTTTTAATGAGGCAGCCATTGCAGAGCTCTAATAATATTAAGTTTGTTTTGGTCAAAAATGGTTTGTCTTCTCTTTTGTTGGTTTGCTAATCATATATGATTATATGTTTCTAATAATACCATGTCGGGCCGTGGGCCGAGGGGTCAACCCGTGGGCTGGTCGGGCATAACCCGAATTTAATATTAGGTCGGTCCAGCTCAAAATTAAATGTGTCGGGCCTTTTTGGGCTTCGGTCGGGCTGGGCCGAACGGCTCAAATGTACACCTATATTCCAGGTACATCTACACAGGAAGAGGTGCTGCTGTGCTGCACAAAATACATAGCTTTTCTATCCACCTCAGTAGTACTACTATCTCCCACCCGCGTCACATCGCTACCACCCATACAAAAGACCATATGGTTTTCAGCCCTAAGAGAGCGAGAGAGGTTCACCCCACACTAAACGACAACGAGATGTGGTATCGGTATGCCTTAGGGGTCTATACCAGAGGCCATCTTTGATCGTCTTAGGGTAGTGTCGGGGACCATAATTAGGGGTACCCCCAAGACTCCTAATCTCAGCTAGTAACCCCCATCAGCACAAAGCTGCAAAGGCATGATGGGCGCGATTAAGGTCAAGGCTCAGTCCACTCAAGGGACACGATCTCGCCTCGCCCGAGCCCAGCCTCGGGCAAAGGCAGCCAACCCCAGAGGATTCACGTCTCGCCCGAGGGCCCCCTCAAGCAACGGACACACCTTCGGCTCGCCCGAGGCCCAGTCTTCGTAGAGAAGCAACCTTGGCCAGATCGCCACGCCAACTGACCGTATCGCAGGAGCATTTAATGCAAGGATCGCCTGACACCTTATCCTGACACGAGCTCTTCAGTCGACAGAGCCGAAGTGACCGTAGTCACTTTGCCGCTCCACTGACCGACCTGACAAGAAAACAGCGCCGCCTGCATCGCTCCGACTGCTATGCCACTCAACAGAGTGAGGCTGACAGCAGCTAAGTCCAGCCTCGGGCGCCATAGGAAGCTCCGCCTCGCCCGATCCCAGGGCTCGGGCTCAACCTTGACGCTGGACGACGGACTCCGCTTCGCCCGACCCTAGGGCTCGGGCTCAACCTCGACGCTGGACGACGGACTCTGCTTCACCCGACCCCTGGGCTCGGACTCAGCCTCGGCTCCGGAAGACGACGAACTCCGCCTCGCCCGACCCCAGGGCTCGGACTCAGCCTCGGCTCCGGAAGACGACGAACTCCGCCTCGCTAGACCCCAAGGCTCGGACTCAGTCTCGGCTCCGGAAGACGACGAACTCCGCCTCGCCCGACCCTAGGGCTCGAACTCAGCCTCGGCTCCGGAAGACGACGAACTCCGCCTCGCCCGACCCCAGGGCTCGGACTCAACCTCGACCTTGGAGGAGCCTCTGCCTCGCCCGACCTAAGGCCTCGGACCGACCATGTCACAGGGGGGGGGCATCATTACCCTACCCCTAGCTAGCTCAGGCTACGGGGAACAAGACCAGCGTCCCATCTGGCTCGCCCCGGTAAACAAATAATGATGACGCCCCGCGTGCTCCATGACGACGGCGGCTCTCTGCCCCTTACGAAAGAAAGGAGACGTCAGCAAGGATTCGACAGCCCCGAAAGCTGTCCTTCCACAGGGCTCCAGCACTCCTCCGACGGCCACGACATCACATGAACAGGGTGCCAAAACCTCTCCGACTGCCACGACGGCATGTACTTAGGGCTCTAGCTCCTCTCTGCTAGACACGTTAGCACACTGCTACACCCCCCATTGTACACCTGGACCCTCTCCTTACGCCTATAAAAGGAAGGTCCAGGGCTGTCGTACGGGGAGGTTGGCCGCGCAGGGGAACGGGCCGGCGCATAAGGCTCTCTCTCTCTCCCACGCGGACGCTTGTAACCCCCTACTACAAGCGCACCCGACCTGGGCGTAGGGCAACACGAAGGCCGTGGGTTTCCCCTTTTGCCTGTTTCTTCCCCCCTTCGTGCTCCGTCTCGCGCCGACCCATCTGGGCTGGGGCACGTGGCGATAATTTACTCACCGGTCCAGGGACCCCCCCGGGGTCGAAACGTCGACATTTGGCGCGCCAGGTAGGGGCCTACTGCGTGTTGGCGAACAGCTTCCCGTCAAGCTCAAGATGGGTAGTCTCCAGCAACCTTTCCAGCCTGGGACGGTGCTCCGTTTTGGGAGTCTTGAGTTCATGTCCCTCGATGGCAGCTACGACATTATACTCCTTCCTCCGCCGCGCGACAGCGACAATGGCGGTCGTCAGCCCGCCTGCTGGTGGCGGAATCAACGACGTCTTCCCCACGTGGCGGAAGAATAACATTCGGGTTTGTCCCGTCACCTCCTCCGCCGACAGAGGAAGAGGCGGGGCAACCATGGCCAAGCAGGAGGCCGCACCTCGTCGGCTGTCGAGCAAGTCGACGATGCCGGCGCCCCAGCGGGGGACACATCGGGCTTCGACCTTGCGTCTGAGACGAAGACGAGTGCCGTTTCCCCGCAACACGCCAACCCCAAGTAGACGAACGACGCCAGCACGCTCGCGAACGACTTGCTGGGCGTCGCCCTCATACCTGAGACAACGGTGCAGTCCGCCCCTGACGCGACTTCGTCACCGCCCGTTGACCAAGAGGAACCGACCAATTCCCATCTCGTGCCTTTTGGATTCAGCCTCGACCCACCAAGCGACTTTGCTTCAGTGGAAGCCTTCATAGAGGCATGTACCAACCCTCCGGGGTACCATATGTGGTCGCCCTGGGACAGACTGACGGTCGTCTCGACCTACGGACCCTCGGGTTCCGAGGAAGATGACGAGCCCGACTTTTGTTGGATTTCTCCGGGCTCGGTAACCCCAGTGCCATGTGGGACTTCATGACCGCATGCAACTACTGCCTCTCCGATTATTCCGATGGTAGCCGCAGCTTCGGCGACGAGGACTGCGGCCCAAGTCGTGAATGTTTCCATGTCGATCTAGGGGGTCCCGGCGAAGGCAACCATCTTGGTATGCCGGAAAACGGCGATCCCCCTAGGCCTGCGCCTCGCGTTGACATCCTTCGGGAGCTAGCAGTGGTCCCAGTCCCTGCGGGGGGTCAAGACGCACAGCTCGAGCAAATCCGCAAGATGCAGGCCAGGCTCGACGAGGGAGCAGGAACACTTGAGCCGTTTCGGCGGAACATCGGGCAGGAATGGGCAGACCAAGCTCCGGCCGGAGAAGCGCGTCGTCTACCCCAGGGCATCCAGCACTGCATTGCCGACGACGTCAGGGCAAGGCCGTCATCGGCTTCCAGTGAGGTCGGCCAGAACCTGGCTGCAGCAGCAATACTACTCCGCGCGATGCCGGAACCATCGACCACCGAGGGGCGGCGTATCCAGGGAGAGCTCAAGAATCTCCTGGAGGATGCCGCAGTCCGACGGGCCGAAAGCTCTGCCTCCCGAAGGCAGGGGTACCCCTCGGAGCATCGCGCCGCGATTTCCCGATTTATGCGGGAAGCCTCGGTCCACACCGGGCGCACGCGCAACACGGCGCATGCAGCCCCGAGTCGCCTCGGCAATGAGCACCACCACCGCAACCGTCGAGCCCACCTCGACGAGAGGGTGCGTCGAGGCTACCACCCTAGGCGTGGGGGACACTACGACAGCGGGGAGGATCAGAGTCCCTCGCCCGAACCACCCGGTCCGCAGGCTTTCAGCCGGGCCATACGACGGGCGCCGTTCCTGACCCGGTTCCGAACCCCGACTACCATCACAAAGTACTCGGGGGAGACGAGGCCGGAACTGTGGCTCGCGGACTACTGGCTGGCCTACCAGCTGGGTGGAACGGACCATGACAACCTCATCATCCGCAACCTCCCCCTGTTCCTCTCCGACACCGCTCGAGCCTGGCTGGAGCATCTGCCTCCGGGGCAGATCTCCAACTGGGACGACCTGGTCCAAGCCTTCGTCGGCAACTTCCAGGGCTCGTACGTGCGCCCTGGGAACTCCTGGGATCTCCGAAGCTGCCGCCAACAGCTGGGAGAGTCTCTCAAGGACTACATCCGGCGATTCTCGAAGCAGCGCACCGAGCTGCCCAACGTCACCGCCTCGGATGTCATCGGCGCGTTCCTCGCCGGCACCACCTGCCGCGACCTGGTGAGCAAGCTAGGTCGCAAGACCCCCACCAGGGCGAGCGAGCTGATGGACATCGCCACCAAGTTCGCCTCTGGCCAGGAGGCGGTTGAGGCCATCTTCTGGAAGGACAAGTAGCCCAGGGCCGCCAGCCGAAAGACGTCCTCGAGGCATCCACTCAGCGCGGCGCCAATAAGAAGGGCAAGAAGAAGTCGTAAGCGAAACGCGACGCCGCCGACACGGACCTTGTCGCCGCCGCTGAGTAAAGAACCCTCAGAAACCTCCCGAAGGTGCCAATCTCTTCGACAAGATGCTCAAGGAGCCGTGCCCCTATCATCAGGGGCCCGTCAAGCACACCCTTGAGTGCGTCATGCTTCGGCGCCACTTTCACAAGGCTGGGCCACCTGCGGAAGGTGGCAGGGCCCACAACAACGATAAGAAGGAGGATCACAAGGCAGAGGAGTTCCCCGAGGTCCACGACTGCTTCATGATCTACGGTGGGCCAGTGGCGAACGCCTCGGCTCGACACCGCAAGCAAGAGCGTCGGGAGGTCTGCTCGGTAAAGGTGGCGGCGCCAGTCTACCTAGACTAGTCCGACAAGCCCATCACCTTCGACCAAGGCGACCACCCCGACCTCGTGCCGAGCCCGGGGAAGTATCCGCTCGTTGTCGACCCCGTCATCGGCAACGTCAGGCTCACCAAGGTCCTCATGGACGGAGGCAGCAGCCTCAACATCATCTACGCCGAGACCCTCGGGCTCCTGCAGATCAATCTGTCCTCGATCCGGACAGGCGCGGCGCCTTTTCATGGGATCATCCCCGGGAAACGTGTCCAACCCCTCGGACAACTCGATCTGCCTGTCTGCTTCGGACTCCCTCCAACTTTCGAAGGGAAATCCTTACGTTCGAGGTGGTCGGGTTCCGAGGAACCTACCACGCATTACTGGGGAGGCCATGTTACGCCAAGTTTGTGGTCGTCCCCAACTACACCTACCTCAAGCTCAAAATGTCAGGCCCCAACGGGGTCATCGCCGTCGGCCCCACGTACCAACACGCGTACGAATGCGACGTGGAGTGCGTGGAGTACGTTGAGGCCCTCGCCAAATCCGAGGCCCTCATCGCCGACCTGGAGAGCCTCTCCAAGGAGGCGCCAGACGTGAAGCGCCATGCCGGCAACTTCGAGCCAGCAGAGACGGTTAAGTCCGTCCCTCTCGACCCCAGCAACGACGCCTCCAAGAAGATCCGGATCGGCTCCGAGCTCGACCCCAAATAGGAAGCAGTGCTCGTCGACTTTCTCCGTGCGAACGCCAAAGTCTTTGCGTGGAGTCCCTCGGACATGCCTGGCATACCGAGGGATGTCGCCGAGCACTCGCTGGATATCCGAGCTGGAGCCCAACCCGTGAAGCAACCTCTGCGCCGATTCGACGAAGAAAAGCGCAGAGCCATAGGCGAGGAGATCCACAAGCTGATGGCCGTAGGGTTCATCAAAGAGGTATTCCATCCCGAATGGCTTGCCAACCCTGTGCTTGTGAGAAAGAAAGGAGGGAAATGGCGAATGTGTGTAGACTACACTGGTATAAACATAGCATGTCCGAAGGTTCCCTACCATCTGCCTCGCATCGATCAAATCTTGGATTCCACTGCTAGGTGCGAAACCCTGTCTTTCCTCAATGCCTACTCAGGGTATCACCAAATCAGGATGAAAGAGTCCGACCAGCTCGCGACTTCTTTCATCACACCTTTTGGCATGTACTGCTACATTACTATGCCATTTGGTTTGAGGAATGCGGGTGCGACATACCAAAGGTGCATGAAGCACGTGTTTGGCAAACACATTGGTCGAACGGTCGAGGCTTACATCGATGACATCGTAGTCAAGACGAGGAAAGCCTCTGACCTCCTCTCCGACCTTGAAACGACATTCCGGTGTCTCAAGGCGAAAGGCGTAAAACTCAATCCCAAGAAGTGCGTCTTCGGAGTCCCCCGAGGCATGCTCTTGGGGTTCATCGTCTCCGAGCGGGGCATCGAGGCCAACCCGAAGAAAATCGCGGCCATCACCAACATGGGGCCCATCAAGGACTTGAAAGGCGTACAGAGGGTCATGGGATGCCTTGCGGCTCTGAGCCGCTTCATCTCGCGCCTCGGCAAAAGAGGCCTACCTCTGTACCGCCTCTTAAGGATGGCCGAGTGCTTCAATTGGACCCCTGAGGCCGAGGAAGCCCTCAGGAACCTGAAGGCGCTCCTTACGAACGCACCCATCCTGGTGCCTCTCGCTGCCGGAGAAGCCCTCTTGATCTACGTCGCCGCTACCACTCAGGTGGTCAGCGCCGCGATCGTGGTTGAGAGACGAGAAGAAGGGCATGCATTGCCCGTCCAGAGGCCGGTCTACTTCATCAGTGAGGTACTGTCCGAGACCAAGATCCGCTACCCACAAATTCAGAAGCTGATGTTCGCAGTGATTCTGACACGGCGGAAGTTGCGACACTACTTCGAGTCTCATCCGGTGACTGTGGTGTCATCCTCCCCCCTGGGGGAGATCATCCAGTGCCAAGAGGCCTCGGGTAGGATTGCAAAGTGGGCGGTGGAAATCATGGGCGAGACAATCTCGTTCATCCCTCGGAAGGCCATCAAGTCCCAAGTCTTAGCGGACTTTATGGCTGAATGGGTCGACACCCAGCTTCCAACGGCTCCGATCCAACCGGAACTCTGGACCATGTTTTTCGATGGGTCGCTGATGAAAATAGGGGCAGGCGCGGGCCTGCTCTTCATCTCGCCCCTCGGGAAGCACCTCCGCTACGTGTTGCGCCTCCATTTCCCGGCGTCCAACAACGTGGCTGAGTACGAGGCTCTGGTCAACGGGTTGCGCATCGCCATCGAGCTAGGGGTCCGACGCCTCGACGCTCGCGGTGACTCGCAGCTTGTCATCGACCAAGTCATGAAGAACTCCCACTGCCGCGACCCGAAGATGAAAGCCTACTGCGACGAGGTTCGGCGCCTGGAAGACAAGTTCTACGGGCTCGAGCTCAACCACGTCGCCCGACGATACAACGAGACTGCGGACGAGCTGGCTAAGATAGCATCGGGGCGGACAACGGTTTCCCCGGACGTCTTTTCCCGAGACCTACATCAACCCTCAGTCAAGACCGACGACACGCCCGAGCCCGAGAAGGCCTCAGCCCAGCCCGAGGCACCCTTGGCTCAGCCCGAGGCGCCCTCGGCTCAGCCCGAGGCACCCTCGGCCCCCAAGGGTGAGGCACTGCACGTCGAGGAAGAGCGGAATGGGGCCCCGCCTATTCGAGACTGGCAGACCCCGTACCTGCAATATCTCCACCGAGGAGAGCTGCCCCTCGACCGAGCCGAAGCTCGGCGACTGGCGCGGCGCACCAAGTCGTTCGTCTTGTTGGGGACGGGAAGGAGCTCTACCACCGCAACCCCTCAGGCATCCTCCAGCGATGCATATCCATCGTCGAAGGCCAGGAGCTCATACAAGAAATACACTCGGGGGCTTGCGGTCATCACGCAGCGCCTCGAGCCTTTGTTGGAAACGCTTTCCGACAAGGTTTCTACTGGCCGACCGCGGTGGCCAACGCCACTAGAATTGTCTGCACCTGCCAAGGGTGTCAATTCTACGCAAGGCAAACACACCTACCCGCTCAGGCTCTGCAAACAATACCCATCACCTGGTCGTTTGTTGTGTGGGGTCTGGACCTCGTCGGTCCCTTGCAGAAGGCACCCGGAGGCTACACGCACCTGCTGGTCGCCATCGACAAATTCTCCAAGTGGATCAAGGTCCGACCCCTAAACAGCATCAGGTCCGAGCAGGCGGTGGCGTTCTTCACCAACATCATCCACCGCTTTGGGGTCCCGAACTCCATCATCACCGACAACGGCACCCAATTCACCGGTAGAAAGTTCCTGGACTTCTGCGAGGATCACAACATCCGGGTGGACTGGGCCGCCGTGGCTCACCCCATGATGAATGGGCAGGTAGAACGTGCCAACGGCATGATTCTGCAATGACTCAAGCCGAGGATCTACAACGACCTCCACAAGTTCGGCAGGCGATGGATGAAGGAACTCCCCTCGGTGGTCTGGAGTCTGAGGACAACGCCGAGCCGAGCCACAGGCTTCACACCGTTCTTTCTAGTCTATGGGGCCGAGGCCATCTTGCCCACAGACTTAGAATACGGTTCCCCGAGGACGAGGGCGTACGACGACCAAAGCAATCGAACCAACCGAGAAGACTCACTGGACCAGCTAGAAGAGGCTCGGGACATAGCCTTACTACACTCGGCATGGTATCAGAGTCCCTGCGACACTACCACGCCCGAGGGGTTCGGTCCCGAGACCTCCAGGTGGGCGACTTGGTGCTTCGGCTGTGACAAGACGCCCGAGGGCGGCACAAGCTCACGCCTCCCTGGGAAGGGCCGTTCGTCATCGCCAAGGTTTTGAAGCCCGGGACGTACAAGCTGGCAAACAGTCAAGGCGAGGTCTACAGCAACGCTTGGAACATCCGACAGCTACGTCGCTTCTACCCTTAAGATGTTTTCAAGCCGTTCATATACCTCGTTTACATATGAAGTCTAACCATCAAGGAAGGGTCAGCCTTGCCTCGGCAAAGCCCGACCCTCCCTCGGGGGCTAGAAGGGGGGAACCCCCTCTGCGTCAAAATTTTCCTCGGAAAAGGTCTTTCTGCCAGAACGTCTTTCGTGCTTTTCGACTACTTCAAAAGTGGGATCCTGAAAACAACGGAGTACACGTAAGCAGCCAAGGCCAACCGAGTCGAGGGACTCCTACGCCTCCAGGATACGGATACCTCACTCATCACCTTCTGCGATAAGTAACTCACGCTCGGATAAGCGATTCCGCTGACCGAACAAGTCTTAATGCTCGGAAACTTTTCTGCCGAAATGATTTTTCGTGCCTTCTCGACTATATCGATAGCAGAATCCTACGAACGAGCAAGAGTACACGTAAGCGGCAAGGCCGACCGAGCCGAGGGACTCCTACGCCTCCGGGATACGGATACCTCACTCATCACCTTCCGTGAAAAGTAACTCTTGCTCGGACAAACAATTCTGTTACCGACAAATAAGTCCAGATACCCAAAACAAGAGGAAAAGAAACGAGCTTTACAACGCGACGACAGTATGTTTGGGCATCGGCGGCCGCAAAAAACATATGCATACTACAGGCGAACCGATCCTGCAGGCTCAGACGTCGATGGAGGGGGAGCAGCAGCACCCTCGGCGTCAACTCCACCTTCGACGAAGTCCGGCCGAGCCTCGAACGGCAACACGGGCGAAGGATCTCCGCTCCGAAGGACGACGTCAGCACCACGCCCATGCCATCGCCGCAAGGGTCTCCTCCAGGAACCCGGCCCGAGCAGACGGCTCGGCCGGCCGCCCCGAAGCCTCAGCCAGTTGTCCCCCGAGGACACCAGCTCGGCTCGTGGCCTCGGCAACTCGACTCCGGCGCTAGTCCCGCCATTGGACGGCCCGGCCAGGCTCCGGCTGACGAAGTATTCTTTTCGAGCCAACTCTGCCTCTGTTCATGCTGACACCTCTGCCTTCGGCCCTGGCTCACCGCAGAGCGGCCGAGGGTTCCTTTAACTAAGCAAGAGAAGCCTCGGGCGGCAAGGCCGACCGAGCCGAGGGACTCCTACGCCTCCGGGATACGGATACCTCACTCGTCACCTTCGCACGAGGCGACTCACACTAGGTTAAGTGGTTCAGTTAGCCGACAGGCGAGTCCTAGTGCTCGAAATAAAGAAAAAACACGGCTTCATGCCAAAAATACATACATGTTCAGGCCCTGACAGCCACAATGAACAAGACACCGGCACTCAAGGTGCCATTACAAACGGAACTCCGGTTCCGCCCTCCGCAGCTACGAACAACCCCCCACATTGGAGGGCCTGTGGGACGACAAAACCCCTGGTGGCTCACCGACGCCCGCTCCGGCAAGCAGCGACAACGACCTCCGCTCCAGGTGGCCAAACAGCAGCAGCGATGGCCTCAGGGCGGACGCTGCTGCAACAAGGCCCTCGCCCACGTCCCCACTCGAGGGGCGAGGACAAGCTATCAAAGCCAAAGAGCCGGAGGCCTGGAGCGCAGATGGTGGCGGTGATCCCGTCGGCGACGAGGACTTCTTCAGCCGCCACCACCTCAGCACCGACGACGGAAGCCATCTGCCCACCGGCAGATCCCCACTCGGATCCTCCCGGACGGGCGAGCACCAACCTCTGCACAGAGGCGCCGTACCGGGGCAAAGGCAGGACAGCCCAAGAACACGAACACCGCCCTAGCAGCACGCGACGTCTTGGGCGGTCCTCCGGTGCGCGCGACGCGACGGCCGCTCTCTCGGCGGGAGGGGGCACCGGGAGCCAAGCCAGAGCCAGCTGAGCCAGCGAGCCCAACGCGCTGAAGCTGACGACGCTCGCCGCTGACTAGCCCCGCGTTGTCGAAGTCTGACCCTCTCGCTAGGCCGGTGAGCGCCCTCTCCCCTGAATGCTGAGGGAGAAGGTGACCCACGAACCCGCGTGGGAGGTAGAGCTCCGGCTCAGTCCGGCCTCCGCCCCAGCCAGGATGATGAAGATCCTTGAAGCTGAGGGTGGGGCAGAGGTCGCAACCTGGCTTGCTTCTCCCCACCATCAAACTGGTGGTCACCGTCTTGGGTGACCACCGGCGAGGGGATGCAGTCGGGCCGCCTGATGAAAATCCTTGAAGCCGAGCGATGGCTGAAAGGTACCAACTTCCGCGAAGTTGCATTCCTCCAACGACAGCAAGACGAAAGCGACGCGAGTGCTCCTCATCCGGGGGCTCGGAAGGTGGAAGGGCGCGATGCATGAGGAGAGTGCAAAGACATGGTTGCCATCCAAGGGGGTCACCCTCCTTTTAAAGGCGACTCTCCCCACTGGCGTCCTCAACCGTCGCGGACTGAGTCTTCTCCAACACGCTCCAAGATCCTCCCCCTATGACACGGGGGCTGGGCCCCACACGTCATGCAAGCTGGCCCAGGACAGAAGGAGCCAAAACCGCCGCGCGCGGTGCGCGCCGCTGCCCAGCGGTTACAAGCATTCCTCCACTATCGCCTGGACCAGCAGGTGGAAGGACGGACCGCCATGCAGGCGGCATGCAACCGCACCAAGGGGGCGCACCCTTTCGACTTCGACGCGTCCAGCATGGAGGCCTAGGCCCACACGTCATGTAACCGGAGCGCCGGTTACTACGTGCGAGAAACTGCACCGCCACTCGCGCCAGTACCATGCCTTCTCGACTGCGGAACCGGTGCCGCGACTCGAGGCGACCCTGCGCATGACCCAACAGTGCCAACCGAGCACATCGGTCACGGGTCAGTCACCCGCGGGAGAAGGCGCGACGGTCGATACAGCCAGAAATGGGCCGGCAGTAATGGCGGTGGCAGGCGGGCGGAAGCAGCAGTCAAGTCGTCAGCAAGCTCACGCCCCCTCCTGGGATAGCAAAAGAGCCCTCTCCCACGGAGTGAAGACGACGCGCCCGTGTTCCGTTCCTCGAACGGCTCGCGCACGCACAACGGCTGCCCCACGAACCACTCGTCCCGTCACATTAACTCTGCGGCAGGACAGGCGGCACCTTTGGCAGGCGAAGCAGGCGACGCTTCACCTCCGCCATAATGACCGCGTCAAAAAAAGGTGCGCCACGTCGTTCGATTTCGTATCCTTTTCCACTTCCTCTTTCTCTCTCTTGCCACAGGGACCGGGAAAGGGGATACTCCGAAAGGGATCCTTCTCCGCGAAGGAAGCGGGCCCCGAGCCCCCCTACTGATCAGAGGTTCGAAGGCTGGCCCCTCAGAAGAGTTCAACAGCCACCTCAGAGCACCCGGGCTCCGCGCCCACTACTGGTCAGAGGTTCGAAGGCTGGCCCCTCGGAAGGGTTCAACAGCCGCCTCAGGCCGCTCGGGCTCCGTGCCCACTACTGATCAGGGGTTCGTAGGCTGGCCTCCGAAGGGTTCTGACAGCCGCCTCAGAGCATGCAGAGCGAGGGATGACCCTGGGTACGTTTGATACATAACCAAGGCTTGGGCTACGCTCCCGAGGTACCCTAGGACATTTCCGAGACCGACGGGAACGATTTTGTAACGGAATCCCACTAGAGGGAGGCATCGAGCCCTCGGACCCCGTCAAAAGGGGACCGGGTCCGTCGAATCACCCGCAGGTACTTTTGGAGCGCGCATCCGGGCCACTAGCCGACCCCTAACGAATGGGGCCTGGGCGTCCACTCGGATTACCCAATAGCAACTCACTGGAGACACCATGTTTGGCGCCCTCCGAGGGCAACATGGCGCTTTCCCCCCTCCTCCTTGCGGAAAGGCGATGTAGGGGCATATAAAAAAGTCGAGTCTATCCTTGACCGTCCTCTCGCTCTGTGCGGAGGCTCAGGGGCTGCTCTCGCAAACCTGGCTCTGGCCAAACCATTGACAGCGTCAACATACCAGCCCGAGAACTTGGGACTCGACTATGCACCCGGGCTACGACCAGTTCGCATGAGGGAACAACCAGACCGACTGAAGCATCACGAAACGCGCTAAGCCCTCGAAGGAGTCAAACCACTCCTCCGAGGCCTCGGGGGCTACACCCGGCGGGTGCGCTCACGCGCACCCACTGGAACGAAACGCAACCGAGAAAGGCCGGTCCCCTTGCAAAAAAGTGCGACAAAAGCCTCCAAGCGAGTATCAACACTCCCTTCGAGGCTCGGGGGCTACTGTCGGGGACCATAATTAGGGGTACCCCCAAGACTCCTAATCTCAGCTGGTAACCCCCATCAGCACAAAACTACAAAGGCCTGATGGGCGCGATTAAGGTCAAGGCTCAGTCCACTCAAGGGACACGATCTCGCCTCGCCCGAGCCTGGCCTCGGGCAACGGCAGCCGACCCCGGAGGATTCAC
This sequence comes from Zea luxurians, assembly GCA_029449295.1. Taxonomy (NCBI): domain Eukaryota; kingdom Viridiplantae; phylum Streptophyta; class Magnoliopsida; order Poales; family Poaceae; genus Zea; species Zea luxurians. The sequence continues at coordinate 135,718,149 of JAOPSE010000001.1, read as the reverse complement.
GTCTCACCCGAGGGCCCCCTCAAGCAACAAACACACCTTCGGCTCGCCCAAGGCCCAGTCTTCGCAGAGAAGAAACCTTGGCCAGATCGCCACGCCAACCGACCGTATCGCAGGAGCATTTAATGCAAGGATCGCCTGACACCTTATCCTGACGCGCGCTCTTCAGTCGACAGAGCCGAAGTGGCCGCAGTCACTTCGCCGCTCCACTGACCGACCTGACAAGAAAACAGCGCCGCCTGCGTCGCTCCGGCTGCTGTGCCACTCAACAGAGTGAGGCTGACAGCAGCTAAGTCCAGCCTCGGGTGCCATAGGAAGCTCCACCACACCTGACCCCAGGGCTCGGGCTCAACCTCGACGCTGGACGACGGACTCCGCTTCGCCCGACCCCAGGGCTCGGACTCAGCCTCGGCTCCGGAAGACGACGAACTCCGCCTCGCCCGACCCCAGGGCTCGGACTCAGCCTCGGCTCCGGAAGACGACGAACTCCGCCTCGCCCGACCCCAGGGCTCGGATTCAGCCTCGGCTCCGGAAGACGACGAACTCCGCCTCGCCCGACCCTAGGGCTCGGACTCAGCCTCGGCTCCGGAAGACGACGAACTCCGCCTCGCCCGACCCCAGGGCTCGGACTCAACCTCGACCTCGGAGGAGCCTCCGCCTCGCCCGACCTAAGGGCTCGGACCGACCACGTCACAAGGGGGGGCATCATTACCCTACCCCTAGCTAGCTCAGGCTACGGGGAACAAGACCGGCGTCCCATCTGGCTCGCCCCGGTAAACAAATAATGATGGCGCCCCACGTGCTCCATGACGACGGCGGCTCTCAGCCCCTTAAGGAAGCAAGGAGACGTCAGCAAGGATTCGACAGCCCCGACAGCTGTCCTTCCACAGGGCTCCAGCGCTCCTCCGACGGCCACGACATCACATGAACAGGGTGCCAAAACCTCTCCGACTGCCACGATGGCATGTACTTAGGGCTCTAGCTCCTCTCTGCTAGACACGTTAGCACACTGCTACACCCCCCATTGTACACCTGGACCCTCTCCTTACGCCTATAAAAGGAAGGTCCAGGGCTCTCGTATGGGGAGGTTGGCCGCGCAGGGGAACGGGCCGGCGCATAAGGCTCTCTCTCTCTCCCACGCGGACGCTTGTAACCCCCTACTGCAAGCGCACCCGACCTGGGCGCAGGGCAACACGAAGGCCGCGGGTTTCCCCTTTTGCCTGTTTCTTCCCCCCTTCGTGCTCCGTCTCACGCCGACCCATCTAGGCTGGGGCACGCGGCGACAATTTACTCGTCGGTCCAGGGACCCCCCGGGGTCGAAACGCCGACAGGTAGAAGGCTAGCATAAGGGTAGCCGACCACTTGAGCCCCATGTCCCGAGGTGGGTTACAATTGGCCATTATGGATGAAGTTCGGGAGAAAATAGTCAAACTATCTCAGGATAAATTAGAGGTCAGTGTATCTGGCCTTGGAAAGTCTTACCATAAGCCATACAATCCTCGATGGGACATAGTTCTATACCCACTAGGGACCAGTGTGCCAGATTTCTCCAAATTCTTAGGCGAGGAAGTAGATGTACTTATGAACACTGGACCAATTCCTAGCACAATTGGGAGAATGGGTCAACATAGAAGCTTTTCGTGTTTGCTTCTTCTCATTTTCCCTTACTAGCACTTTATTATCTTGGTATGCAGCCTTGCCTCCTAACTCAATTAGTTCATGTGATGATCTAGAGCACAAGTTTCCTGAACACTTTTTCTCTAGGATTACGAGATATATTTAGTTTATCTATCATCACTCCATCCAAAGAATGATGAATCAGTTAATGATTATCTCTAATGGATTAGAGATACTATAAATCGATGTTTTCAGGTCCATATCACTGAAAGGAAGCTGATAGGGAAGTTGTTAATTGGTTGCGTCCATACTTGAAGAAAAACTAGATGGCACCAAGTTATTTTTGCTAACTCTGTTGCATCAGCAAGCTTTGGCTTGTGAAAGCCGAAGCAAAGAACTATCTCATCATGGTGAACATCGTGATGGTAGTAGCTTAGATGACAAGCCAAAAGAGTTACATGTCTTTGAGCTTGTTTGGCATGCTAAGGCCAAACATTCTGCTTGCTCTTTCTTGCAGCCGGTTCAAAAGAATCGGCAAGGAGAAGCTAAGTTTACATTTAACGTTGCTAAGTGTGACAAGATATTTATTGAATTACTTAAGAGCGACAACATTAAATTGTCTCACACAATTCCCCTGATAGAGGAGTTCAAAAGGCATGCTTTTGTAAATGGCATAACTTCTTTTCTCATATCATCAATGATTGCAACATCTCCCATCAGGAAATACAATCAGCAATAAATGAAGATTGGTTGAGCTTCCAAGAAATGCATATTGACAAGTAAGCATTCCCTGTCAACACACTGGAGCCGACGAACGAGAAGGTCTTGGTTCAGCCATATGTGGTCGATAAAGACAGGGGCAAGAGCGTTGTGATCGGGTGATCCTCGCACGCCAATCCATAACGAGGATTGGCTATTTGGAAGACTCCAGACAAGAAAGGAACTATAAGGACCACTAATAAGACCGGGACACCAGAGGGCAAGATAAAACAAGACACCGATGGAGTTCTCCTAGCTGGCATACATCGGACAATTCGGTGGCTATCACCAAATAGTCCGGTGCTTCAAACAGTTCGATACTTAAAATTGTACAATATAGTATTGTCATAAACAAATCAAAAACCTGCGCCACGAAGGTGAATGGGACCGAGAAGCAGGATTAGGCCAGGACTTTGGATAAGTCTGCTAAATTTGGTCCTACGTTCGATGAGCTTTTCTCTAAATATATGAATAAAACAGTCGTTCCGCGCAATCGGCTGCAAAACAATCAAGGTCATCCACATGAAGGAAGTGACCTGTATAGAGTCAAAGGCCGATTAAACTAGCCTAAAAGGTGGTGCAAGAAATGTCGCATGATCATCCGCCTCTAGTTATGTCATGGTATTTTCCACATGTCTACTCATCACCTACGTGTTGTCTTGCTCAATTTTGGGATAGTATGGTGATTAATCTATATCACATGCCTAACCCATTTGCTTATTCGAGATGGGGCACCACAATTTTGTACCTTTTGACATATTTATCAAACAACCATGGCCGAAGCAGACGCAATCCTAAATGGCCTTTATGAATTAGAGTCTAAATGGACTGTTTGGTTAAAAGAGACTGTGACTTGCATCAGGATATAGTTACTTTGGGAACAAGGCGATTTGTGAAATCTATTGTTTCTCGAAAGACGCTGGTAGTATATGTACTTTTGGTTCGTGACCTCCATCAAAAGGCAGGGGCATGTGTTGAACACCAAATTTGACACCTGGATGGTCGGACGATCTGGCCTTGTAGCCTAGATGGTCCATGATTAGATTAATTCAAGATAGATTCTGTATCTCGTGCATGGTTATCCTAACAATCTCGCGGGAATGCACACAATTCAATCGAACCAATATATGAAGAGGTTTAGACGTCCCCCTATATATATGAAGAGGTACAGCTGATTGAGAATGCACACAATTCAATCGAACCAATCTATTTACATTATTTATCTTCGTGTCTTATGAGTAGATGTAGCTTAGCTTTATTTGTATCTTCCCCAATCTTAATCTTCACCTCTCTAGGGCTCTACGTTGTCTAGAGGACAGAGGCGCTTTGGGTGGCCTACTGATCCCAAAGTAACCCTACGATCTCTCATGCCCGACGGGGTCTCTGCTTGAGATCTAGGTTAATCTGAGAGCTCTCCACGTCATCACGGACGATCCGGTACCTTACCGCGGATAGTTCGGTCTCCGATGACCTACCACAGATCGTTCGGTACCATAAGGTCATATACGTCGCGTGGAGGCATTATCGTTTGTTGGTATTTGGTCCCAAAAGGTGGTGGGTCCTTAGGGTTCGTTAGTATTTGGTCTTAGAAGATAGTGGCTCGTAGAGTAGAAACAGATTGCAGAGACGGCCCCAAAATCCTACACGTCGCGTCGAGGTCCTAGCTTCCTAGGGTTGATTGGTAATTGGTCCACAACCGTCCTAAAGAAAGCAGAGAAATTAAGTGAGCCCTGCTTGAACCATGAGTACTGGTCCCTAAGATTGCAACTTCCCGTCCATTTATTCTTTTCTCGGAGAATACAAACAAAGTTCAGTCCAGATCAGCAGCTGACGGACGAATGATTAGAGTTGTTGCAGCATGAACGGGACGATGTTCCGGCTGTACTTATTTATCTATTATGTTTAGCAGACGAGGAGGTAGTCTGTAGGTACGCTGTTGTTGATGCGAGCAGTCCAGCCACGTACACCCTCCGACTAAATATTGTTCGGAAGAACAGAAGCCGTAGCCGTGCTATTTAATGGTTGGCCTTTTTAAATTGGGCGCACACTGTGCTAGTAGCTGATGGTGTTGGCTTGGCATCAGGCTTAATTCGGCGCAAGCCTTAGCCGATCAATTCATCAATACTATATAATAAAAAATATTACATAATGTTATCAAATTTAAGCACTCGATATGGAATAAGAATTCTATATCTTTAGAAATTACACTACAAGAAAAAAGACAAAGAGTGTCGGCCAAAAACTCACTCTTACTGAAATAATCCGACACTCTTAGTATAAGAGTGTCGATTGATCGACACTCTTAGCCGACACTCTAAAATGGACGTTCTTATTCGTATAGAAGTATGGGGACCGACACTCTTAAATTAAGAGTGTCGGTTCAACACGCAACCGACACTCTTATGTTAAGAGTGTCGGCCAGTGACGTGGCGGACACTCTTACTGCGCGCGCGATCGCAAGCCTGCCTGAGCGCATATAAGAATGGGGGCCGACACTCTTACTGAATAATTTTTTTATACCAAGTTTTATTTTTCTCCCTCCCCGAATGGGAAGCCTCCATAACAGCACAATACAGGCACAACATTCAATATATCACAACACAAGCACCATATTCAATATATCATAACACATGCAGCATATTCAATATTCATACAAGTTCAAGTCCATAAGAAAGAAGTTCAAATCCATCTGAAACAAGTTCAAGTCCATAGAAAACACAATGATAGTAAGTTCCACACAAGCCTCCATATTAATTCATTCCGTTGGTGGGTCATTGGAGCCGCTGCCACTTGTGTTCACCAATAAGTCTATAAACGTGCTCTGATCCGGAGGCGGACTAGCATGATGTGAGCCCGAACCCTTTAAAAGAAACAGACATTTGTTAGTTTACCGAGTAACTAATTAAACATATACATAGACTGCAACATATACATGCATGTTTTCTAGTAACTGCTTAAACAACGAAGCAAATAGAGATGCAAAGGATATCAACTTAACGTACTGATCCTGGTGAGTGTGAGGGCAATCCTGGTGAGTGTGACTGTCCGCGAGGAGGAAATCCCCACGGCATCGACGGTGGCATCTGTGTTTGCATCGGTGGCCAAATGCCTGGCTGGCGAGGTGCCCACGACATCATTTGCCCTCCTATCACACCCGATGGCATCAATTGGTCTTGGACAGAAGTTGCAGAACCCTGAAACAGAAGACACACTCTTGTTTATGATTAAGAAGTTACGGTGATCAACAATAAAAGTAACTATAGATCATGCGAATGACAAAAGTTTAAAATAGATCATGTACAAGCAAACATGTAGAAAGACAGAGAGCAAGCAACCAATGATTATCAGACAAATTATGTTTAGTAGACGATTGTACCTGTGATCCATCCGTCGCTGCAGTGGAGCGGTCCGATGATTGTCCAGACACCGGATGTGTGATGATAGGGGGTTGTTGAAAAGGCGGCATGCCGAACTGAGTTCCGGCACCTCCGTACATCTGCAAATAGATTATTCATCAGTTTTTTAGTTAATCGGACTTGAGAAACAACGAAACAACAAAAAATTGATACCTGATGTAGCATCCAATTTTGCATTTGTTGCATCTGTTGCTGCACTTGTTTCTTATATTGCGCCATACTCTCCTCCATCTGAGTCATCTTCTCAAGCAGCTCTCCTTCACGTGCAGATGATCGTCGGGGTCGATTCAACCCAGCTGAGAAATTGGACCGTCTAGTGTAACTCCGACGGGGGACAACACCGTCGCCGATTGCTAACCTGTAAGAGTATCATATATATATATATATATATATATATATATATATATATATATATATATATATATATATATATATATATATATATATATAGTAAATGACAAGACGTCACTAAACAGTAACAACGTGACAAGCGCATATACCTCCCATGCGGCACTCCTCCACCAGCCTTATAAGCCGCCTCCGTATCGAACTCACCAGTGAGCCAGTCCGCGTCTGGACCATTTTTCTCTCTCACGTTCTCAATGTAGCGAGCCTGTGAAAAAATCATCCAAGTCACAACAAAGGCATATCATGTTCACCTTAGAGTCGATTTTCATACTTACCAGTTTCTCTGTCGCATTACTGTCATTTAGTATTTCCGGATGATTCGGATCGGGACCCTTGTGTCCCTCAACGAAGACTTGAAGCAAAGTAGGCTCCACTCCATTTTGAGCCGCCTGCAACACATGATTAGAAAGTCTAGACAAGTCTATGCAATTAACAATTGACCAGGCAATTTTACACACACCATACGTGCGGCCTTGCCAACGTGTCCATCTGCCCCGAAGAAGTGGACCCCTGGCTTGCTCAACCGATTCATACGATTTCTATTAGATATGGCCAGGAACTCCTTAGAAGCCCAATACTCGCACATCCACGCCCAAGCATCCAAATGGTGGCTCAACCAATCCACCTCACTCTCTTTGTACTGCTGAGCTGTCAGGTGAACTTCCTTTGCCATATTCGCGTCACAATAGTTCCCTTGACGCTTTTGGTACACCATGACGGCCCTCAATCGTGCTTTATACATCATGCCCTTTACAGCTCTATCTACTGAGCCATTGAATACTTCACGCACATATGAATCATCCAAGGTATAAGGGTCGCACACGTGAAATTGGCCCTGCAAATTTGAAGATCACCAGAGACTTACAAATGCAAAATCTGAATTCAATTTGAATATCACAAGAGACTTACCCAAAACAAATCCCACACTTTGCTTGTGTGTGTCCCGTCGTTCCCGTACGGCTTGAGGTCCCAATGAGCCCAGTAATGAGCAGCTATCTCTTGACCGCCCTCTGTCACCATCGCTGGGTAGGCGAATCGCAAACAAATCCCCAACTCTGTGACGACTAGTGTGCGATGCCCTGTCCCGTCCCAACTAACCTCCTTCCACGCCCTGGTGCCTTTCGGTTCAATAACCCTCTACTGATCGAAGGGTTTAGAAGGCTTCAATGTGAGGGACCGACGAAACCTACAAATGAAAGTTTGTTATTTCACAATGAAAATCATTTACTTAAAACTTCAACTTGACAATAAAACTTCAACTCAACAATATGAATAACTGATGGCACGCTATGGCGCAGCCTGTGTGGCAGCCTCCTCTGTAGAAGCGTCTGCTCCCGAAGTCTCCTCTCCATCGTCCAGTTCTGCAGCAGCTTCCTCAGCCTCCTCGTCCACAGCCGCCTCCGTAGTAGGTGCCACAGTAGGTGCCACTGAAGCAGCTGCACCCGAAGTAGCCCCTTCAGTATTAGAGGGTCTGCTGCTACCCCGCATCTGCTCTAGGGAGGCAAGCAACTGCTCTTGCCTGCTCCTGCTTGTTGTGGTGCCCTGAAATGTAAACAATTTTAGATTGCTAGCTGGCCCAGTAACTAAACTAAGAAAAAAACAAGTACCTCAAACATGTTAGGAGTACCACTGGAACCCCTCGACCATCATGGTCTGGATCTTCTACCAGACGGATCCATCCTGAACATCTGCAATAATTCACAAAATAGTAAGTATGTATAAGTTTTTCACAAAGTAATGCATATTAAATAAACAAAAACAAGAGTGTGCCATTACATCTACGAATTATGTATCAAAAATCGTCGGCATCAGAGTCCTCTTCGGCAACACGTGTATTAAGTTGTTCAACCCATTGTTGTGTTTCAAGAACTATTTCTTCAAACCTTTGACGTTTTGAATTTGATGAAACTGGTTCCTCCATTAACTCTACGGTAAGAGAAGCTAACTCATTTAGTCCTGTCCCTTCGGATACAATACTATCATTGTCGCTATCGTCTGCTTGATCACCGACTTCTTGGAAGACAACATCATCATCATCATCGTTGGTGCTTAAATTGTAGTTTTGATATCGGTAAGGGTGAACCTCTGGATTAACTTTATATGCAACCCACCAGGTTTTAAAACTTTTATGAGGATAACTCAAATAGTACACCTGATGCGCTTGATGTGCCAGGATGATATTGTTGTACTCATTGCCTTTATACCTTGATGCGTGCTTTACCTCCACCATCTCGAATTCGTCAACTCGCGTGCCAACATGTGGATCAAACCATATACAATCAAACGTCACAAGTCTCAAAGGTTTGTGACCTCCAAATGTATACTCGGTTATGTCTTGAACAATACCATAATAGTCCTCCAATTGTCCATCGTCGCTATACAAACTTGCTACAACTCCGTTGTTTGTTGTAGCTGCAAGTGGACGACTCGTTTCTAGTTTTGCTATTCGAAAACGGTATCCATTAATATCATAGCGATTAAATTTTCTTGCGGTCAATTGACCATGTGATATTTGTAGCAAGTCTTTGGAGACACTGGCTTCAGGTTTCTTACACTACAAAAATGAGGAACGGATAAAAATAAATACTATGCAACATCTGAACTTAAGTTAGAAAAAAGATAGGCATGGAGGAAATTACATGCTCGTGGAACCACTGCACGAAGGACGGGCCACCGTGTAACCCTTTCAAGCGTAGGTCATCCAACTGATTTTGAGTAAGTTGTTTGTTGGGTTTATATATGCTATCAAAGATTTGGAAATAAGGATGAAGTTCCGGCATATTGACATACAAGAAAAGCAAGGTCTTGTTACGCTCTATCGTTCCCACAAGATGTGATGTGTAAGCTCCGACACCTTTACCGTCCCACTTAAAAGCACTTAGATCAGTGATTGGAGCTTGCTCGGCAACATGGTACAGTGTCGTTTGCGCATTCACGTTGTTTATGTCTGAAAAATACTTGCTTGAGAATAATGTGATCTCTCTGGCTCCGAACGCCTCTGCAATACATCCCTCAACCCTTGCCTTATTCCTCACCATTCCTCTGAGTTTTTTCAATTCTCTTTCTTGACTATACATCCACCTGAACTGTGCAGGTCCTCCTACCAACGCTTCCCAAGGTAGATGCACAAGCAAATGTTGCATACAATTAAAAATCCAGGTGGGAATACTTTTTCCATCTTACATACAAGGACAATGATTTGCTTCTCGAACCTCAGCATCAATTTCTTTGAGATTTCCTTAGCACATATCTGCTTATAAAAATAACTGAGTTCTGCAAATATCTTCCACACATCAGGACTGAAGTATCCACGAAACATTACCGGCACTAGTCTTTCAATCAAAATGTGATAGTCATGACTCTTCAACCCAACGAGTTTACCAATGTCGAGGTTTACTGTCCGTTTTATATTAGCCGCATAGCGATCTGGGAACCTCAACTTTTTCAACCATTGAAATATCTCTTCTCGCTCTTGCTGTTTCAGACAATAAGGAGCTCGTGGCCGACTCTCAGATCCACTTGGATTTTTCTAAGCTCAAGGTGCGGACGATCACAAAGTTCAGCTAACTCTCTTCTTGCATTCATGTTATCTTTGGTTTGACCGGTGAAGTCAAAGCACATGCTTATGATGCTTTCTGCAACATTACGTTCTTGGTGCATCAAATCTATATTATGTGGTAACAGCAATGCCTTTGTGTAAGGTAGCTCCTAGATAAACGAGATGTGCGTCCAATTGTGTTCTTTAACATACCCTTGAAACCGACCTCCTACGCCCAGTTTTAGGTCACGATGTTGTCTCATGATATTTTCACCAGTTTGTCGCTTCGGTGGCCCATCTCTAACCCTCTTGCCTTTTCGAAATGACTTTGTATCCTTTCTAAAAGGATGATTATAGGGAAGGAGGTGTCGGTGAACATCAAAAAATGTTTCCTTCTTACCATGTTCTAACCTATTTGCTTGTGAGTCACCCATACATATCGGACAACACAGTATGCCGTGGACACACCAACCAGAAAAATGCCATATGCTAGCAGATCATGAATTGACCATAGATATGCTGCGCGTAGAGTAAAACGACATTTCAGATGACTATCATATGCCTCAACCCCCTGCCACAACATTTTTAGTTCTTCAATCAACGGTTCCATAAATACATTGATTTTCGTTACAGGATCCTTTGGACCTGGAACAATAGGGCAAGAAACATGACCTCTTCCTTCATGCATTTGTTAGGAGGGAGATTGTAGGGCATCATAAAAACTGGCCAATATGAGTAAGAAGTGGAATTATTGGAGTAAGGAGTGAATCCATCTGTCGACAAACCAAGACGAACACTCCTAGGGTCTTGTTGGGGCGAAGGCAAAGGCGCCACCCCTCGCTCGAAGTCTTCGCTGATAACCGCTGGTCAGACAGAGACAGAACAGGCAGGGACACCCTTCGCTTGATCGGCACCAGACGAAGACCGGCGACGAAGTCATCCCACAGTGCGGCCTCGTCCAGCTCAGAGGCCCACGTGCGTCCCGGCCCATTGTAGCGGGCCCTGCGTGGCCGCCGCCGGTTACGGGCCTAACCTGTAAAGGCATCCCTGTAATTACAGTCTGTAACCCCGCTTTATGGGAATATTCTAGGGATAACCTAGGTAGCTGAGGGCACATGCGTCCTTAGCACAAGGCGCTGGGCGCTCAGGTACCTATAAATACCCCTGTACAGCGCCCGTGGGAGGCCAGATTAACAGAGCTATTGCCTCCTAGCACGTAACCCTGTTGTCACCTCTGTTCACCCTTGTTGGCCTCCTTGCGATTGAGAGCAAGTTCCAACATTTGGTGCCCACCGTTCGTGCTACGACAAAACCACCCGCGATGGCACCCAAGAGAGCTAACCCGAAGGCTGACGAGGCTGCGAAGGCAGCACTGCTCGCCGCAAGTAAGGGCAAGGCCCTCACCCTCACCCAATCCACCCACCAAGAGCCCACTGACGACAATGTTCCCCGCACCTGCGAAGACGACACCTTCCGCACCTGCAGCCCCGAAGGCTTCGCCCCACTGGAAGACGCGGGCCTCACCGAGGACGGTGAAGTCCTCGGCGTCTCAGCGGAAGAACAGCTACAGCTGCGCGCCCTGCGCCTCAAGAACCGCAATCTCTAGAGGCAGAAAGAGATACTGGAGGCCAAGCGCCAGCGTGTGTCCGCACTAGCAAAGGTGCGGCAAATGATACGCGACGAGGAGCAGAAGGCCCAAGACCTCGAGCGCGAGATCGCGCTGATGCAGCGCGAAGGCCACCTTGGCCTGCAGCAAGGGCCACCCCTCCAGCAGTGCGCACAACCAGAAGACACACGCGAAGGCCACCTCGGCCTGCAGCATGGGCCACCCCCGCAACACCGAGCACAGCCGGAAGACCCGCATTTTCCCCAGCGTGACTACACCTTCCAGCACGCCGCGCCATTCCAAGGGGTCAACTACCTCGACGAGCGAAGTCCCCTGGCGCCACACCTGCAGGTGACGCCTTGGCCAGCTAACTTCTGAGCAGGGACTTATCCCAAGTACAACGGCAGCACCGACCCGGCGCAATACATAATGAGTTATCAGGTCGCCGTTGCATCTGCCGGAGGGGACGACGCCACAATGGCGAAGTCCTTCATCATCGCCCTAGAGGGCCCAGCTCTCACCTGGTTCACCACATTGCCCCCGCTGTCCATTGATTCATGGAGAAGTCTCAGGGACAAGTTCCTGCTCAACTTCCAAGGGTACCGCCCAGACACCGACGCCTTGGCCGAGCTCTCGCTTTGCAAGCAGCTGGAAAAGGAGACTCTGCGGGAGTATTACCGCAAATTCTTAACACTAAAGTCACAGCTGCCCTCCGTTGATGATCATATCGCTATCCACTACGCCATCAGTGGCCTTCGTGTCGGCGTCCTCTACAGCCACTGTATCAGAGATCCACCCAAGAACCTCTAGGAGCTATATCAGCTCTTTGAAAAATATGCCAAGTCTGAAGAGCTCCACCAGCGCAAGGTTGAGTCACAGCGGAAACCCAAAGATGCCCCACAGTCCAGCCGCACGTGGACGAGGACTCCGCAGCCAGACTCCGGTCGAGACGGCCGCAGTCAGCAGCAAGTGCACAACATCGCCAACCAGCACCCCGCTGCTGACCCCCCTCGTCGCCAGGAATATCCCCCCCAGAGCCGCGGAGGTGGGGCTCGCGGCAGAGGCCGGGGGCGCGCGCCGCAGCCGCCGCGCCGATTCTACTGCCTCTTCCACGGCGAAGACTGTGCCCACCAAACCAAAGACTGCCCCGAGGTGAAGGCCACAAGAGACAGGATGGCACGGGCGCAGCCGGCCGACAACCCAAGAGTCGTCGCGCACACTTACCAGCAACACCCTCCACCATACATCCACGCCCCGCCCCGCATCCACCACACCACACTTACCAACACCATAAGGAAGTACAAATCGTACCTCCTCCACACCCACCCCCACTCCACCAACAACAAAACATCCCCAACCCCCACGCCCCCAAGCAAGAAGACTTCGCCGATCAACCGTATCGCGGAGTCATTCACATGATAACTGGGGGGTCCAGCACTGACTTCGACACCAAGCGGCAGAAGCGGGATCACTACCGCATCATCAACCATGTCGCCGTCACTGGCCCAGTCGTGCAGACAAAGTGGTCCCATGTACCACTAACCTTCGACGCACGAGACGTCAACCTGCGCAGCGCCCCCCACATCGACGCTATGGTCATCAATTGCAGCGTGGCAGGCTGGGACCTACACAAAGTCCTAGTCGACAATGGCAGTCAGGCGGACATCATCTTCCTTCACGCCTTCGACCGCATGGGTATAAGCCACAGCCTGCTCAAGCCTTCGGACAACCCGTTGTATGGCTTCGGCGGCAAGGGCACCTTTCCCGTCGGCAAGATAGAGTTGCCCCTCTCCTTCGGTGTAGCACCCAATGCCCGAAGTGAGCAAATAACCTTTGATATCGTCGATATGGTATATCCATACAACGCCATCATGGGCCGGGGCTCCATCAATAAGTTCGAAGCCGCCATCCATGGACTGTACCTATGTATGAAGATACTAGGACCGCTAGGTGCCATTACGGTCCACGGCAACCAGCAGACGGCGCGCAACATAGAGCGGGATTTCGTCCCCAGTCAGAGGAATGTGCACTGCCTCACGGCCCAGCGCGAGGTCTCTGCGCCCGCCAGACCAACCGATAAACAGCACGACAAGGCACAGCCGCAGAGCCAAGACGGGACCAAGACTGTCCCCCTCGATCAGGCCACGCCCAAGCAGACAGTCACTATCAGCGAAGACCTCACCTCGCACGAAGAAGAGAAACTCCTCTGCTGCCTGTCCAAAAATAAAGATGTCTTCGCCTGGTCCGCCCTCGACCTGGTCGGAGTCAGCCGATCCATAATTGAGCATAGCTTGGGACTCGACCCTTCGGTGCGACCAAAAAAGCAGAGGCTTCGTAAAATGTCCGACGAAAAGACAGAGGCTGCCAAGGCGGAGGTGCACCGCCTCCTAGAGGCTAAATTCATCGAGCCAGTGGCTTACCCCACGTGGCTCTCCAATGTTGTAATGGTGCAGAAAAAAGCGGGAAATGGCGAATGTGCATAGACTTCACCAGTCTCAACAAGGCCTGCCCAAAGGACAATTTCCCGTTGCCACGGATCGACAAAATAGTCGATAGCGCGGCCGGATGCGAGGTCATGTCACTCCTCGACTGCTTCTTCGGCTACCACGAGATATACATGAAGGAGGAAGACAAGGCCAGCACCAGCTTTATAACACCCTTCGGCACATATTGCTTCATCAGAATGCCGGAGGGACTCAAGAACGCCGGGTCCACCTTCTCCAGACTCACCAAAACAGTACTCGAAGGGCAGGTTGGCAGAAACATATTTGCATATGTGGACGACATCGTCGTCGCCAGCAAGAACAAGGAAGATCACCCCGCCGACCTCGCCGAGACATTCGCGAACATGCGAGACGCACGACTCCGCTTGAATCCGGAAAAGTGCGTCTTCGGCGTTCGCCAAGGCAAAATATTGGGCTACTTGGTATCACACCGCGGCATTGAGGCCAACCCAACCAAGATCCAGGCCATCGTAAACATGACGCCTCCGCAGTCCGCCAGGGACGTCCAGCGTCTGACAGGCAGATTGGCCGCTCTCAACAGATTCATCTCTAGGTCCGCCGAGCGAAGTCTCCCCTTCCTCAAAACACTCCGCGGTGCAAAAGACTTCGCCTGGGGACCGGAGCAGGCAGCGGCCTTCGCCTCACTGAAACAGTACCTGTCGGAGCTGGCAATCCTCACGAGCCCCGACTCGTCGCTCCCCCTATTGCTCTACGTCGCGGCTTCGCCGCATGCAGTCAGCGCGGCACTTGTGCAGGAGCAGACAGTTGAGGGCGTGGTCAGGCAATCCCCTGTCTACTATGTCTCCGAAGTACTGACACCGTCCAAGTGCAACATGACAGAGCTGGAGAAGATTGCCTACGCAGTCGTTATGTCTTCGCGCAAGCTGCGCCATTACTTCGAAGCATTCAAGGTCCGAGTCACCTTAGACAGGGGACTCGGCGAATTATTTAGAAACCCGGAGGCATCGGTGAGGATCGCCAAGTGGGCAGCCGAACTATCCGGCTACCACATCAGCTTCGAGCCTAGGACAGCCATCAAGTCACAAGTCCTGGCAGACTTCGTCGTCGACTGGACTGGGCCAGTAACACAACCAGACCCGTCCACAGAGAAGGTTTGGACTATTCATTGCGACGGCGCATGGTGCCATGCGGGGGCAGGCGCCGCTGCAGTCGTCACTTCACCAGCCGGGGTCAAGCACAGATATGCAGCGCGCCTCAGCTTCGCTCTGGAATCCGACAGATGCACAAACAATATAGCAGAATACGAAGCAGTCATCCTCGGCCTCCGCAAGCTAAGGGCCCTCGGAGTCACCACCTGTATCATCAAGACAGACTCCAAGATAGTTACCGGCCAGGTCGAGAAAGACTACGCAGCAAAGGACCCCGCACTTATGCAATACCTCGCGGCCATCCGGAGCCTCAAGAGACAATTCAAGGGGTTCACCTTGCAGCATGTGGATAGGGCTAAGAACGAGGAGGCCGACGCATTGGCCAAGGCTGCCGCCAGGGGCGAGCCCTTGCCCTCCGACGTGTTCTTTCATACCATCGGCACGTCGGCTGTCCGGAGCCCCGAAGGGCTCCAAATAACTAATGACATCGAGGGCCACCGCATAGTCAACCTAATCATGACCGAGGACTAGCGGGCACCAATAACCCTGTTCCTACAGGGGTACTATCATCCAAACGACGTCAGCGAGGCCAAGCGCCTCAGACATCGAAGCCAGGACTTCGCACTGATTGAGGGCCAACTCTACAAGAAAGGGGTCAGTCAGCCAATGCTTAAGTGCGTCACTGAACCCGAAGGCATGCAGATCCTACGTGAAGTCCACAGTGGCACGTGCGGCTCGCACGCAGGGCCAAGGGCCCTAGCTGCCAAGGTGATCCGCCAAGGGTTTTACTGGCCCGCAATGATCTGCGCCGCAAATCGGGTCACAAGGTCCTGCGAAGCCTGCCAGAAGTTTTCTCCTCGGTCAGGCAGCCCCTCGCAGTATACAAAGCTGATTGCCCATACATGGCCTCTCCAGCGCTGGGGCCTGGACATTGTCGGGCCCCTGCCCACCGCTCAGGGGAACCTTAAGTTCGCCTTCGTAGCCGTCGAATACTTCACCAAATGGATCGAGGCGAGGGCTGTTTCTACAATAACATCAAAGACTGCCCAAAAATTCTTCTGGCAAAACATTGTTTGCCGCTTCGGAGTACCGTCCGAACTAACAGTTGACAACGGCAAGCAGTTTGACAGCCAAGATTTCAAGGAGTTTTGTTTCTCCATCGGCACCAAGCTTGCCTTCGCTTCAGTTTATCATCCGCAGTCCAACGGGGTCGTGGAGCGCGCCAATGGGAAAATCTTCACAGCTATCAAGAAGATGCTCCTCGATGAAAAAAAAGGCAGATGGACCGATTTGTTACCTGAGGCAGTCTGGGCGCTAAACACAACCGAGTGCAGGGCGACTGGGTTCACTCCTTTCCGCCTTCTATACGGATCGGAGGCCATGACCCCGCAAGAAATAAAGCATGGGTCCCCGCGAACAGTTCCGTCGGCCGTCCCCGACGTGGACGAGCCAACTTCAAAGGATCTCATTGACGGAGACCGGGTCTTCGCCCTGCAGGCCCTAAACAAATACCAAGCCCAGACCAAAGCATGGCGCGACCACGCAGTCATCCCGAGGGAGTTCAGCGAAGGGGACCTCGTACTCATCCGAACAGCTCGGACGGAGTCCAGAGGCAAGCTGGAGCCCACGTGGGAAGGCCCTTACATTGTCAAGTCGAAGGCCTCCCCCAGCGCTTACAGACTCGCAACGCCAAACGGCGAAGACTTAGAGCATTCCTGGAACATTGATAATTTGTGCAAGTTTTTTGTTTGACTCATCAGGGCCACCTCGCCCTTGTAATTTGTAACAACAATTTTGTTCTGGCCCGCACTCTTTTCCTCCCGGGGGTGAGGTTTTTAACGAGGCGGCGTCATGTAATATATGTGAGAAAAAACCCCCGCAAAATACATACGTCGAAAAAGACCACAACGACGGTCTTCGACATTCGACCAGAGCGAGGTCACCGCGAGGTCCAGCGCCAGCCACCCTCGCGTGCGACAAATCCGCGCAGAAGTCGCCTAAGGGTGCAGCCGGATTAGCACAATAAGTGCGAAACAATCACAGTCTTCCGCGAAGACTAACCGCGCAGAAGTCGCCTAAGGGTGCAGCCGGATTAGCACAATAAGTGCGAAACAATCACAGTCTTCCGCGAAGACCATCCGCGCAGAAGTCGCCTAAGGGTGCAGCCGGATTAGCACAATAAGTGCGAAAAAAAAATCAGTCTTCCGCGAAGACTATCCGCGCAGAAGTCGCCTAAGGGTGCAGCCGGATTAGCACAATAAGTGCGAAAAAAATCAGTCTTCCGCGAAGACTATCCGTGCAGAAGTCGCCTAAGGGTGCAGCCGGATTAGCACAATAAGTGCGGAAAAAAATTCAGTCTTCCGCGAAGACTATCCGCGCAGAAGTCGCCTAAGGGTGCAGCCGGACTAGCACAACAAGTGCGCAAAAAACCGAAGTCTACCACAAAGACTATCCGCGCAGAAGTCGCCTAAGGGTGCAGCCGGACTAGCACAACAAGTGCGAAAAAAACCGAAGTCTACCACGAAGACTATCCGCGCAGAAGTCGCCTAAGGGTGCAGCCGGACTAGCACAACAAGTGCGAAAAAACCGAAGTCTACCGCGAAGACTATCCGCGCAGAAGTCGCCTAAGGGTGCAGCCGGACTAGCACAACAAGTGCGAAAAAACCGAAGTCTACCGTGAAGTCTATCCGCGCAGAAGCCGCCTAAGGGCGCAGCCGGACTAGTACAACAAAAGCAGAAACAACAGCATCAAACCGTCCGCGCCAAGGCCGACTATAATCACACCAGCACAGCATAACAAAACATACCAGACAAAGTACACAACGCCTTCGCAGGCACAGGCAAGCGAGGGCACACGACTTCATCGTACAAGCCTTTACACATATACAAGCGAGGGCGCCACACTCTACATAGGCTCAGCCTTAGGAATAATTCCCATCTCCCTATAATTAAATAACATTATCCTAAGCTCCTCACCCGCAAAAAGACTTCGCAGTTCCCCTTCCCCTGTACTCGCGGCGGCCGGCAAAGACAACAGTTCCTGCCGACCAGCCCTACTCACACGAAGCCGAGCCCCTTCCTCCGTACTAACCCTACGTTTTGCAACCGCCCTTCGTCGTCGGCGCCCGGTGCTAGGACCTGGCACATCTTGCGCGTCCACGGCGTGTGGCGAGGCCTCCGCCGCAGCCACGTCCAAGGCCGCAAAATAGTCCAAGTCCTCCTCCGACGACTCCTCAGTCCACTCAACCGAGCTCCCAGAGTCAGTAAAATAAAAAAACTCAGATGCAGATCCACCATATTCATTACCACCTTCCGCGGTCGAAGCCGCCAAAAATTCAGGAGTAGCGGTTGCGTGCGCAGGCCCAAAATCTTGAACCTGCGCAGCAACCAAAATTCAGCAACATGTCCAAAATTCCCCAACCCTATACACCCACTACGCCACCTGCGAAGGCCCTGACGCTGCGGGAGCCTCCGCCGTTGACTCCGCCGCTGCTCCCGCTGCTATTTCCGCCGCCACCGCCGTGGGATCTCCAGCACTCGGCGCAGCTGCTGCGGGGGCATCAGGTGCGCCTTCGGCCACCTTTGGGGGCAGGCCTTCGCCGGCCGCAACGGATGTGGGGGCATCCGGTGCGTCTTCCGCGGTCTCCGGGGTTGGCTCCAGGGCGACCCCAGACACGGCCTCCGCAGGGGTCGGCTCCGGGTCAGGCAGCGCGCTGTTCAACGCCCTGAAGTCGTCCACCCGCTCGCCACGCGCCGCCTAAGACAAAAAACACAAAATTCAGCAAACACACGCACAGCCCACATCCAGCAAATGCCAAACAAACGACAACGTTACCTGAGCCCTCGCAGTCTCGGCCCGCTCCCTGACC
This sequence comes from Zea luxurians, assembly GCA_029449295.1. NCBI lineage: Eukaryota > Viridiplantae > Streptophyta > Magnoliopsida > Poales > Poaceae > Zea > Zea luxurians. Next base: position 135,699,326 of record JAOPSE010000001.1, on the reverse strand, counting down.
ACCTCACGACCGTGCGGACCCCACATCCGGTCATAGAGGGCCCCGGCGGATTCCTTCACGACGGGGTCTTCGACCTTATAGACATCTCGCTCAAAATCTTCATCTGCCTGGTCGAAGACCTCGAAGTGCCAGCACCCTTCGCGGGAGAGTGCGTTCATCGCCCCCTCGCAAGTGACCAGGGAGGCGTACGACATAAACCCCCCCCACGACAGTGGGGAGTTCCTGCAGCTCCTCCTGCACCCATTCCAGACAGCGAAGCCCAGGCTCTCGGTCCGGCAACTCGAAGTCACCGGTCCGCGCACCCAGCTCACGATATGTATCCATAAGTTGTGTGCGCGTCCGTTCGGCCTCCGCGCGCATCGCGGCCTCGGCCCCCTCACGCGGCTCTCCAGGGCGGTGAGCCGCTCCTGCAACTGTTCGGTGCGCTCCCTGGCAAGATTGCCTTCCGCCCGCGCCAGTTTGGCCTCCGCCTGTGCAGCCTGCTCCCTGGCGACGGCCTCGTTGGTCTCCCTCCTCTCCCCCGCCAGTTGGCGCCGGAGGTCAGCCTTCTCCCTCTCCAGTGCGGCCACCTTGTCCGTCAGGTTACGGCACTTGCTGTCGGAGGCTGATTTTTCATGGACAGCGTCAGCATGTTGCGTCCGAAGTCTCTCGACTTCGGCAGACACAGCTGCCGTGAGGGGCCCCGACGCAGCACGGCTGGCGAAGTCAGCCACCTGCAGAGCACACGTAAGGCCGTTGCCCCCAAAAAAAGGAGAGAGTATAGCTCAGCGGACCTGACTCAGCGCCTCCGTCACCTCCTTCAGCCGGTGGGTCGCTGCGCCCGCCTCGTCCCTGACAACTGCAAGGGCCGACACCTCGCCTCCGGCGCCAAGGGCCTCGCCCCTCGCCTTCGGCACTATGGCAGCCGTCGCGATCGCCGCGGCAGGCGCAACTACAGCAAGCTGGCCTTCGTCCGACCCTGTAACGTATCAACGAATTAAAAAAAACACAAGCCAACGACTTACCACCAAAATAGTCGTCCACATTAATATCGGTGCCGAAGTCGGCAACACGTTTGCCCGACAACGGCAACGCTCGGGCCGCCTTCGCGACCTCCGCCACTCCGCTGACCGGAGGCACCACCTTCGTCGATTTGGAGCCTCCGGCGCCTGCCGTTGCCTCCGGCGCCTTGCTAGATGCAGAGGCGCCCGGCTTCGCCGCCAGCGGCGGTTTGCCTCCGCCGGAGGCTGCAGCCTTTGCAGACCCCCGCTGCCTCTTCGGCCTAGCTTCATGAAGCCTGACAGCCGCCTGGCGTTTTTGCGCTGCCCCTTGGCGATCCTTGTCCATCACTGCCGACACAACAGCAGCAATATTCCGCCCGTAAGGAAAAACTCTCCATTCACGAACCATGCGAGATGTAAAACAGTCCTCGCCAGCCGCGCGGGGGATAGGAACATTCCTAGGCCAGCAACCCCCGGTAACCCTCAGCATCCGAGCCGAAGACTCCCGGAGCTCGGGCGAAGACATTCTTCCCCCCGGGGCCGCGCACGTCCTCATCAACTCTCTAGCAAAACTATCAGACACCCCAAGTCCTCCCATAGCAGTACCTAATTTTCTCTTTTTGGAGGAGGGGGCGGCCGCCGGCGCAGGGTCGTCTCCAGTCTCCACCACCGGCTTCTTTCCACGGCGGTCCGCGTCGTCTTGACCAGGATAGCCGTCGTACGGCAATTGATTTAATTCGAAAACCCTGTTCAAACGGTCATTTGACCCGCGGATGTCAAAGCTGCGCTGGCCTTCCGTCCTCGGCACGTAACGTCCCACGAGCCGCACCGCCCCATCCTCCGCATCACGCACAAAGGCGGCCGGGTCGCGGTTTCGCAGATTCAGTGCGAAGGCAGGACTTCGCACCACCCTTCCATCGTGAAAAGGCATCTGGCGAGGGCACACTTCGCCCAACGCCCAGCCATGCGCCAAGGGCCACACCCCGTACGCCACGAACTCTTCAACTAAATCACGCCCACTGCTCTGACCGGCGGCGCACCGAAGGGCCCCTTCGTCCGTATCCTCCTCTGCCACTTCAAAGGGCGGATACGCTGAGTAATAATGAGAGCACATCTCGGACACGGGGAGTCCCTCATGGCCTTCGACGGTACCCTCAGCAACGTAAAACCAAAATTCATTCCAGTTGCCCCACTTGTTGCGGGCGCATGGAACCAACTCCACTACTTGCATTGTGGTCTTGCCGGTCTTCGGCGTGAATGTGCATGACCCAAACTGAGCAACTTCGTCCCCAATCATCCTCTTCTGCCAGTGCAAACAATAATACTTCGCAAAAACTTCAATCGATGGCTGTCCGCCGTACGAAGTCGTCGCCCAGACATACTTCGACAGCGCCACCACGGCATTCGGTGTCAGCTGATGTATTTGAACGTTGAACCTACGCAGGACTTCGCCAACAAACCGGTGCGCAGGCAAGCGGAGACCGGCGGCGAAGAACGCCTCGAAAACGACCAACTCACCCTCCGGCTCGGGGACTTTCTCCGTCCCCGGAGCACGAGCAACTCCGCCGCCAAAGTAACCCAACCGCTGCATATCTTGAACGCGGGCTGACGTCATCCGCGACACGCCAAAATCAACAGAATCGCCGGCGCGCAACTCCTCCGCCATCAAACTACTCAGCGTCTCCTCAGACGAGGCGGCGGCCGGCGGCGAGGAATCGGCCGGCGGCGTAGCGGCAGCGGAAGAAGAAGAGGACGGCATCGCTACGTACCGGCGGCGGCGGTGGGCGGTCTGCTTCACTCGAGCCAGATCTCCGGCGAACAAGAGCACGGCGGGCAGTCGAGCAGCAAGACGGCGGGCGGCTAGAGTTTTCACAGAGCGCGGAAGGCGAAGTGCAAAAAGCGCCGACCCCCGCCCCCTTTTATAGGCAGGGCGCGGCTCTTCGGGAAACCCGCAATCCGACAGGGCGCGGCGCTTCGGGAAACCCGCAATCCAATAGTACGCCGTCCATCAACGGTCACATCAAAACCCCCCGCGGAACCACTTCGAGCGAGGGCAGCGTCTCCGCCATCTAGCGACGTCTTCGGCACCAGGTGACTTTGTTGAACTGGTCCCTCGGAGGGCAAATGTTGGGGCGAAGGCAAAGGCGCCACCCCTCGCTCGAAGTCTTCGCTGATAACCGCTGGTCAGACAGAGACAGAACAGGCAGGGACACCCTTCGCTTGATCGGCACCAGACGAAGACCGGCGACGAAGTCATCCCACAGTGCGGCCTCGTCCAGCTCAGAGGCCCACGTGCGTCCCGGCCCATTGTAGCGGGCCCTGCGTGGCCGCCGCCGGTTACGGGCCTAACCTGTAAAGGCATCCCTGTAATTACAGTCTGTAACCCCGCTTTATGGGAATATTCTAGGGATAACCTAGGTAGCTGAGGGCACATGCGTCCTTAGCACAAGGCGCTGGGCGCTCAGGTACCTATAAATACCCCTGTACAGTGCCCGTGGGAGGCCAGATTAACAGAGCTATTGCCTCCTAGCACGTAACCCTGTTGTCACCTCTGTTCACCCTTGTTGGCCTCCTTGCGATTGAGAGCAAGTTCCAACAGGTCTCTTGCAAATTCTGGATCAAAACGGTCGAGAGCCTGCCAGGCCTCACCATCTGAGGGATGCACCATGACATCCGGATCTTGACCCTGACGATCCCCTTCTTTATGCCACCACATTTGCTTTGCTGTCTCTTGATTTAGAAAGAGACGCTTAAGCCGTGGAGTGATAGGCATGTACCGGAGTTGCTTGATCGACACCTTTGTCGTAACCTCGTTTCCATCCTCATCTAGCACCACTGCATATCTTGACTTACTGCAGTGGATACAATGTGTGCTATTTTCATGCTCCTTCTAGAACAACATGCAATTGTCCTCGCAAGCATCAATCTTTTGGTAGTTCATACCAAGACCAGCTACGAGCTTCTTGCAATGGTACAAGTCTTTCGGCATGTTATTATTCGGTGGGCTGATATCAATAATCAGTTTCACAATATCGTTGTAACAGTTGTTGGAGAAGGTGTACTTTGACTTCATCGCCATAAGACGTGTTACCACCTGCAGTACGCTCACACTGGTTCCTTCATGCACTTTAGCCTCTGAGGCTTCAAGAAGCTTGTATAACTCTCTCACATCCTCTGGAAAAGCTTGATTATTCTGTAGTTCTGAGTACTCATTTCTAATATCTTCCAACATCTCTTCCAATCGGTCTACATCCTGGTCCCCATCTGACTCAATAGTATGGTCCACCTCTCCATGCTCATGCCATACCAGATAGTTCGACATAAAGTCATGTTTGAAAACATGATACGAGAGCTCCACTTTTTCAACCAAACCAAGTTCTGACATTTCATACATGGGCACTTCGCTAAACGAGCATCACCAGCAAATGCGAGTGCCACGAATTCATCTGCAACTCTCACCCATGCATCAGAGTGCCCATGAGTGACACTATCGAATCCATCGTACATCGCCCTTCTTCGATCATCACTCATATTCAAAGCTAAAGAAACAACACATATTTAACAACATATATACACTTAGGTACGACAAGGCCATTTATAAACAGTTAAACACTAAAGCAATTGTTCTGAGTTTAGTTACATCTATTTTAGCATTGTACCAAGTACAGTTACTTAATTCAGTGCTGCATTTTCATGACATCTTTTAATTAAGGGAGAAAGCTCAAGGATACGAGTAACAACATTCCCATTTGCACATTAGAAAAATATATATCTATAATGCATCACTGCAATTACAGGTTAATCAACAGGTTAATGCATCACTACAATTACAAATTAGAAAAATATATAATCAAGGATACGAGTAACAACATTATCGGACTACTAAATTTCAGCTAAATCAAATCGAGCGTGGTCAAGGCAGTAGCTGAGATTGAGACAACTAAATTTAACTCTTGCACGCACTCAATTAGCGGACTACACTAGAATCATCCCAGTGACCAAATGAGCTTGAAGCAGACAATGTCAGCTATAAAGAGACCATGCCAATGGGAAACGGTAGACATGTTCATTACCCGCAATTGTGATTTGTTGCACAAAAAAACGAATTCCATTTTTAACTGAACCAGCACCACAGCATGAAGGTTATGCAATAAATCACCTGTGCCGCGACGGTGTGCGAGCGCGTGGGGAAGAGCTTGGTGATGCACTGCGCCGCCCGGCTCGGCGAGGCCGCCCTGCTCTGCGAGGAAGATGGCCGCCTCGGCTCGGCGAGGTCGCCAGGAGCTCGGAGAGGCCACTGGCCGCCCGCCTCGGCGAGGCCGCCCAGCTCTACGAGGAAGACGGCTGCCCTGGCTCGGCGAGGCCACCCGGCTCTACGAGGAAGATGGCCGCCCGGAGCCCCGCGCTGCCGGCTCCCACCACGACCTCAGACGAACTGGACAGGGAGCGGCGCACGGCGGAGGACTGGGCAGGAGGCGCGCGATAGACGATTGGGCAGTAGCTGGAGGACTGGGCAGGAGGCGGCACGACGGAGGACTGGGCCAGGAGGCGCACGGCGGAGCGGCGCACGACCTCAGGCGAACAAGGAGCACGCGCGACTGAAAACGAGCAGGCACGGCGGCGGACTGGCAAGCGGATAGCGGATAGGAAACGCGCGGCGGTAGAAGAGGATTGGGATTAGGGTAATTTATATAAGAGTGTCGGTGTGGAAAAAACCCACACTTTTAAATTAAAAGTGTCGGTTTCTGTGGGACCCCAACACTCTTAAGAGTGTCGGTGTAGTAAAACCCACACTTTTACTTCGATTAAGAGTGTTGGCCCCGACACTCTTTAAGTAACCGACACTCCTTCAACGTTTTCTTGTAGTGTTATCTTAGTCTATGAGTCCATTTTATAGCTAATTGATATATTGAATTAAAGTTGTGACACAAGAACAATACCAAAACAATAAAGACGACATAACGATGAATATCCGACTGATGAGATTCAACTTTTATATAATGACTCTAGTATTTATGAGACAGCTAACAAATTTTTGAGAGAATTCAAAAATCCAACTAGCCTCGAGGATCCATGAAAATTCATCAACCTACGGAGGTACATGTCAAATTTGTCGTGTACACACTAACTATCAGGTGACAACTTTAGTTGAAATTTGTAGATTTTATTATCCACAAGATCTAATGTAGTATATATATATAAGTTGTTGGCACTCACTCTGTTGTTTCGTGTGATCACGTTCTTTGGACTTTGGTTGTGGGGATATGACAGAGGCAAGTCAAGTGGTCAGCGGCAATCGACAGCTGCCTAACCAGACGATAGGATGAATCATAAAGGGGTGAGGTTCAGATATCAACGTCTGCAAGCGAATTAAGTTTGACATTTCATTGGTCATTCAACAAATATTTTATCTTATATTCTTTGTCTCTTTTACTGTTCTTGCAGACGTTGATTTGGAGGGGAAGACCAATCAACCTCTCGCCTAACGGATCCATTTCCACACGCACGCACAAAGGCATTCCACTTCCACCTCGCCTAACGGATCGTCCATTCCGGTTTCAGGGATGACCCATATAATTAACCGGCCGGTGGAGTGGCAATGTCCATTGCCGAACCAACACCAACACCACCCGTGTGCCGGGCCGTGGTGCGTGTCGTTGCTCTAGAACCTGACGTTCCAACCCACCAGGATTCCAGTCACCCATCAGTTCCCTTCCATGGAGGAAATTAAAAGCTAGACGAAAGCTTGAAGGTGACTTGCAGGAGGCCACCTCCACTGTGGCTTTTTTTCTCCGGGCCACCGTCGTCTGCAGCAACTGTTCTTCATGACTCATCGTGAGCTGGGGTTGTTTTCCCTCAGGGATATAGATTTGCTCTGTATTTGACTCGGACAAATTAAGGTTGCTCGTTTGTGCCGGATTGCACAACCGAACGGCGCCTAAACGACTTGCATCCTATTCTTGGAGCCGGCCCGGAACGTACGTACGTTGCGCGCAGAGAAAACCAGGTCCGTCGTCCTTGTCGTCATGTGGTGACTAGGGCTCTCCCAGAGTTCCAGATGATGCGCAGTACGCCGTAATTCTTCGATGCGTGATTTTTCTGTGTCCGTGACTGGCCGGGTATTATATCGCATTAGTCCGTCCAACTGCGTCACCGGCCACGAGAAAGGGTACTGTGGCGCTGGTGCATCTATCTAACCACTATCGAAATCGGACTCTTTGCCGAGTGTCTGAAACACTCAATAAAATATTGAAAACACGGTGAAGTCTTTGCTGAGTGTAGCACTCGGTAAAAAAAGATCGACGGGCTTTCTAATCTATTCAGGGGTGACATCATTCCTTCATGCACGGCTCGTGTACATCCACACATGGTCCTCCATCCTCTAACATATACTAGTCGGTTGCCCGTGAGTTGCGACGGCTTACAACAATGCCCATGTAAAACATTCACCAAAAAAATTCAAAATTTATTATTGATTGTCTCCGCTCTCCGTATAATATTTTTTGATTTGGCTAACTGATGTTATTGTTTACTCGATCTAATATGTCTTGCTACAACACGACCAATGAAGTGAGCGATTAGAAGAGAGTTCATAACGATTGACTCAACGAATAGAAATTATAAATGACATAATTCTACCATACAGAAATCAAATAAGAGAAAGTTTGTGAGCTCAAGTTTCTAAAATAAGCCACATGAACTTAAACTTATAAAAAAGATAGATAAAAATATGGAGTGATTGCTAAAGTTAGGCATCAATAAAAACTGGATGCACTCCATATAACACTAGTACAATTTGACTCTATACAAGCGGTAGGCTTTTTACATCACAGGCGGTTCGGTTAGAAAACCGCCGGTGATGTCCCAGGCGGTTCGGTACGCCTGTGATGTAATAGTATCACAAGCGGTTTTTGTTTAGGACCGCCTGTGGTGCTCTATCCTTTTCACAAACGGACCCTAAGGAAAAACCGCCTGTGATTGTAAAAATATGAAAATACAATTTAAATATGAAAATAATTTTAATTTTTAACAGAAATATGCAAATACAATTTAAATGAATTAATATTTAATTTTTAACAATAATATGCAAATACAATTTAAATGAATTATAATAGCACACATAGATAACTAGAGAGATTTTAAATTAATTGGCAACCACAATTCATAGTCGATCATACATGATAACAAATACAATTTGATTCATACAATTTTTCATAAACTACCATTTTTCTGCATGTATGACTTTAAGTTCTTATCAATTTTCTTTTCCACACGCTTGATTCTCTCTGGACCGTTAAAGACGAACATCTCTTCATACTTATTGTATTCCTCATCTTGGTCTCCCACATTCTCAACTCCAACAATTTTTTGCTTTCCAGAAATAACTACATGCATCTTCTCATCTGCTGGATCGAGTACATAGAACACTTGTGCAACACATTCAGCGAGAACCCACGGGTCATCTTTATATCCTACTTTCTTTAAGTCTATCAGTGTGAGTCCGTAGTTATCCACTATCACCCCCGTGGGATGTTGTACCCATTGACACTTAAATAAGGGTATTTTCATGCTTGGGTCATAATCAAGTTCTCATATTTTCTCTATGAATCCAAAATATGTGGTCTTCTGTCCATGTAGGTCAAAAGCATCAATACGAACACCGCTATTTTGTGCAACACTTTTCATGTCTTTTGATTTAGTGTAGAATGTGTACCCATTGATGTCATATGCTTGCCATGATGTCACAAAACACGATGGCCTAGAAGCCAAATTCTTCATTGTTTTCTCTTCCAAAGAGTCTCTGAATCGGATGTTTTTGTCCATTAACCATTCGCTGAAACGATGTTTGTGCTCCCTCATGATCCAGTCCTCTGTGCGGTTCTGATTTTCATTACGAAGCTCATCCAAGTGTTCCTCTATGTAAGGCTCGGCTATCGTGAGATGTTGTAGTACACTACCATGAGCACAATGTACTAGCTTGTAATCCTCAACGCGAAAAGTTTTCTTGCCCATTCTCCCTCTCCTACATAGTTTACCCTCATGTTTAGGTACATGCACACCTATCATTGTTCCGTCACTGATGTAATCTATACAGCTCTCAATCACTTCTTCTGTAGTGTATCCCTCCATGATTGAACCCTCTGGGTGAGCGCGATTTCGCACATAACCTTTTAATACTCCCAGGTATCGCTCCAACTGAAACATATGATGTAAATATAGTGACCCTAATATTTTTATCTGATCCACGAGATGTATGATTAGGTGTACTTGCATATCAAAAAATGATGGAGGAAAACACATTTCAAGCTTGCACATAGTCTCGATGATGTATGCCTTTAGATAGTCCAAGTCTTCTAAAGCTATTACTTTTTGTGAAACCGCATTGAAAAAGTAACACAAGCGTGTGATGACAACTTTGACATGCTCTGTTTCGAGGGCTCTATCCACTGGATGAAGTTCCGGTCTGATTTGAAGATCTACTAGATCATTGCGTGATTTGAGTCCGTCTTTTGTCTTACTCGGCATGCCCAGCAAGGTTCCAATGATGCTGTCAAAAACATTTTTTGTTACATGCATCAAATCAATGCTGTGGCAAATTTCCATATCCTTCCAGTATGGGAGGTACTTGAAAAAAATTGATTGCTTCTTGAAAGTTGTGTAAGTTGAAGGGTCAGTTCTCTTTCTCTTTTCTCCTTTGTTTTTTCCCTTTTCGAATACAACATGAATGTTCTTTACAATTTCAAAAACAAGTTTCCCACTATAAGGTTTTGGTGCACCTTCACTTTCCAGTTGATTGTTAAATTCCGCTTTCATCTTTCGGTACTTATGCTGCTTCATCAAGAACCGTCTGTGTCCCATGAACACCAACTTCTTGGATGATTTAAGGTACATGGAAGCAGTTCCATCGACGCACACTACACAACCATTCTTTCCTTTAGTCTTTTGCCCTGATAGTGTGGCGCCACCGGGAGAATCATGGATGGTAACAAATATAATTGCTCTTAAGTTGAAATACTCATGGCAATACTCATCCCATATTCTAACTCCTTCATTCCAGAGCTTTGTCATATCTTCCATAAGAGGTTCTAGGAACACATCAATATCAACATCAGCTGATTTCAGACCTTGAATAAGAATAGTCAACATAATGTACTTTCTTTTGTGACACAACCATGATGGAAGGTTGTACATCGTTAAAGTCACAGGCCAGGTGCTATGTACACTTCTTTTTTCACCAAATGGATTCATTCCGTCTGTACCCAAAGCAAATCTTACATTTCTGGTTTCTTTGGCAAACTCAGGATACATAAGATCGAAATTTTTCCATTGTGATGCATCAGCAGGGTGTCAAATCCGTTTGTTATTCTGCTTGCGATTTTCAGCATGCCAACGCATAAGCTCAGCCTCCCTAGGATTTGAGAACAAACGTTTTAAGCGATCAATTACTGGAAGATACCACATCACCAAAGCTGGGTTCTTTGACTTCTTTTTCCCATCCATGTCATCAAAAGTGTCATCGTCACTTTCAGGTCCAATAGTGGATTTCTTGTTTTTATTTTTCTTCGGGAATTTTTTTACACAGTCTTGATTGTAGCTCTTCTTGTATCGACTGACATTGCAAACTAGGCATCTTGATGCGTTCTCAAAATCGCCACGATACAGAATACAATGGTTCGGACATGCATGAATTTTTTGCACACCCAGAGCTATGGGAGATATAAGCTTCTTCGCTTTATAAGTGCTTGTTGGTAGTTTGTTGGGTTTTGGTAGTAATTGGGACAGAAAATTCAAAAGATCTGTGAAGCTAGTATCAGACCATCCGGCGCTAGCCTTCAACTTCAGAAGTTCTAGAACTGTATGCAGTGTAGTAAACTCTTTGTCACAACCCTTTGATTTATCATATAAAGGTTCTTTTGAAGCACTTTCCAGTCCCTCCATTTTAGATAGCCCTTTCTGCGATCCCACAGAACTCAACATTTCTGGTTCCATATGGCGCAACATCTCTTCGCAATCAAATTCTTCAAAATCTTGATTAGCATCCACATTATCCACTTTACCATCAACTTTAAGATCTAAAATTCCGACAACTCTCTCGTCATTACCAGGCACTTCACACGGATCCAACTCACCATGTTCTGACCATATCGTGTAATTGTTTTTAAACCCTCTTTTTAGCAGATGTGATTGGATTACTCATGTATCTCTCCAAGCTATCTTATTATCACAATCGATGCACGGACATAATATCTCCTTGCTCTTTCGCAAATTCGCGTGCTTTTTGGCCGCTTCAATAAAGCTTCTCAAATTTCGAATATACGACGGATGTGGTCTTGGCACATTGTACATCCAACCTCAGTCCATTACCTATCCTTATATTGATTAACATAAAAAAATCATTAATTAATTGAATTCATCCATAAAACATGAAACGAATTGATATGTATGAAAATGAAACAAACATTGCAACAATAGATACCTTGAAGTGAGACAATTGTGTTTTTAAAGAATCTTTAAACTAGATCAACTATTATAAGTCCAAATCTTGAATTCCAAAGCTTTTCTTCAAAGCTGTTCTATATTACAAAATTGAGGCAAAAAATCGCATCAAAATGAGAAAGAAAACAAATGGAGATCATATATATGCATAAACTATTGAAATCAATCAATAAACTCAAAAACAAAACCTTCTCCCTGTAGATCTCAAAAAAAACCGCCGCCGCTACAGTGCTGTGAATTAGGGTTCTGCGAGTTAGGGTTCTGGAACCCGTGGGGGGCTAGCCCTTTTATAGTGTACACACATCACAGGCGGATATTTAGTAAAACCGCTTGTGATAGATAACATCACAGGCGGTTTTTTACGTCGACCGCCTGTGAAGTAAATTTATCACAGGCGGTCGGAGTGAACAACCGCCTGTGATGTTGTCTATCACAGGCGGTTTTGCTAAATATCCGCCTGGGATTCTTTACAATATAAAAGGCTCGTTGGTCGGCAGGAACCCTAACTCTTCCCGCCCGAGCTGACACAGTTGCGCCGCCAGGCTGCCGCTGTGTCCCCGTCCCCGAGCACGAACCCGAGCGCCGCCGTCCCCGTCCCCGAGCTCGAGCGCCGCCGTCCCCGTCCCCGAGCCCGAGCGCCACCGTCCCCGAGCGCCCGAGCAACGCCGTCCCCTTCACCGAGCCCGAGCGCCGCCGTCCCCTTCACCGAGCCCGAGCGCCCGCCGTCCCCGAGCCCGAGCGCCGAGTCCCCGAGCCCAAGCGCCGCCGTCACGGTCCCCGAGCCCGAAGCGCCGCCGTCCACGAGCTCTGTCTTCTTCCTCTCGATAAGGTCGAAGTTCAGGTTCCATTTCTTCTTCCCCGAGCTCTTAATTCAGTTCAAGCAATGTTCAGGTTCCATTGGCTACAAGCAAGCAATGTTCTATTGGCTACAAGCAAGCAATGTTCAGGTTCCATTGGCTACAAGCAAGCAATGTTCTACAAATTGTGTATATGCATTCTTATTTCAGTTCAAGAGCCAAGCAGAATTGTGTATTTCATTGTGTATATTTCAGTTCAAGTACTTGGAGTATTTCATTGTGTATATTTCATAAGTGCATATTGACAAATTGTGTATATGCATTCTGCCCAATCGATGGCTATCCCTGATTATCAGTGCTTAGATTAATTACTGTTGGCGTTTTCACTTACATATATTGTCAATATGCTTATTGCTTATTGTTTGGTTGTCAATTACTTCTCATGTATCAGTTTTTTTATTTCTTTTATCCCTGTTGATTAAATGTTTGTATACCATTAAGGTGTTAGTATCCTTCGAATGAAGTCTATTTTTAGTGTTTTTTGACTACCTATCTTTGTTTGATAATCATTAGGCCAAATGTGCTTATGGCCACATACATCATGGAAGTACATAGCCATGACAATGTTATTATCTCCCTATGTTATAAGACTTGTTCTTATCTCCCTTCTAAGTTTTTTGAATACCTATCTTTGCTTCCCAACCCTATGTTATAAGACTTGTTCTTATCTCCCATCTTTGACTTGTTCATAGCCATGACAATGTTATTTGGACCCTTCTTTTTGCCCTATAAGCCACATCCTTGTTTTCCCTCTGATCCCTGCCTTTGTTGCGATCTCAATTTTGATTGTGAGACTTGGTCATTTTCAGTTTCAGAGATGGAAAAAGAGCCACTTGACATGGTTGAGAGCTCAGTTCGAGTCATCGAGACACATGTTGACATCATTCGCAGTCTAGTGACTGATGGGGTTGTGGATACTAGTGAACCGGAATCAGTGTACACACTTAAGACCACTTTGTTTCAAATTGGAGATGTATGTGACATGCTTGAGAAGTGTGCTCTGTCCATCAAAAAGTATGCTGACTCCAAGAGGGCTAAAATTATTCAAGATGAAGCCCTGCAATATGCTGAAGATGATGAAGCTGCAGATGATTTGGAGGAACTCCCAAGCCCAGATCTCCTTACTCAAGCCGACATATTGGAAAAATATTTTGGAATTGAGTATGATAGCGACCAGTCAAGGGGTTGTTGATGTTTAGTCCTAAACAACACGATATGAGTATCGTAGGTTTCACTCTTAGAGATAATGTATTTTGTATGAACCTCTTAGAGAGTGTCAAGTCAATGAACTATCTTCGAGTACTATTGGGAAGTGGATCTCTTTGATGTATTTGTTTTCCCTAGTGATATCGATGGTGCCGAGTAGCACCAAATTTGGACTTGTGTCCATATCTATAGATGCTAGTAGTTGAGCACTAGCGCCTATAATCTTGACTACCTCATCCCTATTCTTTGTTTGGGACTTATATGGAGAATGGCATCGGCTGAATGCCTGAATCGGGTCGGGAAGCACGGAGCAGATAGAAGTGCACTTTCCAATGTAGTTAGACAGAGAAGGCATCGCTGTGATGTTATAATGCTGAAGGACACCAAGAAGAAATTATGGCCTGTCATCCACCACCACTGCCCGTTATTTGTGGGCTTCACCGAGGGCTGGAAACATTTGGTGACAGCAAACGACCTTCGGGCTGGGGACGTCTGCGAGCTTGTTAAGGGGCCAGACGATGGTGAGCCGGTGTACTATGTCCGGATGTGTGGTCACAAAATTTAAAGCCGCCCTGGCTTTATGTGTGCGCTTCTCTTCTCTTAGGTGGGGTGCTAAGTGATCTTAGTAGCCGACATAAGAGAAGAGAAGCGCACAGATGAAGCCGGGGCGGCTTTAAATTTTGTGACCACACATCCGGACAGAGTACACCGGCTCACCATCATCTGGCCCCTTAACAATCTCGCAGACGTCCCCAGTCTAAAGGTCGTTTGCTGTCACCAAATGTTTCCAGCCCTCGGTGAAGCCCACAAATAACGGGCAGTGGTGGTGGACGACAGGTCATAATCTCTTCTTGGGGTCCTTCAGCATTATATCATCACAGCCATGCCTTCTCTGTCTAACTACATTGGAAAGTGCACTTCTATCTGCTCCGTGCTTCCCGACCCGATCCTGCCTCGGAGGCGGGTTTGGGCTTTCTGTTTGGGGAGTAAAGGAGGGACACGAAGGCGGGTTTGGGCTCGATTTCTTTTGAATAACCTTTTCTCCAAGTTCCCTTATTGATGGAACCAGTATATCAGACTAACAGTATATCCCTTTATCGATGGAACCAGCTTGAATGGCAGACAACGAGCAGCCTAGGATGGATGTGGTCTGCACCGGTGCGTCTAACAAAGTTGATGAAGACGCGACCAAACTTGAATGGCAGACAACGAGCAGCTCCGGTGAAGGGAGCGGGGAGGATAGTTCTAGTGACGACAATCCTTGTACTCCTATACCTCCAAGGAAGAAAAAAACATTAGATGAGCTTGATGCCGACTATATTCTCAACGATGAAGAGGTAAATAGAAATATGCCGACTATATTCTAAAATAATGTTCATATATGAAAGGCCATTAATTGTTTCAATATATAGATTTCAAATGAAGAGAAGAAAGAGGATGCATGTTCTACACGAAACACGGAGGATGCTCCGATGCCTGAATCATCCGTTTCACATAAGCGGAAACGAGGGCGACGAGGTCCGAATCAGATGAAAGAAGGTGCAGTTATGTACGTAACAAAACTAAATGCAGAGGGGTTTCCTGAAGAACCACTTGACGTGGTTACAAAGTTTCGAAATTCCTGCGGGTCTACTCTTAGAGATATAGTGTCAATCACACTTCAAAAATGGAAGGATTTAGATGAAGACACCCGCAATAAGCTATGTGCTAAGTTGTCTGAGTCATTCAAGTTCCCAAAAGGCACAGAGGATGCAGTAAGGAAGTCGATGCTCTCTGTTATGGCCAAGATGTTTCGTGGGTGGAAGGCCGAGATGAATAGGGAATTTGTTAAGAAGAATAAGGTTCCTCCGCCCAAGAAAATGGGGAAAATCACTCAAGCTCAGTGGGAGGAATTTGTTCGTCAGAAGACCGAACTGAAGGCCAAAGAACTGGGCGAAACTAATTCTCAGAGAGCGAAGATGAACAAACACCCCCATCGCCTGGGGTCAACCGGATATCACCATAAAGTTGTGCAGTGGAACAGGATAATCGAGGAAGCTATAGCTAACGGCACTTTGGACCCAATATTAAAAGATATCGATGAGCGAGCTATTCATTGGATCTTAGGTCGGGCAGGTTTGAGTGAGGACGGCAAACTTTTGCATCCAGAATTGGTAGGCGAAGTTTCGACAAAAATTCAAGAATATGCAGATAAGAGAAAAAAAGGAGAATTTAAGCCTCGGAGGGAGAATGACATACTAACTGCAGCACTAGGCAATCCTTAACACACTGGACGGGCTCGGGGAATCTCTTCTAAGATTTCCTGGAGAGAGGCGTTTCCAGAGTATGCGTCGTCATATAGGAAACACGAGAAGTCGAAAAGGACCCTTGAAGAGACTATTGATGAAAGGGTACAAAAGGCTATTAATGACGTGATGAACAAAATGAAGAAAACAGAATGCATATCATTTGAACTCAAGCCAAGCCACATGAGTCCACCTATAGTCCCTAGCAGCGTAGGATCTGTGCAAGACTTCACCAAGTACCCTGTAGACGATATTGTTGAGGACAAGCCTTGCTTTCTTCATATTCCAATCAATCGATCTGGGACAAAAACAAAGCAAACTGCTACTGGTTTGGTAAAACCAGGACTTGTTAACTACAAGGATAATCCTGTCCCACCACACTATGTTGTGGTCCAAGTTCTAGAAATCACAGATAGTGGTTGTGAAGATTGGGAGATAGATTTTCCAGTTGAGGGGATCATAACTTTGCAGGAGGCAATGAACGAGTTGGTCCTTTGGCATCGACGCGACATCAAGTTGGGTGATGAGCCGAATTCAACACCAATGCAACAAAAAGATAGTTCGATCATTCCACACCCCATGGTGCAGGAAAATATGACACCGACCTCCAAAAAAATCGTTGAAACAATCATATCGCCTCTTGCGAAGGAACTCGACGAGGGGGACGTAGACAAAATTGTTACTCAGAATGTCGACGTCAACATCAAAAAGGAACCAAAGGTTGGCACCAATGTTGAAGGGCCAACTATTTCAAAGAAAATTCATCAGCGAATCGCCACTTACGATGTCAAGAAACCGTCAGAATCAGTGTCACGCTACCTGCATAAATTGCGGAGAGTTATGACAAATCAATCAAAAGCGGAATCAGCATCTCATGGAGTAGGCACACGGTCCCAAATAGACAATTTCGAAGTATGGGAAGAAGATGGAATGATTCATACTCGAGAATCATTACGTCTTAAAACTAATATCTCGGTATACAAGAAGTAGGATGTTCCTCCAAAATTTGTGAATGGGAGGCCGTTCTTGACGACGGTGCAACTTTCTAAGTTGTCGACTCCGAAGATTAGAATGCATGAGTGGTACATGGTGGCTAGCAACAAATACAAACTCGAGGACTTCACATTTGTTGTGCCAGAAGATGCATTTTGGAGCAATGATCATATAGATCCTGTGCGGCATTTATTCTTTGACGATCTCTGGTCATTGTACCACCGACAAAGGATGGAAACCAACTACTTAACCCTCTTTTGCTTGTAAGTACCTCTAAACTTTCATATTTGTTAGTTTTGTACACGCACACATAAACGAGAGTCTAACGATTAACACTTTTACACGTAGGATGCAATACATGGATGATAAGAAGAAACAACTTAAGACAGGGTTTCTTGACCCGTTGATGATATCCCAAGCTCGCTACAAAGAAGTTGCTCGGAGACATGGAGAAGAATACAAAGACTTGGACGATGCTGAATTTGAGAAAGCCGTCAAACAGAATCAGAGAAAGAAAATGAAGGTAATGGCGGCATACATTGGACGAGCCATGTATAATCATGTACAACATGGCAAGGACTTAATAATAGCTCCACACCACTTTAAGTAAGTTATCGACATGGTTTTGAACTATAAATTATGGCAATCGTGATCTTAACATGTGTTTTCGTCTATGTCTATATAGTGACCACTACATTTGTATCATGATCTTTCCAAAGGATGGTAAAGTCGTGGTCTTCGACTCACTGAGAATGGAAAAGGCTACGTATAATGACTTCTTGAAGATTTTAGAGAAGTATGATTATTATTGCACACTAGTACTTATTACAACTTAACAAATGTATTCTTAATCTCACAATGCTATTCTTATATGCAGTGCATACCGTTTTTATTGGAAAGATCTTGGCGGCGAACATCTAGAGGACAAGCCTAATTTGTCAATATCATTATTTCCATATGGTGACAAACAACCTCCGGGTACTGTCCTGTGCGGTTATTATGTATGCGAATGGTGTCGTGTCACCTTCCATTACATGGTCAATCGTGAGGATGTAAGTTCGCTATCATTGTCTATGTTGCAATTTTTATGTTATATTGTTGCTCATCACATTACTCTTAGCACCGCTTGCTTTTTGCTTTCATTGCAGGTTCCTAAATCCAAGATCAATGCTGAATGGTTAGAAAGAGATATGGTTTCCGTCGGCATTGCTAAGGTTGTAAGAGACTTGCTTTACTTTATGCGCCGTGAAGTTCTTCATCAACAAGGGCTATTCTACAATACAAATGGAAATTTGCAAAAATTCCCAGAACTAAGTTTGTACACGATATCACACAGTGTTTAGGTCTTTAGTTAGGAACTTTAGATGTTTAGTTGTCTATGGAACTTTGAGATGTTTAGTTGTCTATGGAACTTGATATGTGTATAAATCTGTGTATGACGATGGAACTTGATATGTGGATGAATCTGTGTATGGAACCTGTTATGGAACTTGATATGTATAAATCTGTGTATGCAATCTGTGTGAATCTGTGTATAATCTATGTATGAAATCTGTGTATATTATGTGTTTGAAAATTCTGTATATATGAATCTGTATATTGAAAACTGTCTGTGATTTATATTGTATGCAGTCGGACTTATATAAAAAACCGCCTGTGATGTGTGGCTAACACAAGCGGCTAGGATAAGAAACCGTCTGTGATGTGTGTCTATCACAGGCGGTTCCTTTGAACTGGACCGCCTGTAATCTGTGTTTTTCACAGGCGGTTTTTGATTGACCGCCTGTGATGTTGTTTTACATCACAGGCGGTGCACCACAAGCGGTTCCTGGAACCGCCTGTGTAGAGGCGAACCAAACCGTCTGTACAGAGGTTTGCTGTAGTAGTGTAAATTATGCTACTTCGTAGCAATTACTAACGTTTAAAACCAACAAATAACTTTTCATTTTAATGTTAGTGTGACAAATCATTGTTGCTCCATCCAATTCAGTAACCTCAAACACCATTGAGTCCATTGCGCCAATGTGGTCTTAGAAACGACCTAATGCTTGCAAGAGCCAAGAACGTCGTGTCGTGCTTGGGTTTTAACCTCGGCCTGTAGTGCTGGCCTGACCCGACCCGACACGATTATATTTTTCATTTTATAAAAAAACGTATATACATATATACAATTTATATTCAATATTGAAAACATTTGAGCATTATGTTGTACTGGTTAGATAACTTCACCCAGTGTCTCTTGCCCTTTTTCCATCAGGGCATGGGTTCGAACCCCACGTCCTACACTATTTTTTAACATTTTACCCCACGTCCTACACTATTTTTTAACATTTTACGTTGATTTAATCAAATGGGCCGACGGGCTAACGGGCTGGCCCGGCACAGTCAGGTCGGCAGTTGTGGCCCGCGGGCGTCTGGCCCGTGTCGGGCCGCCGTTTGGACATCTATAAGCGTGCATCGGGTTAATTTAAAATAGTTGTGAGGGGTTATTTGTAAAAAATGACGCGGGGCGACGATTGAAACTGGTGCTTTAATTATAGTATAGATAACCGAGTATATTTTAATATAAACATGTAATCCATGTACACTACGGAAATAGATGTTATAGTTTAATATAAACATGTATGTAGACCTACATGTTCCATTTTTTCACAATTATAAAAGTGTTCGCTATAACTATTAGATTTTGTTCGTTTAATTGAATTTTATCGGAAAATTCAGATTTGAACTGCAAGTCACTCGAAAAATGTAAAACTGTGAATGCAAAAATAATATACATGTTAGGTAACACGAGTTACGACCGATTTCAGGATCAGATCGGAATTTTCGAGCACCATGATCACTAAACATGACCGTGAACTTGCCATCCAGTTGTGTGTCACAACTTTCTCGAAACATTCTCAAACTTTTATCACAGCCTCTACATATGATATCATGATATGTGGACAAGTTTCATGATTTTTTGACTTTGTTTGTGTTTTATACAATTTTTAAACAACTGGATGACATGTTCACTGTCATGTTTAGTGAGCATGGTGCTTGAAGATTCTGGTATGTTCCTCAGTCGTAACTTATGCAAAATAACATGCATATTATTTTTGCATGCACGGTTTTCCATGTTTCGAGTGACTTGCAGTTCAAATGTGAATTTTTCGAAGAAATTCAATTAAACGAACTAAATCTAATAGTTATAGAAAACACTTTTATAATTGTGCCAAAATAGTACATGTAGGTCTACATAGTGTAGGAACATACCACAAAAAGTTTGGTTGGGGAAAGAAAAAAATAAAAATATACTTTGCCGAGTGTCCAAAAATGGCACTCGGCAAAGCATGCTCTGCTGATTGTCAGACGTAAGACACTCGTCATAGAATCTTTGCCGAGTGCTACAGCTCGGCACTCGGCAAAGATAACGGCCGTCAGCTATAGACGGCTGCTGACAGCCCTTTGCCGAGCGCCGCCGTTCGCCGAGTGTTTGGCACTCGACAAAGATTATTTTGTCGAGTGTGTAAATGCAGTCGTTACCGAGAGTGTAACTTTGCCGAGTGTGCCACTCGACAAAGACTTCTTTGTCGAGTGCCCGATAGAAAGCACTCGACAAAGCTTCGAACATTCGTCAAATAGCCGGATTCGTTATTGAACGTATGTACTTGCAGCCGCCTTTTGCATAGGTGTTATATGTTGCATGCATGAGCCCAAGGCCGTACCTGAGGGGGTGTGGAGGGTGCGGCCGCACCGAGCCCCCAAATAGAGGACTCCCTAGCCACTGGACGTTAGCACTTTTTATTATTAAACCTGTCTATTCTAGACACAAATACACAAAGTGTGATGCGCTATCGACCAGTCTCGTTTAGATTATTAAACTAATGTCTCAATTACTTATCGAATACTCCATCTGTTTCAAAATAATATTTGTTTTAGCTCTTGATTTTTATGTTTATATTCAACTAGATGGTGATGAATCCACTAAAGAAGCAAAAAAAATTCTATTTTGATATAGAGATAGTACTATTTACTATACATATGATGGTTGTATTGACAGAGAGAATTTTTTTAAAATTGAAATATTTTTGTGAACTATTTATGGTCAACAATAACTCAAGAAAGGTTAAATGACTTGACGATTCTATATATCGAAAAAAGTTGTTGGATGAGATTAATCCCTATGATATAAGTGATGACTTTGTATCACAAAATGTTAGAAGATATTTTTAATGATATCAGATAACAAGTAAGTGTTTTGGCTATATTTTATATTTGTTATCTTATAAACTTTAAAACGGTGCATAATAATTTTTATACGTCAAATATTCGATAATATATATATAATTATATATGTTTGTGTGTGGATGAGGCCTTCATATCGAATTTCACACTGGACCCCTAAAAAGTCAAGAACGACCCTGTATGACGCATGCAGGGTGTCCAAGCTAAGTGAGTGTAGCTGTAGCTGTAGGTGCAGCCGTGCAGCAGACAAATGCCCCGCGCAACTGGGCAGGCAGGCAGGTGTCCAAGAGCAATGTTGATGTCGATCTCATTCTCATCTATAGCTGGTGTTTTGCGCTTGGATTTGAGCGCGAGAGCATGCAGTTTGAGACCTTAACGGATTCGGGCGTACACGTGTAGGTTTGACGGCATAACATCGGGGTGATTATGGTGGTTTCGCCTTTTCGTCGCGACGGAGTTAGATACGACCGCCGACGAGTGCGTGCGTGCGTGCGTGATCGCTGGTCCAAAAGTAGCTGCTTTTTACGGTGCTTTTCCGTGGCTGGCTGACGGTTTTCTGCTGTCTGTGTGTGTCGTTTCGAACGAGTTGGAGCGAAACAGTTATAATCAAGAGTCGTGCGCATTTCTTAGGAGACTCACGTTTTCTAACGAATGCAATGCAATGCAATGCAACGCCTTTCTGGATCGAACGACTGCAGTGATGGGGATTATATATATGGTGTCAATATCATTTTTCCCCTATGTACATGCTGCCTTATGTTTGCATCAAATAAAATGGTAATGAGAAACAATGGCAATATGGTAGCAAATCGAATGTTTCACTCTATAAAATAATTAAAAAATAAAAACGGCTAGTAAAAACACAACATATTGTTGTAACAAAGAGATCAGCAAACCAAAGGATGTTGGATTAATGTTGGACTGGCCCAAATCTCTGCTACTTATTAAGGCTACAAGAATAGTCTGTCATTCTGTGTTCTGTCATTCCCGTTCTGCCACCATTTATATTCCTTGTTCTGCGCTTCTCATTCCTATGTTCTGCTATCATTCTGTCGGCGTTCCGAGACCGGGGGGTCCCTAAGCCGACGAGTGAATGTCGCCGCGTGTCCTAGCCCAGATGGGTCGACGCGAGAGCGAGCGCGAAGGGGGGAAGGCGAGGTGGCCGGAGACGGGCGTGAGAGAGGTGGAAATCCTGCGGCCTTCGTGTTCGTCCCGCGCCCAGGTCGGGTGCGCTTGCAGTAGGGGGTTACAAGCGTCCACGCGGGTGTGAGAGCGAGCGGCCTGGCGCCACGCGGGTGTGAGAGCGAGCGGCCTTGCGCGAGCGCCTGTCTCCTCCACGTCCCCGCGCGGCCAACCCTCTCTAAGAGGGCACTGGTCCTTCCTTTTATAGGCGTAAGGAGAAGACCCAGGTGTACAATGGGGGGTGTAGCAGAGTGCTACGTGTCTAGCGGGGGAGAGCTAGCGCCCTAAGTACATGCCATTGTGGCAGCCAGAGAGATTTTGGCACCCTGCTGGCGTGATGTCGTGGCCGTCGGAGGAGCGCTGGAGCCTGGCGGAGAGACAGCTTCGGGGCTGTTGAGTCGTTGCTGACGTCCTCCTGCTTCCGTAAGGGGGCTGGGAGCCGCCGTCGTCACTGAGGATGTGGGGCGCCATCATTGCCCATCTGGTGGAGTGAGCCAGATGGGACGCCAGTCTTGTTCCCTGCGGCCCGAGTCAGCTCGGGGTAGGGTGATGATGGCGCCTCCTGTTGACGTGGCCGGCCTGCGCCCTAGGTTGGGTGATGTGGAGGCTCCTCCGAAGCCGTGGTCGAGTCTGTCTTCAGTGGTCGAGGCCGAGTCCGAGCCCTGGGTCGGGCGAGGCGGAGACCGTTGGCTGAAGCCAGGGCGGAGTCCGAGCCCTAGGGTCGGGCGAAGCGGAGTTTGTCGTCTTCTGGGGCTGAGCCCAAGTCCGAGCCCTGGGTCGGGCGGAGCGGAGTTCGTCGTCTTCTGGGGCTGAGCCCGAGTCCGAGCCCTGGGTCGGGCGGAGCGGAGTTCGTCGTCTTCTGGGGCTGAGCCCGAGTCTGAGCCCTGGATCGGGCGGAGCGGAGTTCGCCGTCTTCCGGGACTTAGCCCGAGTCCGAGCCCTGGGTCGGGCGGAGCGGAGTTCGCCGTCTTCCGGGACTTAGCCCGAGTCCGAGCCTTGGGTCGGGCGGAGCGGAGTTCGCCGTCTTTCGGGACTTAGCCCGAGTCCGAGCCCTGGTTCGGGCGTAGCGGAGTTCGCCGTCTTCCGGGACTTAGACCGAGTCCGAGCCCTGGGTCGGGCGGAGCGGAGTTCGCCGTCTTTCGGGACTTAGCCCGAGTCCGAGCCCTGGTTCGGGCGTAGCGGAGTTCGCCGTCTTCCAGGACTTAGCCCGAGTCCGAGCCCTGGGTCGGGCGGAGCGGAGTTTCCCATGGCGTCTGTGGCTGGGTCTGACCGCCTGTCAGCCTCACTCTGTCAAGTGGCGCCGCAGTCGGCGTGGCGCAGGCGGCGCTGTCTTTCTGTCAGGCCGGTCAGTGGAGCGGCGAAGTGACGGCTGTCACTTCGGCTCTGTCGGCTGCAGAGCGCGCGTCAGGATAAAGGCATCAGGCTGCCTTTGCATTAAATGCTCCTGCGATTTGGTCGGTCGACGCGGCGATCCGGTCAGGGTTGCTTCTTGGCGAAGACAGGGCCTCGGGCGAGCCGGAAATACGCCAGTTCGCTGGAGGGGGCCTCGGGCGAGGCGGAGATCCTCCGGGGTCGGTTGCCCTTGCCCGAGGCTAGGCTCGGGCGAGGCGTGATCGCGTCCTTCGAATAGACCGATCCCTGACTTAATCGCACCCATCAGGCCTTTGCAGCTTTATGCTGATGGGGGTTACCAGATGAGAATTAGGAGCCTTGAGGGTACCCCTAATTATGGTCCCCGACAGTAGCCCCCGAGCCTCGAAGGGAGTGTTAGCACTCGCTTAGAGGCTTTCGTCACACTTTTTTGCAAGGGGGACCAGCCTTCCTCGGTTGCGTTTTGTTCCGGTGGGTGCGCGCGAGCGCACCCGCCGGGTGTAGCCCCCGAGGCCTCGGAGGAGTGATTTCACTCCTCCGAGGTCTTAATGCCTCGCGCTATGCCTCGGCTGGTCTGGTCGTTCCCTCATGCGAGCTGGCCGTAGCCCGGGTGTACGGTTGGGCCCAAGTTCTCGGGCTGGTATGTTGACGCTGTCAACGGTTCGGCCGGAGCCGGGTTTGCGAGAGCAGCCCCCGAGCCTCTGCACAGGGCGAGAGGGCGATCAGGGACAGACTCGACTTTTTACATACGCCCCTGCGTCGCCTCTTCGCAAGGAGGAGGGGGGAAAGCGCCATGTTGCCCTCGATGGGCGCCGAACATGGTGTCTCCGGTGAGCTGCAAGCAGGTAATCCGAGTGGACGCCCGTGCCCCATTCGTTAGGGTTCGGCTAGGGGCCCAGAGGCGCGTCCAAAAGTACCTGCGGGTGATCTGCCGGACCCGGTCCCCTGGCGACGGGGTCCGAGGGCTCGATGCCTCCCTCTGATGGGATTCCGTTACAAGATCGTTTCCGCTGGTCTCGGAAATGTCCTAGGGTACCTCGGGAGCAGCCCGAGCCTTGGTTATGTATCGAACGTACCCGTGGTCATCCCTCGCTCTGTGTCTGAGGCGACTGTGAACCCTTCGGGGGCCAGCCTTCGAACCCCTGATCGGTAATGGGCGCGGAGCCCGGGTAGCCTAAGGCGGTCGTTGAACCCTTCCGAGGGGTCGGCCTTCGAACCTCTGACTAGTAGTGGGTGTAGAGCCCACGCGATCTGAGGCGGCTGTCGAACCCCTCCGAGGGGCCAGCCTTCGAACCTCTGATCAGTAGGGGGGCTCGGAGCCTGGTTCCTTCACGGAGAAGGATCCTTTTCGGGGTTTCCCCCTTTCCCGGTCCCTGTTGCAAGAGAGAGAAAGAGAAAAAAGGGGAAAGGACACAAAATTGAACGACGTGGCATACCTTTTTTTCGATGCGGTTATTGTGGCGAAGGTGAAGCGTCGCTCGCTTCTCCTGCCAGAGGCGCCGCCCGTCCCGTCGTGGAGTTAATGCGATGGGGCGAGTGGTTTGCGGGGCGGCCGTTGCGCGTGCACGTGCCGTTCGAGGAACGGCCGTTTTGCTTCGCGCTTTTGAATCCTGCGGCCGGTCCGGGCGGAACGTTGAACGGGTCCCGCTTTGGCCTTTATATACTCGAGAGAGGGCCTGGCGATGGCTCTCTGCTCCACCCCTTGCCTTCCTCTTAGGTTTTCGTAGCCCAAGAGGTCCAGCCAGAGAAAGAGAAACCGCCCACCCTGTCCCTCGCGCCGCCACCCCTTTTGCTAGGTGATGGCTGACCGGGTGACCGTCATCCCGCCGCGCGACCCATGGCCCTTCTCCACGGTGACGGCGGGTGACCTGGAGGATCTTGTCACTGAGGGCTTACTCCGCCCTCTCTCTGATGAAAGGCGGCCGGAATGGATCCCCCCTGCGAGCGGAGCCGCTCCGTCCCCACCGCCGGGGTATATCGTGAGTTTCATCTGCTTCCACGAGCGGGGATTTGGTGTGCCGGCGAGCCGCTTCATGCGGGCGATCCTGCACCATTACGGGGTGGAGCTGCACAACCTCAGCCCCAACTCCATCTCGCAGGCCGCCATCTTCGTAGCGGTGTGCGAAGGGTACTTGGGGATTGCCCCCCACTGGGATTTGTGGACCCATCTCTTCTCCGTGGAGCTTTTCGCTTCGCCGACGGGGGAGAGAAAGGTCCGTGCGGCGGTGCGGGCCGGCGGCTGCATCCTCCAGCTGAGGAAAACGCGGGCGTCGCTATACATTCCCGCCATCCTTGCGTCCTCGAACAAGGGGTGGCAGCGCCGGTGGTTCTACCTCCGGAATGACGGCGAGTTGCTCCCGCCGTTCTCCCAGCGAGTTGTCACCACCGCCGCCGAGGCTTGGCGCCGCGGGACTCCGCATGAGAGACAGAAGAATCTCGAACCCCTCCTTCAGGCCTTGGAGGCGTTGTGGAGGGGGGGACTCACCGCCTCGGGGGTGATAGCCGCTATCCATCGCCAGAGGGTGCTTCCCTTGGCGGAGCGACGGCTACAGCTTTGGGAGATGACACCGGAGGCCGACCTGGAGGGCTCGCGGATGTCCTCGGATCCCCTTCCCTTCGACGTCCTTCACGGGCGGGTGGCCGTCGCGTTGGGGAAGCCGGACTCCGGCGCCTTTTCCCAGCCTTCGATGCGCCCTGACCGAGGGTGCGTGACTCTAGTGAGTGTCCATTCCTTCCTTCTCCTTGCGTCAGGTTGCCTTTGGTCCTGACGGTTGGGATTTCCGTTTGTCTTCAGGAGGTGGGGTGGCACAAGCCTTCCCGGCCGCGGGTCCCGGAGGACGCGGTGGACCGAGCAGCGCGGCGGGTTGCCGCAGAGGAGGAGAAGAAGAAGAAGGATGCGGAGAAGGCCCGGGCCCGCGAGCGGATGCGGGCCCGAGACGCCTTGGAGAAGCTCCGTCGTCGGCAGGAGAGGGAGGGGCTCCCGAGGGAGCCGTCGCCGGAAACGCCCGACGACGACGACGATGATGAAGATGACGATGGGGCGGACGACATGGCTGCTCGTCTCGGCCTCAGCCCGGATCTAAGGCTCGGCCAGGAGTCGTCAGGCCAGCCCCCGAGTGGGCCGGCGCCGTCAGTCCCCGGAGTCGGGACGCCGAGGCCCCGGCCCGATGAGCGGGGGCGGACCGAGGGGGCGCTTGACCCCTCGGCCGGGGAAGCCGAGGCGCCCCCGGGGAATCAGGCCGAGGCGGCTGTTCCCCGGGAGCTGTCGCCCATGCCGGCACCGCAGGAGAGCGACCCTCAGGCCGCCGTGACAGCGCCCGGGCAGTCCGTCTCCCGGGCGTCTGAGGTGCCCGAGACGAGGGTCGCACCGAAGTCGGTGGCGAGGCGGATTTTGGCGACGCCTCGGGAGGTCGAGGTCCGAGAGGCCTCTCCCCCGGCGCGGTTGATCATGGCCCGGAGCGGGTAAGTACTTTGGAACGCCTTCGTCCTGGCTCCTCATTCATATGTCCCGACCGCAACTTTTCCTTTCTCCTCAGCAAGCGAAGCCATGGCCTGACCGACCTGGCTCCCCGGAAAGCCCTTAAGACGGCGTCGGCTTCCGCAGCCGGTGTCGCGCCGGGCCTCGTTGCTCAGCTGGCCTTCTCGCAAGACGCTCCACAGAGGGGGGCTCGGGCGGCACCAGTCGCCGTGGAGCGAGTTTCCGAGGCCGGCTCTTCCGCCGAGGCGGCCATCGTGCTGGAGGAGGCGGCTGGCGCGGGCGTGGCCTTGGGCCCACCGGACATGCCGCCGGTGCTGGCGCCTGCTGCTGCTGAAGCCGCTGTCGTCCCGGTCGGGGAGCAACCTGTTGCTGCCGACGCTGAGATAGCCGAGGCGTCGGCGCTCGGTGCCTCGGAGGAGGGGGGCGTGGAAACGCGGTCCGTCCCGCCGAGCGGCAGCCTTGTCCCCGCGCGGCGGAGCTCCGAGGGGCGACACCAGTTGCTCCGGTTCCGGACCCGTGAGGCTTCGGATCCCTTCTTCGTTCTGGACGATGAGCGGGAGGAGCAGTCTTGGGACGAGCTCCGCGAGTGTGCCGAAGCAACGATGGGGTCGCACCGGTCATCGCTGGAGGTCTTTCGCAGGGACGTCCCCAAGATCCTTCAGGTAATGGTTTCAGGCATACCTTTTTTGTGACCGAGGCGTCTCTGGTGACGCCCCGCTTCCTTCCTGAGAGCACCTAGAGGGGGGGGGGTGAATAGGTGATCCTGTAAAAACTTCAAACTTAAGCCACAAACTTGTTAAGTGTTAGCACGATTATTGCCAAGTGGCTAAGGTGAAGTCTCAACAAAACACAATACCACAAGAGATCAAGACAGAGGTGACACGGTGGTTTATCCCGTGGTTCGGCCAAGCCAATGCTTGCCTACTTCCACGTTGTGGCGTCCCAACGGACAAGGGTTGCAATCAACCCCTCTCAAGCGGTCCAAAGACCCACTTGAATACCACGTTGTTTTGTTGTTCCTTTCACTATCCCGTTTGCAAGGAATCTCCACAAATTGGAGTCTCTTGCCCTTACAAGTATATGATCACAAAGAAAGCACAGAGTAAGGGAGGGAAGCAACACACACAAATCCACAACAAAAGCGCACACACACGGCCAAGACTCGAGCTCGAATGACTATCTCAGAGTTCACACTAGAACAGAGCTCGAATCACTTAGAATCACAAACGAATGCGCAAAGAACTTGTGTGGATGATCAAGAATGCTCAAGAGTTGCTTGTGTATCTCCTCCATGCGCCTAGGGGCTCCTTTTATAGCCCCAAGGCAGCTAGGAGCCGTTGAGAGCAATTCTGGAAGGCCATCCTTGCCTTCTGTCGTCGGGGGCACCGGACAGTCCGGTGCACACCGGACATGTCCGGTGACCGATTTCTTTCCTTATCCAGCGCTTCCCGACCGTTGCAGACCGGCGGAGATCTGAGAGCCGTTGGCGCACCGGACAGTCCGGTGCACACCGGACAGTCCGGTGCCGTCTTCCGACCGTTGGCTCGGCCACGTGTCCCGCGCGGATTGCGCGGCCGACCGTTGGCCCTGGCCGACCGTTGGCTCACCGGACAGTCCGGTGCACACCGGACAGTCCGGTGAATTTTAGCCGTACGCCGTCGGCGAATTCCCGAGAGCGGCCAGTTTGCGCCGAGTTGGTCTGGCGCACCGGACACTGTCCGGTGCACACCGGACAGTCCGGTGCTCCAGACCGAGCTGAGCCTTGGCTGCACACAGCCAAGTCTTTCTCTCCCCTTTTCTCTTTTTCTTCTTTCTGTTTCTAACACTTAGACAAATATGTTAGTCCACAAAACCAATGTACTAAGGCTTAGAAACATACCTTTAGTTCATGATTTGCACCTTGTTCATCCATGTACACAAATTCACAATTAAACACATGTGTTGGCACTCAATCACCAAAATACTTAGAAATGGCCCAAGGGCACATTTCCCTTTCAATCTCCCCCTTTTTGGTGATTTATGCCAACACAACATAAAGCCACTAGAACAAGTGCAAACTTAATTCAAATAACACTTAAATTTATTTTGAATCAATTTTGGCATATATGGATCATCCTTTGCCACCACTTGGTTTGTTTTTGCAAATCAAACACAAATCTCTATCTCTAAGTTAAACACACATGTTTAAGCATAAAGAGAGTCATTCAAAAAGAGATTGATCAAGGATTTCAAAAACTCCCCCTTTTTCCCATAATCAATACTTCTCCCCACAAGAAGCCAACTTTTGACAAGAGAGACAACTTAAGACTTTTGACAAATCAAAAACTCTATTCTACTATTTTCAAAATCTCTCAAGTGGTAGCTGATCCATTTATTGCTTTGGCCTTTATTTTCTCCCCCTTTGGCATCAAGCACCAAAACGGGATCAATTGTGGCCCTTTAACCCCATTGCCTCACCAAAATCTTCAATTAAGAGCAAATGGCAATAAGAGTTCAGAGATGAACTTGGAATAAGTTACCCCTCATCGGAGTGCAGTGGAAGTCTTGCATGATCCAAGTCCACCTTTTCCCTTTCAATTCTCCTTTGTGACTAACACAAGCAAACTCAAACATATGGTTAGTCTCAAAGGGTCAAGTTGTAACACATCTCCCCCTAAACATGTGCATCACATTGCAACGGACTTGTGAGGTCCAGGGAGTGTTTGTACAACTTGAGCACCATAATAAGCAACAAAATGCAGAATGAACATGATCAAAGGCATAAATACATGTATGCTACAATTCAATCCAAGTTCCGCGAATCTAAGACATTTAGCTCACTACGCAGCCTGCAAAAGGTCTTCTCATCTAAAGGCTTGGTAAAGATATCGGCTAGCTGGTTCTCGGTGCTAACATAAAACACTTCGATATCTCCCTTTTGCTGGTGGTCTCTCAAAAAGTGATGCCGGATGTCAATGTGCTTTGTGCGGCTGTGCTCAACAGGATTTTCCGCTATTCGGATAGCACTCTCATTATCACATAGGAGTGGGACTTTGCTCAGATTGTAGCCAAAGTCCCTGAGGGTTTGCCTCATCCAAAGTAGTTGAGCGCAACACTGACCTGCGGCAACGTACTCGGCCTCAGCGGTGGATAGGGCAACGGAGGTTTGTTTCTTAGAGTTCCATGACACCAGGGACCTTCCTAAGAATTGGCACGTCCCCGATGTACTCTTCCTATCGACCTTACATCCAGCATAGTCGGAATCTGAGTACCCAATCAAGTCAAAGTTAGACCCCTTTGGATACCAGATCCCGAAGCAAGGCGTAGCGACTAAATATCTAAGAATTCGCTTCACCGCCACCAAGTGACACTCCTTAGGATCGGATTGAAATCTAGCACACATGCATACGCTAAGCATAATATCCGGTCTACTAGCACATAAATAAAGTAGAGATCCTATCATTGACCGGTATGCTTTTTGATCAACGGACTTACCTCCTTTGTTGAGGTCGGTGTGTCCGTCGGTTCCCATCGGAGTCTTTGCGGGCTTGGCGTCCTTCATCCCAAACCGCTTTAGCAGATCTTGCGTGTACTTCGTTTGGGAGATGAAGGTGCCGTCCTTGAGTTGCTTCACTTGGAACCCAAGGAAGTAGTTCAACTCGCCCATCATCGACATCTCGAATTTCTGCGTCATCACCCTGCTAAACTCTTCACAAGACTTTTGATTAGTAGAACCAAATATTATGTCATCGACATAAATTTGGCACACAAACAAATCACCATTACAAGTCTTAGTGAAAAGAGTTGGATCGGCTTTCCCAACCTTGAAAGCATTAGCAAGTAAGAAATCTCTAAGGCATTCATACCATGCTCTTGGGGCTTGTTTAAGTCCATAGAGCGCCTTAGAGAGCTTACACACGTGGTCGGGGTACCGCTCATCCTCGAAGCCAGGGGGTTGCTCCACGTACACTTCCTCCTTTATTGGCCCGTTGAGGAACGCGCTCTTCACATCCATTTGGTACAACCTGAAAGAATGGTGAGCGGCATATGCTAGCAAGATGCGAATGGATTCTAGCCTAGCCACAGGAGCAAAAGTCTCCTCAAAGTCCAAACCTGCGACTTGGGCATAACCTTTTGCCACAAGTCGAGCCTTGTTCCTTGTCACAACTCCGTGCTCGTCCTGTTTGTTGCGGAACACCCACTTGGTTCCCACAACATTTTGCTTGGGACGAGGCACCAGCGTCCAAACTTCATTGCGCTTGAAGTTGTTGAGTTCCTCCTGCATGGCCAACACCCAATCCGGATCTAGCAAGGCCTCCTCTACCCTGAAAGGCTCAATAGAGGAGACAAAAGAGTAATGCTCACAAAAATTAACTAATCGAGATCGAGTAGTTACTCCCTTGCTAATGTCACCCAAAATTTGGTCGACGGGATGATCCCTTTGAATCATCGCTCGAACTTGGGTTGGAGGTGCCGGTTGCACTTCTTCCTCCATCACATGATCGTCTTGTGCTCCCCCTTGATCACACGCCTCCTTTTGATGAACCTGTTCATCGTCTTGAGTTGGGGGTTGCACCGTCGTTGAGGAAGAAGGTTGATCTCGTTCATCCTGTTCCTGTGGCCGAATGTCTCCAATCGCCATGGTTCGTATAGCGGCCGTCGGAACATCTTCTTCATCTACATCATCACAATCAACAACTTGCTCTCTTGGAGAGCCATTAGTCTCATCAAATACAACGTCGCTAGAGACTTCAACCAAACCCGATGATTTGTTGAAGACCCTATACGCCTTTGTATTTGAATCATAACCTAATAAAAACCCTTCTACAGCTTTGGGAGCAAACTTAGAATTTCTACCCTTCTTCACTAGAATGTAGCACTTGCTCCCAAATACACGAAAGTAGGATACATTGGGTTTGTTACCGGTTAGTAGCTCATATGACGTCTTCTTGAGGAGGCGGTGAAGATAAACCCTGTTGATGGCGTGGCAAGCCGTGTTCACGGCTTCCGACCAAAAGCACTCGGGGGTCTTGAACTCTCCAAGCATCGTCCTCGCCATATCGATTAGCGTCCTGTTCTTCCTCTCTACCACACCATTTTGCTGTGGTGTGTAGGGAGCGGAGAACTCGTGCTTGATCCCTTCCTCCTCAAGAAACTCCTCCACTTGAAGGTTCTTGAACTCGGACCCGTTGTCGCTCCTAATCTTCTTCACCTTGAGCTCAAACTCATTTTGAGCTCTCCTGAGGAAGCGCTTGAGGGTCCCTTGGGTTTCAGACTTATCCTGCAAAAAGAACACCCAAGTGAAGCGGGAAAAGTCATCAACAATAACTAAACCATACTTACTTCCTCCTATGCTTAGATAGGCGACGGGTCCGAAGAGGTCCATATGCAGCAGCTCCAGAGGTCTTGACGTGGTCATCACATTCTTGCTGTGATGTGCTCCTCCTACTTGTTTACCTGCCTGACAAGCTGCACAAGGTCTATCTTTTTCGAAATAAACATTTGTTAGACCTATCACGTGTTCTCCCTTTAGAAGCTTGTGGAGATTCTTCATCCCCACATGTGCTAAGCGGCGATGCCACAGCCAGCCCATGCAAGTCTTAGCCATTAAGCATGCATCTAGACCGGCCTCTTCTTTTGCAAAATCAACTAAGTAAAGCTTGCCGTCTAGTACACCCTTAAAAGCTAGTGAACCATCACATCTTCTAAAGACAGACACATCTACATTTGTAAATAAACAATTATATCCCATTTGACATAATTGACTAACAGATAGCAAATTATATCCAAGACTCTCCACTAAGAATACATTTGAAATAGAATGCTCATTAGAAATTGCAATTTTACCTAACCCTTTTACCTTGCCTTGATTCCCATCACCGAATATAATTGAATCTTGGGAATCCTTATTCTTGACGTAGGAGGTGAACATCTTCTTCTCCCCCGTCATATGGTTTGTGCATCCGCTGTCGATAATCCAGCTTGAACCCCCGGATGCATAAACCTGCAAGGCAAATTTAGGCTTGGGTCTTAGGTACCCAACTCATGTTGGGTCCTGCAAGGTTAGCACAAATATCTTTAGGGACCCAAATGCAAGATTTATCTCCCTTGCATCTAGCCCCTAATTTCCTAGCAACAACCTTCTTACCCTTTCTACAAATAGCAAAAGGAGCATTACAAGCATAATAAATGGTAGAAGGTTCATTCACTACTTTCCTAGGAGCATGAATAACATTCTTTCTAGGTACATGAGCAATATATCTCCTAGGCATATGTACAACATTTCTCCTACACATATCTCTACCATGATTATAAGAAGAACTAGAAGCAAACATTGCATGAGAATCATAAACATGTGAATCAAAATGATTATAAGCATTTCTAGCATGTCTCCTATCATAATACATAAAAGCATGGTTCTTTTTAGCACTATTAGCCATAGGGGCCTTCCCTTTCTCCTTGACGAAGACGGGAGCCTTATGGCTTGTTAAGTTCTTGGCTTCCCTCTTGAAGCCAAGCCCATCCTTAATTGAGGGGTGTCTACCAACCGTGTAGGCATCCCTTGCAAATTTTATTTTATCAACTTCATTCTTGCTAGTCTTAAGTTGGGCATTAAGACTAGCCACTTCATCATTTAATTTGGAAATTAGAACTAGGTGTTCACTACAAGCATTAACATCAAAATCCTTACACCTAGTACAAATTTCAACATGTTCAACACAAGAATTTGATTTACTAGCTACTTCTAGTTTAGCACTTAAATCAATATTAACACTTCTTAAGGTAGAAATGGTTTCATGACAGGAAGATATTTCACTAGAAAGCATTTCATTTCTTTTCACGTCTAAAGCATATGATTTTTGTGCCTCTACAAACTTATCATGTTCATCATACAATAAATCTTCTTGCTTTTCTAAAAGCCTATCCTTTTCATTCAATGCATCAATCAATTCATTGATTTTATCTATCTTAGATCTATCTAAGCCCTTGAACAAGCAAGAATAATCTATATCATCATCACTAGACTCACTATCACTAGAAGAAGCATAAGTGGAGTCTTTAGTACTTACCTTCTTCTCTCTTGCCATAAGACAAGTGAGACGCTCGTTGGGGAAGAGAGCCGATTTGTTGAAGGCAGTGGCGGCGAGTCCTTCATTGTCGGAGTCGGAGGAGGAGCAATCCGAGTCCCACTCCTTTCCTAGATGCGCCTCGCCCTTTGCCTTCTTGTATGCCTTCTTCTTCTCCCTCTTGTTCCCCTTTTCCTGGTCACTTTCATTATCGGGACAGTTAGCAATAAAATGACCAAGCTTACCGCATTTGAAGCACGAGCGCTTCCCCTTGGTCTTGGTCTTGCTTGGCTGCCCCTTGCGACCATTTAGCGCCGTCTTGAATCTCTTGATGATGAGAGCCATCTCTTCATCATTGAGCCCGGCCGCCTCAACTTGCGCCACCTTGCTAGGTAGCGATTCCTTGCTCCTTGTTGCTTTTAGAGCAATGGGTTGAGGCTCGTGGAGTGGTCCGTTCAACGCGTCGTCGACGTATCTCGCCTCCTTGATCATCATCCTCCCGCTCACGAATTTTCCAAGTACTTCCTCGGGCGTCATCATCGTGTACCTGGGGTTCTCACGAATATTGTTCACGAGATGAGGATCAAGTACGGTAAAGGACCTGAGCATTAGGCGGACGACGTCGTGGTCCGTCCATCGCGTGCTCCCGTAGCTCCTTATCTTGTTGATGAGGGTCTTGAGCCGGTTGTATGTTTGCGTCGGCTCCTCGCCCCTTATCATGGCGAAACGTCCAAGCTCTCCCTCCACCAACTCCATCTTGGTGAGTAAAGTGACGTCGTTTCCCTCATGAGAAATCTTGAGGGTGTCCCAGATTTGCTTGGCGTTATCCAAGCCGCTCACTTTATGATATTCATCCCTGCACAAGGAAGCTAGAAGAACAGTAGTAGCTTGTGCATTCTTATGAATTTGTTCATTAATAAACGTGGGACTATCCGAACTATCAAAGTGCATTCCACTCTCTACAATCTCCCATATACTAGGATGGAGAGAGAATAGGTGACTACGCATTTTGTGGCTCCAAAATCCGTAGTCCTCTCCATCAAAGTGTGGGGGCTTGCCGAGTGGAATGGAGAGCAATTGAGAATGTGAACTTTGCGGAATACGAGAGTAATCAAAAGAAAAGTTCGAGTTGACCGGTTTTCTCCTCTCGTAGTCGTTGTGGTCCTCGTCCTTTTGGGAAGAAGTAGACTCGTCGCTGTCGTAGTAGATGATCTCCTTAATGCGCCTTGTCTTCTTCTTCTTCCCTTCCTTTCGTCTTTGGCCCGAGCCGGAGTCGGTAGGCTTGTCGTCCTTCGGCTCGTTGACGAAGGTCTCCTTTTCTTTGTCGTTGATCACTATACCCTTCCCCTTAGGATCCATCTCTTCGGGCGGCTAGTCCCTTTGTGAAGAGAACGGCTCTGATACCAATTGAGAGCACCTAGAGGGGGGGGGGTGAATAGGTGATCCTGTAAAAACTTCAAACTTAAGCCACAAACTTGTTAAGTGTTAGCACGATTATTGCCAAGTGGCTAAGGTGAAGTCTCAACAAAACACAATACCACAAGAGATCAAGACAGAGGTGACACGGTGGTTTATCCCGTGGTTCGGCCAAGCCAATGCTTGCCTACTTCCACGTTGTGGCGTCCCAACGGACAAGGGTTGCAATCAACCCCTCTCAAGCGGTCCAAAGACCCACTTGAATACCACGTTGTTTTGTTGTTCCTTTCACTATCCCGTTTGCAAGGAATCTCCACAAATTGGAGTCTCTTGCCCTTACAAGTATATGATCACAAAGAAAGCACAGAGTAAGGGAGGGAAGCAACACACACAAATCCACAACAAAAGCGCACACACACGGCCAAGACTCGAGCTCGAATGACTATCTCAGAGTTCACACTAGAACAGAGCTCGAATCACTTAGAATCACAAACGAATGCGCAAAGAACTTGTGTGGATGATCAAGAATGCTCAAGAGTTGCTTGTGTATCTCCTCCATGCGCCTAGGGGCTCCTTTTATAGCCCCAAGGCAGCTAGGAGCCGTTGAGAGCAATTCTGGAAGGCCATCCTTGCCTTCTGTCGTCGGGGGCACCGGACAGTCCGGTGCACACCGGACATGTCCGGTGACCGATTTCTTTCCTTATCCAGCGCTTCCCGACCGTTGCAGACCGGCGGAGATCTGAGAGCCGTTGGCGCACCGGACAGTCCGGTGCACACCGGACAGTCCGGTGCCGTCTTCCGACCGTTGGCTCGGCCACGTGTCCCGCGCGGATTGCGCGGTCGACCGTTGGCCCTGGCCGACCGTTGGCTCACCGGACAGTCCGGTGCACACCGGACAGTCCGGTGAATTTTAGCCGTACGCCGTCGGCGAATTCCCGAGAGCGGCCAGTTTGCGCCGAGTTGGTCTGGCGCACCGGACACTGTCCGGTGCACACCGGACAGTCCGGTGCTCCAGACCGAGCTGAGCCTTGGCTGCACACAGCCAAGTCTTTCTCTCCCCTTTTCTCTTTTTCTTCTTTCTGTTTCTAACACTTAGACAAATATGTTAGTCCACAAAACCAATGTACTAAGGCTTAGAAACATACCTTTAGTTCATGATTTGCACCTTGTTCATCCATGTACACAAATTCACAATTAAACACATGTGTTGGCACTCAATCACCAAAATACTTAGAAATGGCCCAAGGGCACATTTCCCTTTCAC
Source organism: Zea luxurians (assembly GCA_029449295.1). NCBI lineage: Eukaryota > Viridiplantae > Streptophyta > Magnoliopsida > Poales > Poaceae > Zea > Zea luxurians. The sequence continues at coordinate 135,662,524 of JAOPSE010000001.1, read as the reverse complement.
TTCCCTCAGGATCTAACGGATCTGAGCGCCGCCAAGTCGTCGTTCATCCGCCGCGAGGCCGACGTCTGGGGCTCGCTGCGATCCCTGAGAACCTCGCTCGCCGGGGCTACTGCGCGTCTCTCCCAGCAGGGCGCCGAGGTGGCGGACCTTCGGTTGCTCTGCGCCGATCTGAGAGCAGAGGCAGCAGCGGCACGCGCAGAGGCGCAACGACGGCAGTCGGAGTTCGACCAGGTTGCCAATGAGCGGGACCAAGCTCGGGGCTAGGCTGCCGAGGCCGAGAGCCGGGCTGGAGCCCTTGCAGCAGACCTAGTCGTAGCCCAGGTCACAGCCTCGGAGCAGCGTGCCCGAGCCGGAGGTACGTCCTGGCCATTTTCGGTTTCTGTTTCTTCTTGTTTCCTCCGCCTGCGTTAGAGATCTTTCTTCTGATTGTTCGCAGAACTCGAGTCCGCCCTTGATGAGTCCGCCAAGGCGCTTGCCGAGGCGCTTGCCAGGGCGGCCGAGCAGAGGGAGGCCGACCACGCGGCCATGTCCGAGGCCATCTCGGACTTCTGTCGGGTCCTTGGCTCTGGCGACGTCCCCTTAGGGAGCTCTCATGTGAGTCGCTTGCAGGCGTTGGGCGATCACGCGCGTAGGAGGCTCCGCGAGGTGCTACATCACGGCGTCAGGCGGGCCTTCGCCGTGCTCGCTTCCCACTATGTTGTGGACCTGGAGCGGGTTAGCGAGGGGTATTGCCTTCCGGACGAAGACGAAGCCGCCCTGGCAGAAGTCCAGAGACTCGATGCGGCCGCCGCGGGCCCGAGCTCAGTGCTGGCAACCACCTTCGAGGCAGAGATCCTCCCGCCCGCGCCGCCGTTCGGAGCCGGGATGGACTTTGTTGAGGGCGAGGACGAAGCCGGAGGCGCGGCTCCTTCCCGGGGCGACGCCTAACTCTGTGGGAGCAATTTCTGTTGGATACATGTGTGTCTTTCTGCGGCCGCTGAGGCCTGAACACTTTTATTACTGTTGCATGAAGTCGCGCTCCTTTCCCTTTCAATTTGCGTGTCCGGCTTCCCCGAGTAGGGGTCACTTTTCGTGGCAGGTGACGAGTGAGGTGTCCGTAACCCGGAGGCGTAGGAGTCCCTCGGCTCGGTCAGCCTTGCCACTTACGTGCACCCGCGTTCGCTCCTTGGGGTCCTGCTTCCGACATAGTCGGGGGAACGCAAAAGCCTTTCCGTTTGGAAATTTTGACGCAGAGGGAAGTTTTGACTGACGCAGAGGGGTTCCCCCTTTTTAGCCCCCGAGGGAGGGTCGGGTTTTGCCGAGGCAAGGCCGACCCTTCCTTGACAACTGACACCTCGCCTTGGCTGTCGGCCAGCTCGTAGCCCCCGGGTGTAGCCAACAAGGGCTCGAGGCGCGTCGCAAAATGGCTGCGAATCAGCGATCTTCTCCGGGTTGGCTCCGATGCCTTGCTTGGAGACGATGAACCCCAAGAACATGCCTCGGGGGACCCCGAGGACACGCTTTCCGGGATTGAGCTTGACACCTTTAGCCTCGAGACACCGGAATGTCACTTCAAGGTCGGAAAGGAGGTCGGAGGCTTTTCTTGTCTTGACTACGATGTCATCGACGTAGGCCTCGACCGTGCGGCCAATGTGTTCGCCGAACACATGGTTCATGCACCGCTGGTACGTCGCGCCCGCATTCCTCAAACCGAACGGCATGGTGACATAGCAGTACATGCCGAAGGGTGTGATGAAAGAAGTCGCGAGCTGGTCGGACTCTTTCATCTTGATTTGGTGATACCCTCTTTGATGAACCCTGCCGCCATCGGCTTGTGGATCTCCTCGCCTATGGCTCTGCGCTTCTCCTCGTCGAATCGGCGCAGAGGCTGCTTGATGGGTCGGGCTCCGGCTCGAATGTCCAGCGAGTGCTCGGCGACATCTCTCGGTATGCCGGGCATGTCCGAGGGGCTCCACGCGAAGACGTCGGCGTTCGCGCGGAGGAAGTCGACGAGCACTGCTTCCTATTTGGGATCGAGCCCGGAGCCGATCCGGATCTGCTTGGAGGCGTCGCTGCTGGGGTCGAGGGGGACGGCCTCGACCGTCTCCGCTGGCTCAAAGTTGCCGGCATGACGCTTCACGTCAGGCACCTCCTTGGAGAGGCTCTCTAGGTCGGCGATGAGGGCCTCGGACTCGGCGAGGGCCTCGGCGTACTCCACGCACTCCACGTCGCATTCGAACGCGTGTTTGTACGTGGGGCCGACGGTGATGACCCCGTTGGGGCCCGACATCTTGAGCTTCAGGTAGGTGTAGTTGGGGACGGCCATGAACTTCGCGTAGCATGGTCTTCCCAGTACCGCGTGGTAGGTTCCTCGGAACCCGACCACCTCGAACGTCAGGGTCTCCCTTCGGAAGTTGGAGGGTGTTCCGAAGCAGACGAGAAGGTCGAGCTGTCCGAGGGGCTGAACGCGCTTCCCAGGAATGATCCCATGGAAGGGCGCAGCGCCTGCCCGGACAGAGGACAGATCGACACATAGGAGCCCGAGGGTCTCGGCGTAGAGGATGTTGAGGCTGCTGCCTCCGTCCATGAGGACCTTGGTGAGCCGGACGTTGCCGACGACGGGGTCGACGACGAGCGGGTATTTCCCCGGGCTCGGCACATGGTCGGGGTGGTCGGCTTGGTCGAAGGTGATGGGCTTGTCGGACCAGTCTAGGTAGACTGGCGCCACCACCTTCACCGAACAGACCTCCCGGCGCTCTTGCTTGCGGTGCCGAGCCGAGGCATTCGCCGCTTGCCCACCATAGATCATGAAGCAGTTGCGGACCTCGGGGAACTCTCCTGCTTGGCGATCTTCCTTCTTATCGTCGTCGTGGGCCCTGCCACCCTCCGCGGGTGGCCCGGCCCTGTGGAAGTGGCGCCGAAGCATGACGCACTCCTCAAGGGTGTGCTTGACGGGCCCCTGGTGATAGGGGCACGGCTCCTTGAGCATCTTGTCGAAGAGGTTGGCACCTCCTGGGGGTTTCCGAGGGTTCTTGTACTCGGCGGCGGCGACAAGGTCCGCGTCGGCGGCGTCGCGTTTGCTTACGACTTCTTCTTGCCTTTCTTCTTGGCGCCGCGCTGAGCTAACGCCTCGGGGGCATCTTCCGATGGGCGGCCCTGGGGCTGCTTGTCCTTTCGGAAGATAGCCTCGACTGCCTCCTGGCCGGAGGCGAACTTGGTGGCGATGTCCATCAGCTCGCTCGCCCTGGTGGGGGTCTTGCGACTCAGCTTGCTCACCAGGTCGCGGCAGGTGGTGCCAGCGAGGAACGCGCTGATGACATCCGAGTCGGTGATGTTGGGCAGCTCGGTGCGCTGCTTCGAGAATCGCCGGATGTAGTCCCGGAGGGACTCTCCCGGCAGCTGTCGACAGCTTCAGAGGTCCCAGGAATTCCCGGGGCGCACGTACGTGCCCTGGAAATTGCCGGCGAAAGCTTGGACTAGGTCGTCCCAGTTGGAGATCTGCCCCGGAGGCAGGTGCTCCAACCAGGCGCGAGCGGTGTCGGAGAGGAACAGGGGGAGGTTGCAGATGATGAGGTTGTCATCGTCCGTTCCACCCAGCTGGCAAGCCAGACGGTAGTCCACGAGCCACAGTTCCGGCCTCGTCTCCCCCGAGTACTTTGTGATAGTAGTCGGGGGTCGGAAACGGGTCGGGAACGGCTCCCGTCGTATGGCCCGGCTGAAGGCTTGCGGGCCGGGTGGTTCGGGCGAAGGACTCTGATCCTCCCCGCTGTCGTAGCGCCCCCCACGCCTGGGGTGGTAGCCTCGGCGCACCCTCTCGTCGAGGTGGGCCTGACGGTCGCGGCGAGGGCGCTCGTTGCCGAGGCGACCCGGGGCCACAGGCGCTGTGTGGCACGTGCGCCCCGTGTAGACCGAGGCTTCCCGCATGAATCGGGAAGTCGCGGCATGAGGCTCCGAGGGGTACCCCTGCCTTCGGAAGGCAGAGCTCTCGGCCCGTCGGACCGCGGCGCCTTCCAGGAGATTCTTGAGTTCTCCCTGGATTCGTCGCCCCTCGGTGGTTGATGGCTCCGGCATCGCGCAGAGGAGCATTGCTGCTGCAGCCAGGTTCTGCCCGACCCCACTGGATGTGGGTGGCGACCGGACCCTGACATCGTCGACGATGCGGTGCTGGAAGCCCTGGGGTAGATGATGTATTTCTCTGGCTGGAGGTTGGGCCACCCATGCCTGCCCGACGTCTCGGCGGACCGGCTCAAGCGCTCCTGCTCCCTCGTCGAGCCTCGCCTGCACCCCGCGGATTTGCTCGAGCTGTGGGTCATGGCCCCCCGCCTGAACGGGGACCATAGCTAGCTCCCGTGGGATGTCAACGCGGGGCACCGGCCTAGGGAGATCACCATCCTCCGGCATGCCCAAATGGTTGCCTTCGGAGGGACCCCTAGATCGACGTGGAAACATTCGCGGCTTGGGCCGCAGTCCCCATCGCCGAGGCTACGGCTACCGTTGGAACAGTCGGAAAGACAGTAGTCGCATGCGGTCGTGAAGTCCCACATGGCACTGGGGTTGCCAAGTCCAGAGAAATCCCAACAGAAGTTGGGCTCGTCGTCTTCCTCGGACCCAGAGGGCCCGTAGGTCGAGACGTCCGTCAGCCGGTCCCAGGGTGACCGCATACGATACCCCAGAGGGTTCGGGCTCGCCTCAACGGGAGCGTCCGCCAAAGCGAGGCCGCTCGGCGGGTCGAGGCTGAATCCGAAAGGCGTGAGGTGGGAATTGGTCGGTACCTCTTGGTCGACGGGCGGTGAGGAAGTCACATCGGGGACTGACTGCACCGTCGTCCCAGGTACGAGGGTGACGCCCAGCAAGCCTTCCGCGATCGTGCCGGCGTCGTCCGTGTGCTTGAAGTTGGCGTGTCGCGGGGAGACGGCGCTCGTCTTTGTCTCGAGCACGAGGCCGATGCCCGACGCGCCCCCTGACGGAGCGCTAGGGCCGCCGACGCGCTCGACAGTCGATGTGGCGTGGCCTCCCGCTTGGCCTTGGTTGCCCCGCCTCCTCCTCCGTCGGCGGGGGAGAGGACGGGGCGAGCTCGAATGTTGTCCTTCCACCACGCGGGGAAGACGTCGTCGGTTCCACCTCCGGCGGGCGGGCTGTCGGCCGCCATTGTCGCTGTCGCACGACGGCGGAAGGAGTATCATGTTGTAGCTGCCGTCGAAGGACATGAACTCAAGGCTCCCGAAACGGAGCACCGTCCCGGGCCGGAGAGGTTGCTGGAGACTGCCCATCTGGAGCTTGACGGGAAGCTTGTTCGTCAACACGCAGCAGGCCCCTACCTGGCGCGCCAACTGTCGGCGTTCTGAGACCGGGGGGTCCCTAAGTCGACGAGTGAATGTCGTCGCGTGTCCCAGCCCAGATGGGTCGACGCGAGAGCGAGCGCGAAGGGGGGAAGGCGAGGTGGCCGGAGACCTGCGTGAGAGAGGTGGAAATCCCGCGGCCTTCGTGTTCGTCCCGCGCCCAGGTCGGGTGCGCTTGCAGTAGGGGGTTACAAGCGTCCACGCGGGTGTGAGAGCGAGCGGCCTTGCGCGAGCGCCTGTCTCCTCCACGTCCCCGCGCGGCCAACCCTCTCTAAGAGGGCCCTGGTCCTTCCTTTTATAGGCGTAAGGAGAGGACCCAGGTGTACAATGGGGGGTGTAGCAGAGTGCTACGTGTCTAGCGGGGGAGAGCTAGCGCCCTAAGTACATGCCATTGTGGCAGCCGGAGAGATTTTGGCACCCTGCTGGCGTGATGTCATGGCCGTCGGAGGAGCGCTGGAGCCTGGCGGAGAGACAGCTGTCGGGGCTGTTGAGTCGTTGCTGACGTCCTCCTGCTTCCGTAAGGGGGCTGGGAGCCGCCGTCGTCACTGAGGATGTGGGGCGCCATCATTGCCCATCTGGTGGAGTGAGCCAGATGGGACGCCGGTCTTGTTCCCTGCGGCCCGAGTCAGCTCGGGGTAGGGTGATGATGGCGCCTCCTGTTGATGTGGCCGGCCTGTGCCCTAGGTTGGGTGATGTGGAGGCTCCTCCGAAGCCGTGGTCGAGTCTGTCTTCAGTGGTCGAGGCCGAGTCCGAGCCCTGGGTCGGGCGAGACGGAGACCGTTGGCTGAAGCCAGGGCGGAGTCCGAGCCCTAGGGTCGGGCGAAGCGGAGTTTGTCGTCTTCTGGGGCTGAGCCCAAGTCCGAGCCCTGGGTCGGGCGGAGCGGAGTTCGTCGTCTTCTGGGGCTGAGCCCGAGTCCGAGCCCTGGGTCGGGCGGAGCGGAGTTCGTCGTCTTCTGGGGCTGAGCCCGAGTCCGAGCCCTGGGTCGGGCGGAGCGGAGTTCACCGTCTTCCGGGACTTAGCCCGAGTTCGAGCCCTGGGTCGGGCGGAGCGGAGTTCGCCGTCTTCCGGGACTTAGCCCGAGTCCGAGCCCTGGTTCGGGCGTAGCGGAGTTCGCCGTCTTCCGGGACTTAGCCCGAGTCCGAGCCCTGGGTCGGGCGGAGCGGAGTTCGCCTTCTTCCGGGACTTAGCCCGAGTCCGAGCCCTGGTTCGGGCATAGCGGAGTTCGCCGTCTTCCGGGACTTAGCCCGAGTCCGAGCCCTGGGTCGGGCGGAGCGGAGTTTCCCATGGCGTCTGTGGCTGGGTCTGACCGCCTGTCAGCCTCACTCTGTCAAGTGGCGCCGTAGTCGGCGTGGCACATGCGGGCTGTCTTTCTGTCAGGCCGGTCAGTGGAGCGGCGAAGTGACGGCGGTCACTTCAGCTCTGTCGGCTGCAGAGCGCGCGTCAGGATAAAGGCGTCAGGCTGCCTTTGCATTAAATGCTCCTGCGATTTGGTCGGTCGGCGCGGCGATCTGGTCAGGGTTGCTTCTTGGCGAAGACAGGGCCCCAGGCGAGCCGGAAATACGCCAGTTCGCTGGAGGGGGCCTCGGGCGAGGCGGAGATCCTCCGGGGTCGGCTGCCCTTGCCCGAGGCTAGGCTCGGGCGAGGCGTGATCGCGTCCTTCGAACGGACCGATCCCTGACTTAATCGCACCCATCAGGCCTTTGCAGCTTTATGCTGATGGGGGTTACCAGCTGAGAATTAGGAGCCTTGAGGGTACCCCTAATTATGGTCCCCGACACATTCTATGTTCTGTCATTCTCATTCCCCCTTCCCCGTACAGCCCACGTCTAGCTAAATTTTTTAAAAAAACACATGTCCTCAAGGGGATTTAAATCTCAAGCAAAGGTCAAGAGTAGCTACCTCTACACCACATGTGTGTTTATGTCTGCATCTATGACAGGAAACACATCTACTACATCTCTCACCAAGCTCACTTGCTACAATTGTACAATACGTAGTAGTAGATAAGTATCACCGAGATTCTTGAATTATATTTTTGGATGAAGGTAATATTATTTAAAGAAGAGCTTTGCATGCAATTTCATTTGTTTGAATGTATTATACTTAGATTCCCTTTTTTGCATGCGTGACATTTATTTTTCGTAATATTTTTTCCATGGATCAGACTTGTGAGTCATTTTCATAAACCAACGCCAAACATGAATCCATGTTTCTTACTTGAAACCCCGAACAAACACCATGAGCAGGAGGCACTCGCGTTGCGTCGCTCATGGATGACGAGAAGAAGCTTGGCGACTGTCAGTTCGACCTCTAGAAGCATTCCTACGTGGTCGCATGCGCCGCTGTGTACGACAAGCTCCCGCGGAGCCACCGCTTGGACGCGGTCCAGAGCAGCTGCACCGCGCGGTCCATCGTTAAGCAGGGGGGCCTCATGGTTGTCGCCAACGTCGATGACTCTCGGATTGTTCTGGACACCGCATTCGACGACGACGCCATCACGCCGTCCAGGTTATCGTCCACCTGAAGCCCAACCTGCCACATAAGTCGCTACTGACCGGACATGAATTCTTGTGCACTGAGACGATGGATATTGTTGACGTTGTGTGAGTGTCCTCGAACATGATGTATGTAGTGGAGTAGCGCATCCGGTGGTGCAACGGTTAGGGGTACTACCTCGCTGATGAGCCCGAGGTGCACTTCGTTTGGCAGCCCAACCAAGAGTCATCGGTACTCGTCATATCGCGCGCGTTCGACGACTACTATATCGAGGATTGTGGCGTCATCTTGGCGCCGGAGGTGACGCAGAGGAGGATCGACAACAGTGACCAGTTCGTCATCCTCGCCACCGTCAGGGTAGCTTTTGCGCCGGCCTGCCTTTAATTCTCTTCGCAAACACACACTTGCCTTTTGTTTAAGCAAGAGCTTATGGTGGTGCGTGTCTGATGACTAACGATGTACGAGGGAATTTCTTTCGGCATGTGTGGAACATGCTTTCCAATAATGAGACCATACAAATCGTGGCATATATAGAAGTCTGCATGATACTGATGGTTGCAATGTAGTGGTAAAACAACTAGATTAAAATAATAAAATTTATGTATGGCTAGGATCATAAATTGATTATGAAACATTTTCTCATAATAATATAACACACATTTTGTATATAAGTTATCATAGTATAATGATATTATATATTCCCGTTGCAACGCACGGGCACTCAGCTGGTTAATATTCAATAATAGTCAATGCTAAAGGTCCACTTTAATGCTACGATGTACTAATACTTTAGTGCCATACCGGAAGTTCAAGGGACAAATCAATCAACTTAAATAGGTGGACCATTGATGTATTTATTTAGAAGTTGAGAAAAGGAAGAAGGACCATCACACGGAGCGCGCGCCGTGGCCGTGGTAGATCGGACCTTAATCCGAATATTCCTTCCTAACGGTTGAGCATTTTGCCTATAGTGATGATCGTCCATTATTGTCGTCTGTTATTGGCCGTTTCCTATGTTATGGCTAGAAATGGACGGGCTGTAATGGCTGTCCGCTAGTAACAAGACGTCTGTTACTAGCTGGTATGTTATGGCTAGAAATGGACGGGCTGTAATGGTTGTCCGCTAGTAACGAGACGTTCGTTACTAGCTGGTTATAACGGTAGCTCTGATGGCGACCGTTACTGTCCGTTCGCATCCCTCTGCGCGTGTACAAATACGGAGGAGGTGAAGCTGCTTCTGGTTACACGAGAATAGATTCTCAGACGAATTGCACTCAGCCCATCCCCGTCCCACCTTCTGCGAGTACAAAGAGAGTGGGAGAGCAGGCCTCTGAAATCGCCGTCCACAGAGCTACACTTGCATGGGTGTGCGTGCGATCAAGTTTTTGGGGAGCGTACTCGCTTCGTCCGCTCGACCAGCGCTGATCAAGTTTCTCGTCACCGACGCCGTTCGAGGGACTGCACTACGTACCTCTGCCTGCATCGACTGCGTACGACTACATCAAACATACACACGAGATGTCTCGTATGAATGGATCCACTAATGCCTTGAACATCGGTCCCTCCGCAGGGTACACTCTGTTCTTCGTTTTTGTGCATGTTTTATTATTGTTTACTGCTTATGTGAGCCCGTTCGCAAAGCTACACTTGCACGGGTGTGCGGGCGATCAGGTTTTTGGGGAGCGTACTCGCTTCGTCCGCTCGACCAGCGCTGATCAAGTTCCTCGCCACCAGCGCCGTTCGAGGGACTGCACTACGTACCTCTGCCTGCATCGACTCCGTACGACTACATTGAACATACACACGAGATGTCTCGTGTGAATGGAGCCACTAATGCCTTAAGCATTGGTCCCTCCATAGGGTACACTCTGTTCTTCGTTTTTGTGCATGTTTTATTATTGTTTACTGATTATGTGAGTGGTGATACGCACATGCACATACATATCGTCACATATATCACACTGGTTTTCTAGATTAAATTAAAACTGATAATGTCTAATTCTCTAACACCGGCTACTAGGTCGTGACATCATAATTCTAATATATAAGTATTTTTAAGAGCTTTGACTTGAAAGCAATCCGTCCGACACGGCAATAGGACTATAGGAGTTAGTTTAGCATGTCTCCAATAGCTTTCCTATCACACCTCTCCTAGCATATCTCTTATTTCAAACTCTACTTTATAAACAGTGTACTCTATAGTGTAAAACAGTGTTTTACACGACTATATACGCAGTCTGTTGGAGAAGACCCTAGTCTATTCTTATACTAATTTTTTTCTCCCTCTCATTTAGCTCTTATAATGTCGTGCATACATAAAAATCCACGATCAGCAAGAGGATATTATGTATCACGCACCATGTGACCGGAGGCGCCCGGGCGCAAGCACGGTCAGACGTCCGATCACGGTCACATGTCCTGCGTACGTCGGACGGTCTGGGCACTAAGGCTAGACAGTCTGGAACACGCGCGGACAACCCGTTTATGAAGGCCAGACGGTTCGTAGACGAACAGAAGCAACAACAACCTCAGACTGTTAGATCACAATGTTCCAAAATAGGTACTAGGAAGCAAAACACTTCCAAAACGTCTAGCCTACTCAGTAGGGTCGGTCCTACTTTGATCAGTTGCTTGCTAAATATATGAAGAAGAAGGTCGTTCCACACAACCGACCAATAAAACAAATGAAGTCAAAAAGGCGATCTGTGCGAAAGCAAAGGCCAACTAAACCATCCTAAAAGGTAGCGCAACCAAGATCACCTAGACATCCTCCTCTAGGGATGGCATGGTGCATCCAAGTCTATCCATCATCGATGTGTTGTCTTACTCAAGTGTGGGGTGGTATGGCGATGAATCTGTATTGCTAACCCAATCCGTTTGCTTATTTGAGCTAGGAAGCACCACAAGTTTTTGCCTATTGACATGTTTATCATGCAGAGTGGATGCAATCCAAAACGAGTTCTGTGCATCAAAGTTCTATCAAATATTTATATTATCTGATCACAAGAGTCGATGACTTGCATTGAGCTGAGTCCTGACTTTGGAGACAAAATAACTCATGAGATCTATTGTTTCTGAAGGGCGCTTGTGCTTTGGTGCTTGTGCTTTTGGTTCGCTAAGCTCCGCCAAACGATAGGGGGGCATGTGTTGAACACCAAAAGTAGACCTTCCCCTATATATGAAAGGGTACGACCGATTGAGAACCCACGAACACAATCCAATCGAACCAATTTACTTTCTTTACCATTCTTAGTAGACGTAGCATAATCCTAGTTATAGCTTTCCGCATGCCCACCTCCACTCCTGTTCGACTCTATGTCGTCTAGATACGTCTTGGGTGGCTTGTTGACCCCAAGACGACCCTAGGATCTTGCTTCCCCTCCTGAGGACAATATCTACTTTGCCTACTTCACTCAAGATCTCTTTCTTGATTAGATCTTTTAATTCTTAGGCGGTTCTACGTCGTTTGGGGACACCCAGGTGACCTACCGACCCGGAGCATCCTAAGATCTTTCACTCAAGGGGCGGGATCAGGGTTCGCGCAAGGAAGACGATGACCCTACGCCATCGCGGACCGTCTGGCCCAGAGTGCGGACCGTTCGGACGTACGCGGGGAAGGCACCACTCCTGTGCCCAAGTCGTGGACAGTCTGCGTCACCGCAGAGGACACTGCTGGACGGTACACCCACTGATTGGCGTCCAGATCGACGCCAACAATTACTACTAAAGTTATAATATACTTACGAGTAAATATTTCTACACTTCACAACAAAAAGAGAAAATATGTCGATATTATGTTTTACGTTGATAGGATATCATCGTATTGTTACATGGTTATCGCAAAATAAATTATAGTTTTACAATTTTATTATAGAAAAATAAAATATAAACAAATACTTATCATGAGATAGAAATCGTGAAATGATTTAAAGCGAACCAAAAGATAAACGACATAAACATAGCTTGGAATCGTGTGAAACGGTTTGTTGTAGGTTAAGCAAAAATGTTTTTTTTGTACCGAAATTCCTTAGAAACTTGGAAGTGTAACACCGAGATTAGGGAAGAAGGACATGTGCATTTGGAGTATTGATGACCAGGCTAAGAATCGCTGACTTTTTGCGACCTGAAGGAGTCATGAGCGAAATAATAGCATCAATTTCCAAATCCGCACGGATGCATCATAAAAAGAAGCGAATCACATATCCCACACGCATTTGATTGGGCCAAATCATCATTGTGCGACAAGAATCTCTCAGCTGTAAGGAAAGGAATTCATAATAAAAAAAAATGTTCCTCGTGGTCACTGAAAGGCAACCAATGGCGCGATGCTGGAATATCCTGACTTATGTCCTGTGGTTCTATCTAAACAATCATTATATGCTAAAGTTTAGCCAAGTAGATTAGAGCTAATGAGTTAGATAAAATAAATTTCACTTGGTGACGCCAAATCAAAAGGGTATTTTGTTTTGTTTCACCTACTGCTAGGTAAAAACTTCAGCTAGCTAATAGTATTAACTAATTTTTAGCTAGCTAATGTTTAGTTGGAGTGAAAGTGTGAAACCAAACATGATAATATACCCTATTATCATAAGAGGTTTTAAGATCTTGAAAATTCAGTTCCTTTCGTATAACGTACACTACCCCCTATCGTGGTAATGGCGCATGGATTACAATATCATCAAGACCGATTGTTCAATGACCACGGAATATATATAGATAGACGTTGATGGCTACTATATGCATTCGCGTCGTTCTCTTCTCCATTGGTTATATGGCAGAGATGTTTATGGTAAAAAATTATTGCGCTGTTAAGCTTTTCAGTGTAATAATAACTGCATAATCAAGCTACCAAAAATCATAAAAAGTTCTATTTGTATATCTTACTAATGGATCAGAACATAAAATTTAAAATATCGGTAGTGTAAATAATAAAGCATATCTATAATTTTATAAGAAAAAAATGTAATATTTAAATAGTTTTATTATAGAGAGATTTCACGGCAAGCTTTTAGATACCGTCGCCGAGTCTATTTCTTGTGCCGTGCAAAGCCACCAAAAGTGCCATACAAGGAAAGCATAAAAAACGCGGGGGTTTTGAAAAGGGAAAGGCGAGGCAGCGACGGGTCGTTCGGGGTTAGGACGGTGTGGTGTTCGGTTCAGAGGTTGTTATTTGGCCGAGTCAGCCTCCACCACATTAACCTACCCCCCCGCGCGACACCTGGTCGCACGCGAAGCAGACGCCCCACCCGCCCAAATCTCCCCCGCCCGGCCCTGCTCGGCGGCCCGCCGTCCCTCCGGCAGCACCGGAAGAAACTCCGATTGCGCCAGACGCCCGCCAGACGCCGGCAAGCGGCAAGGGACTCTCCGCTCTGGCATCCTCCTGATGTGATGGAGAGTCAGTTTTGATCCGCGATCGGACGGCGGGTCCGGCGTGCGCGCACGCCTCGCGTGTGTAGCTGTAGTGGGTCGGCCTGGTCCGGCGCGTCACGTCAATGTGTAGGTGCGACCCTGTAGCGCGACGCGGTATATCTTTTGAAGCCAGAGCCTCCCCCGGCACCCGCCCTCGCCGTCGGAGCCCCTATCGAGCCAGTCGCTCTCGATCCCCCGGCCCTGCTGCTGCCCCTATCTTCCTCTGCCTCCTCTGGTCTCCACTGCCCGCTCGATACGGCTGGTGACGCGTTGTTTTCTTCGCCCTCTTCTCCCGCGGTGCGGTGTGGATAGCGAGCGAGCGGGAGACTAGTAGGATCTATCGGTCGCGTTGGCCCGCCGATACGTACAGCGCGGGTACCTTCCTTCCGTCCATGGCGTGTTGGGCTCGGACGGTGGGTTAGCCGCCGGGCGTGTCGCGCGAGGCGTATGGCCGCGGGTCCAGCCATGGACGCCAGAGCAGGCGTGAGCGCCCCCACCGCCGCGGCGGACGGCGCGTACGGACTCGCCCGCATCGTGGCCGGGTGTTCGTCCTCGCCCCTCTTCTTCTGGCTCCTCACCGTCGTGCTCGTCGCCGCCATCCACATCGCCTCCGGGTCCAGGCCCTCCGGCTCCAGGTAAAACTCAAAGCTTTCTTGAGCTCTGGGTTCTGATCGATCGCGTCGATTGGCGTGTTCGTTGGCACGACCGATTGATGGGCTCTTTTTGTCTCCGTTGCAGGACCGATGGGAAGGAGAGGGAGAAGCAGGAGGAGGAGGAGAAGGCACGCCGCGATAGGTTCGCGGCTGCCGAGGAGAGGGAGGTGTCGGGCAGGCGAGACGACCGGGTTCTGGAGATGATGCGCAGTTTTAGCTTCATGAAGGCGACCGAGGAGGATTTCATGGAGGGCATGACGGCGTACGAGTACAACGGCCGCGGCGTCGACGCCGACTCCGCGCACGGGCTTGTTGCGCCCGAGCCGTTTGCGCCGTCACCGGCGTTGGCGGCGACGAGCCTCAGCTTCAAGTTTCACCACCAGATACCCGAAATTCCAACGGAGACGACGGTGGTTTCGAGAGGATTCACAGCAGCAAGAGAAGAGCACGGACAAGAACGAGAGGAAGAGAAGGAACCACATGTTCCCTTGGAATCATTGGTTCCGTTGCAATCTGCAGACAAGCAAGAACACCGACGAGAAGCAGAGGAAACAGAGTTCTTGGTCGATGAGCAGGTAGAAGAGCAGAGCAGGGAGGCAGCGCCACCGAAGATCGTCGCGACCACGCACAACTATCAGTTCTTGACGGAGCGCGACTTCCGGGGGTTCGTCAGGGGGCCGGAGGCCATGACGGTCCGCGTCCAGGAGTCTTTCGTGCCGCCGTCGCCGCCTGTGGCGCACCAGACCGAGGAGCGACGGGTGGTCGATGTCTCTTCCCGCAGCGGCCGGTTCCTCACGGAGAGGGACTTCCGGCCGGCGAACGACGCCGACGTGTGCGGGAGCGTGGCGTCGTCCGGGAAGCGGACGCCGTCGCTGCAGTCGAAGCCAGCGAGCTCTCCGTCCGTCGCGTACATGGGCGGCGCCGCCGTCGGCGGGAGGACGAGCTTCGCGTCGGAGTTCTCCGGTTTCGGCGACTCCGACTCCGAGTCCAGCGCCAGCGACGGCTACTCGGTGAAGGATCTCGCCGTCGATTCCGACAGCGACTGGTTCCTCTCGGAGAAGGACTTCCCGGCGTCCGCGCGCGACTCCGGCAACCTCAAGAGTTACAAGGCCAAGGTGCTCAAGGCGATCGAGGCCCTGGAGGCCGCGGCTGCGGCCAAGCGGGAGCCATCTTACCAGGACTCAGCGACAACATTGTCGCCGGGCTCGGTCCGACAGGACTCACCAGACACCATTCTCGATGGTTCACCGAAGTTCCCTGAGGACATGTGGTCTCGCAGCCCTTCGCCGGACGTCGAGTACAAAGAGGACGAGGAGAAGGTAACACGAGAAGCTGAAGCACAGTACGACGAGGACATCGAACAGAGAAGCACGGCGGAGGAGGAGGGGGGCGTCGACATGAGCGACGACGAGCACTCGTCGGGCGGCGAGAAGGGAGAATCTGCACCAGTCTATGATCTGGCTCCTGTTGCTGACAACTGTATGGATCATTCGGAGAAGGAGATCATCGCTCTAAATGATCACTCGGGAGGTGAAGCTGCTTCTGATGCGCAAAGAAGTCCAGAGGCAGTCTCTGCGAGACAATTAGCCGCCGTACCATCGGATCAAGCTGCTGGCCCAGCCAAGAGAAGTCCGGAGCCATCGGAGCAGGAATTTGTTGGTATGGTTGAGCACAGTTCTGACGACCGGAAAGAAACTGCCAGCGAAAGGGATCAGTCATATGAAATAGTATTTGATGACAAAAGAAAACCCGAACCTCCGGAGACAGGATTCCTGGACACATCAGAGGAAGAATATGGTGGCACAAATGATCGTTCAAACCATCTCATTTCTTATGAGAAGAAGAAGGTGACTTTCAGTGCTACAGATGATCGGCCATACGCTGCAGTTGCTGACGACAAGAGCGTCCCAGAGACTCCAGAGCAAGGATTCAGTCTAACTGACCATCGAGATGGAGTAGCTCCTGACGCCACGAACATTTCAGAGACCAGAGAAGGCGAGGAACAAGACAGTGCAGCTCGACAGGCCTACGTTTCAGTCGCCGGGAAGGCAAAGGTGTACGACGAAGACGGGGAGGATCCAGAAGTGAAGTGGAAGGATCTGTCAGCCGAGGAGGAGGACGAGCTGGAGTCGCTGTGGGAGCACCAAGACCTGATAGAGCAGCTGAAGCTCGAGCTGAAAAAGGTTCGGTCCATCGGGCTGCCCACGATCCTCGAGGAGTCGGAGACGCCAAAGGCTCCGATGGAGGACCTCAAGCCATGGCGGATCGATGCCAAGTTCCTCCGCGAAGACCCCATGGACGAGCTGAACAAGTTCTACAAGAGTTACAGGGAGAGGATGCGGAAGTTTGACATCTTGTGCTACCAGAAGATGTATGCGATAGGTACGCCTAATTCTCAGACGCAAACTTATTGTTTACCCCATTTTATCCAGAGATGGGAAACAAGAACTGCATTTTAACCTAACAAATGTGACCAACCTATGCGGCAACGGCAACTAGGCCGGTTTTCATCAATTAAGAAGAAAACAGGCACCCAAATTTAAATTTGAGAGAGGACTTAATGTTGAATCTGAGTGATTGTGCATATGACCACACATCTCACCCAACTAGGCTCACTCCCAGAAAATGTGCATTTCTTTATGATAGTTAAATTAGGCTGCAAGTCTAAAATACTAGCCAAGTTTCTCTGCTACAACTTTTTTTTGGTTTGTAACAACCAAGCTTCGTCTACATTTTTAAAGCTAGTTCAGTATTGATACAGCTTTTCTCTTGATGGATGCATCAAGAAAAGAGATCATTTTAAGGCATCTAGTCATCTAACCCTTAAGACTTGTCAAGTACCCCCTCCATCACAAATCATAGATTGGTCTGGCCTTTAAAAGGGACCATTTTACGGAGGGCAATTTTTAATTTTGGCTGCAGACTTCCTACAGCTGAGAGGCCCCCAGCAATCCAGCAACTCTCTCAAGTCCCTGTCGCCCACGGTGGCATCCATCCTGTCGCACAATTTCCGGTCATCGCGTCGCAGATCTCCGGAGGACCCGTCGGAGCGGTTCCTGAGGGAGCTCCGCTACGATCTGGAGACGGTGTACGTCGGGCAGACGTGCCTGTCGTGGGAGTTCCTCCGGTGGCAGTACGAGCAGGCCCGCGACCTCCCGGAGTCCGACCCTTACCACAGCCACCAGTACAACCAGGTGGCCGGCGAGTTCCAGCAGTTCCAGGTCGTGGTGCAGAGGTTCGTGGAGGACGAGTCGTTCAAGGGCCCTAGGCTGCCGAACTACATCAACAACCGGTGCGTCCTTCGCAGCCTCCTGCAGGTGCCCGTGATCAAAGGTTAGCTAGGCTAGTTCAGACTTGTTGTTCCGGATGGATTTCTGAATGGATGGAAAGCGAGCGTTGACCGTGGTGCCTGCGTTTTTTTTTTGGGTCGTCACAGAGGACAGCTTGAAGGACAGGATGGAGGACCAGCGCAAGGGGAACTACGTGATAACGAGCGAGGAGCTGGAGGACGTCATGGAAGAGGCGATGCACATCCTGTGGGAGTTCATCAAGGCCGACAGGGTGGAGACGACGACGACGGCGGCGTCGGTGCTCAAGGGCCTGTCGAGCGCTCACGTCGAGCTCCAGGACCCTTCGGACCATGATCTCATGGCGCACATCCACTCCACGCTACAGAAGGTAAGGTTGCAACTCCCAACGCAGTGTGCATGGCTGCAGGCAAGCTGTGGCATCTATCTGATCTGAAGCGTGCGTGCAGAAGGAGAAGAGGCTCAAGGACCTCCTCAGGACCGGCAACTGCATCGTGAAGAAGTTCAAGAAGCCCAAGGAGGACAGGTCGAACCAGAACCTCTTCTTCTCGCAGGTGGACATGAAGCTGGTGGCGCGGGTGCTGAGGATGCCGAGGATCACCAGCGAGCAGCTTCAGTGGTGCAAGGCCAAGCTCGACAAGATCGTCCTGGTAGATAGGAAGATCCACAGGGAGGCTTCATTTTTGTTGTTCCCCTGCTGAGAGAGTACATATATATATATATGTTTTCTTATTTTTCTTTTCGATCGCGTTTGCTCGATAAAAAAGGGAATATATACACCCATGTAATCAGTCCACAAATGTAGGAAATTTTTTTTAGAGTTTTGATAATTCAGTCCTTCACGCAGGTTCGTAATTGTAATTGTAACTTGACAAACAGGCCACAGTTTACGGAGCTCATGGCGCTTCCATGATACCAACATTACCTAGAAATTACAGTCACGCCCATTTTCATTCTTTTACCACTGGTCCATCCCAACTATCCTGCAAGACAATTTTTAACTGCCCTGCCATTCATGGCCCTGGATGAACAGTTCTTATGCCCTGTTCGCCACATAAGGTCTTGTTCGGTTATTGATATTCTATGTGGATTTGAGTGTATTGGAAGGGATTGAGATGGTTTTTGACTTGCTATGGATTTAATCCAACTCAATTCCACCCAATCCAAATGGATTAACGCAAAAACAAACAAACCCTAAGTTATTTGGTCTGAAAAATGAGAGTCTATCATTTTCTCACTTTTTCCCCTACTTTTTGTTTTTGTTTAGTTTGTGCAACATAATAAATTGATTCATCGTCATTTATTTTTTATAAACTAATAATTAGTAATAATACGAGAATGAATTTATTTCACTAAATTTATAGAATAAACGTATGATACACCACCTCACCTAGAATGGATTGGTTCTTCCAACCAAACACCCCAATCATGAGTTAATGACCACCACCTCACATTTAGCTGATCTAACAACCCAAAGTACTCACTGCAAACACTGCAGCATACTACTGTACTGTACCAGGAACAGGAACACACATCTCACATAACTGAAAGCTGACGAAACTGAGATGCAGCAGAGTAAGCTCAACAGTAGACAGCGGTACTAGCTAGCACAGTAGGACGATCTTAGCACACGTGTATGCGAGATACAGATTGGCAGCGTTCAGGAGGTGATTGATAATTGACCAGACATTACTTTGACAAACTTTGCTAACTGTGTAGCTACCAATTTTGTTAGTCGCACCCTAGTTATGATTTGGTAAAGAAATAGGTCCATGACAGTGTGGCAAAAGTATGTTAAACCACAGTTATGATAGAGAGCAAAACATCAGCCTAAAAACAACTCTACTCCCACCTCGTGTAGTATATGTAAATTTTTGGTTCAATTTAAAGCGGCCTTTGGTTCTAGTGGCAAGTACGCTGTATGGAATGATCGATTTTAGGGAGGTCGCCCTGTGTTTGTTCATGCTTTGTGGAAACTTATTGTTCCGCCTAGAGTTCATATTTTTCTATTCAGAAGAGGAATCAATTTATCACCTTTTTCGACTGTTGTATATTGTATTGCTAAGAGGATGTGGAGTGTGGTTAATAACTTGCTGAATTGGAATGTGGGGGAGGATCTGGAATATGTAGCAAGATGGTGGATTACAGGTGCAAAATACAATTTGTGCCATTGTTTTGTGGTCCTTAATCCTTATGGAAACCTGTAATGTTTTGTGTTTTCAGGGCTCGTATGCCTATTCTGATGCGGAGGGATCAGCCACCTCTTTCTGTTCGAAAGATTCCAGACCTGACTTAAAGCCCTCTTTCACAAGACATTTGGTTGATCAGGATTTGGTAAACCTAGAGATCTGATTCTGGAATAGGGTAAATCTGTTCTTTCTACTTCTGCCTATGCTTGTCTTTTAGCATTCGCCTATGCGGATTGATATCTATCTGGGCGAAAGAGCACAAAAGGGAGTGGTTTGGCCGCTAAGAACTTAACTCCTAGGCGATGGAAATATAGAATCTATATATGGCTCAGCCATCTCTTCTTGAACTTGCTGTGGAACTTCTCTATCTTTGTCATTAAAGGCTATGTATCCCTTTCCCTCATTAGTACTCAAGCACTAGAACCGCTTACTGATTCAACGACGGTTACTGATATGCCATGTTGATCGTCATTTCTCGTTGAATGGTTCTCCCTCCTGTAGCTCTGTGGGCATTCAAACCAGTTCATCTATAGTACGCCTATCTATGGAAAAGTTCTTTTGTTGCTTCAGCTGTCAACGCATTCTCAGCCCCTGCATAATGTTTTTATTAATCTCTATCGACCGAAAAGGTCTTCTTTAGACCAGCGGATGGATAAGGCTTAGTTTTGTGCTTTTCACCTTCCACCGGCTTCGAGGCAAAGATATCCGGGGCCCTATTCTTATATTCACATTAATGAATGGATGGGTAGCACGGAAAAGTAAGTGCTAACAAGATGAAAGGATTGTCCAATACACATACATATCAGTTAGAAGAGGGAAGGGTGGCCTCAGCTGTCGAAGCCAAGCATCGGATGTACTTCCTCGATGAAAAGGCACTGAATAGTGATAGACGTAGGATTTCAATCAATTCTCTAGGGTGCGCCCTGGAGAGTTGATTGAAACAAGTCAAGTATTGGCTGAGAATCTAGAAACCTCTCTTCAAGCCAAAAAGTTGGTAGGAGCCGGATTTATGCACTGGTGCTTTGGAGAAAGTGGCTTGGGAACCAGAGCGCATTTTCTGGTCGAGGAATTCAAATCTGGTTGATCCAAGTGTAGATGGTGCCCCAAAAATGTTGGGAGGAGTTCTAGGAATTTTGAACCGCCGTAGTGCTCGACAACCTGTTACTTGTTGTTCTGGGATTTTAGCGCACACGCTGGAGTATGATTTTGAACCTTGTAATAACGTTTGGTTGATACACTTTATTTTGTGGAAATAAAGTGGGGAAACCTTTCGGTCAAATTTTTTTTAAAGCGACCTAATCGTAATGTTGAAAAAATTAAGTCCTTCGTAAAGTATATTTGATAATAAATAAAACCACAACGAATTTCTTGGTTTTTTTCAATTTTTTGAATAAGACAAGTTAGTCAAACTTGTGATAAAAAAAATTAAACGAATTATAAATTAGAATGGAGGAAGTATCATTTTTTGTTTGTTATCTGCAGGCTGCAGCCTAGGCTTTCTATTTTGCATGAGCTTCATAGCTTCACATAGCAATATAACGAGAACTATGTGTAGTAATAAAGCATTCAAACAAGGGGGCAAGAATCCAGGTTCGCCCCCATGAGGCTTAGCCAAGTGCTATTGTTGATGAGGCGAGAGCAAACCAAAACATCATTAGTTAGTTAGTTATTTTCAGCCTTCAAACCTTCTACGGTTTTCTAAAAATATATTAAGGTTAGTTCTTAGAAAAATGTCTGATATTTTTAAAATGTAGTGTAGTCTAATCTATCTCCTAAATTATCATCAAATTACGATTTACAGTTGACGTGAATTTAAATGTTGTAATCAAATATCTTTATTTATATCACTATATAATCCACCAATTCAAAATTTTCAAAAACTTATCAATCAAATCACCCCTACACCCATAATATCCATAAATCCACCAAACAAATTGCACCCATACTTAACACACCATCAAAACCAACTAGATAACCACCTCTTCCTTACTCACTGAAATCCAATGGATAATATTATTTGAATCATCCCCATCCCTCCCTCTCTCTCATGACCCTGTCGCCCTCAACCTCCCCTGCGTCGTCGTCACCCTCTCTCTCACTCACGTTGTCGCCTCTACCGTCAACCCTTCCTCTCGCGTCGTCATCGCCGTCGCCGCCGACCCCTCCTCTCTATGGGATCGTAGCGTTAGCACGTGCTATATACTAGTTATTATAAAGCACCAGTTTCAACGGTTCGACGATCGTCCTGCGTCATATTTTTGCACAAATATCCCTTAGTTTTCTTTCTATCAACCAGTCGTCATCTCCCCCTTCGCCCATTGAGCGTCGTAACAATCTCCTCCCCTCCACCACGCTCGTTGCGTAGCAACAAATTTCATCCCCCCACCTGCCTCGCTCCCATCTGCAATAAATCTGGTGTCACCTCGCTCCCATGTTAAACAAATCTAGAGATCGACCCCGACGAGGCCGAGGTAGTGCATCGAGACTCGAGAGGACCCCCCTGACCTCGCCGTCGTCCAGGCCCTCGCCGACACGCTCACAATGCTAGCCATGAGCATATCGTGCCTCCCCCACGATAATATAGACCTCACATCCATCGCCACATCGCTTCTCATGGACCTCATCGACTCTGATGACCCCTCTGACCAAACATACAAGGTACTACAATGGGTGCAGTTAGGGTCCTCATCGGCAGACGAAAACGTCCTCATCCCCCTGCCTTCCGTCGTGCGGTGTTATCCGTTGTTGCCAAGGTCAAAGTGGCCACGCCCTAGGACGACCGCGTCGCTTCTGCAAAAAGGTATGAGATTCTCACGCACCCTCGCCCTCCGACGCAACACCAAGGTACAAGGTGCAGAGAAGCCTTCCATTTCTTTGTCCTATAAGATCCTCCCGCTTTGCCTCCTCTTCTCGTTAGAAATGGATTCTTTCCATAGAATTTGTATGCATTGATCAGCGACGCGTAGGTAGACTGGTCGTATGGAGGTTTAGAAGTGTAATGGTGGTTTACCAAGGGAGCAATTACAAAAGAGCTCAAAAATCCAAGCTCTAAATGGTGCCTCATCGCCAGTTAAAGGCGAAGATGGTGCATTGTTCATCCCAAATGCCTCAAGCACTATTGAGAATGATATTTAGATGATGAATTTGGTTGCATAGCATGCAAATGTGTCCCTACTGAATGTGTAGAATACTAAGGACATGACCGAGGAAGAGCTAGAGTTCAATCAAATGCTTGATAAGTTGGGTCCTCATTTTGTGGATTGGTGGGGAACATGTATTTTACTAGTGGATACTGACTTGCTATCTCAAACAATCATTGATTATAAAACACCATACAGAGTTCTTCCGACTAGAATGTGTTTGACCCTTACCAACGCAGAGTTGACTAACTTGCAAAAGTTAGCGAGGAACTTTCCATGACATTTTGCTCTAGGTATTGCTTTTGATAGTGCCCATATTACTTCTGACTGTAATAGCTTTTACCAATTGCCAGCACATGCCTTCTTATAGCTTTCTAAACTTCATTAAAGGGAGAAATCAGAACCATCAAGGTTGATAGCAGCAATTGTGTAAGGAAAATGGACGCCAGACCATTTGGCCAAATAGGTTTTGGTGTTTGATGATCAACATAACCCATGGATTAATGTGTTTGCAAGTGTGTGTTTGTAGTTCACAGGATGCTAAAGTTACTTGGACCAAAGCATTGAGGACAACAACACCGTAAAAGAAGACATTATGAAGATCAAGTGAAGTCCAAGTAACAAAGACAAGTGTTGCCATAGTCGGAGTGTCTGATCCGGAGCACCGGACTGTCCAGTGGCACACCAGACCGTCTGGTGCCACACGCAGGACTGTCCGGTGCACCAGGGAACTGTAGCCTAACGGCTAGTTCCTGGTGGCACTGCTGGAGAGAAGCCACCAGACTGTTGAGAGCACCTAGAGGGGGGTGAATAGGTGATCCTGTAAAATCAAACACTAAATAGCCACAAACTTGATTGTTAAAGTGTTAGTTAAATCAAGTGGCTATAAAACACGTTCACACGAACAAAACGATCACAAGAAGCAACACACGAGACACGTGATTTTTATCCCGTGGTTCGGCCAAGTAGCACTTGCCTAGTTCCACGTTGTGGCGTCCCAATGGACGAGGGTTGCACTCAACCCCTTTCAAGTGATCCAATGATCAACTTGAATACCACGGCTTTCTTCCTTATAGTCTTTCTCCCATTTGCGAGGAATCTCCACAAGTTGGAGCCTCTCGCCCTTACAATATTGATCACAAAGAACGCACAAGAGTAAGGTTGGGAGAGCAACACACACAAGACTCAAATACGCAGCATAACCACGCACACAAGTCACGACTTGAGCTCAAAACATAACACAGAGTTCGCAACTCAAATGGAGCTCAAATCACTAACACATAGAATCAAATGCATGGAGTTGGAGTCTTGGAGTCTTAGGATGCTTAGTGAATGCTTGGGTGTCACCTCCATGTGCCTAGGGGCCCCTTTTATAGCCCCAAGGCAGCTAGGAGCCGTTGAAGACCAACTTAGAAGGCCAATCTTGCCTTCTGTTGAGTGGCGCATCGGACAGTCCGGTGCGCCACCAGACAGCTACTGTAGCCTGTCCGGTGCGCGATTGCCTTCCAAATCAGGCACAGTCGACCATTGCAGCTTCGGGCTCGTTGGCACACCAGACACTGTCCGGTGCACACCGGACAGTCCGGTGCCTCCTTCCGACCGTTGGAGCTGCCACACGTCGCCCACAGATTTCGTGGCCGACCGTTGGCGCTGGCGACCATTGGCTCACCAGACAGTACGGTGAATTATAGCCATGTCGCCTTTCTTCATTCCCGAGAGCGATGAGTTCGTCGCAGATGACTCACCGGACAGTCCGGTGCACCACCGGACAGTCCGGTGATTTTTAGCCGTACGTCCTCGTTGAGTCCCGAGAGCGACGAGTTCACCGCGGACCAGCCTAGCGCACCGAACACTGTCCGGTGCACCACCGGACAGTCCGGTGCACTCAGACCGAGCTAGTGTTGGCTGCACACAGCCAACTCTTTTCCCTTTTCTTCTCTTGTTCTTTAGTCACTGTTTCTAGCACTTGGATAACCATGTTAGTACATAAACAATTTACCAAGTCTAGAAACATACCTTGTGCCTTGATTTGTACTTCTCTCACTTTATATGGCACATAAGAACTTAATCAAACGTGTTGGACATTTAATCACCAAAACATTATAGAAATGGCCCAAGGGCACATTTCCCTTTCAATCCCCCCTTTTTGGTGATTTATGCCAACACATCAAAAAGCAACAAAAGAAGTACAATATCAATGCAATTGAAGACCAAATTGTTTTCGCTAATGATTTGGCATATTTGGATCATTCTTTGCCACCACTTGGTTTGTTTTTGTAAATCAAATCCTTTTTCCTATCTCTAAGTCAAACACACTTGTTTGGACAAATCAAGAGGTATTCCAAGAGAAAAATTGATCAAGTACCAAAAACTCCCCCTTTTTCCCATAGTCAAAAATTCTCCCCCATAAGAGACCAAATTTTACAATTTGAGTATTTTGACAAAATCAAATTCTAACCTCTACTATCTTCAAAATTCTCAAGTGGTTGGCTGATCCAGTTGCTTTGGCCTTAATTTCTCCCCTTTGGCATTAAGCACCAAAACGGGATCATTTTGGCCCTGTAACCTCATTGCCTCACCAAAAATGTCAATTAAGAGCAAAAAGGCGATGAGATTGCAAGTATGAACTTGGAAGTAAGTACACTAATACCGGAGTGCAGTAGAAGTCTTTTCATCGTCCAAGTTCATTTTCCCTTTCAATGCACCTTTGAGACTATATCAAGAGTACTCAAACAGGTTAGTCTCAAAGGGTCAAGTTGTAGCACATCTCCCCCTTAATATGTGCATCTTTCGCATATGGACTTGTGAGGTCCGGGGATCACTTGTACAACTTGAGCACCATAAATAACAATAATACACAAAGTAACTTGATCAAAGGCATAGAACACATGTATGCTATAGATCAATCCAAGTTACGTGAATCTTGGACATTTAGCTCACTACGCAACCTGCAAAAGCTTTTC
Organism: Zea luxurians; assembly: GCA_029449295.1. Taxonomy (NCBI): domain Eukaryota; kingdom Viridiplantae; phylum Streptophyta; class Magnoliopsida; order Poales; family Poaceae; genus Zea; species Zea luxurians. The sequence goes on along the minus strand of JAOPSE010000001.1, from coordinate 135,637,047 downwards.
TCATCTAAAGGCTTAGTGAAGATATCAACTAGCTGGTTCTCGGTGTTAATATGGTACACCTCGATATCTCCCTTTTGCTGGTGGTCTCTCAGGAAGTGATGCCGGATGTCTATGTGCTTAGTGTGGCTATGTTCAACAGGATTATCCGCCATGCGGATTGCACTCTCATTGTCACATAGGAGTGGGACTTTGCTCAGATTGTAGCCAAAGTCCCGGAGGGTTTGCCTCATCCAAAGTAGTTGCGCGCAACACTGTCCTGCGGCAACATACTCGGCCTCAGCGGTGGATAGGGCAACAGATGTCTGTTTCTTGGAACTCCAGGACACCAGGGACCTTCCTAGAAATTGGCACGTCCCCGATGTGCTCTTCCTATCAACCTTGCACTTGGCATAATCAGAGTCTGAGTATCCAATCAAGTCAAAGGTAGACCCCTTTGGATACCAGATCCGAAAGCAAGGCGTAGAAACTAAATATCTGAGAATTCACTTAACGGCCACAAGGTGACATTCCTTGGGGTCGGATTGATATCTAGAACACATGCATACACTAAGCATAATGTCCGGTCTACTAGCACATAAGTAAAGCATGAACCTATCATGGACCGGTATACCTTTTGATCAACGGACTTACCTCCTTTGTTGAGGTCAACATGCCCGTCGGTTCCCATAGGTGTCTTCGAGGGCTTGGTGTCCTTCATCCCAAACCGCTTGAGAAGATCTTGTGTGTACTTCGTTTGGGAGATAAAGGTGCCGTCCTTGAGTTGCTTCACTTGGAACCCAAGGAAGTAGGTCAACTCGCCCATCATCGACATCTCGAACTTTTGTGTCATCACCCAGCTAAACTCCTCACAAGACTTTTGATTAGTAGAACCAAATATTATGTCATCGACATAAATTTGGCACACAAAAAGATCTCCATCACAAGTCTTTGTAAAAAGAGTGGGATCGACTTTCCTAACCTTGAAAGCATTAGAAATTAAGAAATCTCTAAGGCATTCATACCATGCTCTTGGGGCTTTCTTAAGTCCATAGAGCGCCTTAGAGAGCTTATACACGTGGTCGGGATACCTATCATCCTCAAAGCCAGGGGGTTGTTCCACGTATACCTCCTCCTTGATTGGCCCGTTGAGGAAAGCGCTCTTTACATCCATTTGAAACAACCTAAAAGAGTGGTGAGCGGCATAGGCTGATAAAATTAGAATAGACTCTAGCCTAGCCACAGGAGCAAAAGTCTCCTCGAAATCCAAACCTGCGACATGGGCATAACCTTTTGCCACAAGTCGAGCCTTGTTTCTTGTCACCACCCCGTGCTCGTCTTGCTTGTTGCAGAACACCCACTTGGTTCCCACAACGTTTTGTTTCGAACGTGGCACCAGGCTCCAAACTTCATTTCTCTTGAAGTTGTTGAGCTCTTCCTGCATGGCCAACACCTAGTCCGGATCCTGCAAGGCCTCTTCTACCCTGAAAGGCTCAATAGAAGAGACAAACGAGTAATTCTCACAAAAATTAGCTAATCTTGAGCGAGTAGTTACTCCCTTGCTTATGTCACCCAGAACTTGGTCGACGGGGTGATATCGTTGGATCGTTGCTCGGACTTGAGTTAGAGGGACCCATGGTGCTTCTTCCTCCATCACTTGATCTTTTTGTGCTCCCCCTTGATCATGCCCTTCTTCTTGAGGAACCTGTTCATCATCTTGAGTTGGGGGTTGCACCATTATTGAGGAAGATGGTTGATCTTGTTCCTGTAATTCTTGTTGTCGCACATCACCTATTGCCATCGTGCGTATTGCGGCCGTCGGAATTTCTTCTTCATCTACATCATCAAGATCAACTTGCTCTCTTGGAGAGCCATTAGTCTCATCAAATACAACATCGCTAGAGACTTCAACCAATCCCAAAGATTTGTTGAAGACCCTATACACCTTTGTATTTGAGTCATACCCTAGTAAAAACCCTTCTACTGCCTTGGGAGCAAACTTAGAATGTCTACCTTTCTTCACCAGAATGTAGCATTTGCTCCCAAATACTCGAAAGTAAGAAACGTTGGATTTGTTACCGGTAAGGAGTTCATAGGAGGTCTTCTTGAGAAGGCGATGCAGATAGAGCCGGTTTATGGCGTGGCAAGATGTGTTCACAGCTTCCGACCAAAACCGCTCGAGCGTCTTGAACTCTCCAAGCATCGTTCTTGCGATGTCGATAAGCGTCCTGTTCTTCCTCTCTACCACACCGTTTTGTTGTGGTGTGCAGGGAGCGGAGAACTCGTGCTTGATGCCTTTCTCCTCAAGATACTCCTCCACTTGCAGATTCATGAACTCGAACCCGTTGTTGCTTCTTATCTTTTTCACCTTGAGCTCAAATTCATTTTGAGCCCTCCTTAAAAAGCGCTTTAGGGTCCCTTGAGTTTCTGATTTGTCCTGCAAAAAGAACACCCAAGTGAAGCGAGAAAAATCATCAACAATAACAAGACCATACTTACTTCCCCCGATGCTAAGGTAGGCAACGGGTCCAAAAAGATCCATGTGAAGAAGCTCCAGTGGTCTTGATGTTGTCATCACATTATTGCTGTGATGAGTGCTTCCCACCTGTTTTCCTGCCTGACATGCTGCCCAAGGTCTGTCTTTCTCAAAACAGACATCGGTTAGACCTAACACATGATCTCCTTTTAGGAGCTTATGAAGGTTCTTCATCCCAACATGTGCTAGACGGCGATGCCAGAGCCAGCCCATACTAGTCTTAGCTATTAAGCATGCATCTAGATCGACATTCTTTTTCAAAAAATCAACTAAATAGAGCTTGCCATCTAATACACCCTTAAATGATAATGAACCATCACTCCTTCTAAAGACAAATACATCAACATTTGTAAACAAACAATTGTAGCCCATGTGGCACAATTGACTTACAGACAGAAGGTTGTATCCAAGCGACTCTACTAGAAATACATTCGATATGGAGTGCTCGCTTGTGATAGTTATCTTTCCCAAACCTTTGACCTTGCCTTAATTCCCATCTCCAAATATGATTGTATCCTGGGAATCCTTGTTCTTGACGTAGGAGGTGAACATCTTCTTCACCCCTGTCATGTGGTTTATGCATCCGCTGTCGATTATCTAGCTAGAGCCCCCGGATGCATAAACCTGCAAGAAATTTAAGCTTGGGTTTTAGGTACCCAACTCTTGTTGGGTCCTACAAGGTTAGTCACAATAGTTTTTGGAACCCATATGCAAGTTTTGTCTCCCTTGCATTTGGATCCCAATTTCCTAGCCACTACTTTTGCATTCTTACATGAAAGAACAAAAGAAGTGTTGCAAGCATGGAAAACAGTAGTAGATTCATTGCACATTTTCCCAGGCACATGATGCACAACATGATTTCTCCTAGGCCTACTTCTACCATGAACAAAGATAGAACTAGAGGCAAACATAGCATTTGAATTAAAAGCATCATAGCTCCTATTATAATGAGCACAATTAGCAATTTTCCTATCATAAATAAAGGCATGGTTCCTTTGAGGATTACTAACCATAGGGGCCTTCCCTTTCTCCTTGTTGGGAATGGGAGCCCTTTGGCTTGTTAAGTTCTTGGCTTCCTTTCGAAAACCAAGACCATCCTTAATTGAGGGGTGTCTACCAATGGTGTAGGCATCCCTAGCAAATTTTAATTTATCAAAATTAATTTTGCAAGTCTTAAGTTGAGCATTAATACTTGCCACCTCATCATTTAATTTGGTAATAGAAATAAGGTGTTCATCACAAGCATCAACATCAAAATCCTTACATCTATTACAAATAACAACATGCTCTACACATGAACTAGTTTTGTTGACTTCCTCTAGCTTAGCATTTAGTTCATCATTTAAACTCTTCAAACCAGAGCTTCATGGCAAATAGACAATTCAGAGGATAACATTTTATTTCTCTTAATTTCTAAGGCAAGGGATTTTTGCACACTAACAAATTTGTCATGTTCCTCATATAATATATCCTCTTGCTTTTTTAACAATCTATCCTTTTCATTTAGAGCATCAATTAATTCATTAATTTTTTCTACCTTAGCTCTATCTAAACATTTAAATAAACTAGAGTAATCTACTTCATCATCGGAGGATTCTTCATCACTAGATGAAGTGTACTTGGTTGTGTCCCACACACGTACCTTTTTCTCCTTGGCCATAAGACATGTATGGCGTTCGTTGGGGAAGAGTGAGGATTTGTCGAAGGCCGAAGCAGTGAGTCCTTCGTCGTCGGAGTCAGAAGAGGAGCAGTCTGAGTCCCATTCCTTTCCAAGGTGCGCCTCGCCCTTTGCCTTCCTGTAGTTCTTCTTTTTATCTCTTTTTCCATGCTTTTCTTATGCCTGGTCATCATTATTATTGTAACACCCCTGGTGTTACTATCACTAAAACCTAAGCATAACATCATAAGCATTGGCATATCATATGTTTGTCACACCTAGAGTGCATTCACTAGGCAAAAATTTCAAACAAGTTGTATTGATATGACATTTTGGTGAACAAAACCCTAGGGTAGAGTACTTAACCCTAGATTGGGCTTAAAGGGGTAACCAAAGTTTAACCAAGAGAAAACTCCAAAGCTTAGCTATAATAATCATAAAATATCACTATGAATGGACTAAAGTGGCATTAAAACCCTAAAAGTACCACACACCCTAAATAGAACCCTAGAAAGCCTAAACTTAAACCCTAGGGGGCTAAGTGCAAAATTAGTGCACTTTTGGACTAAAGTGCAAAAACTATGAAGTTAAGGAGTCTTAAGTCATATGGTTCACATGTGTGTGGAATTGCAACCTAAACCCCGAGTTTTGGACCTATTTGCAAAAAGACCCTATTGGAGTTCTATTGGTGAAGTCTGAAAACAGTGTAGGTGGGCTGACTTTAGGGCTCTGTAGATCCAAAACTATTGAGGTTTTGCCCTAGGTCACCACATCAATTTTGCAGATCCATGAAAGGAGAACAACTTTGCTATAGGGATTAAACCATGGTCACATGAAAAATTTTGAGAAAATTTGACTCCAAGTTGACCTGTCAGGCTGTCTTAAGTCTGAAATCAGACTAACAGTGGCCTAGAACTAGGTTTGTGAGCTATTTTGAGCTAAATCTGTTGCTCGATTGATGGTTATTGCTATAGCAAAAGTGAACATGGATTGTTGATCTATAACTTTGATACAAAGAGTTGAATCAGTTGTTATATGAAATCAAGAGAAAATCGAAGCCAAACTCGCTCGGTCAGGCGCACTGAAGATGAATTCCATGGTACAGTGACTGGATCAGACCGCCAGCTCGGTCAGCTCGTCATCGGTGATCCGCACGACCGGATTTGTGTTGGTCGCCGGGATTCGTGCTTTGCACGTAGAAGATTTCTACGAGAAGGTAAAGATCTCGCGAAGGGGAATGGATAAGATCACTGATTGGAGATTATCACCATGCTTTTAGCCGTGGCAACATGGCCAGACTACCGGCGTCGCCGTGGAAACGCCGGTGACCTCGGTTGCGCCACGCCCTAGCTTGTTACCATGCGGTAGTAATCGTGGCACCCTTAGGAGTATTATCCTTGCGCCGTTGCACTAGTGAACGCCATGGTTATAGCCACCGTGTTCTTCCCTATCTCCGGTTGCCTGCGCGCCGTGATCAAATTGAGAGCCACCACCCCCGGAGTCTATAAATTGAGTGCACCATCGACTTCGTTATGTATTCAAGCAACTAGCGCACTCGCCCGCACCTCAAATCCTCCACCAGAGAGCTTCAATTTCGCATTTCCCCCAATCTACTCAAGAACACCACGTGTTTTGACCTTGCCGTGGCCAGCCCAATTCAGTTCTAATCTTGCCCTCTACGTTCTTGTTTCAGCACCCTTGCTTACTCTTGATGCTCACCAACCCGCCCAATTGAACTAGAACCCCCTTAATCGCAGGGAACGTGTTCAGTTGTCGCGATCCCCGCTGTCACCGTGGATAGGGTAGGTTAGATCACTGTTCATGAAATTAGTTTAGGGGAAACTTCGGATAAGGCTTGAATTTGGTGTCTGCCGCTCGGGAGCACCAGTCTTTGCGTGATCCGGCCAGTCTAACCTCGCTGGTGTTCGGAGCTCCGCCATGCGACGTCGTGGACGTGATGCTGTGAAGAGTTAGAAATTCAAGGGCCTAACTGCAAACGTCAGTGACTTAGTTAAATAGTGCACGGGTCTCTTCCGTAGTTGTTCCAAATCAGGGGGGTTCTGCAAGACTGAAGACGCGGGCGCGCGCGGGCACAGTTTCACCAGTGTGTAAGGAAAATGGACCCCGGTCCATTTGGCTAATTGAGTTTTGGTGTTTGATGAACAACACAATCCGTGAACTAATAAGTTTTCTAGTGTTTGTGTTTGTAGTTCACAGGATGCAAGATTTACTTGGACTAAGGAATTGAGGAAAGCAACACCTCAAAAGAAGACATTAAGAAGATCAAAGAAAAGTCCAAGTGTGCTGCTGCGGACTATCTGTGCGAAGGCGCACCAGACTGTCCGGTGCCCACACGCCGGACTGTCCGGTGCACCAGGGAACTCTAGCCCAACGGCTAGTTCCAGGTGGCACTCGGAGAGAAGACCACCGGATTGTCTGGTGTGAGCACCAGACTGTCCAGTGTGGAAAAGCCTGCGGCGCCAACGGTCACCTGCTCTGATAGGGCAACGGCTAGGCGCACCGGACAGGCTACAGTGCGCTGTCCGGTGCACCACCGGACTGTCCGGTGTGCCGTAGAGAACTGCAGCTTTTCTCCAACGGCTATTTTGGAGTTGGGGCCTATATATACTTCACCCAACCAGCCATTTGAAGGTGTGGGAGCCCAAGCAACATACCAAGGCATATAGTGCACATTTCTAAGAGCTCAAACACCCAAGTGCTTAATAGAATCACTCGGTAATTAGCATAGGAGCTTTGCGAAGTGCTTAGGTTAGTTAGACCGCTTTAGCGCTTGCTCTAGGTGAACCCTAGTTAGTTGAGTGAGTTTTGTAAAACCACACAACCCATCGGCTCTTGCGTGAGTCGTTATAATTGTACCGAGTGGGGCGAGAGTCTTGCGAGACCGTGACAACCGCGTTTTTGTCACGGCCACCACCGTGTACCGGAGGGAACGAGGCCCGCAGCGTTTCGGGCGGAAGCTCGATAGTGGAGACGGCGGGGAGCGTCCGAGAGGAACCGGAAGCGGAGCACCACTTGCGCATGGAGAAGGCCTGCGTCTCTCTACGGAGTTACTCGACTGTGGTGCTTGGCCCTCGCGTGGGCTTCCGTTTGCGAAGGGGCACCAACGAGGATTAGTCGGGACCTTGCGTGGTTCCGGATACATCGGTAAAAATACCGGCGTCATCCACGAGAGTTTGCTTCTCTACTTTGCTCTTTAAGTTTCCGCATTTATATTAAGCATTTAATTTTCAATCTTGTATTCATACTTATTTAGTGTAGATTGAAACTTAGCCTTTGCGGTAGAGATAGAAACACTTAGACAAAACCTAGATTGCACATTCTAGTTTGATTATTTGCAAAGGTTTTGCTCTAGGGATTTATTTGTAGCCTAGTTTAGCGAAAGTTTTAGAAGTCCTAATTCACCACCCCCTCTTAGGCATCATCCACTACAAGTGGTATCAGAGCCCGGTTTGGCTCATTTGAAACGCTTTAGCTTCACCGCTAAAAGAGCCGACACTTTTTAGAGGAAGGGATGGATACCCATAGGCCACCACACTTCGACGACACTAACTTCCCATATTATAGTGCTGGAATGACTTGTTACCTAGAGGCCATTGATCTAGGTGTTTGGAGAGTCACTCGTGACGGGATGAAACCCCTCAAGAATCCCGAGAAACCCACCACGAGTGAAGAAAAAGAAATTGATTTAAATGCTAGAGCCAAAAATTGCTTGTATGAATCTCTTAGCATGGATATTTTTAATCAAGTATTTACCTTGAAAACTGCTAATGAGATTTGGCTTAAATTGCATGAGCTCCATGACGACACATCCAATGTCCGTGAGCAAAAACATTGCCTAGTCTTAAATGAGTATAATTCTTTTGCTATGAAAGATGACAAGCTTGTTAGAGACATGTATTCTCGTTTGAATCTAATTATCAATGAGCTCAATTCTATTGGCATTAATAAGCTAGGTGATGCAGACATTGCGAGGAAGATTATCTCCGTGCTACCACAACAAAGATATGGCAGCATCATCACCATCCTTCACAACATGGAGGACTTGAGCAACATGACCTCGACCATTGTGATTGGGAAAATCGCGGCTTTTGAGATGTCGCGAAAAATGTGTCGGGGAGAGGAGCCAACTTCCTCAAAGCCATATGCTTTTGCATGTGATGAAAGGAAGGGCAAAAAGAAGGCTGCCACTCCAAGTTCCTCAAGTGAAGAAGAGGAAGAAGAAGAAAGTGATGATGATGAAGATAATCAACCATGCACATCATCCTCCGAGGACGAAGAAATAATCCGACGCATTGGAAAGGTAATGAGGATGATCCACAAGATTAATCTAATGGGTGTGCCCCTACAGGTCGAAGATCTTCTCTTTAACATTGACAGGAAAAAGCAAAGAAAGAGAGGATGCTTTGCATGTGGGGAGAAGGGCCACTTCTGGGACAATTGTCCAAATATGGCCAAACCCATAAAGGAGAGGAGCAAAGGCAAGGCGCTTACAAGTGTTAGAACTTGGGATGATTCTTCGAGTGAAGATGAACCTCCAAGGACGTGCAGCCACCGATCCTCATCACGCTCATCACGGTCATCACACAAATGCCTTATGGCAAGAGGTAATAAAAGCATTCCATCCTCTAGTGATGATAGCAGTAGTGATGATGAAGGTGAGGGAAAGCCCTCCATTGATGAGCTTGCAGAAGCCGTTGAATTTTTTTAGGATGTTTGCACTAAACAAAAAGCTCAACTTTAAACCTTGAAAAATAAGTTGGTTAGCTCTCAAAATGATTACAAAGGTTTGCTAGAAAAAATTGAAACTTTTGCAAACTTAAATAGTGAGCAATCAACTAAAATTGAGCTATTAGAATCTAGTGCTCCATCCACTGCTACCGATGATAGCCTTATTAAAAAGAATGTAAAACTTAAGGCCAAGTTAGCTAGCTCCCAAAAAGCTATTGAAAATTTGCTAGAGAAAATGGAAATTCTTAGCATACACAATAATGAGCTAACTACTAAGCTAGAAAACATTGGTAGCACCCCAGTAGCATCTTTAATTGAAATACCTGAAATAATTAAGAAAGATGCTTCTACTTCCTGCTTTGACTTAATTGATGATTCTAACCCCTGCAACCAAGTCCTTGTTAAGAATATTGTTGTAGAAACATGTTCGGATGATGTTGCAAAGGAAAATGAACAATTAAAGCAAGAAGTGGCTCGCCTTGGAAAGGCTTTGTATGACAAGAAAGGCAAAGCCAAACAAATCCGACCTCCACAGGATAACACCACTGTAGGAGTGAACAAGCCTATGGAGGGAGAAACTGTGATTTGTAGGCTATGCCACAAGGAAGGCCGTAAGTCTTTCCAATGCAAGGTGATGACCAGGGATAAACAAAGGCAAAAGCTCAAGCAAAAGCCATCAAGCAAAATCTCCAACACCTACATCAAAAAGGTGAACAAAAAGGATGCTACACCATATTTGATCACGAAGAAAAAGAATGGAAAGGTGATAGCAATCAAGGCAAACAAGCAAGCCAACAAAGGAAAAGGGGCCAAACGCATCTGGGTGCCAAAGGAAATAATTTCAACCATGAAAAGCACCAAGAAGGTTTGGATCCCGAAAGGGAAGTGAGTGGACCGAAGGTCTTCGGGAAATTTGGAGACTTGAAAAAGTTGGGATACATCATATTGGATCAAGTTTATTGCCAAATGGGTTAGTAAAAATTTTGGACCCAAATTTCCCACCCATGACTAAGGTAACTAGATTTATTGTATCTCCTGTTTTTAGATATGTGTATCTATTTACCTTGTATCTAGTTTACCTTTTCTTGCCTAGTATTACATTTGTTATTTACTTTTGTTTAAAATTATGCATACTAGGTAAATCACATGGTAGGATTGCTTGCCTTCAATTCATATACTTAAGCAAACCTACATGGCTTAAAATGTTATTTAAGCACGGCACATAGCTTCTATATCACTCCATAGTAAATGATGCATCAATTGAAAATTTTGATTTCTACAAGTTGTATCATTTAACTTATATGTGCCAAAGTTTGGATTATGGATAATTTTCCCCTCTTGATATCAAATCAAAGTGCATGTCTCCTACAAGTATTCAAAACTTGTATGCACACCTTCAGGGGGAGGTTATTCTATAATCTAATACTTTGAGACTAACACCTTTTCAAGTCTATTTCATGTGATAGTCTCATTGTAAGGAAAATGAGGTCCCCGGAGAAAGACAACAATCTTCCACTGCAAAATCTCCAAGAACTCTCATGTCTCTCAAGCTCGCCATTGACTTTCAATTGGTATCTTTTGAGACTACATCTAGTATCATTTACATGTCTTCTCCAATATTTGATTAGACTATATTTCATATCATATACTTCCATGTTGCTAAAAATGCATATGTACTGAACTCATATTCTGTTACCTATGCATAAAGGAAGTTAGTCTTTTCAAATCATGTCTTGCACCTCTAATTTTCACATGCTTTTTCCTAAGTAGAGGATCTCTATCAGGGGGAGTATTTCTTCATCTCTAAAAAGGGGGAGAAAATTCTTTCTAAAGAGAACACTCATTTAGGGGGAGTAATCCTTTCAACTGATATCATTCATGTGGTTTAATTTAGTATCCTTCAAATGGTATCATCTAATAAAATTCTTGATGAGGGCAAGCTTTTATTTACTTCCTACATGCTTTTAATGTCTTCCTTTTCGGTGGTTGATGCCAAAGGGGGAGAAGTTTAGGGACCAAAGCAATGAAAACTATATCAAACACCAAACACCACCAATTTAAAGTTTTATATCTACAAATGGTTTTTCAAGTGGTTTTGGTTATTTGGTCCTAAAATAGGAAGTAAGTGAATTATGGAGTTAGGGTGTGGCTTAAGTCCATAATTTCACTTTGTGGGGACAATCATGCATCCTAGCAAGTAGATTGCATATTTTCATTCAAATACTTGTATTATTTGCTTGCTTTGGTTGTGTTGTTATCAATCACCAAAAAGGGGGAGATTGTAAGGAAAATGGACCCCGAGCCATTTGGTTAATTGAGTTTTGGTGTTTGATGAACAACACAATCTGTGAACTAATAAGTTTTCTAGTGTTTGTGTTTGTAGTTCACAGGATGCAAGATTTACTTGGACTAAGGAATTGAGGAAAGCAACACCTCAAAAGAAGACATTAAGAAAATCCAAGAAAAGTCCAAGTGTGCTGCTGCGGACTGTCTACGCGAAGGCGCACCTAACTGTCTGGTGGCACACCGGACTGTCCGGTGCCCACACGCCGGACTGTCCGGTGCACCAGGGAACTCTAGCCCAACGGCTAGTTCCAGGTGGCACTCGGAGAGAAGACCACCAGACTGTCCGGTGTGAGCACCAGACTGTCCGGTGTGAAAAAGCCTATGGCGCCAACGGTCACCTGCTCTAACAGGGCAACGGCTAGGCGCACCGGACAGGCTACAGTGCGCTGTCCGGTGCACCACCGGACTGTCCGGTGTGCCGCAGAGAACTGCAGCTTTTCTCCAACGGCTATTTTGGAGTTGGGGCCTATATATACTTGACCCAACCAGCCATTTGAAGGTGTGGGAGCCTAAGCAACATACCAAGGCATATAGTGCACATTTCCAAGAGCTCAAACACCCAAGTGCTTAATAGAATCACTCGGTGATTAGCGTAGGTGCTTTGCGAAGTGCTTAGGTTAGTTAGACCAATTTAGCGCTTGCTCTAGGTGAACCCTAGTTAGTTGAGTGAGTTTTGTAAAACCACACAACCCCTCGGCTCTTGCGTGAGTCATTGTAATTGTACCGAGTGGGGCGAGAGTCTTGCGAGACCGTGACAACCGCGTTTGTGTCACGGCCGCCACCGTGTACCGGAGGGAACGAGGCCCTCGGCGTTTCGGCTGGAAGCTCGATAGTGGAGACGGCGGGGACCGTCCAAGAGGAGCCGGAAGCGGAGCACCACCTGCGCGTGGAGAAGGCCCGCGACTCTCTATGGAGTTACTCGACCGTGGTGCTTGGCCCTCGCGTGGGCTTCCCTTTGCGTAGGGGCACCAACGAGGATTAGTCGGGACCTTGCGTGGTTCGGGATACATCGGTAAAAATACCGGCGTCATCCACGAGAGTTTGCTTCTCTACTTTGCTCTTTAAGTTTCCACATTTATATTAAGCATTTAATTTTCAATCTTGTATTCATACTTATTTAGTGTAGATTGAAACTTAGCCTTTGCGGTAGAGATAGCAACACTTAGACAAAACCTAGATTGCACATTCTAGTTTGATTATTTGCATAGGTTTTGCTCTAGGGATTTATTTGTGGCCTAGTTTAGCGAAAATTTTAGAAGTCCTAATTCACCACCCCCTCTTAGGCGTCATCCGTTTCCTACACAGTGGATGGGCCGACTGGGCCGATTTAGGTCCAGTACTATTCATTGTTTTTTTCCTTTTCTGCCAGAACTAAAACATTTCTAGAAAATTGTAGAAAAATGATAAAATTACCAAACCAATTTTGCTAGGTCTCTAATTTCCTATAGTATTTAATAAAAATAGTTACTTGATTTTTGTCCAAATAGGAAATTATAGAGTATTTAAAACAGCTTAAGACCATGCTTCTCGATTTTTAGAAAATAAATAATAAATCCAAAATTCACTAAATTTTTAGGATAAGCTTTTATTATATTTGCACTCTCATGAGCATTACATGAGCATTCATTATTATGTATGGTTATACTTAGAAAACGAAGAAGAAGTAGAAGTCAAAGAAGAGAAGACTTCACCACCACCTGAGGAACATCAGGCAGGCAATTGTTTTTATTTCGATATCTGCGGAACCGAGCCTGATTCACTAGTAACACAAGGCAAGCCCCGATGCATTTGCTACCTCCTTGTTCCTTTTAAAACCTTTCTCACTTACTTGATGCATTAGGTAATAGGAGTTGTGTGTTAAACTATTGCTGCATCTCCTTCCTTGGATTATTTCCTAATCCTTGTTTTACAAAAGGTTTTCTTATGCTTAGCTTTGCTTTAGAAAAACAAAATGTTTTGTTTTCTCAAATATGATGTTGCAAAGTGGGTGGGATGTTTTCGAAAATAAAACTTGATGGTGGATCCATCATGGCCATTGTTGGGGACTTGTTCTCAAATGCTTCGGATTAAGAACAAGGCAACATAAAAAGTGTTAAATGTTAAGGCCCTTCGTCCTACCAAACATTATTCCCCTTCGGGAATAATGAGTTCCGGACGAAGGTCACAAGAGACATACCTTCGTAAATATAACAAGTAATAATGAAGGATTCATACAAGACATGAAATGTAAATCATAGAATCATTTCTATTTTATCAACACAGAGAAATAGAAATGATTACAAATTACAAATGTACCTTCGGTCTTGAGAGAAGGTAAAAAGTACAAGCGTGACGCAAATGCCAATGCCAAGTCAGCGTGTCCAGTACGGGAGTACTGTTCATCTATTTATAGACGCGGGACGCAGCCCACGTAAAATTACATCCATGTCCATTACATTTGTTAATGACTTATGGAAATCTGTCAAGGCCCACGTAGTCTTTTCATCTTTAAGTCGGTTCCCCTTTCCGCTATCGCGACGAAGTTTCCTTGCACACATCTTCGGCTGTGCACCTTCGTAGAGCTTGGTAATCAGCTCGTCCTTCGTCTGGTTCAGACTTCGTCCTGACCGTGCTTTATGTTCATAATTCTGAGTCCGAAGATACCTGTTCACATAATCCACTTGGAAAACATTGTGAAATCATGTTTTTGAGGACCTTCGGAGGACGAAGGCCCCCAACAGTAGCCCCTCGCAATATTAATTTGTTAATATTAAATTCAGATTGCGATTTGGACGAAGGCCTTGAGCCGAAGGTCCGAAAAAACACCTTCCCTTTGCTAGAATAGCAACATTCACTGACAAGCGGGGTCTTTCAATTTTCAACGCCCTGGGCGTATAAATAAGATCACATCGCGAACTCATTTGGTACGCATACTTGCCATCTGCTTCGGGCCACTAAATTTTTAGCTCTTGTGCTTTAGGATTTGCTGGTATTTTTGATTTTGAAGCTTCGGCCTCGAGAGCAGTTTTTTAGCGTTTCCGAAGATGTTTGAAGGTAAGAAGATTCCTGCTGATACGAAGCTGAGTCTCGAGGAAGAGAAGAATCTGGGGTTCCTGATTGCGATGGCGGAGACCAATACAGAGAAAATCACCAAAGAGATTCTCGAAGGTTTGTCCGAAGATACTGATGACAGCGACAGCTATGATGTAGAAAGTGGTGGAGAAGAGGCCGAAGATCGACCATGGCGGCCAAGTCACACGGTTTTCGGGAAGACCACTATCAAGCAGAGTCATATTGATAATATGAGGGGGCAGTATTTTCGAGATATATCTATTGTGAGGGCTGACGCTGGAGAAAAGACTTCTCCCACCCCCGAAGAAGATGAAGTTGTAACCTTCCGAAGCTTTCTCAAGGCTGGGCTTCGATTCCCCCTGAGCAACTTTGTTATTGAGGTACTGAAAACATTTCAAGTCTACCTTCATCAACTTACTCCTGAAGCTATCATAAGAATGGGGATGTTTGTCTGGGCTGCAAGAAGCCAAGGTTTAGAACCAAATGCTAAAAGTTTTTGCAACATTCATGAGCTGTTATATGAGACGAAGCCGTGGGGAAAAGAACAATATCACAATAATTTTGGGTGCTACAGCTTCGGTGCCCGCTCCGGGTCAAGCCGCCCTGTGCCAACCTTTCGGAAGAGGTGGCCCGGAGCCTGGATGACTGAATGGTTCTATGTAAAGAATGACTTAACAGCGCAAGAAAATGTCAAGAGTATTATTATGCGCCCCATCTGGCAACGCTTCGGACTTCGAAGGCCGAAGGTTGAAATGGACGAAGCAGCCGAGGAATGCCAAAGAGCCTTCGGCATAGTCTGCTCTTTCATTGGGACAAGGGACTTGGTCCAAGAGCACATTGCCTTCAGGGTATGGCCACTTGCAGAAAAGTGGGAAATGCCGAAGGAGACCATTAAAGAGTCCGACGAAGGCGGACTGGTCAGACTGAAATACACATTCAAATATGCAGATAAATTTGTTGAACCTGATGATGACTGGCTGAAAAGCATTGAAACATTAAGTGATGAACTACTTGGGGCATATTCGAAGGCCGAAAATACTGCGCTATCAGCAGCCTTCGGAGGCCGAAAGAAGAAAAGGCTCAACCGTGTGTTTGACGCAGTCGGGTTTATGTACCCTGACTATCACTATCCGGTATTGGGTCGCAAAAGGAAAAATACTTCTCCTGCGACAGAAGCTACCACGAGTGCCCCTAGTGAGCCAGCGCCTCAAAGAAAAAAGATGAAGGTGCTCACCCATCGGACACGCTTTATTGAGCCGGCCACAGTGCCAGAATTCATTGGTGAAATTTCTTTGGCCTCTGAAGCTACAGAACCAGCTCCAGTGCCGAAGATGGAAGAGAAGACTGAAGCGCCTTCAGCAGTAGAAAAACCGAAGATTGAAGGGCCAAAAACATCAGAAATTTTAAGTCCTTCAACAAATGTCGACACAACAAAAAATCAAAAGGGCCCATTGGTGACCCCAAGAAGAAAAAGAATGGTGAACGTACTGGATGTCTTGGAGACAATTAAGTCTTCAAGCACAACCGCAAAGGAGTCTATTGAACTCGCTGAAGCATCTACGGAAGCTTCGAAACAACAAGCTGAAGCTGAAGCTGGGCCTTCAGAGCCCGCCAAGGAACAATCCGAGAAAATATCCGAACCAGCTTTAGTTGAAGAAATTGACACTGCCGCCCCCGAAGCTCCCTCCAGCATACGCGATTACATCGTGCGACATGCTTCGGGGAAGAAACTGTCTGAAGAAGAAATCTATGAAGCGAATCACTATGCTAGAGAGTTGAAGTATCCGAAGGGGGCAGTAGTATTCAATGGGACAAACGAAGATGATTTCCTGTACTGTCTCCCAGACAATAAAGAATTATCCGTGTGCCGGGAAATGGCTAGAAGCATGGGGTTTCCGAAACTCGAAGCTGGATTATGCGCCATGACGAAAGAGGATCTCGCAGACAGTCTTGCATATAATAGCCTAAAGGTATGGAAATTAAGTGTTTGAAAAAACTTTTTAATGCGTAATTCATTCCTTTATTCTTATATGGATTCTTTTTCATACAGGGCCTGATTCTGAGCAACGCATTAAGAGCCCAAAAAAGCGCCGAAGATGAAAGCTATGATATTGCGTTTAACAATTTACGCTCCGAAGTTATCAAACTGAGAAACGAAGCTCTGGAAAAGGATAAAATTCTGCTTACACTGGTAGATAAAGTAAAGAAGGACGAAGCTGCTTCAAAAGCCCAGGCCGAAGCCCAAAAACGTGAAATTAAAGATCTTCAGAAACAGCTAGCTAGAGCCAGAGAGGAACGTGTGCTTGAGGAAACGAAACGAGAACTTAGTGATCATATGGTCAATAAATTGGAGTTAAGTGTTAAAGAGCTTCGTGCAACTCAGAGGAAATGTTATGTTAAATCTATAGAATGCGTGAAAAAGATAAAATCCAGCTTCGCCAGCGTTGGCGCCTTTTCTAGTGAAGAGAACTTTTCAAGAGGCAATCCCGAAGGTCCACTGGACTGGATTAGTCACGAAGCAGAAGCCTTCGAAGAAATCCTGAGCAGCCGCGGTGATATCTGCGCTTTTTCAAGCGTCAGGGGAGTTGCTGCTGTTTTGGAGAAGAAAGGTTGTGAGCATATAAAGTCCTTAGCTCAGTCCGAAGCTGCCCTGTCCCCTGAAGACATCAAAGATCCCTCAACCGAAGCAAGCATGGTTGGCGGTAAATTCTTCACTGATATCTGGGATAATGGCGGCCGAGAAATGGCGCAAGAAATAATTCAAAGAAGCGAAAAAGGCATCCATGATGCTAGGAAAGTGGCAGAAGCTACCGAAAAAAGTACAGAGCCCGAAAGGCAATTAGGTACTAATTAGTCGTTCTTATTGTTTTGTAATTTTTATTTCAAACTTTGCTCACAGTTTGTAATAGTAATGAAGAAATGTTCTCTTCCCTCAGAAGCTGCTGGATCGACTGCTGACCCCCACACAAAAGGGGATGATGAAATTAAACAAATGGCCGAAGCTATCATGGACAAAGTTGTTGATCAACTTCTAAATGAAGCCGCTGAAGCAGTATTAAGAGAAGGCTAGATGCTATTTAGAAAAAACATTTAAAGTGTGATCTATGTAACATTTTGTACAGTTGAATGTAATATACAAGTTTTTTTCATTATTCAATTCTTTACGATGCATGAAACTCTACATACATACCATTTTTGAGCCTTCGGCGAAAAAACACCTTCCCTTCTTTTCATGCTTCGTGAAGAAAACATTCTCCGTTAAAATTATTCTGATGAAACACGTTCATACTTCATGAAAACATTCTCCGAAGCTATACAATTTCGATATTGCTCTGATGAAGCTCGTCCATGCTTCGTAAAAATATTCTCCGAAGCTGTATTCCGAAGATTACCATTGTATTCCCTCGTGACTTTACACAATTTTCACTTTCTCAAAGCGTCCTTTCGAAGGTTGATACTGTGTCCCCTTCTTTTGCCAAATGCAACATGATGTATGATGCTTATGTTATGCAAAATGATGTGATGATGTTATGTTATGCAAATGACATTTGTTCCGAAGATACACACAAAATATATTCGTAAGCTCTGCATTCCCTTAGGAACGTCTTTGGAGCTTCTTCGCCTTTTACTTAGACGGTATAAGCTCTGCATTCCCTTAGGAACGTCTTTGGAGCTTCTTCGCCTTTTACTTAGGCGGTATCAGCGTTGACTTTTCGCTGTATGCTCTGCATTCCCTTAGGAACGTCTTTGGAGCAAAAAACTTACACTGCGCTCCCTTTGGAACGGCTTTTTGTAACTTCGGCAACTTACTCTGCGTTCCTTAGAACGACTTTTTGTTGCTTCAAAGGATTTTTAATAATTCGAAGGTCCTCCTTGTTGCCGCAAATATTTAAGCTTCAGCAACTTAAGCCTGTGGAGAAGATAAATTTCCCTCATAACCAACCACGAAACTATTATATGAAAACCGAAATGTTCTTTATTACACAGAAAATAGAACTTAGACGGAAAAAAACTATTATCAAAGTAGGATATCTGTCAATAAATGTGCTTCGACTCTGGCACAGTACTATTGACTGTGCGAGCTTCAGATTGCTCTCTGAGATCCCTTTGGTGTGGAACATATTGGCTCCCTTCTGGCTGTTGGCCTTGTTGCAGCGGAGGTGGGGGCGGGGGCTGTTGCCATGAAGCTTGAGGTTGACTTGCCGAAGCTACGGAAACTGCAGGGTGGTTGCCCACATATTCCGGGATGTAAGGCTGATGGTACGAAGCAGTATGCATGACCTGCTTCGGCTGTCCCTGTTGCGCTGCAGCTTCTGCTAGCTCCTTTTGTTTCTGGATGGTAACATGGCACATCCTGGTGGTATGGCCCTTGTTCTCACCGCAGAATAAGCAAAATGTCCTCCTTGGTTGATCTCCAAATCTCCCGCCGAAGCCCCTGGCGCCTCTGCCTCTTGGAGCTGGTGGCCGAAGGAAAGTTTGCTGTTGCCCCGAAGCCTGTGAGGAGCACTGCGGCCTGCTCTGCTGACTCCCCTTGTCATCATTTTGAGTGGAGTTGTGGATGGACCTGACATGCCTCGGATAGAATCTTCCCCCGAAGCCCCTAGTCATCTCAGAAAATCTGAAGGCCTCCTCCCTTCTTTGGCGAAAGTCATTATCAGCACAAATATACTCGTCCATCTTTTGGAGCAGCTTCTCCAGGGTCTGAGGAGGCTTCCTAGCAAAGTATTGGGCTGCAGGTCCAGGACGAAGCCCCTTGATCATGGCTTCGATGACAATTTCATTGGGCACCGTTGGTGCCTGCGCCCTCAAACGCAAGAACCTTCTGACATACGCCTGAAGGTATTCTTCATGTTCCTGAGTGCACTGGAACAAGGCTTGAGCAGTGACCGGCTTCGTCTGAAACCCTTGAAAACTGGTTAACAACATATCCTTCAGCTTCTGCCATGAAGTGATCGTTCCTAGTCGGAGGGAGGAATACCAGGTCTGAGCAACACTCCTGACAGCCATGACAAAAGACTTTGCCATGACTGCAGCATTGCCACCATACGAAGACACTGTCGCTTCGTAGCTCATCAAGAACTGCTTCGGGTCTGAGTGGCCGTCGAACATGGGAAGCTGGGGTGGCTTATAGGATGGAGGCCAAGGTGTAGCCTGCAGCTCAGCGGACAGAGGAGAAGCATCATCGAAAACAAAATTTCCATGATGGAAATTGTCATACCAGTCATCTTCATTGACGAAGCCTTCCTGATGAAGGTCTTTCTGCTGAGGCCTTCTGTTCTGCTCATCATGAGTAAGATGGCGAACTTCCTCAGAGGCTTCGTCTATCTGCCTTTGCAACTCAGCTAGACGGGCCATCTTCTCCTTCTTCCTCTGCACCTGTTGATGAAGCATCTCCATATCCCTGATTTCTTGGTCTAGCTCATCCTCCTGAAGCGTCGGGCTGACGGCCTTCCTCTTCTGGCTTCGGGCCTCTCGAAGAGAGACGGTCTCCTGGTTGTGGTCCAGCGGTTGCAGTGCTGCAGCCCCAGTTGCTGAAGCTTTCTTCGGCGCCATAGCGAAGGTCTACAGCTTCCGAAGGTGTTCAAAAAACTCGAAGTGGAAGTGAGTTCACCGGAGGTGGGCGCCAATGTTGGGGACTTGTTCTCAAATGCTTCGGATTAAGAACAAGGCAACATAAAAAGTGTTAAATGTTAAGGCCCTTCGTCCTACCAAACATTATTCCCCTTCGGGAATAATGAGTTCCGGACGAAGGTCACAAGAGACATACCTTCGTAAATATAACAAGTAATAACGAAGGATTCATACAAGACATGAAATGTAAATCATAGAATCATTTCTATTTTATCAACACAGAGAAATAGAAATGATTACAAATTACAAATGTACCTTCGGTCTTGAGAGAAGGTAAAAAGTACAAGCGTGACGCAAATGCCAATGCCAAGTCAGCGTGTCCAGTACGGGAGTACTGTTCATCTATTTATAGACGCGGGACGCAGCCCACGTAAAATTACATCCATGTCCATTACATTTGTTAATGACTTATGGAAATCTGTCAAGGCCCACGTAGTCTTTTCATCTTTAAGTCGGTTCCCCTTTCCGCTATCGCGACGAAGTTTCCTTGCACACATCTTCGGCTGTGCACCTTCGTAGAGCTTGGTAATCAGCTCGTCCTTCGTCTGGTTCAGGCTTCGTCCTGACCGTGCTTTATGTTCATAATTCTGAGTCCGAAGATACCTGTTCACATAATCCACTTGGAAAACATTGTGAAATCATGTTTTTGAGGACCTTCGGAGGACGAAGGCCCCCAACAGCCATGATGGGTTCAACATCGGAAAAGATGTACCTCTGCTAGGTACCAAACTTTGGGTTTGAAATGATTAAGCTGAGACCGGGCGGGTGACTTGCACGAGAAGAGAAAGTCTCGGTGTAGTGTCTCCGTCTGAGTCGATTAAGGACAGTGCTGATGTAGGCTTGATGACCGAGGACCCTTTAACTGGTCACATGCCTCGTCATGGGTAAGCTTTGCCTCGGGCAGACTAATACCAGAATAAGATACCATGCAATGGGAGTGGAGAGATGGCGAGAGTAGCATGTACCCTCCGAGGCAAGAGGCTGGACGGTGGTGTATCTGTGCTCTCGGTTGGCGTGAACCTGATCTGGTCTTAAGAACCCCGGTGGTGAGTTGACATATGCAAGGGTTAAGTGCTACATATGTCGTGTGATCGGAGATCCTCGACTGAGTATAATCGATTCGGATCGCCGGAACTTTGCGGTTATGAAGACTTGGTCACTGACCTATACGTAGAAATCTAGTAAAGATGAAGGGTTGTTGAGAAATTGGCTAGTGCAGGTCAAGTGATTGAACTAGGATAGAGAGAACCCTAGTTGCAGGTAATTTTACTTAACTTGACAAATAAAACTGGATTTTTAAGGATCCACCCTTAGTAAGCATTTCTTCAAACAGTCATTGATTATTGATAAGCCTTACCTTGACTCCCTCTAGCCAGCATACCCTTGAGAGTCTTTTCTTTAGTCGGGTAAGACTTGCTGAGTAATTCCATACTCAGGGCTTTGTCCCATGTTGTTTTAGGTGAAGAAGCGACAAACTTTTGTTGCTTCTGTTCAAAGGTGGTACCAAAGGAAGAGCATCAAGACTAAAGCTGCGAGAGGAAAGGATCCTCCGTAAAACTTTTGTTTAATACTTACCGGGAGGGGTTTTTGCCTCCCATGGTTTGTAATAATAATACTCAGCACTCATATATTTTGTTCTGGTCTGTAACTATATAACTCTGTCTTACTTTCCAATAAAGGTAAGTTAATGTAACTGCTTCCGCATTTTCGTATCTCCGATGCTTGTAATGTCTGCGTGACGGGTGAAACGCTCTTGGGAAAGGTAAGGAAAGCAGATACCGAACTTGTCAAGTGATTCAGGGACACCTGTAGGGTTGTCTGAGGTCCGTTGGACAAGAACAACTATAGGTGGGCCTAATAACTTGGGAGGTTCCGTCACAGCTGGTATCGGAGCGAAGCCCATCTCTGCAGATATTGTGAGGCATCTTCAAAAAGAATTTTCAAAGACTTATCTAGAAAATTTCTTTCTTTCTTTCTTATCTAACCACCTTCTGAAGTACTTATTTAAAGACCAGATAGTAGAGTGCAATGTATAGAAGGTGTGAATCGGCTAAGGTTGATTCTGTAATTACACATGTATCATGCTAAAAACTATGCTAATAAGATTTTCCCCTTTAAGAAATGCCGCTGCGTATAAGAAAGACTGCGCGCAATTCTACCAGGCCAATTGGCGTACCTCGTCATCAGCTTGCCCCACGGTGTGAAGACAGTAGCAGTGGGAGCAACGATCCAATCGGGGATCTAGAAGCTCAAGTTGATCAGCTTCGATGAGAGCTTCGTCACAGGAACGACATATGGGTCGTGGATGGTGAAAGAATAAACAAATTAAGAATAGACATCCGCCACCTGCAAGATTAGCTCGCGGAACGAGATCTAGCGCTTGACTGGGCTGTGAACTCTCGTTCACTTGCTTGGGCAAAAGAAGCTAGAGCTCGAGCCCGCGTGGAAGAGCTTAGCTCAGCTGTGGATAACTTGCAGGTTTATTGTAATACCCTGCATGAAGAAGTTCATGTACTGTATTCACAACTGCACCCTAACGTCCCTGCGGATCCTGTCGGGATGGAAGTCGGACCTTCTGGAGTAGCGGGAGAAGCACTCTGTGGTGAACTGGACCTTTTCAGGCCCCTCCCTCTATGAAGTTGGTGGATGAATGGTCTCCTACTCCCGACAGTGAGGCTACTAAAAGTGACAAGAAGCAAGAATAGTATAGTGTAGAAGTAGTAATAGTGTATAATAGGTAATGTAATCCTGTTGTAAATTCGAGTCTGTAACATTACCCTTTTCAGTAATGTAAAATGGATGGTTTTCTTTGGCATATTATATTTTTCCAAATGTTTGTTTTCTCAGATGCCCTCCAAGACTCGTTCATAGGATGGAGCAGGAACCTACAGTGGGAGGGAAGCAACCCCAAATCCACCCCAGTACCCCCAATGTTAGCCGAGGCTATCGCTGCCTTGGTTAACGCTTCGGCCGACAACACCCGCTTTCTGCGGGAAATGGTAGGGCAACAAATGCAGCAACAAGGCGGGCGGGCATATCCGCAAGGACCCCGCGAAACATCATACTTGGTTTCTCAAAGACACGCCCTCCATTGTTTGTCAAGGTAGAAGATGCTCTAGAAGCGGATGAATGGATCCACGTTATCGAGCAGAAGTTCGGGCTTCTCCGATGTATGGAGATTCAAAAGCCCCTATTCGCAGCACAACAATTGTGTGGCCCTGCCAGCACCTAGTGGGGAAATTTTGTAGCCGTTCAACCGACTGGTCATCAAATAACTTGGGATGAGTTCATGTTGGCTTTCCGCGAGCACTATATACCTGAAGGGGTGCTCCACATGAAGCAGGAGGAGTTCATGAAGCTGAAACAAGGCAGGGATACTGTCACCCAGTATCTCAATAAATTCAACCACTTATCCCAATATGCGATCGACCAAATCAACACGGATTTAAAGAAGAGGAATTGTTTCATGAGAGGCCTTAATGATCGAATGCAAAGGAAGATGGCCACCTGCATTGATCTTTCCTACGGAAGGGCTGTCAGTACTGCACTGGCAGTCGAGGCTAAATATGCAGGATCCAGAAAATCCAAGGGTTACGGAGGCGACTGTCACACCCGGTTTTAGAAGGTAAACCGAATGCGAACCATGTACGTGCCAGGATCAGTTATTCACGTACACAGCAGTTACATAACATGGACATCATCACACAGTGCTCAAAATAGTATTAAAAAGGGAAATAATAGTCGATTACATCATATGTCTGAGACGTCCATATAGTCCTTACAATAAATCAAAGTGCCAAAACGAAACGTAGATAAACGCGGCCTTCACAGGCAGCCGACTGGGGGTTGCCGCTAACCCACGCCTAGAACTCGTCATAGTCTTGGAACTCCTGGAAGTCTCCTTCCACGACTTCATCTTCTTCTGAGCAGTGGTTGCAATGCTGACAACCTGGGGATGGGGGGGTTGGGTGTGTAGAGCAAGGGTGAGTACACATCAACATACTCAGCAAGTATCCTGTTTGGATGTAGTGGACTAGCTTTATGTGGGGATAAGTCAAGCAGTTGCTTTTAGTTGGTCAGATTATTATTTACTAGTAGAAAGCCAGGTTTTAACATTAACCCAAGTTATTAGCCTGATGTACCCTTTCCAAACGGAAAGAATACCACTTACTAGCACCATAGACATAACCAAAACCATCAGTCTCATTGCCACCTGTAAACCAAAATGTCTCTGATCAAGTACCACTAATCACTGGAGCTCCCTTGGCCGCTCATAACCGCGAGCACGGCTGATATATCAGTTTTCAAACACTTTGCAGAGGTTGTGCACTTTACCCACAAGCTATGATTCCCTTTCTGCCCGGAGATCATGACTCTCCATTGATCACTACCAAGGTGACCCAGCAGGGTATCACTACGTAGCCTTTACAAAGATTCCCCGGGGCTGTAGCCGCCCGTTAGGTTTCCTAAATGTACCACACTCCTCCCCAAGGGACAAATCAACCTTGGCAGAGCGAGCCTGTAACACCCGGTTTTAAAGAACAAAGCCGGGTGCACCTCATACATGCGCCAAGAAGACAACATATATAATAACAGAGTGTATAGAGATAAATGTCATAAAACATCAGAGTATTTATTACATAGCGGAAGACTTACAAAATAAAAGAATAAATATAAAACGAACTAAGGATCGTCGGCGCAAATGTCGACTGAGAAACGCCACCTAGATCAGATCAAACTCCTCGATACTTGACTCCACTTGAAACCACTTGTTCTTCTCCTGTGGGGGGGGTGTGAGACAGCAAGGGTGAGCTCACATATGTTCATCGCTCAACAAGTTGTGGGGAATAATGTGACATGAACTCACAAAGGTGGGAGTTCATGAAGTGTAAGGCTGATCAACAATAGGGGTTAAAGCTGAGCATTGCTTTTATAAGTTGGTCAAAATTTTATTAGCAGTTACTAAGTGTAAGTAAATACCAAACCTTAATAATAATAAAGAACAGTAATAGTAAAATAATCCCAAATGCAATGCAAATGTCAAATTGAATTTAAGTTCCATAATTAATCATGTGAGGGTCCGAGCCGCTCTTGACCGTGAGCACGGCTAGTATACCAGTTTTACACTCTGCAGAGGTTGCGCATCTTTACCCACAAGTCGTGTTACCCATCTACCAAGAGCTGGCCAATCCCATACACCTCTACCGAGGAGGCGAGGCAGGGTAACACTACGAGGCCTTTACAAAGTTCCACTAGCTTCAGACTACCCGCTACAGTTTATGGGAAGATCCAGTACAGGGTTCCTGGCTGACCGCCATCGCAACAAAATCAAACAGGGACCCCCCTGCACTGACCTCTCCCCTACTGCCCTTGCCCCTTTCGGGTAAGGTAGCCCTCCCCTAGCTTTCCTAGTTAATCAGCCAAGGGCGTCCCATTCCACCCTTGTGGTAGCACTGTTTTCCCGGGTGGTCGCTCCATGTTCCCATTAACATAATGATCTTAACATGAACAAGGAATAATAAAACAGACAACAATAAATAGTATAACAATGAGTGATGAATATCTCTATACCCAAATCCACATAAAGCAATAGCATGTACTACCCAAAACTTTAGTAGTAAAACCAGTGGTGAAGCAAGGTATAAAGATAGTCAAATCTAGGGTATCCTATTGGGTCCCAGCAAAATTATCCTATGCAGATCATTATGAATAATAAGAACATGAATGGGTAAAAGAAGTGATCAAGGGCACAACTTGCCTGGCACTTGAGATTCCAGGTACCAACTTGCCTTTCAGATGACACGTGTCCCCGCGCTAGACGTAGCAATACAAGCAAACATGGTATATACAAAATTAACATCACACCAAACATAAGAATATACTGCATAATAATGATCTACACGCTGCTGCGAGACTAACGCAACTTGAACGGATCGAATCGGAGTTAAAACGGAGGAATTATGAATTTCCTAAGGTTTTATGTATTTGATATGAGATTAATTAGGAAATAAATTTTGTGGTGACATTCATGTCAAAACAGAGGTACTAATTGATAAACAATAATACCACAAAATTATAGGAATTGGAATGAATAAATTTGGACTAAGTATGCATTTTCTATGAATTAAACACACTTTTGTATTTATTTTTGCATTAACAAGTATTTTTCAAATGAATTTATTGATTTTCTAACTATCTGGACCGAGCACTAAATCTGTAATCATACGGGGGCGAAATCATA
Organism: Zea luxurians; assembly: GCA_029449295.1. Taxonomy (NCBI): domain Eukaryota; kingdom Viridiplantae; phylum Streptophyta; class Magnoliopsida; order Poales; family Poaceae; genus Zea; species Zea luxurians. The sequence goes on along the minus strand of JAOPSE010000001.1, from coordinate 135,610,860 downwards.
AATGTACCCCAGACTCAGCCCAAACTTAGGGTGGACGGCGGGTTCTATTTTACTGAACCCCGAGGGCTCTTTAGCATAAATGCCAAGGCGAAGGGGTATCGGCCATCGAGAGCCGTCCGATCCCGACCGATCGGACGAGATTAGAACACGGCACTACAGACACACTACAACTCGCGCTGGCCATCAGATCCGAAATCGATGGATGAGGGACGACCATGCCTTAGTTCGATCCTAAGCCTTCACCCGCGATCCAACGGTCCAATTTTCGCGTACGCGCGTTCTAACGTCACCCGTGCGATCTCGACCGTCTGTTTTCTAATCCACGGGCGCCCTGGCGTCTTCAACCTCACCGAAGCTCTCTCTCTCACTCTCGTCTGTTTCTTCTCCCGCGGTGAACCGAGTAGCGGCGCCCAGCCGTCCAGTCGCCGGAGAGTTCGCCGCCAGGACGGCGAAAACCCAAGCTCGCACCCAGTGTACGCCTGACCAACCTCCTCCACGCTACAGAGAGGGAAAGTAAATTATACCGCATGCAGGGACGAGGGAGAGATTGGCGCGCACGGTCCGAAGATCCTCCACGCGGTGGGTGCGTCGAGGGTCCCTGACGCCGAGATTCCAAGGAGCTCCCGCCGCCGCACCTGAGGCTTTTGCCGCGCTCGAACACCCCGCCGGTCACCCGATCCGAAGACGGCGGATATCCTCGGCAGACGCTGCGCACATTCGATTTCTCCTTCTTGGAAGCTTGGTGGGGCAGCGAAAAAAAGAATCGCACGCGTGGACGATGTCGAGCGGATCAGGGATCGGTTTTATACGGTTCGAGGTGGCAACCACCATCCCGAGATCCCCGGGTCAACATCCATGGCGGCGCACGCGGGTTTCAGTTGCCGCCCAAGCGGATCGACGAGGTGCGCGGTCGTTCGCTCCAACGGAGGTGATACTGATGCCGGGGCCCACCTGGCCAGCGAGACGCGCAGGGACGAAGCGCGTGCAGCGGTAGTCTGTTGGGGAAGGAGAAGGCACGCAGTGGGGCCCACAAGGTAGTGGCTCAAGAGCGCGCGCAGGTCATTCTGTAAGACTGAGGTGTGGGCCCATGTGGCCGGAGTCTCCACGCGTGAGACGTATGGAGCCTGGCGGCGCAGGGAACCCATCGGCTAGGGTTAGGCGCGGAAATGGGCCAACGCACGAGCAGATTCGGCCCAAGACAGCGATTTTCCTTTTTCTTTTATGTTATATTTTCTGCTTTTCTTCTTTTTTTTTTCTTTGAGTTTGAAATTCAAAAGTTCAAAATTCAATTTTTGTTCTGTGGTAAATCCTCCTCAATTTAAGAGAATCATATTGCACATAATATTCTTACCTTTATTTATAATTTTGTATACACCTTTTCTTTTCTTTTTCCACTTCCAGATTATAAAATTTTCTTTTATATTTCATATTCCACTTTGTGACCTTAATATATTTATTTTCACATTATTATTTTTATATGGTCACAATATGCACACAAATTAAAATCCAGCATGATGCATAATTTTAGTGGCATATAGTTTGTTTTTATATGTTTTCATGTGATGTTCTCATGAAACGATAAACATGGACAACAAACATATATACAAAGGAATGTCATTTCTTCTTTTAGGATATCCTCCACAAATTACAAGTTGGGTATTACAAATCCTACCCCCCTTAAAAATAATCTCGTCCCCGAGATTTAGGAAGATCTAGGGAAAAGGTGGGAAAAATCTACGCGAAGCTCTTCTTCTCTTTCCCAAGTTGCTTCATCTTCTCCGTGGTGACTCCATTGGGCTTTACACATCTTTATCACCTTATTCCTTGTAACCCGAGTCAAAGTATCCAAAATCCTGATCGGGTACTCCGTGTAAGACAAATCTCCTTGAACACTGAGCTCTTCCATTGGTAACTGTTCCTCAGGGACACGGAGACATTTCTTCAGTTGAGATACATGGAACACATTATGCACATCTGATAGACTAGCAGGTAACTCGAGTTGGTATGCCATCTCCCCAACTCTTCTAAAGATCAAGAATGGTCCAATGTAGCGAGGGGACAATTTGCCCTTAGCTTTGAATCTCCTCATTCCACGAAGTGGTGACACCTTGAAGTACACATGATTTCTTTCCTCAACCCCAAGTGGTCTTCTTCTATTATCAACATATCTCTTTGGTCTGGTCTGAACTATCCTCAAGTTCTCTCGAATTATACAAACTTGTTCTTCTGCCTCTTGAATAAGTTTGGGTCCAAAGAATTGTCTTCCTCTAGTCTGGTCCAAAATAGAGGAGTCCTGCATTTCCTGTCATATAGAGTCTCGAACTGTGACATCTTCAGACTGACCTAGTAACTATTATTATATGAGAACTCAGCATAAGGTAGACTCTTGTCCCAACTACTACCACGCTGAAGGGCACAAGCTCACAACATGTCCTCCAATACTTGATTAGTCCTTTCAGTTTGTACATTAGTCTGAGGATGGTAAGTCAACTAAAATTCAACTTTGTATCCATATTCTCATGAAAACTTTTCCAAAATTTGGAGGTAAACTGTGATCCTCTATCCAAAATGATCCACTTCAGTACACCGTGTAGAGACTCAATCCGAGACATGTATAACTTAGCCAATTGGAATCCCTTATAAGTAGTCTTGATCGGAATGAAATGAGCCACTTTGGTCAGTCTATCCACAATAACCCATCTAGCATCATATCCTTTCGAGGTGCGAGGCAATCCAGTAATGAAGTCCATACCAATCTCTTCTCACTTCCACTCGGGTATCTTTAATGGGTATAATAGTCCAGCTGGCCTCTCGTGTTCAACCTTAACTCTTTGACATACATCGCACATAGCCACATGTGCAGCCACAACTCTCTTTAATCCATACCACCAATACTTCCGCTTCAAATCCTGATACATCTTGGTACTCCCAGGATGAATAGAATAATCCAAGTCTTGGGCTTTCTTCAATATAGTCTCACGAAGGCTTTCAATTTTGGGAACACATACCCGATCCTTGAACCATATTGTGCCTTGCTCATCTTCCGTGAATTCCGGAACTCGATCCTCGGTAATCAGATCCTTAATCTCTTGTGTCTTAGCATCACCAATTTGTCCTTTGCGGATCTCTTGCTCCAAAGTAGTTTCCACATCAATAATAACTCCTTTAGTGTGAGTAACTATCCCCAGGTTAAGTCTCCTGAAATTCTCAACAATCTCATCGAGTAGCTGGGCAACAACAGCTAAATGAACATGCTCCCTTCGACTCAAGGCATCTATAACCAAATTTGCCTTGCCCGGGTGATAGTGAATTTCCAAATCATAATCCTTAATAAGCTCCAACCAACGGCGTTGCCTAAGGTTGAGATCCTTTTGAGTGAATATATATACTTCAAACTCTTATGATCCGTATATACTTGGCACTTAGTTCCCACTTAAATTCTCTTTCCTTCTCCAGAAGTGAGGTCCTGCAAGTCCCAAGAAACTCCGAATCTCAGTGACTGTAGTGGGCACTCTCCACTCCATTATCTCCTTCACTTTAGCAGGATCCACTGATATCCCTCCATTGGAAATGATATGTCCAAGAAATGACCCCTCGCCAATCCAAAACTCGCACTTGCTAAACTTAGCGTAGAGTTGATTATCTTGCAACTTCTGTAGCACCAACCTTAGATGTTCTTCATGGTCACTCTCATTCTTAGAATAGATAAGAATATCGTCGATGAACACCACGACGAATCTGTCCAAATACTCCAAGAACATCTTATGCATCAAATCCATAAAATAAGCTGGTGCATTAGTTAATCCAAACGACATAACGATGAACTCATATAATCCATATCGAGTCGAGAAAGCCGTCTTAGGAATATCTGATGGTCTAATCTTCATCTGATGGTAACCCGATCGGAGATCAATCTTCGAGAATACCCTGGCTCCTCTTATCCGATTAAATAAATCCTTAATGCGGGGTAACAGAAACTTGTTCTTCACAGTGACATCATTAAGGGACCTTTAATCCACGCACATCCCTTGCAATCCATCTTTCTTCTTTACAAACAAAACTGGTGCTCTCCAAGGTGAAGACTCGGACGAATGTACTCAGCCTCTTGCAACTCCGTTAAGTGCTTCTTGAGTTCTTTTAACTCTTCTACAGACATTCTATATGGCCGTTTAGAAATAGGGGCGGTTCCAGGTAAGAGATCAATAACAAACTAAACTTCTCTATCAAGTGGCATCCCTAGTAACTCCTCTGGAAAGACATCCAGAAAATCTCTAACCACCCGGATGTTGTCACCCAAAAACTTCTTATCTACTAAGAATGCCACTAATCTGATGGTGGTAGTTACTGCAACTTCGACTTCAAATCTTTGTCCTTTGGAACTGGTGAGTTCTACGTTTCCTTTGGCACAGTGTATAAACTGTCTTTGCCTTTCTTAACCATGACATACCAAGGATCACGTCTATAGTGCTCTCTTCTAACACTATAGGGGTAGCCCATCTAGGTTAGAAATACAGGATAAGAAAGGAAGAATTGCAGACAAGGCGAGTAATTACGAGAAATGTTACAGCGGGGGATTTATTAGCTAAGTAGATTAGTGTGTCACCTACTAACACTAATACATTACATTATGGTGGTACATGCTAAGATGCCCAACTATAATGTTGCAATCAATCAAAGAAGCAAATCAAGCATTTATCATCAGAACAATCAACCAACATTTTTTTTAATAGAGAAAATAGTTTTGGTTTGGTCTTAGGCCTCCTATCTCTTAAAAATGTCATAGGGGTAGGGATTCCAAGGTGTGAAATCCATCTTGTCTCAGAGTAGAAAAGGTAAGAATGATCAGAGTAGAACAGTAGAAGGTGAGACAGGATCAAGATAAGTGTAGAAAGAATCAGAGTAAGGTGAGTGTAGAATGAATCATAATGAGATAAGTAGGTAAGGGTTTTGTCCATTTCTATCTAGGTTTCGTCCTACAGTCAACATTTCCTCTGATACCACTTCTGTAACACCCGGTTTTAAAGAACAAAGCCGGGTGCACCTCATACATGCGCCAAGAAGACAACATATATAATAACAGAGTGTATAGAGATAAATGTCATAAAACATCAGAGTATTTATTACATAGCGGAAGACTTACAAAATAAAAGAATAAATATAAAACGAACTAAGGATCGTCGGCGCAAATGTCGACTGAGAAACGCCACCTAGATCAGATCAAACTCCTCGATACTTGACTCCACTTGAAACCACTTGTTCTTCTCCTGTGGGGGGGGGGTGTGAGACAGCAAGGGTGAGCTCACATATGTTCATCGCTCAACAAGTTGTGGGGAATAATGTGACATGAACTCACAAAGGTGGGAGTTCATGAAGTGTAAGGCTGATCAACAATAGGGGTTAAAGCTGAGCATTGCTTTTATAAGTTGGTCAAAATTTTATTAGCAGTTACTAAGTGTAAGTAAATACCAAACCTTAATAATAATAAAGAACAGTAATAGTAAAATAATCCCAAATGCAATGCAAATGTCAAATTGAATTTAAGTTCCATAATTAATCATGTGAGGGTCCGAGCCGCTCTTGACCGTGAGCACGGCTAGTATACCAGTTTTACACTCTGCAGAGGTTGCGCATCTTTACCCACAAGTCGTGTTACCCATCTACCAAGAGCTGGCCAATCCCATACACCTCTACCGAGGAGGCGAGGCAGGGTAACACTACGAGGCCTTTACAAAGTTCCACTAGCTTCAGACTACCCGCTACAGTTTATGGGAAGATCCAGTACAGGGTTCCTGGCTGACCGCCATCGCAACAAAATCAAACAGGGACCCCCCTGCACTGACCTCTCCCCTACTGCCCTTGCCCCTTTCGGGTAAGGTAGCCCTCCCCTAGCTTTCCTAGTTAATCAGCCAAGGGCGTCCCATTCCACCCTTGTGGTAGCACTGTTTTCCCGGGTGGTCGCTCCATGTTCCCATTAACATAATGATCTTAACATGAACAAGGAATAATAAAACAGACAACAATAAATAGTATAACAATGAGTGATGAATATCTCTATACCCAAATCCACATAAAGCAATAGCATGTACTACCCAAAACTTTAGTAGTAAAACCAGTGGTGAAGCAAGGTATAAAGATAGTCAAATCTAGGGTATCCTATTGGGTCCCAGCAAAATTATCCTATGCAGATCATTATGAATAATAAGAACATGAATGGGTAAAAGAAGTGATCAAGGGCACAACTTGCCTGGCACTTGAGATTCCAGGTACCAACTTGCCTTTCAGATGACACGTGTCCCCGCGCTAGACGTAGCAATACAAGCAAACATGGTATATACAAAATTAACATCACACCAAACATAAGAATATACTGCATAATAATGATCTACACGCTGCTGCGAGACTAACGCAACTTGAACGGATCGAATCGGAGTTAAAACGGAGGAATTATGAATTTCCTAAGGTTTTATGTATTTGATATGAGATTAATTAGGAAATAAATTTTGTGGTGACATTCATGTCAAAACAGAGGTACTAATTGATAAACAATAATACCACAAAATTATAGGAATTGGAATGAATAAATTTGGACTAAGTATGCATTTTCTATGAATTAAACACACTTTTGTATTTATTTTTGCATTAACAAGTATTTTTCAAATGAATTTATTGATTTTCTAACTATCTGGACCGAGCACTAAATCTGTAATCATACGGGGGCGAAATCATAAATGTACCCCAGACTCAGCCCAAACTTAGGGTGGACGGCGGGTTCTATTTTACTGAACCCCGAGGGCTCTTTAGCATAAATGCCAAGGCGAAGGGGTATCGGCCATCGAGAGCCGTCCGATCCCGACCGATCGGACGAGATTAGAACACGACACTACAGACACACTACAACTCGCGCTGGCCATCAGATCCGAAATCGATGGATGAGGGACGACCATGCCTTAGTTCGATCCTAAGCCTTCACCCGCGATCCAACGGTCCAATTTTCGCGTACGCGCGTTCTAACGTCACCCGTGCGATCTCGACCGTCTGTTTTCTAATCCACGGGCGCCCTGGCGTCTTCAACCTCACCGAAGCTCTCTCTCACTCTCGTCTGTTTCTTCTCCCGCGGTGAACCGAGTAGCGGCGCCCAGCCGTCCAGTCGCCGGAGAGTTCGCCGCCAGGACGGCGAAAACCCAAGCTCGCACCCAGTGTACGCCTGACCAACCTCCTCCACGCTACAGAGAGGGAAAGTAAATTATACCGCATGCAGGGACGAGGGAGAGATTGGCGCGCACGGTCCGAAGATCCTCCACGCGGTGGGTGCGTCGAGGGTCCCTGACGCCGAGATTCCAAGGAGCTCCCGCCGCCGCACCCGAGGCTTTTGCCGCGCTCGAACACCCCGCCGGTCACCCGATCCGAAGACGGCGGATATCCTCGGCAGACGCTGCGCACATTCGATTTCTCCTTCTTGGAAGCTTGGTGGGGCAGCGAAAAAAAGAATCGCACGCGTGGACGATGTCGAGCGGATCAGGGATCGGTTTTATACGGTTCGAGGTGGCAACCACCATCCCGAGATCCCCGGGTCAACATCCATGGCGGCGCACGCGGGTTTCAGTTGCCGCCCAAGCGGATCGACGAGGTGCGCGGTCGTTCGCTCCAACGGAGGTGATACTGATGCCGGGGCCCACCTGGCCAGCGAGACGCGCAGGGACGAAGCGCGTGCAGCGGTAGTCTGTTGGGGAAGGAGAAGGCACGCAGTGGGGCCCACAAGGTAGTGGCTCAAGAGCGCGCGCAGGTCATTCCGTAAGACTGAGGTGTGGGCCCATGTGGCCGGAGTCTCCACGCGTGAGACGTATGGAGCCTGGCGGCGCAGGGAACCCATCGGCTAGGGTTAGGCGCGGAAATGGGCCAACGCACGAGCAGATTCGGCCCAAGACAGCGATTTTCCTTTTTCTTTTATGTTATATTTTCTGCTTTTCTTCTTTTTTTTTTCTTTGAGTTTGAAATTCAAAAGTTCAAAATTCAATTTTTGTTCTGTGGTAAATCCTCCTCAATTTAAGAGAATCATATTGCACATAATATTCTTACCTTTATTTATAATTTTGTATACACCTTTTCTTTTCTTTTTCCACTTCCAGATTATAAAATTTTCTTTTATATTTCATATTCCACTTTGTGACCTTAATATATTTATTTTCACATTATTATTTTTATATGGTCACAATATGCACACAAATTAAAATCCAGCATGATGCATAATTTTAGTGGCATATAGTTTGTTTTTATATGTTTTCATGTGATGTTCTCATGAAACGATAAACATGGACAACAAACATATATACAAAGGAATGTCATTTCTTCTTTTAGGATATCCTCCACAAATTACAAGTTGGGTATTACAGAGCCGCATACACCGAGCCCCATTGACGGCACAACGACTAAGCGAACTACACCCCAGATCCTCTAATTATTCAGCTAAGGGCGTCCCACTCCACCCTCATGGTTGCACTGTTTTCCTGGGCGGTCATCCATAGAACAGGTCCTTACGGAGAGGCACTCGAGAAACCGCTCGAGCCCCCTTGAAGACCACAAGTATAACATCATAATAAGAGAGGGGAAAACAGCGTATCATAGATATTCTCATCATGTTCATTGATTAGAGTTGAGCAATAGCATAAGACTAAGCAATAATAATAATTCGACCCAAATAGGTAAACAAGGACATGGGCAACAAAAGCTAGTCGATCCTTAGGTATAAATATGTAATGCGGGAGGTGAATTAAAGAATGAATAGGACAGAGATAGGTCAAGGGACACTTGCCTCCACCAACCGACTGCTGCTCAGGGGCTTCTCCTACGAGTTCTTCGGGCTCCTCGACCGAATCGTTCTCTATGTGATTGCAAGCATACATACATCCACATATTTAATACAGAAGAACAGTACACCATACAATAGAATGCAGTAAGTAAACAGACGTTCCACGCGGGCTCGCAATTACGGTTAAGAGAGAAAGAGAAAAAGACAGTCGAGAAACGGTCACGTTACATGATTATAAATTAACCACTCGCTTAATAGAAGGAAGCTAATGTAGACACTATGTTTAGCGTAAAGTAAAGTCATGTTTCATGTCTAATCATTATAAGCGAATGAAGATAAATAAAAAGAATTGTCGCGCGGCGAGGCGCGCGACATAGCACTCTAAAACGAATTAAGAAATTAACGACTCGTCGCTCGACCGAGCACGCAACGAGACACTTCGCATTAATTATAAAGAGACGTTAAGCTTCGCACGATGAAACGCACGACGGCATACGTCGACTAAACTGAGTCTAAAGTGGAACGTCGCGTGAATACACGCGCGACGTTACACCTTAAACAACCTGAAATTAAAATGGATTGTCGCGCGACGAAGCGCACGACACAACACATAAATAGAATCTGAAATTAGACAAATCCATCGCGCGACGAAGTGCGCGACGCAGCACGCTAACTAACGGAGTTTGACACTGACTAACGACCAAAAAATAATCACCGCGAGCGCGGGTTTGCGCACGCGGGAACGCGCTAGCGGTAAACGGGGAAGCGCGAGGCCACACCAAGGACACGCAAACCACGCCGAGGGTCGGGACGCCGTGCGCAGGGGGCCGAGGCCACACGCAGGGAGCTGCGCGCCGGGGGCCGGGGCCGAGCAGCCGGGGCAGCGCCGGGGGTCGCGCCGGGCGAGCAGGGGGCGGGGGCCGCACGCCGCCACGGGCAGGGGGCGGGCGGGGGGCCGCCGCGCGCCGGCGAGCAGGGGACGGGGCGGGGCCGCCGCGCGCGAGTAGGGGGTGGGCGGGGCCGTGCGCCGGCGATCAGGGGGAGGGGGCGGGGTTGCCGCCGCGTGCAGGGGGCGGGCGGGATCACCGCCACGGGCAGGGGGCGGGGGCGAGGGGGCGCTGCCGCGGGCCGGGGGCGGGCGGGGTCGCCGCCGCGGGGCCGGGTGGGGGCGGGCGCCGCCATGCCGAGGGCCGGGGTGGGGCGGGCGGGCGCCGCCGGACGGGGAGGAGGGTGGGGTGAGCGCCGCTGTGGGGGGAGGCCGGGGCGAGCGAGCGCCGCCGCGCGCAAGGGCCGGGGTGCGGGCGGGGGGCGCCGCCGGACGGGGAGGAGGGGGGGGGGGGGTGAGCGCCGCCGTGGGGGGAGGCCGGAGCGGGCGAGCGCCGCCGCGCGCAAGGGGCCGGGGTGGGGGCGGTGGGCGCCGCCGGACGGGGAGGAGGGGGGGGGGGGCGAGCGCCGCCGCGGGGGGAGGCCGGGGCGGGCGAGCGCCGCCGCGCGCAGGGGAGGGGCGGGGCGGGCCGCGCCGCCGGCGAGCTGTGAAGAGCAGGGGCGCACGTGAGCAGGGGAAAGGGAGGGCGCGCGCGGGGGAGGAAGAAGAGGAGGGAGAGGGAGAGAGAGAGGAGGAGGGGAGGGGAGCTCACCTCGGGGTCCAAATTCCGGCGATCGCCGTCTCCAATTCCTAGGGCACCACGAGGAGAGAGAGGTGGAAGAGGGAGAGGGAAGTTGTTGCGCGGGAGATCCAAATGAGAGAGAGAGGAGAGGGGGGCGCATGGGGGGGGGGGGGTGTGGGCGCCAAGGGCGCACAGGGCCGGGCCAGGGTGGACCGGGCTGGGCTGGGTTGGGTTGGGCCGGGCCACTTCGCGGATCGAAACCCACGACACGCACAACCCAATCTGAGACGCACGACACGGGCTCCAATCGCGAACCGAAAACCGAGACAGAATGAGACGAACACGCGATATCAGACAAAGAAATGCGCCTCGGCATGATGCAACACCCATGACACTTAGGTTTTGGTTTATACATGACACGGACACCGTCACTATACGGGTTTGAAATTGGGAGGAAGGAGCGAAACAGGAAAGAGAAAAGAGAGTAACGCCCGAATTTGGTGAAAGAAAAGAAGAAAAAATTCTACCCCCAAATTCAGGGCGTTACAAACCTATCCCCCTTAAAAGAATCTCGCCCTCGAGATTCAAGGTTGGCTAGCAAAGAGCTCGGGGTATTTAGCCATCAGATCATCTTCACGCTCCCAGGTTGCTTCTTCCTCAGAGTGGTGATTCCATCTGACTTTGCACATTCTGATGGTCTTCCTCCGGGTGACTCGGTCCGCAACCTCAAGGATTTGCACTGGCTTCTCAACGTAGGTCAAGTACTCCTGGACTTCAAGACCTTCCACTGGCAACTGCTCTTCTAGCACACACAAGCACTTCTTCAACTAAGACACATGAAAGACATCATGCACAGCAGACAAATTTTCTGGCAGACTGAGCTGATAGGCCACTTCTCCACGTCTTGCAAGAATCTGATACGGACCAATGTAGCGGGGTGCTAGCTTGCCTTTGACTCCGAACCTTCTGACTCCTCTGATCGGTGACACTTTCAGATAGACGAAGTCTCCGACTTCGAAACTCAGCTCTCTTCTTCTTGTATCTGCATAGCTTCGCTGCCTCGATTGCGCTATCTTCAAATTCTCTCAGACCATCTTGATGTTCTCTTCAGCTTCAAGCAAAATGTCTGGCCCAAACACTTGCTTTTCTCCAGGCTGATCCCATTGCAACAAAGTTCTACAACTCCTCCCATAGAGCGCCTGAAATGGTGACATCTTCAAACTGGCCTGGTAACTGTTGTTATAGGGGAACTCTGCATAAGGCAATCTCTTGTCCCATCCGGACTGATCTTGCAACGCACAGGCTCTCAACATGTCCTCAAGAATTTGATTGGTCCTTTCGGTCTGACCATCTGTCTGCAGATGATATGCTGAACTGAAATTCAGATGTGTGCCCAAGGCTTCATGCAACTGCTGCCAGAAATGAGAGGTGAACTGCGTTCCTCTGTCTGACACTATCTTCTTTGGCACACCATGAAGACAAACGATCCGAGACATATACAACTCTGCCAATACTGCACTGCTATAGTTGGTCTTGACAGGTATGAAGTGGGCTGACTTGGTCAAGCGGTCCACTACTACCCAAATGGAATCGTAGCCGGCTCGAGTGCGAAGCAATCCGACTATGAAATCCATACCGATTTCATCCCATTTCCACTGAGGAATTTGCAACGGTTGCAATAATCCAGCTGGTCTCTAGTGCTCCGCCTTGATCCGCCGACAACTATCACACATAGCCACATGCTCTACGATTTCTCTCTTCATTCCGTACCACCAGAATTTCTTCTTCAGATCCTGATACATCTTCTCACTACCAGGGTGAATTGAATAGGCTGTCTCATGAGCTTCCTTGAGGATCAACTCCCGAATGGATTGGACATTGGGAACACACAAGCGGTCTTTGAACCATATCACACCTTCTGCATCTTCTCGAAAATCTTTGCCTCTGTCATTTAGAATCAGTCACCGGATCTCACTGATCTTCTCATCAGTTTTCTGTGCTTCTTTGATTTCCCACTCCAGGGTAGGTTCCAACTCAACTGTAACTCCTCGCGAATTGTTCAGAAACCCAAGACTCAACCTGTCAAACTCTTTGGCCAACTCATAAGGCATCGGATGAGCGACCATCAGATTGACTTGACTCTTTCTGCTCAAAGCATCTGCCACTACGTTCGCTTTGCCTGGATGGTAGTGAATCTCCAACTCATAGTCTTTGATCAACTCTAACCATCTTCGCTGCCTCATATTCAACTCTGACTGAGTGAATATGTACTTCAGACTCTTGTGGTCTGTGTAAACATCACATTTCTGTCTGTACAGATAGTGCCTCCATGTCTTCAGTGCGTGAACCACTGCTGCCAACTCTAGGTCATGGATTGGATAATTCTGCTCATGAACCTTCAGCTGTCGGGACGAGTAAGCCACAACTCTTCCCTCTTGCATCAACACACATCCCAAACCAGTGTAACAAGCATCACAATACACCGAGAAAGGCTTGTGCACATCAGGCAAGACTAATACAGGCGCTGTAGTCAACTTCTCTTTCAGCGCTTCAAAGGCCTCTTGACATTTCTGGGTCCACTTGAACTCAACTTTGTTGCCTAGCAACGCTGTCATTGGTTTTGCAATCTTTGAAAACCCTTCAATGAATCACCGATAATATCCGGCCATTCCAATGAAACTCTTGATTCCTCGGGCATCTGTTGGCGCTTTCCAGTTCAGAATGTCTGCCACTTTATTCGGATCCACAGCCAATCCTTCTTTGTTGATTATGTGACCCAAGAACAGGACTTCACTGATCCAGAATTCACACTTGCTCAACTTTGCATACAATTGGTGCTCCCACAATCTCTGCAATACCATCCTCAAATGAACTGCATGCTCTTCTTCGCTTTGAGAATAAACCAGAATGTCATCAATAAATACCACCACAAACTTATCAAGATAATCCATGAATACGCTGTTCATCAGGTTCATGAAGAACGCTGGTGCATTGGTTAGACCGAAAGACATCACAGTGAACTCATACAACCCATACTTGGTAATGAATGCCGTCTTCGGAATATCCGAAGGTCGGATCCTGAGCTGATGATAACCTGACCTCAGATCAATCTTGGAGAACACACTAGCTCCTCTCAACTGGTCGAACAGATCTTCTATTCTGGGCAAAGGGTACTTGTTCTTGATCGTGACATCATTCAAAGCTCGATAATCGATACACATCCTTTTGGTGCCATCTTTCTTCTCCACAAATAGGACAGGGGCGGCCCAAGGTGAGGTGCTTGGCCGGATGTAACCTTTCTCTGACAGATCATCAATCTGCTTCTTAAGTTCAACCAACTCTGGCCCAGATATTCTGTAGGCTCTCTTGAAGATGGGGGCGGTTCCAGGAAGTAGCTCTATAGCAAACTCAACTTTCCGCTCTGGTGGCATACCTGGTAAGTCCTTTGGAAACACATCTGGGAACTCGGACACAACCTTGATACTCTCCATTGGGTCTGCTTCACTGCTATCAATGGCCATCTGATAACAACTTCCTTTCTTTGGCTCAGGCAGGACTAACTCGGTCACCACTTCCTCTCCTAGTGGGGACACCAACTTGATTGTCCTTTTATCACAGCTGATAACTGCCTGATACTTATCTAGCCAATTCATCCCTAGGATGACATCTATTCCCTGAGTACCCATTACTATAAGGTTATCGAGAAACGCTATCCCCCTTATTTCCACACTTACATTCAAACATATGCTATCAGCTCGAATTCTACCACTGGCTGAGTCAATTTGAATGGGGTTTGACATGGTAGTAATTGGAAGATTATGTGTTCCTACCCATGATGCAGTAATAAAAGAATGCGTTGCTCTATTATCAAATAACACTTCTGCAATATGGGAGTCGACTGGGAAGATACCTACTATCATGCCAGGGGTCTCCTTGTAACACCCGGTTTTAAAGGAACAAAGCCGGGTGCATCTCATACATGCGCCAAAGAAGACAACATATATAATAACAGAGTGTATAGAGATAAATGTCATAAAACATCAGAGTAATTATTACATAGCAGAAGACTTATTACTAAATAAAGATAAATGTAAAACGAACTAAGGATCGACGGCGCCAATATCGACTGAGAAACGCCACCTAGATCAGATCGAACTCCTCAGTATTAGGCGGCTCCTCTCCGACCACCTGCTCTTCTCCTGTGGGGGGGGGGTGTGAGACAGCAAGAGTGAGCTCACATACGTTCATAGCTCAACAAGTCGTGGGGAATAATGTGGCATGAACTCACCAAAGGTGGGAGTTCATGAAGTGTAAGGCTGATCAATGAAATAAAGGCTGAAGCTGAGCATTGCTTTTATAAGTTGGTCAAAATTTTATTAGCAATTACTAAGTGTAAGTAAATACCAAACCATAGTAATAATAAGTAAAAGTAATAATAAAATAATCCCAAATGCAATGAAATGACAAATTAAGTTTAAGTTCCATAAGTTAATCATGTGAGTGTCCGAGCCGCTCATGACCGTGAGCACGGCTAGTATACCAGTTTTACACTCTGCAGAGGTTGCGCATCTTTACCCACAAGTCGTGTTACCCATTTGCCACAGAGTTGATCAGACTCCATACACCTCTACCTAGGAAGCGAGGCAGGGTACCACTACGAGGCCTTTACAAAGTTCCACTAGCTTCAGACTACCCGCTACAGTTTATAGGAAGCTCCAGTGCAGGGTTCTTGCCGACCGCCATCGCAGCAAAATCAAACAAGGACCTCCCTACACTGACCACTCCCCTACTGCCCTTGCCCCTTTCGGGTAAGGTAGCCCTCCACTAGCTTTCCTAGTTAATCAGCCAAGGGCGTCCCATTAAACCCTTGTGGTAGCACTGTTTTCCCGGGTGGTTCTCCATGTTCCCATTAACATAATGATCTTAACATGAACAAGGAAGAATAAAACAGATAACAATAAATAGTATAACAATGAGTGATGAATATCTCTATACCCAAATCCACATAAAGCAATAGCATGTACTACCCAAAACTTTAGTAGTAAAACCAGTGGTGAAACAAGGTATAAAGATAGTCAAAATCTAGGGTATCCTATTGGGTCCCAGCAAAATTATCCTATGCAGATCATTATGAATAATAAGAACATGAATGGGTAAAAGAAGTGATCAAGGGCACAACTTGCCTTCCACGAGCTCCTGCTCAGCTATCTCTACTTGTTGAACCTCAGATTCCACTATGGCTTGCTCGTCTATTCGCATCAACACCAATACATACATAACATAGCATAAATTAACATCACACCAAACATGTAAATAAAATACACAGTAATAATCTAGACATTAAAATATGATCACAGGAACTGGAATCATTAAATTTGGAGTTATATATTTTAAGTTATGAATTTTCTAATGTTTTATGTATTTAATACAAGATTAAGTGAAAGAATAATTTTAATGTGTTTGTCATGTCAGAACAGAGGCACTAATGGGTAGACAGTATTATTAGAAAAATTTAGGAACTGGAATGAACTAATTTGGAGTTTATATGCATTTTCTATGAATTATACAAATCCTATGAATTGTTTTTATATTAAAAACTCATTTTCCAATTCATTTTTCTGATTTAATAACTCTCTGGATTGGGCCACAATTTCAGGAAAGCGCAGGGGCTATGGTGCAATATTCTGTAGACTCAGAACTAATCCTGTGTGGATGGCGGGTTGATTTCAAGAAAACAGGGGGTCTTATGTGCAATTTGACCCACGAAGGGGTATCGTTGCATCACAGCCATCAGATCCAACCTTGACGGCACAGATTAAAAGGGATGAAGGGTTACTCTAGGTTCTAATCCGCACCGCACATAGGCGATCTAACGGTCACGATAAACATTTCCCCACCCCCAATCTTAGCCGCACAAACGATATCCTACGGTTCGGCAACACACAAGAAACAACTGACCACTGACCATTAGATTATCCTACAACGGCCCAAATCCGAACACCCGAAAGGGTAGTCACTGCTCTAATCCTCGCCGTTACTGGTGCATCCGATGGCCAGGACATCGTCTTCACCCCCTCCCCGGTTCTCTCTCTCATCTATTCTTCTCCCGTGGTGACCCGAGCAACAGCGCCGAGCCACAACGGCGGAACCACGCCGGTGACGCTCCCAACCACGACCCGGTGCCCTATACTAATCCGAAGGGAGGTGCGCGTGGTACGGGAATCTACGAACCAGACGGGGGCATAAACATACCAGTGGTTCGAGTACTGCGCAGTCCTGCCAATGACGAACTACGGTGTCGCGGCGCTTCCTCCACTTCAGCGAGAAATCAACAGCAGCTCAGTTGATTGATTCACCCGTGGCGGTCACGAATCGGTGCAGGATGACACAGTGGCTCGCTAGGACCATCCGGAACCCAGAATCGGCGGCGCGGGTGAGAGGACCGCTTGGCGGCGACCGTATCCGCCTACGACGACGGTGGCGGCCAGTCTTGATCCTCGATGCGCCCGACGATGGTGACCTTGGCTGGATGTACAAGGATGTGGCCTGGTCACGCATAAATACCCGGAAGTCCCTGCTAAACCCGCAGAAATCGCGGGTGGTTGCAACGGCTGGAGGATTCCAGGTGAGGCGATGCATTCGCGTCGAAGCTGGTTGTGCAAGGTGAGGGATGTGCTGACAACCCAGGCCCGCACGGAAGTGAGAGGAGCGTGTGACAGTTTTGGTGGGCCGCGCGGAATAGGATTCGCGAAGTGGGCCGAACGCAGGGGAAAACTGGGCCAAAATTAGCCTTCACGGCCCACTCGAGTTAGGAGTCCTTTTTTCTTTATTCTTTTCTCCATTTTTCTTATTTTTGAACCTAAATTTGAATTTCAAATTTGTGGTGAATCTTGTACTCTAACTTCCGAGTATATGATTTGAATAAATCATTATGGAATATATTTATCTGCTTATAACTTTATTATTGTATTGTATAGTACCTTCTCTTCCCCCTCTATTTCAAACCCTAATTCTCAAGTTAGGATTTAGACTTCATCTGAAGATAATTATTATATTTTAATTAATATTATTGTGAACATTATCTGATGCACAAACAAAACTCCAATATGATGCACTTTCTTTTATTTTAGTGTCATTGGTTAAATTTAATCACTCTTAATTTTGTGTATGCTCTTTTCATGATGCAAATAAGACACATCAAATCAGGAAATCACTATATATTCCTTGTGTACAATTTTTTGAGTATTACAAATCCTACCCCCCTTAAAATAATCTCGTCCTCGAGATTCAAGAAGATCTAGGGAAAAGATGGGGAAAATCTATGCGAAGCTCTTCTTCTCGCTCCCATGTAGCTTCATCTTCGCCATGATGGCTCCATTGAACTTTGCACATCTTTATCACCTTATTTCTTGTAACTCGAGTCAGAGTGTCCAAAATTTTGATAGGGTACTCCGCATAAGTCAGATCATCTTGCACACTGAGGTCTTCCATTGGTAGTTGCTCCTCAGGTACCCTGAGGCACTTCTTTAGCTGAGACACATGAAACACATCATGTACATCTGACAGATGATCGGGTAACTCCAGTTGATATGCAACTTCACCCACTCGCTTTAAGATCAAGAAAGGTCCAATGAAGCGAGGGGACAACTTTCCTTTAACTTTAAATCTCCTCATACCACGAAGTGGTGACACCTTCAAGTAGACATGATCACCCTCCTTAAACTCCAGTAGCCTTCTCCTATTATCAGCATAACTCTTTTGCCTGGATTGTGCAATTCTCAAATTTTCTCTTATCATTGGAACTTGTTCTTCTGCCTCTTGTATAAGTTCAGGCCCAAAGAACTATCTTTCTCCAGTCTGATCCCAATACAGAGGGGTCCTGCATTTTCTACCATACAGAGCTTCAAATGGCGACATCTTCAAACTGGCCTGGTAGCTATTATTATAAGAGAACTCTGCATATGGTAAGCTCTTCTCCCAACTGCCACCATGCTTAAGGGCACAAGCTCTTAACATATCCTCCAGCACTTGGTTAGTCCTCTCTGTCTGTCCATCAGTCTGGGGATGGTAGGCTGAGCTAAAATTCAACTTTGTATCCAAACTCTCATGCAACTTCTTCCAAAACCGAGAAGTAAACTGTGATCCTCGATCAGACACGATCTTCTTAGGCACTCCATGTAGACAAACTATTTGAGTCATATACAATTCTGCTAGCTTGGCTCCCGTATAATTAGTCCTCACAGGTATAAAATGAGCCACCTTTGTCAATCTGTCCACAATTACCCAAATAGAGTCATATCCTGCTGGAGTGCGGGGTAGTCCAACAATAAAATCCATACCAATTTCTTCCCATTTCCACTCGGGTATCTTCAATGGGTGCAATAGTCCAGCGGGTCTTTGATGTTCGGCCTTAACTCTTTGACACACATCACACTTAGCCACATGGGCAGCAACATCTCTTTTCAATCCATACCACCAATACTTTCGCTTCAAATCTTGATACATCTTAGTGCTTCCAGGGTGGATGGAGTAATCAGAATCATGAGCTTCTTTCAATATAGCCTCACGGAGGCTATCGATCTCTGGAACACATATCCGATCTTTGAACCATATAGTACCTTGCTCATCCTCCGTGAATTCTGGAACTCTTCCTTCAGTAATAAGATCCTTGATCTCTTGAATCTTAGCATCACCAATCTGACCTTTACGAATCTCTTGCTCCAAAGTAGGTTCCAACTCAATGGTAACTCCTTCAGTATGAGTAACAATTCCCAAATTGAGTCTCTCAAAATCTTTTGCTAAATCATCAGGTAGCTGGACAACGAAAGCGGAGTGAACCTGCTCCTTCCGACTCAAGGCATCTGCAACCAAATTTGCCTTGCCTGGATGATAGTGAACCTCCAAATCATAATCCTTGATGAGCTCCAACCAACGATGCTGTCTGAGGTTGAGATCCTTCTGAGTAAATATATACTTCAAACTCTTGTGATCCGTGTACACTTGACACTTAGTTCCCATAATGTAGTGTCTCCAAATCTTAAGTGCATGCACAACGGCAGCCAGCTCTAAGTCATGGGTGGGGTAGTTCAATTCATGCTTCCTCAACTGACGAGATGCATAGGCAATCACATGTCCATCTTGCATAAGCACACATCCAAGTCCTTGGCCACATGCATCACAGTAAATGTCAAATCCCTTCTGCAGATCTGGCATAATCAATACTGGTGGAGACATCAATCTTTCCTTCAATTGATCAAAGCTCTCTTGACATTTCTCATCCCACTTAAATTCTCTTCCTTTCTCCAGAAGCGATGTCATAGGCTTGGCAATTTTAGAGAATCCTTCAATAAATCTCCGATAATAGCCTGCGAGTCCCAAGAAGCTACGAATCTCAGTAACTGTAGTGGGCACTCTCCACTCCATTATCTCCTTCACTTTTGCAGGATCCACTGCTATTCCTCCATTAGAAATAATATGACCAAGGAATGGCACCTTGTCAATCCAAAACTCGCACTTGCTGAACTTAGCGTAGAGCTGATTATCTCGTAACTTCTGTAGCACCAACCTTAGATGTTGTTCATGATCACTTTCATTCTTAGAATAGATAAGAATATCGTCGATGAATACCACGACGAATCTGTCCAAATACTCCATAAACACCTTATTCATCAAATTCATGAAATATGCCGGTGCATTGGTCAATCCAAACGACATAACAGTAAACTCATATAATCCATATCGAGTCGAGAATGCTGTCTTAGGAATATCCGATGGTCTAATCTTCATCTGATGGTATCCCGATCGGAGATCAATCTTTGAGAATACCCTGGCTCCTCTCATCTGATCAAATAAATCCTCAATACGGGGCAACGGATACTTGTTCTTCACCGTAACATCATTAAGAGATCTATAATCCACACACATCCGTTGCGATCCATCCTTCTTCTGCACAAATAACACCGGTGCTCCCCAAGGTGAGGAACTTGGACGAATGTAACCAGCCTCTTGTAACTCCGTCAACTGCTTCTTAAGTTCCTTCAACTCCTCTACGGACATTCTATATGGCCGTTTAGAAATAGGGGCGGTTCCAGGTAAGAGATCAATAACAAACTCGACTTCTCTATCAGGTGGCATCCCTGGTAACTCCTCTGGAAAGACATCCGGAAAATCTCTAACCACCCGAATGTTGTCACCAACAAACTCCTCAGGAATGAAGAACATTGCACGCATGGATGAGGAGGTTACTGCAATATTAACTTGAAACCTTTCTCCTTTAGTGGTAGTGAGTTCTACGGTACCTCTACCACATGCTATAATGACCTTTGCCTTTCTTAGCCATGACATACCAAGGATCAGATCTATACTGCTTGACTCTAATATTATAGCAGTAGCTCCAAATTCTCTACCCATAATGGTTAATGTCAATCTACGTGTCATTTGATTCGCCTCAATAGGCCCTTTAGGTGTAATTACTATCAGGGGTTTTCTCATATTTAGCAGTGGTATTTCATTTGTGTTGGCATATCTAGCAGACATGAATGAATGTGTAGCACCAGAATCAAATAATATGGTTGCAGGAATTGCATTAACATAAAACATACCAATTACGAGGTCTCCACCATCAGGAGTATCATCAACGCTGACTTGATTCACCCTGGCTATAGAATATCCCTTGCCAGGGGTCTGTTGCTTGTTCTGAGCTGGAGTAGTAGCAATCCTCTGTGGGCAGACATTTGCATAATGACCAATCTTCCCACACTTGAAACATTGAGTGCCCGGACTCTGTCCTGCAAACTTCGTCGGGGTGCCCGTAGGAGTAGCCTGTCGAGGAGGTGGAGTCCTCAGTGGTGATTGCTGAACTGGGCGTGGTCCTCCTGGTCGAGTCGGTGTACCCTGTGGTGAACTGTAGCGAGGACGAACACTGCTGCTACCCTGTCCTTGTGAGATAGCCTTCCTCTTCAAATCACCCAGTTGAACACGCTTGTGTTCAATAGCAAGAGCCTTATCAAGTAACCTCTGAAATGATGGAAAGGTGTGTGCAACCAGTGCATACTGCAAGGGTCCATTAAGTCCTTCAATGAAGTGCTCCTGCTTTCTTTCATCCTCAGCAACTTCCTCTGGGGCATATCTCGACAGCTGAATAAATTTGTCTCTGTACTCGCTGACTGACATACTTCCTTGCTTCAGCGACAGAAACTCTTTCTTCTTGATCTTTATCATACCAGCTGGAATATGGTAGTTCCTGAATTGTGTACTGAACTCTGCCCAAGTAATAGTATCAGCAGCATCGTGGGCAGCGGTATAAGAATCCCACCAGTCAGCAGCAGGACCAGTCAGACGTCCAGAAGCATATAAAACCTTCTCCCGGTCAGTGCATTGTGCAATATTCAGCATCTTCTCAATTGATTTCAACCAATCATCCGCGTCCAGTGGATCAGGTGAGCTAGCGAATGTAGGTGGCTTATGGCTCATGAACTCCCAGTGCTTATCACGAGGTGGAACTGGTGGTGGTGGTGGAGGCAATGGCACTTGTTGCTGTTGCTGCTATTGTTGAAGTTGTTGTTGCAGCTGCTGTTGTTGCGCCCTCCTTTCTTGGCGTATCTCATCTCTCTCCTGGCACAGCTCCTGGCGTATATCTTCTCTTTCCTGACGCATCTCTTGGCGTTCTTGCTGCATCTGGGCACGCATATCAGCCATAGTGTCCGCCATTTGCTGCATCACCGCCATCTGAGCAGCAACCAGTGGGTCAACTCCGCCTGGTGGAGGATTAGGAGGATTCATCTCTGCGGGCTGTGGCTGAGGTTGTCTATATATCCTTCGAGTGTGTCGGTTAGGAGGCAAATCAATTCCACCACCCCTCCTGGTATTGGCCATCTGAGTTAGATACATATGGTAAGAAAGAGCAGTAGACAAGGCAGTAATTACAATCATGTTACTTTGGGGGATTTATTAGCTAAGCAGTTTAATATTTCACCTACTAAAGCTAATTCAATTCCTTATGTTGGTACATGCTAAGATGTCCATCTATAATAATTCAATCAATCAAAGAAGCAAATCATGCATTTAGCACCAGCACAATCAACCAACATTTTTTTAAGAAAATAGTTTTAAATTTTGTCTCGGGTTCCCTAACTCTTAAGAATGTCATAGGGGTAGGGATTCCAAGGTTTGAAATCCGTCTTGTCTTAGAATAGAGAAGATAAGAATGATCAGAGTAAAGCAGTAGAAGGTGAGACAGGATCAAGTTAAGTATGGAATGAATCAGAGTAAGGTGAGTATAGAATGAATCAGAATAAGGTAAGTGGGTAAGGGTTTTGTCCATTTCTATCTAAGTTTCGTCCTACAGTCAACATTTCCTCTGATACCACTTTTGTAACACCCGGTTTTAAAGGAACAAAGCCGGGTGCATCTCATACATGCGCCAAAGAAGACAACATATATAATAACAGAGTGTATAGAGATAAATGTCATAAAACATCAGAGTAATTATTACATAGCGGAAGACTTATTACAAAATAAAGATAAATGTAAAACGAACTAAGGATCGACGGCGCCAATGTCGACTGAGAAACGCCACCTAGATCAGATCGAACTCCTCAGTATTAGGCGGCTCCTCTCCGACCACCTGCTCTTCTCCTGTGGGGGGGGGGTGTGAGACAACAAGAGTGAGCTCACATACGTTCATAGCTCAACAAGTCGTGGGGAATAATGTGGCATGAACTCACCAAAGGTGGGAGTTCATGAAGTGTAAGGCTGATCAATGAAATAAAGGCTGAAGCTGAGCATTGCTTTTATAAGTTGGTCAAAATTTTATTAGCAATTACTAAGTGTAAGTAAATACCAAACCATAGTAATAATAAGTAAAAGTAATAATAAAATAATCCCAAATGCAATGAAATGACAAATTAAGTTTAAGTTCCATAAGTTAATCATGTGAGTGTCCGAGCCGCTCAAGACCGTGAGCACGGCTAGTATACCAGTTTTACACTCTGTAGAGGTTGCGCATCTTTACCCACAAGTCGTGTTACCCATTTGCCACAGAGTTGATCAGACTCCATACACCTCTACCTAGGAAGCGAGGCAGGGTACCACTACGAGGCCTTTACAAAGTTCCACTAGCTTCAGACTACCCGCTACAGTTTATAGGAAGCTCCAGTGCAGGGTTCTTGCCGACCGCCATCGCAGCAAAATCAAACAAGGACCTCCCTACACTGACCACTCCCCTACTGCCCTTGCCCCTTTCGGGTAAGGTAGCCCTCCACTAGCTTTCCTAGTTAATCAGCCAAGGGCGTCCCATTAAACCCTTGTGGTAGCACTGTTTTCCCGGGTGGTTCTCCATGTTCCCAT
This sequence comes from Zea luxurians, assembly GCA_029449295.1. NCBI lineage: Eukaryota > Viridiplantae > Streptophyta > Magnoliopsida > Poales > Poaceae > Zea > Zea luxurians. The sequence goes on along the minus strand of JAOPSE010000001.1, from coordinate 135,587,100 downwards.
TAACATAATGATCTTAACATGAACAAGGAAGAATAAAACAGATAACAATAAATAGTATAACAATGAGTGATGAATATCTCTATACCCAAATCCACATAAAGCAATAGCATGTACTACCCAAAACTTTAGTAGTAAAACCAGTGGTGAAACAAGGTATAAAGATAGTCAAAATCTAGGGTATCCTATTGGGTCCCAGCAAAATTATCCTATGCAGATCATTATGAATAATAAGAACATGAATGGGTAAAAGAAGTGATCAAGGGCACAACTTGCCTTCCACGAGCTCCTGCTCAGCTATCTCTACTTGTTGAACCTCAGATTCCACTATGGCTTGCTCGTCTATTCGCATCAACACCAATACATACATAACATAGCATAAATTAACATCACACCAAACATGTAAATAAAATACACAGTAATAATCTAGACATTAAAATATGATCACAGGAACTGGAATCATTAAATTTGGAGTTATATATTTTAAGTTATGAATTTTCTAATGTTTTATGTATTTAATACAAGATTAAGTGAAAGAATAATTTTAATGTGTTTGTCATGTCAGAACAGAGGCACTAATGGGTAGACAGTATTATTAGAAAAATTTAGGAACTGGAATGAACTAATTTGGAGTTTATATGCATTTTCTATGAATTATACAAATCCTATGAATTGTTTTTATATTAAAAACTCATTTTCCAATTCATTTTTCTGATTTAATAACTCTCTGGATTGGGCCACAATTTCAGGAAAGCGCAGGGGCTATGGTGCAATATTCTGTAGACTCAGAACTAATCCTGTGTGGATGGCGGGTTGATTTCAAGAAAACAGGGGGTCTTATGTGCAATTTGACCCACGAAGGGGTATCGTTGCATCACAGCCATCAGATCCAACCTTGACGGCACAGATTAAAAGGGATGAAGGGTTACTCTAGGTTCTAATCCGCACCGCACATAGGCGATCTAACGGTCACGATAAACATTTCCCCACCCCCAATCTTAGCCGCACAAATGATATCCTACGGTTCGGCAACACACAAGAAACAACTGACCACTGACCATTAGATTATCCTACAACGGCCCAAATCCGAACACCCGAAAGGGTAGTCACTGCTCTAATCCTCGCCGTTACTGGTGCATCCGATGGCCAGGACATCGTCTTCACCCCCTCCCCGGTTCTCTCTCTCATCTATTCTTCTCCCGTGGTGACCCGAGCAACAGCGCCGAGCCACAACGGCGGAACCACGCCGGTGACGCTCCCAACCACGACCCGGTGCCCTATACTAATCCGAAGGGAGGTGCGCGTGGTACGGGAATCTACGAACCAGACGGGGGCATAAACATACCAGTGGTTCGAGTACTGCGCAGTCCTGCCAATGACGAACTACGGTGTCGCGGCGCTTCCTCCACTTCAGCGAGAAATCAACAGCAGCTCAGTTGATTGATTCACCCGTGGCGGTCACGAATCGGTGCAGGATGACACAGTGGCTCGCTAGGACCATCCGGAACCCAGAATCGGCGGCGCGGGTGAGAGGACCGCTTGGCGGCGACCGTATCCGCCTACGACGACGGTGGCGGCCAGTCTTGATCCTCGATGCGCCCGACGATGGTGACCTCGGCTGGATGTACAAGGATGTGGCCTGGTCACGCATAAATACCCGGAAGTCCTTGCTAAACCCGCAGAAATCACGGGTGGTTGCAACGGCTGGAGGATTCCAGGTGAGGCGATGCATTCGCGTCGAAGCTGGTTGTGCAAGGTGAGGGATGTGCTGACAACCCAGGCCCGCACGGAAGTGAGAGGAGCGTGTGACAGTTTTGGTGGGCCGCGCGGAATAGGATTCGCGAAGTGGGCCGAACGCAGGGGAAAACTGGGCCAAAATTAGCCTTCACGGCCCACTCGAGTTAGGAGTCCTTTTTTCTTTATTCTTTTCTCCATTTTTCTTATTTTTGAACCTAAATTTGAATTTCAAATTTGTGGTGAATCTTGTACTCTAACTTCCGAGTATATGATTTGAATAAATCATTATGGAATATATTTATCTGCTTATAACTTTATTATTGTATTGTATAGTACCTTCTCTTCCCCCTCTATTTCAAACCCTAATTCTCAAGTTAGGATTTAGACTTCATCTGAAGATAATTATTATATTTTAATTAATATTATTGTGAACATTATCTGATGCACAAACAAAACTCCAATATGATGCACTTTCTTTTATTTTAGTGTCATTGGTTAAATTTAATCACTCTTAATTTTGTGTATGCTCTTTTCATGATGCAAATAAGACACATCAAATCAGGAAATCACTATATATTCCTTGTGTACAATTTTTTGAGTATTACACTCCTGAACTGCTTCAGCCTCCAAGTGGTTCAGTCTCCCATGATTATAACGTGGCTGAGAGCGGTTGCCTGCTCCTGGCTGAGGCACATTCTGCTTTGCCGGGGCATTGGGGCCTGACTGCTGCTGTGCTGCCTTCTTCGGACATTGCATCACCCAATGGCCTTGCTCTCCACAGTGGAAACATGCTCTGTTTCCAACCTGAGCTGGTGCTGCCTGATTGTTCTGCTGGGTTGCTGAGGCAGGAAGACGAGGTGTCTGCTGATTCTGCCTCTAAAACTGGCCTCCTGACTGATTGCTCTGACGGTTCTGATACTGGTGCTGGGGATACTGCCTTTGGAACTGCTGACGCTGCTGAGGTGGACGCTGGTTCTGCCTAAACTGCTGAGGTTGATTGCCTGAGAAACGAGGACGACTGCTGCTTCCAGGCTGGGGTCCACTGATCTTGCGCTTACGATCCTCCATCTCCTTACGCTTCCTCTCTGTCATGATTGCTCTGTCAATCAGGTGCTGGAATGTCGGGAAGGTGTGATTCATCAGTTGGCAGTGTAGAGGGTCAACCAAGCCTCTCAAGAAACGGTATTGTCGCTTGGCGTCGGTGTTGACATCTTCAGGAGCATAGCGAGACAACTGCAGAAACCTGTCCTGGTACTCACTGACTGACGATGACCCTTGCTTAAGAGCCAAGAACTCCTCCTTTTTCACTGTCATCAGACCTGCAGGAACATGGTACTGACGAAAGCTACCTCTGAACTCTTCCAAGGTGATGGCGTCGGGGTTGGCATGGGTGGCGAGATAAGATTCCCACCATGATTGGGCTGCTCCTCTCAACAGACGGGGACCGTACAAGACTTTCTCTCTGTCATCGCACTGAGCGGTATGCAACTCCCGCTCCACAGTGTGCTGCCAGTCTTCAGCATCCATGGGGTCAGAAGAGTGAGCAAACGTTGGGGGATGACCTCTCATGAATTCAGCACGCTTGTCTCTGGGCATCTGAGGCATCTGAGGCTAAGGTAGCGCCTGCTGCTGCTGCTGCTGCTGAATGGCGGCCAGAGTCTGACCGATGGCTTGAACTGCCTGAGTCTACATCAGAAACATCTGCTCGATCGACATCGGGGGTGGGGGCGGCAGAAGCTATTGCTGGGGTACCTCATCCTGCTGAGCGGCTCGCTCCTGCTGAGCACGCCTTCCTTCTCTGCGCCTGTTCTCTGACATCTGCAGAATGCACCCACACATCAGAACTGATCTTGCAAATCTTGCAGCATAAGAAAAGAGTATAGAATTCTCCAAAGCACTGAACAGATGAGCATCTTCACTGATCTCCAACACAGAACACACAGCTTCTCAGATAAAGAGGAAAGTGGAACAAAAGGTTTTCCCAACTATATAACTAACTCCATTAACATAATAGGTAAACCAAAATGCAGGGGATACCCACACTCTGGTGATAGTCATTACAAAGATCCAAATCAAGCATAGTTCATCATGACCAACATAAATGCACAGGATATAGCAAACTACCCTGTCTAACTAAGACTAACTAAAAGCGAGACTAACGCTAAGACTGTAGCTTCTACGTATATATTTTGTATTAATTACAAGATCCAACTCTAACGATCTATGGTTCTAGATTTATCTTGGTCTTGCAGTCGGGATTGCCATAAGGCTTGTGTCCACGCCGAGGTGAGCGGTATGGGTGCTGAGTCCCGACGGGAGCGGGAGAACCATCATCCAGGTGACAACGTTCCGCGCGCTCAGCCCGCAGCAGGGCGACCTCAGCACGAGCCCTACTCAGCTCGTCTAGCGCATGGTCCAGCTCCGTGTTTAGCACGGCGGCTAGGTTGACTGTGCTGCTCAACCTAGGATTGTCCTCACCAGCAGGTGAAACAATCATGCCTCCTATGCTGCCAGATGGACGGCGGGGGTAATACTTCAGGTTGAGACCATCAGCTACCCCACCGAGAACCGAGCAGTAGTGCGAAAGCGCACGCCGTGCAGCATCTTGCATGGCCGCCTCAGCTGAGTCCCGCTCAGAGATGGAATAGTGCTCTGAGCAGACCTCAGCACCCTGGAGACTGTTCTCCGGATGGCGCACCAAGCAGGTCACCTCCCAGCGGTCCGGGTAGACCCCGCGACTATGCTGGTAGACCACACAGCGATACTCGATGGACCAAGTACGCCGGTTAAGAGCCCGACGTAGCAGGGTGTCGAGCGCATCGTGGAAGTGACACCTGCGAGCAGCGTCGCAAGTGATGGGTCGAGCAACCCATCCTTCCGGCTCCTGGTCAGCAGGGAAGTCGGTGTCGTGGCTCGAGCTATCGTCGCCACCTCCGTCGTCTGGGTCTCCTCCAGCAGCTACTCTAGAGGCTGGGGAGCCCAGTGGTGGTGCAGGGGGCGCCTCCAGGGGAAGCACAGGAGAGCAGTTCCTCACAGACTCTATCTCCTGCTGGAGCGACAAAGAAGAGCCCTACTGCTCCTGTCGTCGACGTTCCTGCTACTCATGCAGGCAATGGTGCAGTCTCTCCAAGTGGCTGGACTGTCCGACCACGGGACGGCGAAGCGGACGCTCAGCGAGGCGGGAGGGTAAGTAGGGGATGACGGACTTTCATCCAGTGTGTCTAAGTCGAGCCATTTACAAAAGACACCGCAAGCAAAAGAGTGAGAACAGAACTAGTGTGACCAGCAAATAATGAACCATAAATAAATGAAGGATTAGAATAAACACAATTTTCAGCAAGGTATATTATATAGTAGAACCTAGGTTTGGTCGGTATGACCAACTTTTGAAGGGATATCAAAGTCAGGGCAAGGACAGAGGTCTATAGTCCTTAGAACGACCATTCTATTCTAGGTTAGCGGTCCTACAGTCAGCTCGGCTTTGATACCAGCTTATGTCACACCCGGTTTTAGAAGGTAAACCGAATGCGAACCATGTACGTGCCAGGATCAGTTATTCACGTACACAGCAGTTACATAACATGGACATCATCACACAGTGCTCAAAATAGTATTAAAAAGGGAAATAATAGTCGATTACATCATATGTCTGAGACGTCCATATAGTCCTTACAATAAATCAAAGTGCGAAAATGAAATGTAGATAAACGAGGCCTTCACAGGCAGCCGACTGGGGGTTGCCGCTAACCCACGCCTAGAACTCGTCGTAGTCTTGGAACTCCTAGAAGTCTCCTTCCACGGCTTCATCTTCTTCTGAGCAGTGGTTGCAATGCTGACAACCTGGGGATGGGGGGGTTGGGTGTGTAGAGCAAGGGTGAGTACACATCAACATACTCAGCAAGTATCCTGTTTGGCTGTAGTGGACTAGCTTTATGTGGGGATAAGTCAAGCAATTGCTTTTAGTTGGTCAGATTATTATTTACTAGTAGAAAGCCAGGTTTTAACATTAACCCAAGTTATTAGCCCGATGTACCCTTTCCAAACGGAAAGAATACCACTTACCAGCACCATAGACATAACCAAAACCATCAGTCTCATTGCCACCTGTAAACCAAAATGTCTCTGATCAAGTACCACTAATCACTGGAGCTCCCTTGGCCGCTCATAACCGCGAGCACGACTGATATATCAGTTTTCAAACACTCTGCAGAGGTTGTGCACTTTACCCACAAGCCGTGATTCCCTTTCTGCCCGGAGATCATGACTCTCCATTGATCACTACCAAGGTGACCCAGCAGGGTATCACTACGTAGCCTTTACAAAGATTCCCCGGGGCTGTAGCCGCCCGTTAGGTTTCCTAAATGTACCGCACTCCTCCCCAAGGGACAAATCAACATTGGCAGAGCGAGCCGCATACACCGAGCCCCATTGACGGCACAACGGCTAAGCGAACTACACCCCAGATCCTCTAATTATTCAGCTAAGGGTGTCCCACTCCACCCTCATGGTTGCACTGTTTTCCTGGGCGGTCATCCATAGAACAGGTCCTTACGGAGAGGCACTCGAGAAACCGCTCGAGCCCCCTTGAAGACCACAAGTATAACATCATAATAAGAGAGGGGAAAACAGCGTATCATAGATATTCTCATCATGTTCATTGATTAGGGTTGAGCAATAGCATAAGACTAAGCAATAATAATAATCCGACCCAAATAGGTAAACAAGGACATGGGCAACAAAAGCTAGTCGATCCTTAGGTATAAATATGTAATGCGGGAGGTGAATTAAAGAATGAATAGGACAGAGATAGGTCAAGGGACACTTGCCTCCACCAACCGACTGCTGCTCAGGGGCTTCTCCTGCGAGTTCTTCGAGCTCCTCGACCGAATCGTTCTCTATGTGATTGCAAGCATACATACATCCACATATTTAATACAAAAGAACAGTACACCATACAATAGAATGCAGTAAGTAAACAAACGTTCCACGCGGGCTCGCAATTACGGTTAAGAGAGAAAGAGAAAAAGACAGTCGAGAAACGGTCATGTTACATGATTATAAATTAACCACTTGCTTAATAGAAGGAAGCTAATGTAGACACTATGTTTAGCGTAAAGTAAAGTCATGTTTCATGTCTAATCATTATAAGCGAATGAAGATAAATAAAAAGAATTGTCGCGCGGCGAGGCGCGCGACACAGCACTCTAAAACGAATTAAGAAATTAACGACTCGTCGTGCGACCGAGCACGCAACGAGACACTTCGCATTAATTATCAAGAGACGTTAAGCTTCGCGCGATGAAACGCACGACGACATACGTCGACTAAACTGAGTCTAAAGTGGAACGTCGCGTGAATACACGCGCGACGTTACACCTTAAACAACCTGAAATTAAAATGGATTGTCGCGCGACGAAGCGCACGACGCAACACATAAATAGAATCTGAAATTAGACAAATCCGTCGCGCGACGAAGCGCGCGACGCAGCACGCAAACTAACGGAGTTTGACACTAACTACCGACCAAAAAATAATCACCGCGAGCGCGGGTTTGCGCACGCAGGAACGCGCTAGCGGTAAACGGGGAAGCGCGAGGCCACGCCAAGGCCACGCGAACCACACCGAGGGCCGGGACGCCGTGCGCAGGGAGCTGCGCGCCGGGGGCAGGGGCCATGCCGGGGCCTGGGAGGCCGCGCCGGGGACCGGGGCCGGTCGGGCGCTACGCCGGGGCCGAGCCGCCGGGGCCGCGCTGGGCAAGCAGGGGGCGGGGGTCGTGTGCCGCCGTGGGCATGGGGCAGGCGAGGGGTCGCCGCACGCCGACGAGCAGGGGACGGGCGGGGCCGCCGCGCGCGAGCAGGGGGCGGGCGGGGCCGCGCGCCGGCGAGCAGGGGGAGGGGGCGGGGTCACCGCCGCGGGCTGGGGGCGGGCAGGATTGCCGCCGCGGGCAGGGGGCAGGGGCGAGGGGGCGTTGCCGCGGACCGGGGGCGGGCGCCGCCACGCCGAGGGCCGGGGTGGGGGCGGGCGGGCGCCGCCGGACGGGGAGGAGGGGGGCGAGCGCTGCCGCACGCAGGGGGCTGAGGTGGGGGCGGGGGGCGCCACCGGACGGGGAGGAGGGGGGGCGAGCGCCGCCGCGGGGGGAGGCCGGGGTGGGCGAGCGTCGCCGCGCGCAGGGGAGGGGCGGGGCAGGCCGCGCCGCCGGCGAGCGGGGAAGGGCAGGGGCGCGCGCGAGCAGGGTAAAGGGAGGGCGCGCGCGGGGGAGGAAGAAGAGGAGGGAGAGGGAGAGAGAGAGGAGGAGGGGAGGGGAGCTCACCTCGGGGTCCAAATTCCGACGATCGTCGTCTCCAATTCCTAGGGCACCACGGGGAGAGAGAGGTGGAAGAGGGAGAGGGAAGTTGTTGCGCGGGAGATCCAAATGAGAGAGAGAGGAGAGGGGGCGCATGGGGGGGGGGGGGGGTTTGGGCGCCAGGGGCACGCATGGCCGGGCCAGGGCGGACCGGGCCAGGCTGGGTTGGGTTGGGCCGGGCCACTTCGCGGATCAAAACCCACGACACGCACAACCCAATCCAAGACGCACGACATGGGCTCCAATCGCAAACTGAAAACCGAGACAGAACGAGACGAACACGCGATATCAGACAAAGAAATGCGCCTCGGCATGATGCAACACCCATGACACTTAGGTTTTGGTTTATACATGACACGGACACCGTCACTATACGGGTTTGAAATTGGGAGGAAGGAGCGAAACAGGAAAGAGAAAAGGGAGTAACGCCCGAATTTGGTGAGAGAAAAGAAGAAAAAAATTCTACCCCCAAATTCAGGGCGTTACAACGACAGGCCCAATCAGGGGTCTGAGAAAAGACAAAGGTTCACTACAAGAAACTGATAAATATTCGTGGGTTTTGTTAAGAACGTGGGTACCGACGTTCTTACATTAATTAAGTTCATGGGGTTTTTTAAGAACGTGGGTACTCACGTTCTTAAATTAAGTTCGTGGGCCCAACTAAAACCGTCGAACTTAACCTATTAGGAACGTGGGTACCCACGTTCTTAAATTAAATACGTGGGCCACGTGGACACCGTCGAACTTAACCCAAAAACCTAAATCCCTAGCCCCGCGTGTCTTTCTTCCTCTCCTTACCTGCTACCTACCGCTCACGCCTGCCGCCAGACAGCGCGCCCCGCGCCGCCACCACGCGCCCCGCCGCTGCCACCCCGCGCTCCGCGCCAGCTCGCGCGTCGCCCCGCTCGCCAGCCCCACGCCGCAAGCTCGCGCGTCGCCCCGCGCGCTGCCCCATGCCGCCACCCGTGGCTGGCCACGCCGCCGGCCCGCGCCGCTCGCTCGCGCGCCAGCCACCCCGCTGCGCGTCTTGGGATGGGCGCAGGGGCGAGGCTACGCGCAATGGCACAAGCGAGGGTGACGCTGCGCGTGATGGTAGGAGCGAGTTGCGCGCGAGAGCGGACTGGCGGAGCAGGCGAGGACGCAAGGGCGAGGATGCAAGGGAGAGGATGCGCCTATGACCTACGCAAGAGCGAGCTGTGGACAGTGCCCGTGGGCTGTCCAGCGGGCGGTGCGCGGGTGTTGTGCAGCGAGCGGTGCACAGTGGTTGTGCGACGGCGATGGCGAAGTCTGGTTGGGGCACTCGAGCACTCGCGGTGCCTTATTTCTATTTGATTTTCCGCAGGTTACCAGGTCTTCTTCTGTGATCAGCGTCTTGAGAATGTCAGCACTTCCATATCTTGGACATCCCTCTTAGTGTTTGTTGAAATGTCTCTTAGAAAATGCTTCCCTGAATATTGCATTACATTGACATCATTCAAATTTCAAAGGCTTTGAAAATAAGGAAGTATTGGTCTGTAGACTTTGATTTAGTGTAATTTCATTCGTGGGATTCTCTTTGAACAAATATATAGGAAAATACATCTCTCAAACATTCTACAATTGTTTTGTTTGTATGTTTAGAGTTGAATGCTAGGATAAAAATGTAGATCATCTGCTACTGATATGTGCATTCGCTTGCTGAAATGAATGAATGAAAAAACCTATTGGATTCTCCCTCTGATAAATATTTTTTTGTCTCTACTCTCTGCATGCAGTTTATATGCTCCACAACCAGGATGCAGGAGGCTCATGCTACAGAGGTACACTACCCTGAAATAATGTTTTTTCTTCCTTGATATGGAGGTTCTATGTTCATTTTAAAAAGAGAGCAGATAAGGATTATTGAGGTAATCAGTGGTTTCGTTGTTCGTCAGGCGTGTCTAAGTTCATATGTAGATTTTTGTGATCTATTTGGATTCCAGAGAATGAGTTTTAATTATGTATTCATATATTAATATATTCATTTTAATCAACTCTCCTTTCTTATAATTAGGATCAATTGGACATATTCAGCAGATACTGTCATTAGCAGTTGACAATAACTGAAATAATTCTCCCGCGCTACACAAATTAGACATAAATGTTCAGACATAATCTGGATGTTAATAGTTTTAAAAATGTGAGCTTTGTGTGGTCCTAAAGTATTTATCTTACAGATTCATTGACAAAACTTGAACAACTCTACAAAAATGAAAGTTCATTATTTCTTTTTTTAGGGTCCGACTGAAATAACAAATGGATACTTAGATCTGCAACTTTCCTATGCGGCCTTCGCTGACATATATGCTCACTTGATAATGTGATCATGTATGTGACTTTAGAGCTATATATCATATTTGTATCAAAACAAGCAACATTATTGATACCTTTTGACACTTGAAGCTTCTGATGACCATCACCTGCTGCGTGTTCTCCAAATTTCTCAGTTCATGCCAATGCAATGCAGCAGGCAGTGGACTGATATATGCTCTAAAACTGACCCAACCCAAGGTGCAGTGATGGATGTGGACGCCTCACCTGTCGCCACCACTAGACTCTCTTTCAACTTTCCAAGCTAAGTGTTGTTCCCTGTAGGGCTAGCTGGGGCACAAGTCAGAGCTTAGAGTGACCACTGTGAACAGATCACTTCAAAGCTTAAGTTCAGTTTGAATCTTTAGTTGAACTGACAGAGACAATGTCATGTCAATATAATACCAAGCTTCAACATCATCTCTGCCCACAGCTAGGTTAAGGTGTAGTAAACAACGATCCATTAAATAAATATTGAAATATGAGGATCCTAAATTCTATGGTACATACATATGAACATCGTACACCCGGACATTGTGCCCCCAATCACCAAGAAATTATACTGCCATTCGTGCCCCCAAACAAGAAGGGCGGACCTGGCAGCGGTCAGCGGTAGAGCCTATTGTGGTTTTGAGCCTTAGTCTTGCATCTGCAATAATCTTGTCTTTTTGTTTAGTCATTACCGTGTCAATATTACCCATATTTTTTTTGAGATTCACAAAGCATTGATCTGAAAAGTTATGAGCTGAGCTGGCATCTTTTCCCATATGTTTCAGAAAAGCACAAACATCTCCATCATTAACTTTCTTCCAGTTTTGAAACCCTGAGACAGTGAAAGTATCTGAGCCACTCCTCCCAATTGGCTTCTTTGAAAATATAAAACAAGGCAAGCAATATGCACGATTTGTGTGTGTTGAATATTCAAGCCAATTAAATTGTTGAAACCAGCTACTTTTGAATCGGCGATGCTGATTTAAATCATTCATTGGGTACTCATCCAACATTGGCTGATATGGCCCCTCAAATATATAAAATCGACAAGCTTCATCTTGCTGATCAGCAGGGAGTTCAAAAATCTGGCTGTGCAGTAGCTACATCAGCCTCGACTTGAGCAGTAGCAGTAGCATTTGTTGGATTAGTAGGACTTTCAGTTTCAGCATGGACATCAGCAGACTAGCAGACAGCAGTCAGCAGTCAGCAATCAGCCTTTTTTGGGTTCATTTTAGATAGTTCATGTTCAGTAATTGAACTGTGCTACACTGTTAAAAGAATATGGAGATGAACTTTATGTGCGTTTGTTCAGCAGACATCAGACAACAGATAGTTCATGTTTAGATAGTTCATGTTCAGTAATTCATTTTAGATAGTTCATGTTCAGCAGACAGCAGTCAGCAGCGATGGGCGTTTGTAATCTGTGATAGTTCATGTTTAGATAGTTCATGTTCAGCAGACAGCAGACAGGAGATGAACTTTATGTTCTTTTCACTAATTTGTTGGTTTTAAAAATGTATATAATTTGTTTAGGGTTCTTTTCACCTCTACAGATTCTGGTAAATGTATATAATTTGTTGGTTTTAGAAATAAAGAAAAAAAGCATGCACATAGAATTGGACTTTTTTGACTACTCCACTACTGCTTGTACATCTGGCGTTTGATCAAGCTCTTAGTGGACATACTTGCAAGTCTGGATATTTTACAACATATTACAGCGTGCTAAAAATTTCAGATTGTGAATAATGACTGAATCTGGAATTTAGTGTTGTGAAAGCTGTTTTGGAGACCTTTTGTGGCTGATCTAGGAAGTTTTAAGCTGAGGTGTTGGTAGAGTAACTCTCTGTCAGGTTAGTTTGGTGCTGAGTTCAACACTAAATTCTGAATTCTGTCAGGTAAACTAACCTGAACATGCTTTAGTGAATCTGGAATTTAGTGTTGTGAGAGCTGTTTTGTTGTGACATGCTTTGGACTGTTAGGTGGCTGAATTCTGAATTTTCAGATTTGGAATAGCGTCTAAGTCTGAATTTCCAAAGTAGTTTCTTGGACAGTTAACATCGCGGATCCTTTGCACGATGCACCATTTTAAATAACACGGTGTTGCGTCTTGAAATGAAGTCTGTTTTCACTCTCATGTTCATGCACAAATATGGAAGCCACATTTTGTGTTCATCATGCTTTCCTATATCTTTGTGTACATGTGATTTAATGTCAGTTGTGTATTTATGAGAATTTTGGTTTATTTTGTAGGATTTCGGCTCTCATCAAGTGACTCCTCCTCACGTCGACTTTGCGGACAGATGTCTCAATTCTAGTGGTGGAGCTACGAACAACAATCTGATGTCCTGATCGAGAGCGATGAAGTTAATGTTTGAACTTGTGTGTTTGAACTTGTGAACTAAAAAAATGTGAACTATGGATGTGAACTTGTGAACTTATGTATTTGGATGTGAACTTGTGAACTTATGTATTTGGATGTGAACTTGTGAACTTATGTATTTGGATGTGAACTTATATATTTGGACTTGTGTGAATTTGTGATATGAACATATATCAATGTGTTTGAAATCTGTATTGTATGTGATATATTGTGTTGCATGTGATATTATGTGTCTAATTTTTCATTTTTTGTATTTTTTATTTTTTTCTAGAAAAGTGTTAAGAACGTGGGTACCCACATTCTTAAGGTTAAGAACGTGGGTACCGTCGAACTTATTGTGCAGTCCTCATAGACCCACGCAGGGTTAAGAACGTGGGTACCCACGTTCTTAACATTAAGAACGTGGGTACCGTCGAACTTATGGTGAAGAATTCGACGGGGGTCGTTGAACTTAAAGACGCACGTTCTTAACCGTAAGTTCGACGGTACCCACGTTCTTAACCGTAAGTTCGACGGTACCCACGTTCTTAACCTTAAGTTCGACGGGGCCGTCGAACTTACTTCTCTAAGTTCGTCCAAAAATCGTCGTCGGCTATATTCGTCGGTAAACCCACGTTCTTACGGTAAGTTCGACGGCTTATTACATTAAGTTCGACGGTTTTTCACCCACGTTCTTTAACCAGTTTCTTGTAGTGGTTGGTAATCTGACCTTTCAATCCGAATCGCTCTTCCCCACGTCCACCCTCCTACCCTTTCAAGCAACCGGTCTTCATTCGCCCCACCACTGCCCCCACTCCAACAAATCAGCCGGGTGCCCCTGGCACTCGTTTCCCTGCCCTCCCCAACTCTTCAACTAGCTACTTCAATTGTGGAAAGTCCAGACACTTTATTAAGGACTACCCATACCAAAAGCAAAATCGATTAAGTAATCAACAGAGTTCTGGGAATTCCACTCAAGGAAAGGGAAATGCGGCAAACAATACCATGGGAAAGAATACAAAGAAAACGGCGCGGATTTATTATACTCATGTGGCCACAACACCGGAAGGCGAACCGATTATGATGGGTACGTTTCTAGTGGCAAATCACCCTGCAAATATTCTTTTTGATTCTAGCGCTTCACATACTTTCATAAGCAAGAAGTTTGTGGAGCAACATTGCATTCCATACCATGAATCAAGGGAAGGGTTTAAAATTCATTCACCTGGGGGACAAATATTTACTATAGAAGTGGCTTTCCAAGTGCCCGTCACATTGGCTGAACAGGACTTTCCTACTAATATGATTGTTCTGAAAGGCCAAGACATAGATGTAATTCTGGGCATGAATTGGTTGGCCCAACATAAAGCTATTCTCAATACTGAATTGAGAACTATCAAATTGAGTTATGGCCAAGAAGAGGTTCTCTTGTCCATCCCCATAGCCATTCCAGCTAAACCATTTAGCAGAGTATATGAAGCTATCATACCAGAGATCCAAGATATTCCGGTAGTATGTGAGTTCCCAGATGTTTTTCCAGAAGATTTACCCGAATTGCCTCCAAAGAGAGATGTAGAATTTGTGATTGAGTTAAAGCCCGGTGCGGCTCCTATTTCTAGAAGGTCGTACCAAATGCCTCCAAATGAATTGGCAGAGCTCAAGACCCAATTACAAGACTTACTGGAGAAGGGATTCATCCAACCAAGCTCATCGCCATGGGGTTGTCCAGCCATCTTTGTTAAGAAGAAGGACCAAACATTACGGATGTGCGTGGATTATAGACCCCTGAATGAGGTTACTATAAAAAATAAGTACCCTCTTCCACGGATTGATATTCTATTTGATCAACTAACTAGAGCGAGGGTCTTCTCTAAGATTGACCTCAGATCAGGCTATCATCAGATCCGTATCCGACCCGAAGATATATCGAAGACCGCGTTCACTATGTGGTATGGTTTGTTTGAATATCTGGTTATGTCTTTTGGGCTAACAAATGCTCTTGCCCACTTCACCTATCTTATGAACTCAGTGTTTATGCCCGAGCTGGATAAGTTTGTGGTGGTATTCATTGACGATATCTTGATATATTCTAAGAATGAAGAGGAGCATGCTCGACATTTATGGATCGTGTTGACACGCTTAAGAGAACACCAATTATATGCTAAGTTCCGAAGACCGCGTTCACTACGCGGTATGGTTTGTTTGAATATCTGGTTATGTCTTTCGGGCTAACAAATGCTCCTGCCCACTTCACCTATCTTATGAACTCGGTGTTTATGCCCGAGCTGGATAAGTTTGTGGTGGTATTCATTGACGATATCTTGATATATTCCAAGAATGAAGAGGAGCATGCTCGACATTTAAGGATAGTGTTGACGCGCTTAAGAGAACACCAATTATATGGTAAGTTCAGTAAGATCGTGTTGACGCGCTTAAGAGAATACCAATTATATGCTAAGTTCAGTAAGTGCGCGTTCTGGCTGGAAGAGATCCAATTTCTGGGACATGTATTATCTGCCAAGGGGATTGCGGTGGATCCCAGCAAAATCAAGGATATTCTAGAGTGGAAACCCCCAACCACTGTACATCAAGTTTAAAGTTTCCTTGGACTGGCTGGCTACTATCATCGATTTATACAGGATTTTTCCAAGCTTGTGAAACCAATCACAAGTTTATTAAAGAATGATACTAAATTTATTTGGTCTTCAAAGTGTAATGAAGCCTTTGAACAATTGAAGGTATTATTTACCACTGCTCCGGTATTGGCTCAACCGGATATTGAAAAACCCTTTGACGTGTATTGCGACGCATCAGGTAGTGGTCTCGACTGTGTTCTAATGCAAGAAGGCCGAGTGATAGCTTATGCTTCAAGGCAGTTACGCCGGCATGAGGAACACTATCCCACTCATGATCTGGAGTTAGCTGCAGTGGTTCATGCCCTAAAAATCTGGCGTCATTACCTGCTAGGGAATATCTGTCACATCTATACAGATCATAAAAGCCTGAAGTATATCTTCACCCAGTCAGAGTTAAACATGAGACAGAGGCGATGGCTCAAGCTTATTAAGGACTATGAATTGGAAATTCATTATCACCCAGGCAAAGCCAATGTAGTGGCAGATGCACTTAGCCGTAAGGCTTCCTATCACTGTCTTATGGCGAAGACCTCTGATAATACACTATGCCAGGAGATGGAGAAGTTAAACCTGGGAATGATCCAACAAGGAGCCTTAAATCAACTAAAGCTTGAGTCAGTCCTTTTACAAAGGATAATGGATGCTCAAAAGGATAATGAGGGTATGAAACACATCTGTGAGAAAATAGAGGCCAGAAAATCCAAGTGCTTTAGAAAAGACGATCAAGGCATTATATGGTTCAACAACCGCATAGTTGTGCCAAAGAATGAAGAAATCCGCCAACAAATATTAGACGAAGCACATCTTAGTCGCTATTCTATTCATCCCTGAAACACTAAGATGTATCAGGATCTAAAACAACATTATTGGTGGACAAAGATGAAGATTGAAATCGCACGCTATGTGGCAAAATGTGACACTTATAGGCATGTCAAAGCCATACATATGAAGACTGCTGGTCCATTACAATCTCTACCAATACCAACATGGAAATGAGAAGATATTAGTATGGACTTCATTGTGGGATTGCCCAGAACAGCAAAAGGATATGATTCCATCTGGGTTATTGTTGATCGGCTTATGAAAATTGCTCATTTTCAGCCAGTCAAAACATATTACCCGGTCCTCACATATGCAGAGCTGTACATTGCTCGTATTCTCAGTTTGCACGGTATTCCGAAGACTATAGTGTTGGATCATGGACCTCAATTTGTGTCCAAATTCTGGGAAGAACTTCACAAGTCCTTGGGTACTAAATTGCTCCACAGTTCAGCCTATCATCCTCAAACCAATCGTCAAACTGAGAGGGTAAACCAAATACTTGAAGATATGTTGCAAGCATATGTTCTGGAATTCCCATAGAAATGGGATGATTGTTTACCAGGTGAAAGAAGTTTCTTTAGGCTAGATATGGTAAAGGAGACCGAAGAAAAGGTTCGGCGAATAATTCATAATTTGAAGAAAGCTCAAGCTCGACAGAAGAGTTACGTAGACAAACGACGGATGCCCTTGTATTTTCTAGTAGGAGATGTTGTCTATTTGAAAGTTTCACCAATGAAGGGTATATCACGTTTCGGGGTTAAGGGGAAGCTTGCACCCTGGTATATTGGTCCTTTTCCTATTCTTGAACAATATGGAGAAGTGGCATACCGACTCCAATTACCCGAAACATTGTCTGTTGTACATAATGTGTTCCACGTGTCTTAGTTGAAGAAGTGTCTTCGGGTTCCCGATCGAACCATTAAAGTGACGAATGTTGCCCTAGAACCAAACTTGACATATTCAGAGCATCCTATTCGAGTCTTGGATCAAAAGGACAGGATTACCCGGAAAAGAACTCTCAAGTTTTACAAGATACAGTAGAACCAGCATTCAGAAGATGAGGCTACATGGGAAACTCGAGACTTTTTAGAAAAGAATTTCCCTGGCTTTTTAGCCTCATGTAATTTGTAAAGTGTATACAATTGTTGTAATAAAGGAGTGAGCCCCAAACCACCCCTGCCTTGTACTAAGAATAAGGAAATAAAAATGTGAAGCATTTCCTATTCCATTACGTACCTCAGGACTTTTAATCTCGGGACGAGATTCTTTTATGGGGGGAAGGATGTAACACCCCTGGTGTTACTATCATTAAAACCTGAGCATAACATCATAACCATTGGCATATCATATGTTTGTCACACCTAGAGTGCATTCACTAGGCAAAAATTTCAAACAAGTTGTATTGATATGACATTTTGGTGAACAAAACCCTAGGGTAGAGTACTTAACCCTAGATTGGGCTTAAAGGGGTAACCAAAGTTTAACCAAGAGAAAACTCCAAAGCTTAGCTATAATAATCATAAAATATCACTATGAATGGACTAAAGTGGCATTAAAACCCTAAAAGTACCACAAACCCTAAATAGAACCCTAGAAAGCCTAAACTTAAACCCTAGGGGGCTAAGTGCAAAATTAGTGCACTTTTGGACTAAAGTGCAAAAACTATGAAGTTAAGGTGTCTTAAGTCATGTGGTTCACATGTGTGTGGAATTGCAACCTAAACCCTGAGTTTTGGACCTATTTGCAAAAAGACCCTATTGGAGTTCTATTGGTGAAGTCTGAAAACAGTGTAGGTGGGCTGACTTTAGGGCTCTGTAGATCCAAAACTATTGAGGTTTTGCCCTAGGTCACCACATCAATTTTGCAGATCCATGAAAGGAGAACAACTTTTATATAGGGATTAAACCATGGTCACATGAAAAATTTGGAGAAAATTTGGCTCCAAGTTGACCTGTCAGGCTGTCTTAACTCCAAAATCAGACTGACAGTGGCCTAGAACTAGGTTTGTGAGCTATTTTGAGCTAAATCTGTTGCTCGATTGATGGTTATTGCTATAGCAAAAGTGAACATGGATTGTTGATCTATAACTTTGATATAGAGAGTTGAATCAGTTGTTATATGAAATCAAGAGAAAATCGAAGCCAAACTTGCTCGGTCAGACACACTAAAGATGAATTCCATGGTATAGTGACTGGATCAGACCGCCAGCTCGGTCAGCTCGTCGCCGGCGATCCGCGCAACCGGATTTGTGCTGGTCGCCAGGATTCGTGCTTTGCACGTAGAAGATTTCTACGAGAAGGTAAAGATCTCATGAAGGGAATGGATAAGATCACTGGTTGGAGATTATCACCATGCTTTTAGCCGTGGCAATGGGGCCGGACTACCGGCGTCGTCGTGGAAATTCCGGTGACCTTAGTTGCGCCATGCCCTAGCTTGTTACCATGCGGTAGTAATCGTGGCACCCTTAGGAGTATTATCCTTGCGCCATTGCACTGGTGAACGCCACGGTTACAGCCACCGTGTTCTTCCCTTTCTCTGGCCGCCTGCGCGCCATGATCAAATTGAGAGCCACCGCCCCCGGAGTCTATACATTGAGTGCACCATCGACTTCGTTATGTATTCAAGCAACTAGCGCACCCGCCCGCACCTCAAATCCTCCAACAAAGAGCTTCAATTTTGCATTTCCCCCAATCTACTCAAGAACACCGCGCGTTTTGACCTTGCCGTGGCCAGCCCAATTCAGGTCTGATCTCGCCCTCTGCGTTCTTGTTTCAGCACCCTTGCTTACTCTTGATGCTCACCGACCCGCCAAATTGAACTAGAACCCCATTAATCGCCGGGAATGCGTTCAGTTGTCCGCGATCCCCGCTGTCACCATGGACAGGGTAGGTTAGATCACTGTTCATGAAATTAGTTTAAGGGAAACTTCGGTTAAGGCTTGAATTTGGTGTCTGCCGCTCGGGAGCACCAGTCTTTGCGTGATCCGGCTAGTCTAACCTCGTCGGTGTTCGGAACTCCGCTGTGCGACGTCGTGGACGTGACGCTGTGAAGAGTTAGAAATTCAAGGGCCTAACTGCAAACGTCAGTGACTCAGTTAAATAGTGTGCGGGTCTCTTCCGTAGTTGTTCCAAATGGGGGGGGGGGGGGTTTCTGCAAGACTGAAGACGCGGGCGCGCACGAGCACAGTTTCACCAGTGGATGGGCTGACTCGGCCGATTTAGGTCCAGTACTATTCATTGTTTTTTCTTTTTCGTTTTTTTGCCAGAACTAAAACAATTCTAAAAAATTGTAGAAAAATGATAAAATTGCCAAACCAATTTTGCTAGGTCTCTAATTTCCTATAGTATTTAATAAAAATAGTTACTTGATTTTTAGTCCAAATAGGAAATTATAGAGTATTTAAAATAGCCTAAGACCATGCTTCTGGATTTTTAGAAAATAAATAATAAATCCAAAATTCACTAAATTTTTAGGATAAACTTTTATTATCTTTGCACTCTCATGAGCATTCATTATTATGTGTGGTTATACTTAGAAAACGAAGAAGAAGTAGGAGTCGAAGAAGAGAAGACTTCACCACCACCACCTGAGGAACATCAGGCAGGCAATTGTTTTTATTTCGATATCTGTGGAACCGAGCCTGATTCACCAGTAACACAAGGCAAGCCCTGATGCATTTTCCACCTCCTTGTTCTTTTTAAAATCTTTCTCACTTACTTGATGCATTAGGTAATAGAAGTTGTGTGTTAAACTATTGCTGCATCTCCTTCCTTGGATTATTTCCTAATCCCTGTTTTACAAAAGGTTTTCTTATGCTTAGCTTTGCTTTAGAAAAACAAAATGTTTTGTTTTCTCAAAGATGATGTTGCAAAGTGGGTGGGATGTTTTCGAAAATAAAACTTGATGGTGGATCCATCATGGCCATGACGGGTTCGACATCGGAAAAGATGTACCTCTGCCAGGTACCAAACTTTGGGGTTTGAAATGATTAAGCTGAGACCGGGTGGGTGACTTGCACGAGAAGAGAAAGTCTCGGTGTAGTGTCTCCATCTGAGTCGATTAAGGACCGCGCCGATGTAGGCTTGATGACCGAGGACCCTTTAACTAGTCACATGCCTCGTCATGGGTAGGCTTTGCCTCGGGCAGACTAATACCAGAATAAGATACCATGCAATGGGAGTGGAGAGATGGCGAGAGTAGCGTGTAACCTCCGTGGCAAGAGGCTGGACGGTTGTGGCAGAACCTCCCAAGGTATCGGGCCCACATGCACCTGCCCTTGTCTCAAAGACCTCAGACGGCTATGTATGTGCACCAAATAACTTAACAGGATCCGTCCAAGTGCCCCAAGGACCCCGGATAAACCACTAACAACCAGGACTGCAGGATTAAGTAACACAAATCACACACAACAATTTGCAGCGGAAATCTTATTACCAAATTTCACAAGTTACAAAAATTTTACTTTGTACATGATCAGAGTGATTACAAAAGTGATTCAAAGAAATAACTTTGAGCTGCTATAACTTATTATAGTTTGAAATATATGCTAGCTCAAGTGACCATCCTCAATAAGAAATATAGAAGAGTTACTTAGGCTTATAAGAAGGCCGAGCCCACCGGCACTTAACACCATCAATAGCAGCACAAAACTATAACATGAAAAACAACAGGGAATAAAACCCTGAGTATGGAATTACTCAGCAAGACTTACCCGACTAAAGAAAAGACTCTCAAGGATATGCTGGCTCGTTGGGAATCAAGGTAAGGCTAAGCAATAATCAAGGACTCATTTTGCAGAAAAGCTTACTAGTAGTGAATCCTTATGCCAAAATTTTACTTAACAAGTTAAGTACTTTTCCTGAATCTAGATTTGCCTAATCTAGAGCATTCACTTGTCCTAATCTAGCTTTCTTTTAGCCAATTCATATTTCACTTGTCAACTACGATGAGTGGTCAGAGGGTAGAGTCTCCATGACCGAGGAGCAACGACGATTCGAACCGATTATACCCAGCTGGGGATCCCTAACCACACGACATATGTAGCACTTAACCCTTGCATATGTCAACCATTCCCACAGATCCTCCACAACGTGAACCGGTCCGCGCTACCCGGGAGCACAGTACTCCTCCATCCAGCCTCTAGCCAGGAGGGTACACGCTACTCCCACCATCTCCCATGGCCAGTACGCTGTTGTCTTTTCACGTATGGAATAGCCGGGTTCAAGCTTACCGTGTCCCATATCCAGGGCATGTGGCTAGTTGCAAGGTATCCACCACAACAGGCCTACATCGAACGGTCCTTAATCGACACAGACGGACGACCTTGTGTGCTCAGCGTCTGGTCTAGATTTATTCAAACCATTTTCCCATTTTTGGTACCCGGCAGGGGTACTCTTTTCCGAATGATGAACCCACTCCGGCCAAAGTGGAATCATCACCATAAGTTTGCTTTGATTTTTGAAACGAAAAGCCCATAACCAATGTTCCACAATCATTCCTTTTGAAAACAAATGATTTTTCAGTTTCTAAGCAGGGCTAAGCATTATCAGTTCTTTTTATAAAACCAGGATTAAGGAGTTTCTAAGGAATGGTAATGCATCAATTGTTTATCATACAACTCCTATCACCTAATGCATCAAGTAATGTGAAAAAGCATTTAAAACACAAGGAAGGGGGCAAATGCACCGGGGCTTGCCTGGAAGAAACACTATGTTAGTGTTTGTTAGGTGGCGACCACTTGGCGACCATCCTTTTCTTGGCATTTGTTCATATTGTCCATCTTCAGGTTCGTCCAACTGACGACATCGGCTTGCGGAGATGTCCAATCTTTGCATTATCCTGGGGTCGACTTGGGTTGTCTTCCACATCACGTGATCAACTAGCGCACCTAATGAGATGCATAATGCACATGAATGAATATAAACATGAATAACACATAATTAATTATTGCTATACCGAAGAGGATTAAATATTTAACCGCAAGGCATCACAATTCTTATGTGTATACACTAGATAACTTTGGCTTTATAGCAAACATGATCTTTGAGTTAATCGGACCTAACTCAAACGTTAGGCAACAATAGCTAAACACAAGTCTTATGCTAGATCACAACATCAATAGAGCTCAACACTAAGACTTGCTACCCTTGGACACTCCAACTTGGAATGAGTGTAGAAGTCATTTAACTAACCTTCTAAATTACTCTTCCAGGTTAACTAGTACAATATTTTGACTTACTAACTTTGGACACCAAATAATCAAATTAAGGGGAATATCAAGTCCATTAACCTCTTAACCTAGCAAGGTTTTGCATAAGCATCAAAGAAGAAATAAACTGAACAAATGACATGAGGCATTACAACACACGCTTCATTTTCAACTACAAAATACAAGAACATAGGTAAAGCTAACTCTAAGTCGCAAGTAATATGACCAATGGATTACCAACTGGTTAAGCTACATGATCATATCTACTTAAATAGGGCATCGACGCCATTTAGACCAACAAAAATTCATTATACACAATATTGACAACGTCTATCAGCTAGACACTGGAAACTCTAGACTTAACCTTCATATGATTAATTTGACCATGCATGCAGGATACGTCTATTTGAAGATTATGAACGCAACTAAGAAATCTAGCTTAACCATTCATCGACCCAACTAACACAGATAATAATTTAGCTTACCAAGAACCAATTTACCTGAAATCGAATCACCCCCGGTTCAGTCAAATACAAAACATATCCTTAGCACTTTAATACACTACCGGAAGCTAAATAAAACACCTCACTCGATCATGTTTATTTTTTAATCGTGACGGTAACTACAACACTACACACACTAAGATATTTCATCAAACATAATATATTCACAACGCGCCTGCGATATATACATGATAATCATGGGCCATAATTCTAATCAATCCATCAATCAAATTAACTAGCTAGGGTAGCAAAAGAGCTCACCATATCATCAACCACTTTGATATTTGTCAGAGGACGATGATATCTAGCTTGCGCATAACACCGAACACCTAGGAGCAAAGACGGTGGCCAGGGGATCGGAGCATGCACGAGGCAGCAGGGACGATCGTGGCACAATGACGGGCTGGTGGCTGATGAACTGGGGAACAGGGAGGTGCGCCATGGACAGAAGGAACTCGACACTATGGCCGACCGAGGCGAGTGCGGCAAGTGAGCTGAGGGAGCACGACAGGAAACTTAACGGAGGCGATCTGGGCGAGCGCGACACAAGAGACCAGAGAGAGAGACACACTAACGAGGAAGCAGGAAGCCGCGGCGAGGGAGCTCGGCGCGCAGACTAGGCGAGCTAGGCGCGTGGCAAACAGAGAGCAGGAACTCGGGCGCGCGTGCAGGGAGATGGGCACCGCGGCGAGCTAGGGAGCTAGGGCGCGACGAGACAGCCATGGGACATGAGCTAGACGCGAGCAGCGAGGAGCGCGCGGCATGGGCGAGCGCAGGGAGCTCGACATGGGCGCCGTGCTGGAGAGGGCGCAGTCCCAGTAGGGGATGTCGAGTAGGAGGTCGACGTGGCTGGTGAGGGAGCTAGACCGAACAGAGGATGAAGAGCTAGGTGAGCTCAGCATCCCAAGAGGAAGCCGGCGCTCGACGGCGACGACCGGACCTTCACCAGCGTTGAGGACAGTGGGATGGCAGAGCGCACACGAGAAACCACGAGCAAGGACTTCGGCGGTCGGAGGCGAGCTCTGTCGAGGTAGGAGTTGCAGGAGGCCAAACTGGTGGTTGGGGAAGGAACTCGTCACCTGGAACAAGAAGACAAATTGTGATGCTCTGGATAAGGAGAAGCGTACGTGGGACTGTGGGAGGCTTCTAGGGAGCTTGCTGATTTTTTTAAGAAGCTGGTGGCTAGATAAGGTTTTAGAAGCCGTGATAAATATCCTATGATCCAAAAGCGTGAGAAGCTAAATGCGAAAAGATTTTTCTTTCATTTGTTTTTCTACATATACCCAATAAAGATATAAGTTTCTCTCCAACTTGAATTTTTATACAACATGAATCCTAGTTCATCTTATGATTACAGCCCCACTTAACTAGAATTCATACTACAAAACTTTTTTGGAATAATTTGTGTTTGGCTCAATTTTGAATTCAAATTTTTAATTAAATTCATACCGTTATGAAGTTCCGCAATCGATGAATTTTAAATAATCACCAGACCCGCTAATCTCCAGAACAAATATGTTCCGAACATCACGAAAATATTTAGGAAGAATCCAGATAGATGAAAATGATGTCGAACTCGCGACAGACGAAACAGATTAAAACAGAGACTGTTATTTAGTTTCGTCTAATTTTTACGATCCTCACCAGTGATCGATCATTTGATCTGACGCCAACGATCACATGCTGAGAGGAACGATTCACTTAATCAGGTGGCGCATCGTTCTGTTCGGACAGCGCGGGCTCCAAATTGTTCATAAAATCAGAAGTCTTCTGATTTTTGTATTCTTACACGCATGATCCGATCAGTTCAAAATTCGCCAGCAAACGAAGATTCGATAATCCAAAAATTTCTCGAACCTCATTTTAATTGCTTATGTTACGGAAATAAATACGAGACCAAACTCGAATCTTTGCAAGATGATTAAAATTTAGTGTCCACTTCATTTACTGATATCCCGCACTTAAATCCATAATCGCTGTTTAACGGAAGGTAACACCTAGGGTGTTACAACGGTGGTGTATCTGTGCTCTCGGTTGGCGTGAACCTGATCTGGTCTTAAGAACCCCCGTGGTGAGTTGACATATGCAAGGGTTAAGTGCTATATATGTCGTGTGATCGGAGATCCTCAGCTGAGTATAATCGATTCGGATCGCCGTAACTTCGCGGTTATGAAGACTTGGTCACTGACCTATACGTAGAAATCCAGTAAAGATGAAGGGTTGTTGAGAAATTGGCTAGTGCAGGTCAAGTGATTGAACTAGGATAGAGAGAACCCTAGTTGCAGGTAATTTTACTTAACCTGACAAATAAAACTGGATTTTTAAGGATCCACCCTTAGTAAGCATTTCTGCAAACAGAGCCATTGATTATTGATAAGCCTTACCTTGACTCCCTCTAGCCAGCATACCCTTGAGAGTCTTTTCTTTAGTCGGGTAAGACTTGCTGAGTAATTCCATACTCAGGGCTTTGTCCCATGTTGTTTTAGGTGAAGAAGCGGCAAACTTTTGTTGCTTCTGTTCAAAGGTGGTACCAAAGGAAGAGCATCAAGACTAAAGCTGCGGGAGGAAAGGATCCTCCATAAAACTTTTGTTTAATACTTATCGGGAGGGGGTTTTGCCTCCCATGGTTTGTAATAATAATACTCAGCACTCATATATTTTGTTCTGGTCTGTAACTATATAACTCTGTCGTACTTTCCAATAAAGGTAAGTTAATGTATCTGCTTCCGCATTTTTGTATCTTCGATGCTTGTAATATCGGTGTGACTGGTGAAACGCTCTTGGGAAAGGTAAGGAAAGCAGATACCGAACTTGTCAAGTGATTCAGGGACACCTGCAGGGTTGTCTGAGGTCCGTTGGACAAGGACAACTGTAGGTGGGCCTAATGACTTGGGAGGTTCCATCACAATTATCGGGACATTGTGCTATGAAATGACCAGTCTTACCGCATTTAAATCAGGAGCACTTCCCTTTTGTCTTGTTCTTGTTGGGGTACTCCTTACGTCCTTTAAGTGCGGTCTTGAAGCGCTTGATGATAAGCACCATTTCGTCCTCATTGAGCCCGGCAGCCTCCACTTGTGCCACCTTGCTAGGTAGCGTCTCCCTGCTTCTGGTTGCTTTGAGAGCTACTGGTTGTGGCTCGTAGATGGGTAGTGGACCGTTTATTGCATCGTCCATGTATCGAGTTTCTTTCACCATCATACGCTTGCTTACAAATTTTTCGAGTATCTCCTCGGGCGTCATCTTTGTGTACCTGGGGTTTTCACGGATAAGATTCATAAGATGGGGGTCAATAACTGTAAATGACCTGAGCATGAGTCGAATGACATCATGATCCATCCATCATGTGCTTCCATAGCTTCGAATCTTGTTGACCAGGGTCTTGAGCCTGTTGTAGGTCTGTGTTGGCTCCTCTCCCTGATCATAGCGAATCTCCCCAGCTCACCTTCTACCAGCTCCATTTTGGTAATCATGGTGGCGTCGTTTCCATCATGAGATATCTTGAGGGTGTCCCAGATTTGCTTGGCGTTGTCCAAGCCGCTCACCTTATTATATTCATCCCTGCAAAGTGAAGCTAGTAAGACAGTAGTAGCTTGTGCATTTTTGTGAATTTGCTCATTTATAAACACAGGGTTATCAGTACTATCAAAGTGCATCCCATTCTCTACGATTTCCCAAATACTAGGATGGAGTGAGAATAGATGACTACGCATTTTATGACTCCAAAAAGAGTAGTCTTCTCCATCAAAGTGTGAAGGTTTCCCGAGTGGAATTGATAGCAAATGAGCATTTGAATTAAATGGAATACGGGAATAATCAAATGAATAGTTTTGATTAACCGCTTTCTTCTTTGAAGAGTCATCATCGTCGTTGTGTGGTGAAGAGGACGAGGCATCGCTGTCGTAGTAGATGATCTTCTTGATGCGCCTCTTCTTCTTCCCATCTCTCTTCTTTTGACTCGAGCCTGAGTCAGTAGGCTTGTCATCTCTTGGCTCGTTGAAAATGGACTCCTTTTCCTTGTCGTTGACCACCATCCCCTTTCCCTTAGGATCCATCTCTTCAGGCGGTTAGTCCCTTAGATGAAGAGAACGACTCTGATACCAATTGAGAGCACCTAGAGAGGGGGTGAATAGGTGATCCTATAAAATCAAACACTAAATAGCCACAAACTTTATTGTTAAAGTGTTAGTTAAATCAAGTGGCTATAAAACACGTTCATGCGAACAAAACAATCACAAGAAGCAACACACGAGACACATGATTTTTATCCCGTGGTTCGGCCAAGTAGCACTTGCCTACTTCCACGTTGTGGCGTCCCAATGGACGAGGGTTGCACTCAACCCCTTTCAAGTGATCCAATGATCAACTTGAATACCACGACTTTCTTCCTTATAGTCTTTCTCCCATTTGCGAGGAATCTCCACAAGTTGGAGCCTCTCGCCCTTACAATATTGATCACAAAGAACGCACAAGAGTAAGGTTGGGAGAGCAACACACACAAGACTCAAATACACAGCACAACCACGCACACAAGTCATGACTTGAGCTCAAAACACAACACACGGAGTTCGCAACTCAAATGGAGCTCAAATCACTAACACAGAGAATCAAATGCGTGGAGTTGGAGTCTTGGAGTCTTAGGATGCTTAGTGAATGCTTGGGTGTCACCTCCATGCGCCTAGGGGCCCCCTTTTATAGCCCCAAGGTAGCTAAGAGCCATTGAAGACCAACTTGGAAGGCCAATCTTGGATAGCTACTGTAGCCTGTCCGGCGTGCGATTGCCTTCCAAATCGAGCACAGTCGATCGTTGCAGCTCCGGGCTCGTTGGCGCACTGGACACTGTCCGGTGCACACCGAACAGTCCGGTGCCTCCTTCTGACCGTTGGAGCTTGTAACGCCCTGAATTTGGGGGTAGAATTTTTTCTTCTTTTCTCTCACCAAATTCGGGTGTTACTCTCATTTCTCTTCCCCATTTCGCTCCTTCCTCCCAATTTCAAACCAGTATAGTGACAGGTGTCCGTGTCGTGTATGAACAAAACCTAAGCGTCATGGGTGTTGCAACATGCTGAAGCACATTTCCTTGTCTGATGTTGCGTGTTCGTCTCGTTCCATCTCGATTTTTGGTTCGCGATTGGAGCCCATTTGAGAGTTGTGCGTGTCGTGGGCTTTGATCCACGAAGTAGCCCGTCCCGGCCCAGCCCGACCCCCGCGCGCCCTATGCCCCACACCCCCCATGCGCCCCCTCCTCTCCTCTCTCTCTCTCATTTGGATTTCCTGCGCAGCAACCTCCCTCTCCCTCTCCCACCTCCCTCTCCCCGTGGTGCCCTAGGGTTTGGAGTCGAGATGGCCGGAATTTGGATCCTCGGAGGTGAGTTTTCCCCTCCCCTTCTGTAACACCCGGTTTTAAAGGACAAAGCCGGGTGCATCTCATACATGCGCCAAAGAAGACAACATATATAATAACAGAGTGTATAGAGATAAATGTCATAAAACATCAGAGTATTTATTACATAGCGGAAGACTTATTACAAAATAAAAGGATAAATATAAAACAAACTAAGGATCGTTGGCGCCAATGTCAACTGAGAAACGCCACCTAGATTAAGTCGAATGCCTCAGTGTTAAGCGGCTCCTCTTCGAACACCTGCTCTTCTCCTGTGGGGGGGTGTGAGACAGCAAGAGTGAGCTCACATACGTTCATAGCTCAACAAGTCGTGGGGAATAATGTGACATGAACTCACCAAAGGTGGGAGTTCATGAAGTGTAAGGCTGATCAATGAAATAAAGGCTGAAGCTGAGCATTGCTTTTATAAGTTGGTCAAGCTTTTATTAGCAATTACTAGGCATAAGTAAATACCAAACCTTAATAATAATAAAGAACAGTAATAGTAAAATAATCCCAAATGCGATGCGAATGTCAAATTGAATTTAAGTTCCATAATTAATCATGTGAGGGTCCGAGCCGCTCATGACCGTGAGCACGACTAGTATACCAATTTTACACTCTGAAAGGTTGCGCATCTTTACCCACAAGTCATGTTACCCATCTGCCAAGAGACGGCCAATCCCATACACCTCTACCGAGGAGGCGAGGCAGGGTAACACTACGAGGCCTTTACAAAGTTCCACTAGCTTCAGAAATCCCGCTACAGTTTATAGGAAGCTCCAGTGCAGGGTTCTTGCCTAACCGCCATCGCAGCAAAATCAACCCAAGGACCTCCCTACACTGACCACTCCCCTACTGCCCTTGCCCCTTTCGGGTAAGGAAGACCTCCACTAGCTTTCCTAGTTAATCAGCCAAGGGCATCCCACTAAACCCTTGTGGTAGCACTGTTTTCCCGGGTGGTCGCTCCATGTTCCCATTAATTTAATGATCTTAACATGAACAATGATAATAACAAGATAATAAAAGAGTAATCATGAATGTTGTATCTTCATACCCAATCCACATAAAGCAATAGCAAGATACTACCCAAAAATATTTCAGGGGTGAACAAGGTATAAAGATAACCAAAACTGGGGTAACTTAAAGGATCCCATCAAAATTAACCTAGGCAGATCATTAAAATTAATAAGAACATGGCTGGGAAAAGTAAGTGATCAAGGGCACAACTTGCCTTCAATGAGCTCCTGCTCAGCTATCTCTACTTGTTGAACCTCAGTTTCCACAGTGGCTTGCTCGTCTACTCGCATCAACACAATACATACATAGTATAGCACAAATTAACATCACATTAAACATGCAAATAAAATATACAGTAAAAATCTACACATTAAAATGAAATCATAGGAACTGGAATCACTAAATTTGGAGTTATAGATTTCAAGTTATGAATTTCCTAAGGTTTGATGTGCTTGAAATAGGATTAAATGATAAATTAATTTTCTTACTGTGTTCATGTCAAAACAGAGATACTAAATTATAGATAATCTTATTACAAAATTTTAGAAATTGGAATGGCTCAATTTGGAGCTAGAATGAATTTTCTATGCAATAAACAAGTTTTAGGAATTCTTTTTATATTAAAAATCAATTTCTGTATTTATTTACCTATTTTATATATTCTCTGGACTGGGCCTCGAATTCCAGAAAAGTTAGGGGCTAAACCAGAGTTTTTCCCCAAGACATAGATTACTGCTACGCTTGGAGTGCGTGTTTATTCCTAAGAAACCCAGGGACTCTTTAGTAAGATTCCCGGGCCGAAGGGGTACGGTTGATTTTCGGTCGTTGGATCTAATCCGTGCGGCCGAGATTAGGTTGAGCCACGGATGAATCGGTAAGCGACCAGAAACGCAAGATCAGGATTCAACGGTGGGGATTTTATTACCCTAGATTAAATTTTATCCGTCAGATCCAAATCGATGGCCCTGACTAAACGTGGCGAAGGGGTATGGCATGATATGATCTCGACCGCTGCTCTTCCTACCAACGGCCGTGATGATCCAACAGCCCCATCCGGACTGCGATCCGATCCAAACCGTCCATCGCCAAAATACACGGCCCGGGCGCTGTCTTCCTCCTCTTCGCACGCTCCTGCCACTCTTTCTCTCTCATCTATTCATACAGCTGGGTGGAGCGGCGCTAATGGCTTCCCCCCATACCAGCGCTTGAGTAAAGTAGCGGTCCGGCAATGACACTCCGCGACTTCACGGCGATGAGGAGGGGCGGCGAACGGCAGAGGTGAGGTCTTACCTAAAATCACTGCACTAGCCCACGGGCTTACGGCAGGAAGCGGCTCCAACGTGGACAAACACGTTCCCCCTAGCGAGAAGCTCCTCCACGCTCCGCGACATCTCCTGGTTTCGCCCAACGCCATGACCATGGGGGATCGACGGCGTGTCCACGACAATTGGTGCGGCAAGGCTCCTGGCGATGTTCCGCGCGAGTTGACCATGGCGGCCACATCATCTCGGCGCGGCAATGCACATGGGATTTACTACAACGACGGCGGGCTTCCCTCTCGATTTCTCCCCCTCGGTCTGTCTCTCTCGGTGGTCTTTCTCTCACTCTCGGCGCGTCTGCGTTGAGTCCTGCGGTTCGTGTTCGTTACAGAGATGAACGACGAGTCTGGCGCCCTGGTCTTTAAGGTCAGCAGGCCGCGCCATGCACGGAGGCTGTTGGGCGCGGATTCAAAGGTGGCGACCCGCGGCGTGCGGTTGAGGCAGGGTGGAGCGTGGCCGAGATTCCAGGCGGCCAGATCGCCCCAACGCAACGAACACCAGAGGAAGACGATCCTGATGGGAGGGCCCCACACATAAGTGATTCTGTATGTGAAGAGGGAAGGGAAAGAGGGATGGGCCGGCCAGAAGCAAGTGGGCCGAAATG
This sequence comes from Zea luxurians, assembly GCA_029449295.1. NCBI lineage: Eukaryota > Viridiplantae > Streptophyta > Magnoliopsida > Poales > Poaceae > Zea > Zea luxurians. Next base: position 135,555,850 of record JAOPSE010000001.1, on the reverse strand, counting down.
GAGCAGAAGCAGCCCAGGCGCACAGTAACTCTTTTCTTTTCTTATTTTATTTTTCCTATTTGATTCATTTTCTTTTCATTTGAATTTCTAATTTGAATTTTGAATCTTGTTATGAACTTCATATTCGAGTCAAATGTACAAACTCAATTTTGTGTAAGAATATATATATATATATACTTATTTTTATCCACATAGTAATTTCCCTTCTCTTTTTTTCTAAATTCTTGAATTTCTTTTAGGATTTAATTCCCCATGTGTTATGTGATATTTCTTTTCTTTACTTTCAAACCCTATTTTCGATTTAGGGTTTAACTCAACTTCTAGTAATTATTATCTTATTATCATTAACATTATTATTTTATTTAATGCACAAACAAAAATCCAATATGATGCATTTTCTCTTTATTTTAATACCATTGGTTTTAAATAAATCAATCTCAATCATATGTGTTCTCTTTTTATGATGCAAATAAGGCACATGACATGAGGAGATTCCTCTATTATCCTTGGTATACAATTTTGAGTATTACAAATCCTACCCCCCTTAAAATGAATCTCGTCCTCGAGATTTAAGGACTAGAGAAAAGATGGGGAAAATCTTTGCGAAGCTCTTCTTCTCTTTCCCACGTAGCTTCATGTTCTCCATGGTGACTCCATTGCACTTTGCACATCTTTATCACTTTATTCCTTGTAACTCGAGTCAAAGTATCAAGAATCTTGATAGGATACTCCGTGTAAGTCAAATCACCCTGAACACTGAGCTCTTCCATTGGTAACAACTGTTCCTCAGGGACACGGATACACTTCTTAAGTTGAGACACATGGGGTACATTATGCACATCAGGTAGATTATCAGGTAGCTCGAGTTGATAGGCTACCTCTCCAACTTGCCTAAAAACTCAGAATGGTCCAATATAGCGAGGGGACAATTGCCCTTGACTTTAAATCTCCTCATTCCACGAAGTGGTGACATCTTGAGGTACACATGATCTCCTTCCTCAAATTCCAGTGGTCTCCTTCAATTATCTGCGTAGCTCTTTTGCCTGGTGTGAGCTACCCTCAAATTCTCTCGAATTATGCAAACTTGTTCTTCTGCTTCTTGAATCAGTTCATGCCCAAAGAACTGTCTTTCTCCAGTCTGATCCCAATATAGAGGAGTCCTGCACTTTCTGCCATACAAAGCCTCAAACGGTGACATCTTCAAACTGGCCTGATAGCTATTATTATAAGAGAACTCAGCGTACGACAAACTCTTATCCCAACTTCCACCATGTTTAAGGGCACAAGCTCTTAACATATCCTCAAGCACTTGGTTGGTCCTCTCAGTCTGCCCATCAGTCTGTGGATGGTAAGCCTGAAAGGGAAATGTGCCCTTAGGCCATTTCTAAGTATTTTGGTGATTTAGTGTCCAACACAAGTGCCTTAGTGTAAAAAGGTGGACAAAGTACAAATCAAGGATAAAGGTATGTTTCTCAGACTTAGTACATTGTTTTAGAGACTAATGTATTGTGTCTAAGTGCTGGAAACAGGAAAAATCCGATTGGAAATGTCTTGGCTCGAGCAGCCAAGACTCTGCTCAGTCTGGGTGCACCGGACTGTCCGGTGGCTCACGAGACAGTGTCCGGTGGTGCACCGGATAGTGTCCGGTGCGCTAGGCTGGCTCGAGCGAAGTGGCCGCTCTCGGGATTTCACCGGCGACGTACGGCTATAATTCACCGGACTGTCCGGTGTGCACCGGACTGTCCGGTGAGCCAACGGTCGGCAGGGTCAACGGTCGGCCGCGCGATCTGCGCGGGACACGCGGCCGAGCCAACGGCTAGAAGAAGGCACCGGACTGTCCGGTGTGCACCGGACATGTCCAGTGCGCCAACGACTCTCAGGCTGCCAACGGTCGACTGCGCCATTTATGGAAAGAAATCGGGCACCGGAAAGTGTCCGGTGTGCACCGGACTGTCCGGTGCACCAGTCGACAGAAGGCAAGATCAGCCTTCCTTGATTGCTCTCAACGGCTCCTAGCTGCCTTGGGGCTATAAAAGGGACCCCTAGGCGCATGGAGGAGGACACCAAGCATTCCCACAACATTTCTAAGCACCAAGACATCGATTTCGCGCATTCTTTTCATTGTGATAGCATATAGAGCTCTAGTGGAGTTGTGAACTCATTGAGTTGTGCTTCGAGCTCTTGTTGCGATTTGTGTACGTGTTGACACTCTGATTCTTGTGTCTTGTGTGCGTTGCTAATCCCTCCCTTGCTCCGTGTTCTTTGTGAATTTCAAGTGTAAGGGCGAGAGGCTCCAAGTTGTGGAGATTCCTCGCAAATGGGATTGAGAAAAAGCAAGCAAAACATTGTGGTATTCAAGTGGGTCTTTGGACCGCTTGAGAGGGGTTGATTGCAACCCTCGTCCGTTGGGACGCCACAACGTGGAGTAGGCAAGCGTTGGTCTTGGCCGAACCACGGGATAACCACCGTGTCATCTCTGTGATTGATTTTTATTGGTTATTGTGTTTTGTTAAGAATTTCTCTCTAGCCACGTGGCAGTTATTGTGCTATCGATTAACCAAGTTTTGTGGCTTAAGTTTTCAAGTTTCACAGGATCACCTATTCACCCCCCCTCTAGGTGCTCTCAATTGGTATCGGAGCCGTTCTCTTCACAAAGGGACTAACCGCCCGAAGAGATGGATCCTAAGAGGAAGGGCATCATGATCAACGATAAAGAGAAGGAATCCTTCGTCAACGAGCCGAAGGACGACAAGCCCACCGACTCTGGCTCGGGCCATAGACGGAAAGAAGGGAAGAAGAAGAAAACGAGACGCATCAAGGAGATCGTCTACTACGATAGCGATGAATCTACTTCCTCCAAAAAGGACGACGACCACAACGACTACGAGAGAAGGAAACCGGTTAATTCGAACTTTTCTTTTGACTACTCTCGTATTCCGCAAAGTTCAAATTCACATTTGCTCTCCATTCCTCTCGGCAAGCCTCCACACTTTGATGGGGAGGACTACGGATTTTGGAGCCACAAAATGCGTAGTCACCTATTCTCTCTCCATCCTAGTATATGGGAGATTGTAGAGAGTGGAATGCACTTTGATAGTTCGGATAGTCCCATGTTCATTAATGAACAAATTTATAAGAATGCACAAGCTACTACTGTTCTCCTAGCTTCATTGTGCAGGGATGAATACCACAAAGTGAGCGGCTTGGATAACGCCAAGCAGATCTGGGACACCCTCAAGATTTCTCATGAGGGGAACGACGTCACCTTGCTCACCAAGATGGAGTTGGTGGAAGGCGAGCTTGGACGGTTCGCGATGATAAGGGGCGAGGAGCCGACACAAACATACAACCGACTCAAGACCCTTATCAACAAAATAAGGAGCTACGGAAGCACGCGATGGACGGACCACGACGTCGTCCGACTGATGCTAAGGTCCTTTACCGTTCTTGATCCTCATTTGGTAAATAATATTCGTGAGAATCCTAGGTACACCAAAATGTCGCCCGAAGAAGTCCTTGGAAAATTCGTTAGCGGGCGGATGATGATCAAGGAGGCGAGGTACGTGGACAACGCCTTGAATGGTCCGATCAACGAGCCGCAACCCCTTGCTCTCAAGGCAACAAGAAGCAAGGAGGCGCTACCTAGTAAGGTGGCACAAATTGAGGCAGCCGGACTTAATGATGAAGAGATGGCCCTCATCATCAAAAGATTCAAGACGACGCTTAAAGGTCGCAAGGGACAGCCAAGCAAGACCAAAGCCAAGGGGAAGCGCTCATGCTTCAAATGCGGTAAGCTTGGTCATTTTGTTGCTAACTGTCCCGACAATGATAGTGATCAGGACCAAGGGAACAAGAGGGAGAAGAAAAAGAATTATAAGAAGGCAAAGGGCGAGGCTCATCTTGGCAAGGAGTGGGATTCGGATTGCTCCTCGTCCGACTCCGACAATGAAGGACTCGCCGCCACCGCCTTCAACAAGTCATCCCTCTTTCCCAACGAGCGTCACACATGCCTTATGGCAAGGGAGAAGAAGGTATGTACTCAAGACTCTACTTATGCTTCTTCAAGTGAGGACGAATCTAGTGATGAGGATGAAATAGATTATTCATGTCTATTTAAGGGTCTAGATAGAACCAAGGTAGATAAAATTAATGAGTTGATTGATGCCTTGAATGATAAGAATAGGCTTTTAGAAAAATAAGAGGACTTGTTGTATGAAGAACATGACAAATTTGTAGAAGCTCAAAAATCTCATGCCTTAGAAGTTAAAAGAAATGAAATGCTTTCTTATGAATTATCTTCTTGCCATGAGATAATTTCTGACTTGAGAAGCATTAATGATAATTTGAATGCTAAGTTACAAATAGCTAGTAAATCAACAACTTGTGTAGAAAATGTTGTTATTTGCAATAGATGTAAAGATTTTGATATTGATGCTTGTAGTGAACACATAGCTTCTATTGCAAAATTAAATGATGAAATGGCTAGTCTTAATGCCCAACTTAAGGCTAGCAAAAGTGATTTCGATAAACTAAAATTTGCTAGGGATGCCTACACGATTGGTAGACACCCCTCCATTAAGGATGGGCTTGGCTTCAAGAGGGAAGCCAAGAACTTAACAAGCCATAAGGCTCCCATCTCTGCCAAGGAGAAAGGGAAGGCCCCTATGGCAAATAGTACTAAAAAGAACCATGCTTTTATGTACAATGATAGAAGACAGTCTCATAGGAATTGTAATGCTTTTGATTCACATGCCTATGATTCTTATGCTATGTATGCTTCCAGTTCTTCCTATATGCATTGTAGAGATATGCCTAGGAAAAATATTCATCATGTGCCTAGAAAGAATTTTGTTCATGCTCCTAGGGAAGTTATGAATGGTCCCTCTACAATTTATCATGCTTTGAATGCTTCCTTTGCTATTTGTAGAAAGGATAGGAAGATAGTTGCTAGGAAATTAGGGGCAAAATGCAAGGGTGATAAAACTTGCATTTGTGTCCCTAAGGAAATTGTGACTAACCTTGTAGGACCCAACAAGAGTTGGGTATCTAAGACCCAAGCCTAAATTTGCCTTGCAGGTTTATGCATCCGGGGGTTCAAGCTGGATTATCGACAGCGGATGCACGAACCACATGACGGGGGAAAAGAGGATGTTCTCTTCCTACGTCAAGAATAAGGATTCCCAAGATTCAATCATATTCAGTGATGGGAACCAAGGCAAGGTGAAAGGTTTAGGCAAGATTGCAATATCTAATGAGCACTCTATCTCTAATGTGTTTTTAGTTGAGTCTCTTGGATATAATCTACTATCTGTCAGCCAATTATGTAATATGGGATATAATTGTTTATTTACAAATGTAGATGTGTCTGTCTTTAGAAGATGTGATGGTTCACTAGCTTTTAAGGGTGTACTAGACGACAAACTTTACTTAGTTGATTTTGCAAAAGAAGAGGCCGGTCTAGATGCATGCTTAATAGCTAAGACTTGCATGGGCTGGTTGTGGCATCGCCGCTTAGCACATGTGGGAATGAAGAACCTCCATAAGCTTCTAAAGGGAAAACACGTGTTAGGTCTAACCAATGTTCATTTCGAAAAAGATAGACCTTGTGCAGCTTGTCAAGCAGGTAAACAAGTGGGAGGAGCACATCACAGCAAGAATGTGATGACCACTTCAAGACCTCTGGAGATGTTGCATATGGACCTCTTCGGACCCGTCGCCTATCTGAGCATAGGAGGAAGTAAGTATGGCCTAGTTATTGTTGATGACTTTTCCCGCTTCACTTGGGTGTTCTTTTTGCAGGATAAGTCTGAAACCCAAGGGACCCTCAAGCGCTTCATAAGGAGAGCTCAAAATGAGTTTGAGCTCAAGGTGAAGAAGATAAGGAGCGACAACGGGTCCGAATTCAAGAATCTTCAAGTGGAGGAGTTCCTTGAGGAGGAGGGGATCAAGCACGAGTTCTCTGCTCCCTACACACCTCAGCAAAATGGTGTGGTAGAGAGGAAGAACAGGACGCTCATTGATATGGCGAGAACTATGCTTGGAGAGTTCAAGACCCCCGAGTGTTTTTGGTCGGAAGCCGTGAACACGGCTTGCCACGGCATCAACAGGGTCTATCTTCACCGCCTCCTCAAAAAGACCTCATACGAGCTGCTAACTGGTAACAAACCCAATGTATCGTACTTTCGTGTATTTGGGAGTAAATGCTACATTCTAGTGAAGAAGGGTAGGAATTACAAATTTGCTCCCAAAGGTGTAGAAGGGTTTTTATTAGGTTATGATTCAAATACAAAGGCGTATAGGGTCTTCAACAAATCATCGGGTTTGGTTGAAGTCTCTAGCGACGTTGTATTTGATGAGACTAATGGCTCTCCAAGAGAGCATGTTGTTGATCTTGATGATATAGATGAAGAAGACGTTCCAACGGCCGCGATTCGCACCATGGCGATTGGAGATGTACGACCTCAGGAACAATTGGAGCAGGATCAACCGTCTTCCTCAACTATGGTGCATCCCCCAACCCAAGATGACGAACAGGTACCTCAAGTGGAGGCGCATGATCAAGGGGGAGCACAGGATGTTCAAGTTGAAGAGGAAGAAGCACCTCCGGCACCTCCAACCCAAGTTCGAGCGATGATCCAAAGGGATCACCCCGTCGACCAAATTTTGGGTGATATTAGCAAGGGAGTAACTACTCGTTCAAGATTAGTTAATTTTTGTGAGCATTACTCTTTTGTCTCTTCTATTGAGCCTTTCAAGGTAGAAGAGGCCTTGCTAGATCCGGACTGGGTGTTGGCCATGCAGGAGGAACTCAACAACTTCAAGCGCAATGAAGTTTGGACACTAGTGCCTCGTCCCAAGCAAAATGTTGTGGGAACCAAGTGGGTGTTCCACAACAAACAGGACGAACACGGGGTGGTGACGAGGAACAAGGCTCAACTTGTGGCAAAAGGTTATGCCCAAGTCGCAGGTTTGGACTTTGAGGAGACTTTTGCTCCTGTGGCTAGGCTAGAATCAATTCGTATCTTGCTAGCATATGCCGCTCACCATTCTTTCAGGTTGTACCAAATGGATGTCAAGAGCGCTTTCCTCAACGGACCGATTAAGGAGGAGGTGTACGTGGAGCAACCCCCTGGCTTCGAGGATGAACGGTACCCCGACCACGTGTGTAAGCTCTCTAAGGCGCTCTATGGACTTAAGCAAGCCCCAAGAGCATGTATGAATGCCTTAGAGACTTTTTAATTGCTAATGCTTTCAAGGTTGGGAAAGCCGATCCAACTCTTTTTACTAAGACTTGCGATGGTGATCTTTTTGTGTGCCAAATTTATGTCGATGACATAATATTTGGTTCTACTAACCAAAAGTCTTGTGAAGAGTTTAGCAGGGTGATGACGCAGAAATTCGAGATGTCGATGATGGGCGAGTTAAACTTCTTCCTTGGGTTCCAAGTAAAGCAACTCAAGGATGGTACCTTCATCTCCCAAACGAAGTACACGCAAGACCTGCTAAAGCGGTTTGGGATGAAGGACGCCAAGCCCGCAAAGACACCGATGGGAACCGACGGACACACCGACCTCAACAAAGGAGGTAAGTCCGTTGATCAAAAAGCATACCGGCCTATGATAGGGTCTTTACTTTATTTGTGTGCTAGTAGACCGGATATTATGCTTAGCGTATGCATGTGTGCTAAATTTCAATCCGATCCTAAGGAGTGTCACTTAGTGGCTGTGAAGCGAATTCTTAGATATTTAGTCGCTACGCCTTGCTTCGGGATCTGGCATCCAAAGGGGTCTAACTTTGACTTGATTGGATATTCAGATTCCGACTATGCTGGATGTAAGGTCGATAGGAAGAGTACATCGGGGACATGCCAATTCTAGGAAGGTCCCTGGTGTCGTGGAACTCTAAGAAACAAACTTCTGTTGCCCTATCCACCGCTGAGGCCGAGTACGTTGCCGCAGGACAGTGTTGTGCGCAACTACTTTGGATGAGGCAAACCCTCCGGGACTTTGGCTACAATCTGAGCAAAGTCCCACTCCTATGTGATAATGAGAGTGCTATCCGAATAGCGGAAAATCCTGTTGAGCACAGCCGCACAAAGCACATTGACATCCGACATCACTTTTTGAGAGACCACCAGCAAAAGGGAGATATCGAAGTGTTTCATGTTAGCACCGAAAACCAGCTAGCCGATATCTTTACCAAGCCTCTAGATGAGAAGACCTTTTGCAGGCTGCATAGTGAGCTCAATATCTTAGATTCGCGGAACTTGGATTGAATTGTAGCATACATGTGTTTATGCCTTTGATCATGTACATTCTGCATTTTGTTGCTTATTGTGGTGCTCAAGTTGTACAAACACTCCCTGGACCTCACAAGTCCTTTTTGCAAGTGATGCACATTTTTAGGGGGAGCTGTGCTACAACTTGACCCTTTGAGACTAACCATATGCTTGAGTTTGTTTGTTTTAGTCTCAAAGGAGATTTTAAAGGGAAAAGGTGGACTTGGACCATACAAGACTTCCACTGCTCTCCGATGATAAGAGTAACTTTTCCAAGTTCATCTTCATACTCTTATTGCCTTTGTACTCTTACTTGAAGATTTTGGTGAGGCAATGGGGTTATAGGGCCAAGATTGATCCCGTTTTGGTGCTTGATGCCAAAGGGGGAGAAAATAAAGGCCAAAGCAATAGATGGATCAGCTACCACTTGAGAAATTTTGAAAATAGTAGATTAGAGCCTTTTGGTTTGTCAAAACTCTTTTGTTGTCTCTTATGTCAAATGTTGGCCTCTTGTGGGGAGAAGTGTTGATTATGGGAAAGAGGGGGAGTTTTTGAAATTCTTGATCAAATTTCTTTGGAAAACCTCTCTTTATGTCTCTACAAGTGGATTTGACTTAGAGATAGGAATTTGAGTTTGATTTGCAAAAAAACAAACCAAGTGGTGGCATAGAGTGATCCATATATGTCAAAATTGAATCAAAACAATTTGAGTTCTTGTTTGAATATGTTCTACTTGCTTTATGTTGTGTTGGCATAAATCACCAAAAAGGGGGAGATTGAAAGGGAAATGTGCCCTTGGGCCATTTCTAAGTATTTTGGTGATTTAGTGTCCAACACAAGTGCCTTAGTGTAAAAAGGTGGACAAAGTACAAATCAAGGATAAAGGTATGTTTCTCAGACTTAGTACATTGTTTTAGAGACTAATGTATTGTGTCTAAGTGCTGGAAACAGGAAAAATCTGATTGGAAATGTCTTGGCTCGAGCAGCCAAGACTCTGCTAAGTCTGGGTGCACCGGACTGTCCGGTGGTGCACCGGACAGTGTCCGGTGCGCCAGGCTGGCTCGAGCGAAGTGGCCGCTCTTGGGATTTCACCGGCGACGTACGGCTATAATTCACCGGACTGTCCGGTGTGCACCGGACTGTCCGGTGTGCACCGGACTGTCCGGTGAGCCAACGGTCGGCAGGGTCAACGGTCGGCCGCGCGATCTGCGCGGGACACGCGGCCGAGCCAACGGCTAGAAGAAGGCACCGGACTGTCCGGTGTGCACCGGACATGTCCGGTGCGCCAACGGCTCTCAGGCTGCCAACGGTCGACTGTGCCATTTATGGAAAGAAATCGGGCACCGGAAAGTCCGGTGCACCAGTCGACAGAAGGCAAGATCAGCCTTCCTTGATTGCTCTCAACGGCTCCTAGCTGCCTTGGGGCTATAAAAGGGACCCCTAGGCGCATGGAGGAGGACACCAAGCATTCCCACAACATTTCTAAGCACCAAGACATCGATTTCGCGCATTCTTTTCATTGTGATAGCATATAAAGCTCTAGTGGAGTTGTGAACTCATTGAGTTGTGCTGCGAGCTCTTGTTGCGATTTGTGTGCGTGTTGACACTCTGATTCTTGTGTCTTGTGTGCGTTGCAAATCCCTCCCTTGCTCCGTGTTCTTTGTGAATTTCAAGTGTAAGGGCGAGAGGCTCCAAGTTGTGGAGATTCCTCGCAAACGGGATTGAGAAAAAGCAAGCAAAACACTGTGGTATTCAATTGGGTCTTTGGACAGCTTGAGAGGGGTTGATTGCAACCCTCGTCCGTTGGGACGCCACAACGTGGAGTAGGCAAGCGTTGGTCTTGGCCGAACCACGGGATAACCACCGTGTCATCTCTGTGATTGATTCTTATTGGTTATTGTGTTTTGTTAAGAATTCCTCTCTAGCCACGTGGCAGTTATTGTGCTATCGATTAACCAAGTTTTGTGGCTTAAGTTTTCAAGTTTCACAGGATCACCTATTCACCCCCCCCCCCCTCTAGGTGCTCTCAAAGTCGAACTAAAATTCAATCTCGTATCCAATGATTCGTGCAACTTCTTCCAATACCGAGAGGTAAACTGTGATCCCCGGTCTGACACAATCTTCTTTGGCACACCATGTAGAGACATAATCCGAGCCATATATAACTTAGCCCATTGAGATCACTTATAAGTAGTCTTGACAGGAATGAGATGAGCCACTTTGGCCAGTCTATCCACAATAACCCATATAGAATCATATCCTTTCGAGGTGCGAGGCAATCCAGTAATAAAATCCATACCAATCTCTTCTCACTTCCATTCGGGTATCTTTAATGGGTATAATAGTCCAGCTTGTCTTTGGTGTTCGGCCTTAACTCTTTGACACACCTCGCACATAGCCACATGTGTAGCCACATCTCTCTTCAATCCATACCACCAATATTTCTGCTTCAAATCCTGATACATCTTCGTACTCCCAGTATGAATAGAATAATCTGAGTCATGGGCTTCCTTCAGTATGGTCTCATGAAGGCTATCAATATCAGGAACACATATCCTGTCCTTGAACCATACGGTGCCTTGCTCATCTTCCGTGAATTCCGGACCTCGACCTTCAGTAATCAGATCCTTAATCTCTTGTATTTTAGCATCACCAATCTGTCCTTTGCGGATTTCTTGCTCCAAAGTAGGTTCCACATCGATAATAACTCCTTCAGTATGAGCAACTATCCTCAGGTTAAGTCTCCTGAAATCCTCAACAATCTCATCGGGTAGTTGGGCAACAATAGCTGAATGGACATGCTCCTTTCGACTCAAGGCATCTGTAACCAAATTTGCCTTGCCCGGGTGATAGTGAATCTCCAAATCATAATCCTTAATAAGCTCCAACCGATGGCATTGCCAAAGGTTGAGATCCTTCTAAGTGAATATATACTTCGAACTCTTATGATCCGTGTATACTTGACACTTGGTTCACATAATATAATGTCTCCAAATCTTAAGCGCATGCACAATGGCTGCCCGCTCTAAGTCATGAGTGGGGTAGTTCAACTCATGTCTCCGCGTAGGTGATCACATGTCCTTCTTGCATGAGCACACATCCAAATCCTTGGCCACATGCATCACAATAAATATCAAATCCTTTTCGTAGATCTGACATAAACAACATTGGTGGTGACATCAACCTCTTCTTTTAATTGATCAAATCTATCTTGGCACTTATCGTCCCACTTAAATTCTCTTCCCTTCCCCAGAAGCGAGGTCATAAGCTTAGCGATCTTAGAAAATCCTTTAATGAATCTCCGATAATATCCTGCAAGTCCCAAGAAACTCTGCATCTCAGTAACTATAGTGGGTATGCTCTACGCCACTATCTCCTTGACTTTAGCAGGATCCACTGATATGCCTCCATTAGAAACGATATGTCCAAGAAAGGGCACCTCGCCAATCCAAAACACGCATTTACTGTACTTGGCGTAGAGTTGATTATCTCGTAGCTTCTGTAGCACCAATCTCAGATGTTCCTCATGATCACTTTCACTCTTGGAATAAATAAGAATATCGTCGATAAACACTACGACAAATCTGTCCAGATCACGAACACCTTATTCTTCAGATCCATAAAATAGCTGGTGCATTAGTTAGTCCAAATGACATAACGATGAACACATATAAATCATATCGGGTCGAGAAATCCATCTTGGGAATATCCGGTGGCCTAATCTTCATTTGATGGTAACCCGATCGGAGATCAATCTTCGAGAATTCCCTTGCACCTCTCATCTGAATAAATCCTCAATGCGGGGTAATGGATACTTGTGCTTCACAATGACATCATTAAGGGTCCTATAATCCACGCACATCCCTTGTGATCCTTCTTTCTTCTGTTCAACTAGAACCGGCGCTCCACAAGGTGAAGAATCCGAATGAATGTACCCAGCCTCTTGTAACTCTGTTAACTGCTTCTTAAGTTCCTTTAGTTCATCTAAGGACATCCTATATGGTCGTTTAGAAATAGGATCAGTCCCAGGTAAGAGAGCAGTGACCAACTCAACTTCCCTATATGGTGGCATCCCTAATAACTCCTCTAGAAAGACATCCGAAAAAAATCTCTAACTGCACGGATGTTGTCACCAACAAACTTCTCATCTACTAAGAATGTCGCTAGTCTGATGGTGGTAGTTATTGAAATCTCAACTTCGAATCTTTCTCCTTTTGCACTGGTGAGTTCTAAGGTTCCCTTAGCCCAGTGTATAAACTGTCCTTGCCTTTCTTAACCATGACATACCAAGGATCAAGTTTATACTACTCTCTTCTAACAGTATAGGGGTAGCCCATCTAGGTTAGAAACACAGGGAAAGAAGGAAGATTTATAGACAAGGCGAGTAATTACGAGAAATGTTACTGCGGGGGATTTATTAGCTAAGTAGATTAGTGTGTTATCCACTAAAGCTAATACATTACCTTATGGTGGTACATGCTAAGATGCCCGTCTATACTATTTCAATCAATCAAAGAAGCAAATCAGGCATTGATCATCAGAACAATCAACCAACATTTTCAATAGAGAAAATAATTTTAATTTTATCTTAGGTTCCCTCTCTCTGGAAAAGTTCATAGTTGTAGGATTCCAAGGTGTGAAATCCATCTTGTCTTAAAGTAGAAAAGATAAGAATGGTCAGAGTGGAACAATAAAAGGTGAAACAAGATCAATATAAGTATAGAAAGAATCAGAGTAAGGTAAGTATAGAATGAATCAGAATAAGATAAGTAGGTAAGGGTTTGTCCATTTCTATCTAGGTTTCGTCCTACAGTCAACATTCCTCTGATACCACTTCTGTAACACCCGGTTTTAAAGGACAAAGCCGGGTGCATCTCATACATGCACCAAAGAAGACAACATATATAATAACAGAGTGTATAGAGATAAATGTCATAAAACATCAGAGTATTTATTACATAGCGGAAGACTTATTAAAAAATAAAAGAATAAATATAAAACGAACTAAGGATCGTTGGCGCCAATGTCAACTGAGAAACGCCACCTAGATTAAGTCGAATGCCTCAGTGTTAAGCGGCTCCTCTTCGAACACCTGCTCTTCTCCTGTGGGGGGTGTGAGACAGCAAGAGTGAGCTCACATACGTTCATAGCTCAACAAGTCGTGGGGAATAATGTGACATGAACTCACCAAAGGTGGGAGTTCATGAAGTGTAAGGCTGATCAATGAAATAAAGGCTGAAGCTGAGCATTGCTTTTATAAGTTGGTCAAGCTTTTATTAGCAATTACTAGGCGTAAGTAAATACCAAACCTTAATAATAATAACGAACAGTAATAGTAAAATAATCCCAAATGCGATGCGAATGTCAAATTGAATTTAAGTTCCATAATTAATCATGTGAGGGTCCGAGCCGCTCATGACCGTGAGCACGACTAGTATACCAGTTTTACACTCTGCAGAGGTTGCGCATCTTTACCCACAAGTCATGTTACCCATCTGCCAAGAGACGGCCAATCCCATACACCTCTACCGAGGAGGCGAGGCAGGGTAACACTACGAGGCCTTTACAAAGTTCCACTAGCTTCAGAAATCCCGCTACAGTTTATAGGAAGCTCCAGTGCAGGGTTCTTGCCTGACCGCCATCGCAGCAAAATCAACCCAAGGACCTCCCTACACTGACCACTCCCCTACTGCCCTTGCCCCTTTCGGGTAAGGAAGACCTCCACTAGCTTTCCTAGTTAATCAGCCAAGGGCGTCCCACTAAACCCTTGTGGTAGCACTATTTTCCCGGGTGGTCGCTCCATGTTCCCATTAATTTAATGATCTTAACATGAACAATGATAATAACAAGATAATAAAAGAGTAATCATGAATGTTGTATCTTCATACCCAATCCACATAAAGCAATAGCAAGATACTACCCAAAAATATTTCAGGGGTGAACAAGGTATAAAGATAACCAAAACTGGGGTAACCTAAAGGATCCCATCAAAATTAACCTAGGCAGATCATTAAAATTAATAAGAACATGGCTGGGAAAAGTAAGTGATCAAGGGCACAACTTGCCTTCAATGAGCTCCTGCTCAGCTATCTCTACTTGTTGAACCTCAGTTTCCACAGTGGCTTGCTCGTCTACTCGCATCAACACAATACATACATAGTATAGCACAAATTAACATCACATAAAACATGCAAATAAAATATACAGTAAAAATCTACACATTAAAATGAAATCATAGGAACTGGAATCACTAAATTTGGAGTTATAGATTTCAAGTTATGAATTTCCTAAGGTTTGATGTGCTTGAAATAGGATTAAATGATAAATTAATTTTCTTACTGTGTTCACGTCAAAACAGAGATACTAAATGATAGATAATCTTATTACAAAATTTTAGAAATTGGAATGGCTCAATTTGGAGCTAGAATGAATTTTTTATGCAATAAACAAGTTTTAGGAATTCTTTTTATATTAAAAATCAATTTCTGTATTTATTTACCTATTTTATATATTCTCTGGACTGGGCTTCGAATTCCAAAAAAGTCAGGGGCTAAACCAGAGTTTGTCCCCAAGACATAGATTACTGCTACGCTTGGAGTGCAGGTTTATTCCTAAGAAACCCAGGGACTCTTTAGTAAGATTCCCGGGCCGAAGGGGTACGGTTGATTTTCGGTCGTTGGATCTAATCCGTGCGGCCGAGATTAGGTTGAGCCATGGATGAATCGGTAAGCGACTAGAAACACAAGATCAGGATTCAACGGTGGGGATTTTATTACCCTAGATTAAATTTTATCCGTCAGATCCAAATCGATGGCCCTGACTAAATGTGGCGAAGGGGTATGGCATGATATGATCTCGACCGCTGCTCTTCTTACCAACGGCCGTGATGATCCAACAGCCCCATCCGGACTGTGATCCGATCCAAACCGTCCATCGCCAAAATACACGGCCCGAGCGCTGTCTTCCTCCTCTTCGCACGCTCCTGCCACTCTTTCTCTCTCTCATCTATTCATACAGCTGGGTGGAGCGGCGCTAATGGCTTCCCCCCATACCAGTGCTTGAGTAAAGTAGCGGTCCGGCAATGACACTCGGCGACTTCACAGCGATGAGGAGGGGCGGCGAACGGCAGAGGTGAGGTCTTACCTAAAATCACTGCACTAGCCCACGGGCTTACGGCTGGAAGCGGCTCCAACGTGGACAAACACGTTCCCCCCAGCGAGAAGCTCCTCCACGCTCCGCGACATCTCCTGGTTTCGCCCAACGCCATGACCATGGGGGATCGACGGCGTGTCCACGGCAATTGGTGCGGCAAGGCTCCTGGCGATGTTCCGCGCGAGTTGACCATGGCGGCCACATCATCTCGGCGCGGCAATGCACATGGGATTTACTACAACGACGGCGGGCTTCCCTCTCGATCTCTCCCCCTCGGTCTGTCTCTCTCGGTGGTCTTTCTCTCACTCTCGGCGCGTCTGCGTTGAGTCCTGCGGTTTGCGTTCGTTACAGAGATGAACGACGAGTCTGGCGCCCTGGTCTTTAAGGTCAGTAGGTCGCGCCATGCGCGGAGGCCGTTGGGCGCGGATTCAAAGGTGGCGACCCGCGGCGTCCGGTTGAGGCAGGGTGGAGCGTGGCCGAGATTCCAGGCGGCCACATCGCCCCAACGCAACGAACACCAGAGGAAGACGATCCTGATGGGAGGGCCCCACACGTAAGTGATTCTGTATGTGAAGAGGGAAGGGAAAGAGGGATGGGCCGGCCAGAAGCAAGTGGGCCGAAATGGAGCAGAAGCAGCCCAGGCGCACAGTAACTCTTTTCTTTTCTTATTTTATTTTGCCTATTTGATTCATTTTCTTTTCATTTCAATTTCTAATTTGAATTTTGAATCTTGTTATGAACTTCATATTCGAGTCAAATGTACAAACTCAATTCTGTGTAAGAATATATATATATACTTATTTTTATCCACATAGTAATTTCCCTTCTCTTTTTTTCTAAATTCTTGAATTTCTTTTAGGATTTAATTCCCCATGTGTTATGTGATATTTCTTTTCTTTACTTTCAAACCCTATTTTCGATTTAGGGTTTAACTCAACTTCTAGTAATTATTATCTTATTATCATTAACATTATTATTTTATTTAATGCACAAACAAAAATCCAATATGATGCATTTTCTCTTTATTTTAATACCATTGGTTTTAAATAAATCAATCTCAATCATATGTGTTCTCTTTTTATGATGCAAATAAGGCACATGACATGAGGAGATTTCTCTATTATCCTTGGTATACAATTTTGAGTATTACACCTTCCCTTTTCTCTCTCCCTTCCTCTCCCCTCTTTTTTTCTTTTCTTTTTCTTTTCCCTGGTCACGCGCGCGCCCACCCGCGCCCTAGCGCCGCGCCACCCTGGCCGCCGCACCGCCTCGGCTCACGCGCCCCCGCGTCGCCTCGGCTCGTGCGCCCGCGCCCTCCTCGTCCCGCGCGCCGGCGAGCCCGGCCGCGCCCTCCCCGTCCCGCGCGCCGACGAGCTTGGCCGCGCCCTCCCTATCCCACACGCCGGTGAGCCCGGCCACACCCGGCCGCGCCGCGGCGAGCTCCCCCGTGCCCGGCCGCGCCTCGGCAAACCCGCGCCCTCCCCTTCCCCGCTCCTGGCGAGCCCCTCCCCCGGCCGCGCCCGCCCAGCCGCGTCACGCGCCCCGTGACCCGCGCCCTCGGTCGTGCCCCTGCCCGTGCCCGGGTCCCGGCGACTCGCGTCCCGCGCGCCTGCGCAGTTCGCGTGCCCTTGGCACGCGTAGCTCGACCTCGCGCGTGCGACTGTAGTCGCACTGTGCTTAACCCCGTTTTAATCGATGCTAAATTGTGTAGTCGACTTGCTATGTCGCGCGCTTCGTCGCGCGATGATTCTTTTAGTTTATATTTATTAAAGTGTTATGTCGCGCGCTTCATCGCGCGACGATCTACTTTAATTTCAGGTTGTTTAAGGTGCGATGTCGCGCGTCCAGACGTGCGATGTTCCACTTTAAACTCACCTCTGTTGACGTATGTCGTCGTGCGCTTCGTCGTGCGATGCTTAACGTCTCTTTATAATTAGTGCAAGTGTCTCGTTGTACACTCTGTCGCGCAGCGAGTCGTTTACTTCTTAATGCAATCTAAATATCGTGTCGTACGTCTCGACGTGCGACCACCCCCTTTCATTCATCTTCAATTGTTTATAATGACTAAATGTGGTACTTGACTTACTTTATGCCAAACGTAGTGTCCAAATTAATTCCCTTCTATTGAGCGAGTGGTTTAATTCATAAAAATGTAACGTGATCGTTTCTCGACTGTCTTTTCCTCTTTCTCTCTTAACCATAATTGCGAGCCCGCGTGGAACGTCTGCTTACTTACTGCACTCTATTGTATGGTGTACTGTTCTTTTGTATTAAATATGTGGATGTATGTATGTTTGTGCTCGCATAGAGAACAATCCGGTCGGAGAACCCGAAGAACTCGCAGGAGAAGCCCCTGAGCAGCAGTCGGTTGGTGGAGGCAAGTGTCCCTTGACCTATCTTTGTCCTATTCATTCTTTAATTCACCTCCCGCATTTTCACAGCTATACCTAAGGATTTACTAGCTTTTGTTATCCATGTCCTTGTTTACCTATTTGGGTTGGATTATTATTGCTTAGTCTTATGCTATTGCTCAACTTTAATCAATGAACATGATGAGGATTATCAATGATACGATGTTTTCCCCTCTTTTATTATGATATTATACTTGTGACCTTCAAGGGGGCTCGAGCGGTTTCTCGAGTGCCTCTCCGTAAGGACCTGTTCGTTGGATGACCGCCCAGGAAAACAGTGCAACCATGAGGGTGGAGTGGGACGCCCTTAGCTGAGTAATTAGAGGAACCGGTGTGTAGTTCGCTTAGCCGTCGTGCCGTCAATGGGGCTCGGTGTATGCGTCTCGCTCTGCCAAGGTTGATTTGTCCCTTGGGGAGGAGTGCGGTACATTTAGGAAACCTAACGGGCGGCTACAGCCCCGGGGAATCTTTGTAAAGGCTTCGTAGTGAATCCCTGGCCATTCACCTCGGGAGTGAATAAGGGTCTTGCAAGCCCGGGCTAGAGAGGGAATCACGGCTTGTGGGTAAAGTGCGTAACCTCTGCAGAGTGTTATGGAACTGATATATCAGTCGTGCTCACGGTTATGAGCGGCCAAGGGAGCTCCAGTGATTAGTGGTACTTGATCAGAGATGTTCGGATTTGCAGGTGGCAATGAGATCGATGGTTTATGGTATTGACTATGGTAATGGTAAGTGGTATTCTTTCCGTTCAGAAAGAGTACGTTTCGGTTAATAACATGAGTTAATTCTAAAACTTGGCTTTCTCTACTAGTAATAACAATCTGACCAACTAAAAGCAACTGCTTGACTTACCCCCACATAAAGCTAGTCCACTACAGCCAAACAGGACACTTGCTGAGTATGTTGATGTGTACTCACCCTTGCTCTACACACCAAACCCCCCCCCATCCCCAGGTTGTCAGCATTGCAACCACTGCTCAGGAGAAGATGAAGCCGTGGAAGGAGACTTCCAGGAGTTCCAAGACTACGACGAGTTCTAGGCGTGGGTTAGCGGCAAACCCCCAGTCGGCTGCCTATGAAGGCCGCGTTTATCTACGTTTCTTTTTCGCACTTTGATTATTGTAAAGACTATATGGATGTCTCAGACATATGATGTAATCGACTATTATTTCCCTTTTTAATACTATTTGAGCATTGTGTGATGATGTCCATGTTATGTAACTGCTGTGTACGTGAATTGCTGATCCTGGCACGTACATGGTTCGCATTCGGTTTGCCTTCTAAAACCGGGTGTGACATAGGTGGTATCAAAGCCGTGCTGACTATAGGATCGCTAATCTAGAGTAGAATGGTCGTTCTAAGGACTATAGACTTCTGTCCCTGCCTTGACTTCGATATCCCTTCAAAAGTTGGTCATATCGACCAAACCTATGTTCTACTATATATTATACCTTGCTGAAAATTGTGTTTTATTCTAATCCTTCATTTATTTATGGTTCATTACTTGCTGGTCATACTAGTTCTATTCTCACTCTTTTGCTTATGGTGTCTTTTGTAGATGGCTCGTCTTAGACACACCGCACGGAAGTCTGTCATCCCCTTCTTACCCTCTCGTCTCGTGGAGCGTCCGCTTCGCCGTCCCGTGGCCGGTCAGTCCAGCCACTTGGAGAGAGTGCACCACCGCCTGCATGAGGAGCAGGAACGTCGACGACAGGAGCAGCAGGGTTCTTCTTTCTCGCTCCAACAGGAGATAGAGTCTATGAGGAGCTGCTCCCCCGTGCTCCCCCTAGAGGCCCCCCCTGCACCACCACTGAGCGCCCCAACCCCTGGAGTAGCTGCTGGAGGAGACCCAGACGACGGAGGTGGCGACAGCAGCTCGAGCCACGACGCCAACTTTTTTGCCGACCAGGAGCCGGAAGGATGGGTTGCTCGACCCATCACTCGCGACGCTGCTCGCGGGTGTCACTTCCACGATGCGCTCGACACCCTGCTACATCGGGCACTTGACTGGCTTACTTGGTCTATCGAGTATCGTTGTGTGGTCTACCAGTATAGTCGTGGGGTCTACCCGGACCGCTGAGAGGCGACCTGCTTGGTGCGCCGTCCGGAGAACAGCCTCTGGGGTGCGGAGGTCTGCTCAGAGCACTATTCCATCTCTGAGCGGGACTCAGCTGAGGCGGCCACGCAAGATGCCGCTCGGCGTGCGCTTTCGCTCTACTGCTCAGTGCTCGGTGGGGTAGCTGATGGTCTCAACCTGAAGTACTACCCCCACCGTCCATCTGGCAGCACAGGAGGCGTGATTGTCTCACCTGTTGGTGAGGACAATCCTAGGTTGAGCAGCACAGTCAACCTAGCCACCGTGCTAAACACGGAGCTGGACCATGCATTAGATGAGCTGAGTAGGGCTCGTGCTGAGATCGCCCAGCTGCGGGCTGAGCGCGCGGAACGTCGTGACCTGGATGATGGTTCACTCGCTCCCGTTGGGACTCAGCACCCGTACCGCTCACCTCGGTGTGGACACCAGTCTTATGGCAACCCCGACTGCAAGACCAAGATAAATTTAGAGCCATAAATCGTTAGAGTCGGATTCTGTAATTAATACGAAATATATACATAGAAGCTACAGTCTTAGCATTAGTCTCGCTTTTAGTTAGTCTTAGTTAGACAGGGTAGTTTGCTATATCCTGTGCATTTATGTTTGTCATGATGAACTATGTTTTATCTGGATCTTTGTAATGACTGTCACCAGGATGTGGGTATCCCCTGCATTTTGGTTTACCTGTTATATGTTAATGGAGATTAGCTATTTAGTTGGGAAGCCTTTTATTCCACTTTCCTCTTTATCTAAGAAGCTGTGCTGGTCTGTGTTGGAGATCAGTGAAGATGCTCATCTGTTCAGCGTTGTGGAGAATTCTATACACTTTTCTTATGCTGCAAGATTTGCAAGATCAGTCTGGATGGGACAAGCGATTGCCTTATGCAGAATTCTCCTATAACAACAGTTACCAGGCCAGCTTGAAGATGTCACCATTTCAGGCGCTTTATGGGAGGAGTTGTAGAACTCCATTGCAATGGGATCAGCCTGGGGAAAAGCAAGTGTTCAGGCCAGACATTCTGCTTGAAGCCGAAGAGAACATCAAGATGGTCCGAGAGAATATGAAGATAGCGCAATCAAGGCAGCGAAGCTATGCAGACACAAGAAAAAGAGAGCTGAGTTTCGAAGTTGGAGACTTCGTCTATCTGAAAGTGTCACCAATCAGAGGAGTCAGAAAGTTCGGAGTCAAAGGCAAGCTAGCACCCCGCTACATCGGTCCGTACCAGATTCTCGCAAAGCATGGAGAAGTAGCCTATCAGCTCAGTTTGCTAGAAGGCTTGTCCGCAGTGCATGATGTCTTTCATGTGTCTCAGTTGAAGAAGTGCTTACGTGTGCCAGAGGAGCAGTTGCCAGTGGAAGGTCTGGAGGTCCAAGAGGACTTGACCTACACAGAGAAACCAGCGCAGATCCTTGAGACGGCAGACAGAGTCACCCGAAGAAAGACCATCAGAATGTGCAAAGTCAGATGGAGTCATCACTCTGAGGAAGAAGCAACCTGGGAGCGTGAAGATGATCTGATGGCTAAATACCCTGAGCTATTTGCTAGCCAACCCTGAATCTCGAGGGCGAGATTCTTTTAAGGGGGATAGGTTTGTAACGCCCTGAATTTGGGGGTAGAATTTTTTCTTCTTTTCTCTCACTAAATTAGGGCGTTACTCTCTTTTCTCTTCCCCGTTTTGCTCCTTCCTCCCAATTTCAAACCAGTATAGTGACAGGTGTCCGTGTCGTGTATGAACAAAACCTAAGCGTCATGGGTGTTGCATCATGCCGAAGCATATTTCCTTGTCTGATGTTGTGTGTTCGTCTCGTTCTGTCTCGGTTTTCGGTTCGCGATTGGAGCCCGTTTGAGAGTCGTGTGTGTCGTGGGCTTTGATCCGCGAAGTAGCCCGGCCCGGCCCAGCCTGACCCGCGCGCCCCCGGCGCCCCACACCCCACATGCGCCCCCTCCTCTCCTCTCTCTCTCATTTGGATTTCCCGCGTAGCAACCTCTCTCTCCCTCTCCCACCTCCCTCTCCCCGTGGTGCCCTAGGGTTTGGAGTCGAGATCGCCGGAATTTGGATCCTCGGAGGTGAGTTTTTCCCTCCCCTTCCCTTTTCTCTCTCCCTCCCTCTCCCCTCTCTTTTTTTTCTTTTCTTTTTCTTTTCCCTGGTCGCGCGCGCCCACCCGCGCCCTAGCGCCGCGCCGCGCCAACCTCGGCTCGCGCCCCCGCGCCCTCCCCGTCCCACGTGCCAGCGAGCCCGGTCGCGCCCTCCCTGTCCCGCGCGCCGGCGAGCCCGGCCGCGCCCTCCGCATCCCGCGCGTCGACGAGCCCGGCCGCGCCCTCCCCGTCCCCGCGCCTGGCTGTGCCTGGCCGCGCCCCGGCGAACCCGCGCCCTCCCCTTCCCCGCGCCCGGCAAGCCCCTCCCCCGGCCGCACCCGCCCGGCCGTGCCCCGTGCCCCGCGCCCTCGGTCATGCCCCTGCCCGCGCCCGGGTCCCGGCGACTCGCGTCCCGCGCGCCTACGACCGTAGTCGCACTGCGCTTAACCCTGTTTTAATCGATGCTAAATTGTGTAGTCGACTTGCTGTGTCGCGCGCTTTGTCGAGCGACGATTCTTTTAGTTTATATTTATTAAAGTGTTATGTCGCGAGCTTCGTCACGCGACGGTCTATTTTAATTTCAGGTTGCTTAAGGCGCGATGTCGCGCGTCTAGACACGCGACGTTCCACTTTAAACTCAGCTCTATTGACGTATGTCGTCGTGCGCTTCGTCGCGCTATGCTTAACGTCTCTTTATAATTAGTGCAAGTGTCTCGTTGTGCGCTCTGTCGCGCAGCGAGTCGTTTACTTCTTAATGCAATCTAAATATCGTGTCATACGTCTCGACGTGCGGCCACCCCCTTTCATTCATCTTCAATTGTTTATAATGACTAAATGTGGAACTTGACTTACTTTATGCCAAACATAGTGTCCAAATTAATTCCCTTATATTGAGCGAGTGGTTTAATTCATAATAATGTAACGTGATCGTTTCTCGACTTTCTTTTCCTCTTTCTCTCTTAACCGTAATTGCGAGCCCGTGTGGAACGTCTGCTTACTTACTGCACTCTATTGTATGGTGTACTGTTCTTTTGTATTAAATATGTGGATGTATGTATGTTTGCGCTCGCATAAAGAACGATCCGGTCGGAGAACCCGAAGAACTCGCAGGAGAAGCCCCTGAGCAGCAGTCGAATGGTGGAGGCAAGTGTCCCTTGACCTATCTCTGTCCTATTCATTCTTTAATTCACCTCCCGCATTTTCACAGCTATACCTAAGGATTTACTAGCTTTTGTTATCCATGTCCTTGTTTACCTATTTGGGTTGGATTATTATTGCTTAGTCTTATGTTATTGCTCAACTTTAATCAATGAACATGATGAGGATTATCAATGATACGTTGTTTTCCCCTCTTTTATTATGATGTTATACTTGTGACCTTCAAGGGGGCTCGAGCAGTTTCTCGAGTGCCTCTCCGTAAGGACCTGTTCGTTGGATGATCGCCCGGGAAAACAGTGCAACCATGAGGGTGGAGTGGGACGCCCTTAGCTGAGTAATTAGAGGAACCGGTGTGTAGTTCGCTTAGCCGTCGTGCCGTCAATGGGGCTCGGTGTATGCGGCTCGCTCTGCCAAGGTTGATTTGTCCCTTAGGGAGGAGTGCGGTACATTTAGGAAACCTAACGGGTGGCTACAGCCCCAGGGAATCTTTGTAAAGGCTTCGTAGTGAATCCCTGGCCATTCACCTCGGGAGTGAATAAGGGTCTTGCAAGCCCAGGCTAGAGAGGGAATCACGGCTTGTGGGTAAAGTGCGCAACCTCTGCAGAGTGTTATGAAACTAATATATCAGCCGTGCTCACGGTTATGAGCGGCCAAGGGAGCTCCAGTGATTAGTGGTACTTGATCAGAGATGTTCGGATTTGCAGGTGGCAATGAGATCGATGGTTTATGGTATTGACTATGGTAATGGTAAGTGGTATTCTTTCCGTTCGGAAAGAGTACGTTTGGGTTAATAACATGAGTTAATTCTAAAACTTGGCTTTCTCTACTAGTAATAACAATCTGACCAACTAAAAGCAACTGCTTGACTTACCCCCACATAAAGCTAGTCCACTATATCCAAACAGGACACTTGCTGAGTATGTTGATGTGTACTCACCCTTGCTCTACACACCAAACCCCCCCCATCCCCAGGTTGTCAGCATTGCAACCACTGCTCAGGAGAAGATGAAGCCGTGGAAGGAGACTTCCAGGAGTTCCAAGACTACGACGAGTTCTAGGCGTGGGTTAGCGGCAAACCCCCAGTCGGCTGCCTGTGAAGGCCACGTTTATCTATGTTTCTTTTCCGCACTTTGATTATTGTAAAGACTATGTGGATGTCTCAGACATATGATGTAATCGACTATTATTTCCCTTTTTAATACTATTTGAGCACTGTGTGATGATTTCCATGTTATGTAACTGCTGTGTACGTGAATTGCTGATCCTGGCACGTACATGGTTCGCATTCGGTTTGCCTTCTAAAACCGGGTGTGACAGAGCTGCCACCCGTCGCCCGCAGATTTTGCGGTCGACCGTTGGTGCTGGCGACTGTTGGCTCACCGGACAGTCTGGTGCACCACCAGACAGTCTAGTGCACCTCCGGACAGTCCGGTGAATTATAGCCACGTCACCTTTCTTCATTCCCGAGAGCAACGAGTTCGTCGCAGATGACTCACCGGACAGTCCGGTGCACCACCGTACAGTCTGGTGATTTTTAGCCATACACCATCGTTGAGTCTCGAGAGCGGCGAGTTCACCGCGGACCAGCCTGGCGCACCGGACACTGTCCGGTGCACCACAGGACAGTCCGGTGCACCCAGACCGGGCTGGTGTTGGCTGCACACAGCCAACTCTTTTTCCTTTTCTTCTCTTGTTCTTTAGTCACTGTTTCTAGCACTTGGATAACCATGTTAGTACATAAACAATTTACCAAGTCTAGAAACATACCTTGTGCCTTGATTTGTACTTCTCTCACTTTATATGGCACATAAGAACTTAATCAAACGTGTTGGACATTTAATCACCAAAACATTATAGAAATGGCCCAAGGGCACATTTCATTTCAAATGTCCGGTGTGACGTCCGGTGTAAAAAGCATGCGCGCCAACGGTCACCTGTGGTGGCAGATCCAACGGCTAGGCGCACCGGACATTGAACAATGTCCTGTCCGGTGCGCACCGGACTGTCTGGTGTGCCGCAGAGAGCAGCAGCCTTTCTCCAACGGCTAGAATTGTGTTGGGGCCTATAAATACCACCCAACCGGCCATTCTAAGGTGTGAGAGCCCAAGAGACATACCAAGGCATATAGTTCACAATACCAAGAGCTCATACACCCAAGTGCTTAATAGAATCACTCGGTGATTAGCGTAGGTGCTTTGTGAAGTGCTTAGGTTAGTTAGACCGCTTTAGTGCTTGCTTTAGGTGAATCCTAGTTAGTTGAGTGAGTTTAGACAAACCACCAACCCCTCTGCTCTTGCATGAGCCATTATAATTGTATCGAGTGGGGCAAGAGTCTTGCGAGACCATGACAACCGCGTTTATGTCACGACCGCCACCGTGTACTAGAGGGAATGAGGCCCACGGCATTTTCAGACGGCTCGATAGTGGAGACGGCGGGGAGCGTCCGAGAGGAGCAAGAAGCGGAGCACCACTTGTGCGTGGAGAAGGCCCGCGACTCTCTACATAGTTATCGACCAAGGTGCTTGGCCATCGCGTGGGCTTTCCTTTGCGTAGGGGCGCCAACGAGGATTGGTCGTGACCTTACACCATTTCGAATACCTCGATAAAAATACCGGCGTCGTCCACGAGAGTTTGCATCTCTACCTTGCTCTTTAGCTTCTGCATTTACATTACGCATTTAAGTTTCAATCTTGTATTTCTAGCTAGTTTGTTTAGATTGAAACTTAGCGTTCGCGGTAGAGATAGCAACACTTAGACAAAACCTACTTTGCACATTGTGAGTTGATTATTTGCATAGGTTTTGCTCTAGTGATTTAATTGTGGCCTAGTTTAGTGAAAGTTTTAAAGTCCTAATTCACCCCCCTCTTAGGCGTAACCCATTTCCTACAAATTGTTAAGCTCTGGGAGAAGAGCTTAGTGGTGAAAATAGCTATCAAACGTGGAATATAGAATACAAATAATAAGATAATGGCTGAAGATATAAAGGTTTGAATGACATATTCTTTTTTCTAAAGGAATATTGAAAAAATAGTTATTGATGGTTTATAACTTTATCATAAAGCTCTGAATATCATACAAACACACTTGTGTTATTTGTGGCAACTAAAAATCAAATGCTATTCCAGATTCTCTTAGGAATCTTATGTTAAAAGAATCACTCAAAGCAAAATGTTCCTAAAATAATTACTATAAATCATTTTTTATATTAGTAACTGAATTTTGCTTTCTATACTAGCATAACTTGGTTCTGATACGTAAACTCCTCTATCTTCCCAACATTGATGTTGGGAATAGTTCATCAAGGTTGCAGTAGAGAGTGCTTATTATGCTTTATATTTATTTATTTATTACAGAGGTAAAGCCTTCTTGTATAGAAAGCAAAAAATCTAATACATACACATACCACGCACCTATTGGGAACTTCAACCTTATATTCCTATGTTGAGATTTCTTATATTTCCAGCTTCTCCCCACAGATACAAATCAAGTGTGTTATTGTCTTGTAAGATACCATTGGTACCTCAATTACCCACAACTAATTGCATCAATCTCTATAGAGATGACATGGAGGAATCCTTAGTTGACACAGCGAATATCTGATTCTTTGTATGCTTATTTCCAAATCACTTTCCTTTTCAAGTCCAACAAGGAAAAGATCTCCTTTTTAGTAAAGTAATGACAATATACTGTCCTTTTATATATATGCTCTTACAGATGCTATCCTGGAAAGAATCCATTGTTATTCATGGTGCCATTTGCCTTGGGCAGCCCAAACTTCCTACCATCAATACAAATATGAAGTGTTGTGTCTGATCTAGGTAGAAACCTGTGTGCATTTGCTTTTCAGTGGTTACCATCCTATATTCACTAATTTATTCCATATTAATAAAATTTGTAGTTCTAAAATTGCCCTTTTGTGTTTGCAAAAAGCCATCATTTACAACTAGAGTACTTAGGTTCTTTACAATTCAAATATGCTATTCTGCCACATGTTTACAACTACCTTCTACGTAACATTTGCGAATTGTGTGTTTTAGATTGATATACTTGTCCAAAGACTTTTAGATTTCTCTTACTACCACTAAAGAAAACATATCATGTTGTTCTCATGGATTACCCTTTTGCTAGCTAAAGCAAATGTGAGTTATAATGGAAGATTGCTATTTATCTTTCTACAACTTGATGTTTCACACCCTCCAAATATATTTGATCGCCCCTACGGAGGCTTCACCTGACCAAATTCTTACTCATGTTGCGGAGCAACGACATGAAGCTATCATCAATTAAACATATATGTCACATCTTAATCATGAGTTATCTGTTGGTTCCTAATTCTACATTTCTGGTGAAAACATTTGGGCTGCTGAGAAATACTTGGTATACAACCTTTTTCTGCTCATGTACTTGTCTAATGTTGAATGATTAATTGGACATCATTTCTAACTATTGGATATTGTGGTATGTCATATAGGGCAATAATAATATTGGGTATTTGAATGATTTATAAAAAAGTATGCTGGGTTATGTTGGATACTTCGACACACCTTCAGTTATATGATGCCCCTTTGGATTGTAATGATATCAAGCTTATAAACATGTGGCACCACTTTAGTTTGAATGGTTCTTCATCTACTTATCAGTAGTAGTGTTTGGAGCCCCTTTGGATCCATGCCATCGTAACTTACTGAGCTTATTTGCACTATTTTATACACACTGGAAGAAAATATCCTCTTTTGTTTTATTCATAGTAGTCCTTTGACATATATCCTAAACTATGTTTATCTATCTATATTGGTGGATGGTCCTTTGTTTGTCAATCATTTATGCTAACCATGTAATTTTTAGTTTCAAAAACTTAGTCGGTCCACTTGTTGGCCACTAATGCTGATTTTGTGACATTTTGTCTGCTTCTTTTCCTTTATCTCTACTATTATAATGCAACGATTTCAACTGTCGTGTGTTTCCATAGTAGTGCATCGTCTGATTCTTTTCGTGTGTCATCCTTTCACTTCACCTTATCATTATAATACAATAGGTTCAATAGTTGTGCGTTTCTTTATTTGTTGTTGCCAAATAATATGTGAGATATTGAGATCGATAATATATATGGTCTTTGCTTTTATATTATCACTGTGCATAATTATTTTGTATGTTGTTGCAACACATAGGCACCTAACTAGTCCGATTAGAAACGAGTGAAAGAAATTGGACAATCCACCAAAAGTTGGCAATAAAAAGGGCATTTTCTTTGTTTTTCAAAGCTGATCTCTTTGTTTGGTGATCCAGGGGTGTGGATAAGGATGATAATTGAGCGGGTAGGGCATGGATAAATGGTTTGTGTACCCATACCCACAAGATAAAACCTTTATCTACCCATACCCATACCCATATATGTTGTGAGTATGGATTTATACCTATACCTACTGGATATCCACTATCTGTCCGTCCATTACAAGTACAAGATATATATACCTCCTTAAAAGGGAAATGTGCCCTTAGACCATTTCTATAAATGTTTTAGTGATTAGATGCCCAACACATATTGTTTTGGTTGATATGTTCTAAGTGTTAAAGAGATGCAAATCAAGAATCAAGGTATGACTCTAGCCTTAGTGAATTGTTTCTGGTACTAACATATTCCTCTAAGTGCTAGAAACCTTGTCAAATCAAATGAGATTGGATTGGAGAAGTTTGGCTAAGTCTAGCCAGACTTGCACTAGCCTGCGTTGCACCGGACTGTCCGGTGCCCAAATGTAATACCCAAAGTGTAAGGGAGAATAAAAGGAGAAATTGTTTCCTTTAAATATGTGTGTGTATCTCCATTTATCATCACATGTGGCTACTCATGCGTAAAAATGAGTAAATCATTACTAAGACACAAATAAACCATTGCATCATATTGGATTTTTGTTTTTGCATTTAAAGCAATAATAATATGAATAAAAAGTAAAATAATAATGAATTGAGGAAAAAGGAGAGGAAAAGAAAGCATATGAAAAATATAAATAATATATGTATAATTATATTTCTAAAACTAGTACTTCTAATCTCACCATATAATTTGAGGATAAGTTTGTCACAAGTTCAAATTTAAACTAGGATTAGATTTGAATTGGAAAGGAAGGAGAGGAAATAGAAAAAGATGAATAAATAAAAGAAAAAGACAAAACCTCATATGGGCCGCGAACTACCAAATCAGCCCAAACTGAATGTCCCCCACGCGGCCCAGGTTCCCACTCCCGCGCGCGCGCCCGACAAGTGGGGCCCGGCCGTCAGGGCAAAGCCATGCCCCCGTCGCCACTCACCTCACTGCTCCGCGGGGCCACCTGTCAGTCGTGTGGTGCGCGTCCTTCTCCACTCAAGTATTTGACAGATGGGACCCCCACGTCAGATCCTCCCCTAACGAACTGCCGCACCAGCCGGGACCGCAGCTCATGGGAGCGGCAGCCTCACAATAGCCTCACCCCGGGTCCGCGACCTTGACCGGGGTATAAGAGCTACGCACCCCCCTGCCCTATTCCATCACCTAGACGGCCAGGACACACCTCCGCTACGCGAATCGTTAGATAGGTCGTCGCCGGGTGTTATGTCACCGTGAGCTCGACGTCGGACCATGCTTCGTCGCCACCTTGGTCAGTCTTGAAGAGTGAAGGAGCTTCATCAAGTTGTGGCGGAGGTATCCGCGGTATCGGTGGGGAAGGGAGGTTTACCGAGGCCACGGAATTCCTCACCGGAGGAAGATCTGCGCCGCCTCAACGTCACGCGTGTGGCCGGGGACCTCGCATCCGTCGATCTTCGGTATGATGCTGCGCTCTCGGATTGTGATGTTCTCAAGATCATTTAACACTTGGCGGATTAGAAAATCGGCCAGCTTGGGGCTTGGGGGAATCGTCGCCGGGGAGCGCTCCGCCGGGGGAGCTGCCGCGCTGCCGCTCCCCTTGGCTGGGTAAGGAACAAACGCGTTGAGCCATTGATATCTTGCGTGACGGCTCAGATTAGAACTTAGTGTACCCCTTCACGAGACCCATCTCGACCGTAGGATCGTAATCGGGCGACCCGATGGATTCGGAGTTTGGGGGATTGTAGACTGTCGGATTGAATCTGATGAATCTAAATGCGTACCAGTTCGCGGGATCAGGGATTTAATCCGACCCCTTGATCTTGGATCGGTCGGCACAGAATGCGCGATACCCCTTCGCGATGCATTTTCACTAAAGAGCCCCTCAGATTTTGTTAAATCAACCCGCAGTCACCACTATTGTAGCCTGTGTCTAGGCAAGTCTTATAATTTAGCCCCTGTGCTTCTTAGGATTTGACGCCCAGTCCAGATCTCAAGAAAATCAAATAAATAAATTTAGAAATGGATTTTTAATATAAAAACAATTCCTAGAACTTATTTAATTCATAGAAAATCCATTTTTAGTCCAAATTGATCCATTCTGGTTCCCAAAATTTTGTAATATTATTGTTTATCACTTGGTGTCTCTGTTTTAACATGAGAGACACATTAAAATTTATCTAGTACTTAATCTTGTATTAAATACATAAAACCTTTGGAAATTCATAACTTAAAATCTATAACTCTAAATTTAATGATTTCAGTTCCTATGATCTTATTTTAATGTCTAGATTATTATTGTGTATATTATTTACATGTTTGGTGTGATGTTAATTTTTGCTATACTATGTATGTATTGTGTTGATACGAGTAGGCGAGCAAGCTACTGAGGATCCTAAGGTTCAGCTGGTAGAGACTGCTGAGCAGGAGCTCATTGAAGGCAAGTTGTGCTCTTGATCACTTCTTTTACCCAGTCAGGTTCTTATTAATCATAATGATCTGCATAGGTTAATTTTGATGGGACCTAATAGGTTACCCTAGATTTTGACTATCTTTATACCTTGTTTCACCACTGATTTTACTACTAAATTTTTGGGTAGTACATGCTATTACTTTAAGTGGCTTTAGGTATAGAGATATTCATCGCCCATTGTTATACTTTTTATTATTTGTTTATTATTTACTGTTCATGATAAGATCATTATGTTAATGGGAACATGGAGAACCACCCGAGAAAACCGTGCTACCACAAGGGTTTAATGGGACGCCCTTGGCTGATTAACTAGGAAAGCTAGTGGATGACTACCTTACCCGAAAGGGGCAAGGGAAGTAGGGGAGTGGTCAGTGTAGGGAGGTCCTTGGGTTGATTTTGCTGCGATGGCGGTCAGGCGAGGGATTCATGCACTGGAGCTTCCTATAAACTGTAGCGGGTTTTTTGAAACTAGTGGAACTTTGTAAAGGCCTCGTAGTGGTACCCTGCCTCGCTTCCTTGGTAGAGGTGTATGGGGTCTGATCAACTCCATGGCAAATGGGTAACACGACTTGTGGGTAAAGATGCGCAACCTCTGCAGAGTGTAAAACTGGTATACTAGTCGTGCTCACAATCATGAGCGGCTCGAACACTCACATGATTAATTTATGGAACTTAAACTTAATTTGTCATTTTATTGCATTGGGATTATTTTATTATCACTTCTATTTATTATTACTAAGGTTTGGTATTTACTTACACTTAGTAATTGCTAATAAAATTTTGACCAACTCATAAAAGCAATGCTCAGCTTCAACCTTTACTTTGTTGATTAGCCTTACACTTCACATGAACTCCCACCTTTGGTGAGTTTATGCACATTATTCTCCACAACTTGTTGAGCGATGAACATGTGTGAGCTCAATCTTGCTGTCTCACCACCCCCCACAGAAGAAGAATAGGTGGTCGAAGAGGAGCCGCCTAACACCGAGGCTTTCGACTTGATCTAGGTGTCGTCTCATAGTCAGCTTTGTGGCGCCAGGGAATAATATTTAGTTCGCTTTATTTTATCATTAATTTTTGTAAGACTTCCGCTATGTAATAAGTACATTTATGATATTTATGACATTTATCTCTATGCACTCTGTTATTATATGTGTTGTCTTCTCTAGCGCATATATGAGATGCACCCGACTTTGTTCCTTAAAGCCCAGGTGTGACAGAAGTGGTATCAGAGGAAATGTTGACTGTAGGACGAAACCTAGATAGAAATGGATAAAACCCTGACCTACTTACCTTACTCTGATTCTTTCTATACTTATCTTGATCCTATCTCACCTTCTACTATTCTACTTTGATCATTCTTACCTTTTCTACTCTAAGACAAGATGGATTTCACACCTTGGAATCCTACATTTATGACCTTCTTGGGAGATAGGAGGCCTAAGACAAAATCAAAACTATTTTCTCTATTTAAAAATGTTGTTTGATTGTTCTAATGATAAATGTCTGATTTGCTTCTTTGATTGATTGAAATATTATATATGGACATCTTAGCATGTACCACCATAAGGTAATGAATTAGCTTTAGTAGGTAAATTACCAATCTTCTTAGCTAATAAATCCCCCAAAGTAACATGATTCGTAATTACCTGCCTTGTCTACTATTCTCTCTTACCATATGTTTCTAACTCAGACGGTCAATACCAGGAAGGGTGGTGGAATTGATCTACCTCCCAATCTACACACTCGAAGGATATTTTGACAACCCCAGCCACAACCAGCAGAGATGGATCCTCCACCACCGCCTCCACCAGGCGGAGTTGACCCAATGGTTGCAGCTCAGATGAGGATGATGCAACAAATGACAGACACTATGGTAGATATGCATGCTCAGATGTAGCAGGAATGCCAGGAGATGCGCCAGTAGAGAGAGGAGATACGCCGAGAACTGCGCCAAGAATGAGAAGAGATACGCCAGGAGAGAAGGGCGCAACAGCAGCAACAACAACAGCAACAAGCACCACTGCCTCCTCCACCACCACCAGTTCCACCCCAGGACAAGCACCGGTAATTTATGAGTCACAAGCCGCCGACCTTCGCCAGCTCGCCAGACCCACTAGATGCTGATGATTGGCTGAAGTCAATTGAGAAGATGCTCAACATCGCCCAATGCTCTGATCGAGAGAAGGTTCTTTATGCTTCTGGTCATCTGACAGGTCCTGCTGCTGACTGGTGGGATTCTTATGTTGCTGCCCATGACGCTACTGGCACTATTACTTGGGCAGAATTTAGTACACAGTTCAGAAACTACCACATTCCTGCTGGATTAATGAAGATCAAGGAGTTTCTGTCATTGAAGCAAGGTAACATGTCTATCAGCGTGTACCGCGATAAGTTCATTCAGCTCTCTAGATATTCTCCTGAAAGGGAAATGCGCCCTTGGGCCATTTCTAAGTATTTTGGTGATTGAGTGCCAACACAAGTGCTTAAGTGTTAATCTATGCCAATTGATGGACAAAGTGCAAATCAAGAGTAAAGGTATGTTTCTAAGACTTAGTACATTGTTTTGGAGACTAATGTATTGTGTCTAAGTGCTAGAAATAGGAAAAGACCAATTTGGAAAAGACTTGGCTAAGCAGCCAAGACTCTGTGCAGTCTGGGTGCACCGAACAGTGTCCGGTGCGCCAGGCTGGCGACTGTCAACTGGCTGCTCTTGGGAAGCGATCAACGGCGTACGGCTATAAATCACTGGACTGTCCGGTGGTGCACCGGACTGTCCGGTGAGCCATTCACAGGCGAAGTCCTCGCTCTCGGGAAGCAATTAACGGCGTACGGCTATAAATCACCGTACTGTCCGATGGTGCACCGGACTGTCCGGTGAGCCAACGGTCGGCCGCGTAATCCGCGCGCGACGCGTGGCCGAGCCAACGGTCAGAAGGGGGCACCAGACTATCCCGTGTGCACCGGACAGTGTGCGGTGCGCCAACGGCTCTAGATCTTCAACGGTCGGCTGCGCCACAGAAGGAAAGAAATCCGCACCGGACAGTGTCCGGTGATGGACCGGACTGTCCGGTGCGCCAGGCGACTGAAGGCAAGAATTGCCTTCCTGGAATGCTCTCAATGGCTCCTAGCTGCCTTGGGTTATAAAAGGGACCCCTAGGCGCATGGAGGACGACACCAAACATTCTCTAAGCATTCCTAAGCACCAAGACTTCAATTCCGCACATTCGATTCTTTGTGATAGCAACTAGAGCTCTGTTTGAGTAGAGAACTCTTTGAGTTGTGTTGAGAGCTCGTGTTGTGACTTGTGTGCGTGTGTTGCTCTGATTTTGTGTCTTGTGTGCGTTGCTCATCCCATCCTTACTTCCATGCTTCTTTGTGAACATCTTTGTAAGGGCGAGAGGCTCCAAGTTGTGGAGATTCCTCGCAAACGGGATATAGTAAAGAGAAAGCAAAACACCGTGGTATTCAAGTGGGTCTTTGGACCGCTTGAGAGGGGTTGAGTGCAACCCTCATCCGTTGGGACACCACAACATGGAGTAGGCAAGTATTGGACTTGGCCGAACCACGGGATAAACCACTGTGCCATCTCTGTGTTGATCTCTTTGTGGTTATTGTGTTTTGCTAAGACTCCTCTCCAGCCACTTGGCCTTATTGTGCTAACTTCTAATCAAGTTTTTGTGGCACTAAGTTTCAAGTTTTACAGGATCACCTATTCACCCCCCCCCCTCTAGGTGCTCTCAATTGGTATCAGAGCCGTTCTCTTCAAGAAACGGACTAATCGCCCGAAGAGATGGATCCTAAGGGCAAGGGGATGGTGGTCAATGATAAGGAGAAGGAGTCCTTCGTCAATGATCCAAAGGATGACAAGCCTACTGACTCAGGGTTGGGCCATAAAAGAAAAGACGGGAAGAAGAAGAAAACGAGGTGCATCAAGGAGATCATCTACTACGACGACAGCGACGAGTTCTTTTCTTCCCAAAAGGACAACAACGACAACGACTACAAGAAAAAGAAAACGGTCAATTCGAACTTTTCTTTTGATTATTCTCGTATTCCGCAAAGTACCAATGCTCATTTACTCTCCATTCCACTTGGTAAACCTCCTCACTTTGATGGAGAGGACTATGGATTTTGGAGTCACAAAATGCGTAGTCACTTGTTCTCTCTCCATCCAAGCATATGGGAGATAGTAGAGAGTGGAATGAAATTTGATAGTACTGATAGTCCCATGTTCATTAATGAGCAATTTCACAAAAATGCACAAGCTACTACTGTTCTTCTAGCTTCATTGTGCAGGGACGAATACCATAAGGTGAGCGACTTGGATAACGCCAAGCAGATTTGGGACACCCTCAAGATCTCACATGAGGGGAACGACGTCACCATGCTCACCAAAATGGAGTTGGTGGAGGGCGAACTTGGGAGATTCGCGATGATCAGGGGCGAGGAGCCAACCCAAACGTACGACCGCCTCAAGACCCTCGTCAACAAAATAAGGAGCTATGGAAGCACGCGATGGATGGACCACGACGTCGTCCACCTAATGCTAAGGTCTTTTACTGTCCTCGATCCACATCTTGTGAACAATATTCGTGAGAATCCTAGGTACACCAAGATGTCGCCCGAGGAGATACTTGGAAAGTTCGTAAGCGGGCGGATGATGATCAAAGAGGCTAGATACGTTGATGATGCGTTGAATGGCCCAATCCAAGAGCCTCAAACCATTGCTCTCAAAGCAACGAGGAGCAAGGAGGCGCTACCTAGCAAGGTGGTGCAAGTTGAGGCGGCCGGGCTTAATGATGAAGAAATGGCCCTCATCATCAAGCGGTTCAAGACGACGCTAAAGGGTCGCAAGGGGCATCCCAACAAGAAAAAGACAAAGGGGAAGCGCTCATGCTTCAAATGTGGTAAGATTGGTCATTTTATAGCTAATTGTCCCGATAATGATAGTGACCAGAAACAAGGGAACAAGAGGGAAAAGAAGAAGACTTACAAGAAGGCTAAGGGCGAGGCACACCTTGGCAAGGAGTGGGACTCGGATTGTTCGTCGTCCGACTCCGACAATGAAGGACTCGCCGCCACCGCCTTCAACAAATCGTTCCTCTTCCCCAACGAGCATCACACCTGCCTCATGGCAAGGGAAAAGAAGGTAAGCACTCGTGATACTAGTACTTACGCTTCCTCAAGTGATGAAGAATCTAGCGATGATGAAATAGACTATTCATGTTTATTCAAGGGCCTAGATAGAACTAAGGTTGATAAGATTAATGAATTAATTGATGCCTTGAATGATAAGAATAGGTTATTAGAAAAGCAAGAGGATCTTTTGTATGAAGAACATGATAAGTTTGTAGAGGCACAAAAATCCCTTGCTTTAGAAATTAAAAGGAATGAAATGCTCTCTTGTGAATTGTCTACATGCCATGACTCTATTTCTAGCTTAAAGAGCATAAATGATGATTTGAATGCTAAGTTAGAAATAGCTAATAAATCAACATCTTGTGTAGAACGTGTTGCAATTTGCAATAGGTGTAAAGATTTTAATGTTGATGCTTGTAGTGAACACCTAGTTTCAATTTCTAAATTGAATGATGAAGTGGCTAGTCTTAATGCCCAACTTAAGACTAGCAAGAGTGAATTTGACAAAATAAAATTTGCAAGGGATGCCTACACGATTGGTAGACACCCCTCAATTAAGGATGGTCTTGGCTTCAAGAGGGAAGTCAAGAACTTAACAAGCCATAAGGCTTCCATCTCTGCCAAGGAGAAAGGGAAGGCCCCTATGGCTAGTAGTACTCAAAAGAACCATGTTTTCATGTATCATGATAGGAGACATTCTAGGAATGCTTATAGAAGTTATGATGCTTTTGATTCTCATGCCATGGTTGCTTCTAGTTCTTCTATTATGCATGATAGAAATTTGGCTAGGAAAAATGCTATGCCTAGAAGAAATGTTGTTCATCTTCCTAGAAAAGTAAACAATGAACCTTCTACAATTTTTCATACTTGCAATGCTTCCTTTGCTATTTGTAGAAAGGATAAGAAGGTGATTGCTAGAAAGTTAGGGGCAAGATGCAAGGGAGATAAAACTTGCATTTGGATCTCTAAGACCATTGTGACTAACCTTGTAGGACCCAACAAGAGTTGGGTACCTAAGACCCAAGCCTAAATTTGCCTTGCAGGTTTATGCATCCGGGGGATCAAGCTGGATTATCGATAGCGGATGCACAAACCACATGACGGGGGAGAAGAAGATGTTCTCTTCCTACATCAAGAACAAAGATTCCCAAGACTCAATCATATTCGGTGACGGGAATCAAGGCAAGGTGAAAGGGTTAGGAAAGATTGCTATTTCATCCGAGCACTCCATTTCTAATGTATTTTTATTTGAGTCGCTTGGATATAATTTGTTATCCGTTAGTCAATTATGCAATATGGGATATAATTGTTTATTCACAAATATAGATGTGTCTGTCTTTAGAAGAAGTGATGGTTCATTAGCTTTTAAGGGTGTATTAGACGGCAAACTCTATTTAGTTGATTTTGCAAAAGAGGAGGCCGGTCTAGATGCATACTTAATTGCTAAGACTAGCATGGGCTGGCTGTGGCATCGCCGTTTAGCTCATGTGGGAATGAAGAACCTTCACAAGCTTCTAAAGAGAGAACACGTGATAGGTGTAACTAATGTAACTTTCGAAAAAGATAGACCTTGCGCAGCTTGTCAAGCAGGTAAACAGGTGGGAAGCTCTCATCATACCAAAAATGTGATGACCACATCAAGACCTTTGGAGTTGCTTCATATGGACCTCTTCAGACCCGTCGCCTATCTAAGCATAGGAGGAAGTAAGTATGGTCTTGTTATAGTTGATGATTTTTCCCGCTTCACTTGGGTATTCTTTTTGCAGGATAAATCTGAAACCCAAGGGACCCTCAAGCACTTCCTAAGAAGAGCTCAAAATGAGTTTGAGCTCAAGGTGAAGAAGATAAGGAGCGACAACGGGTTCGAGTTCAAGAACCTTCAAGTGGAGGAGTACCTTGAGGAGGAAGGGATCAAGCACGAGTTCTCCACTCCCTACACACCACAGCAAAATGGTGTGGTAGAGAGGAAGAACAGGACGCTCATAGACATGGTGAGGACGATGCTTGGAGAGTTCAAGACCCCCAAGCGGTTTTGGTCGGAAGCCGTGAACACGGCTTGCCACGCCATCAACCGGGTCTACCTTCACCGCCTCCTCAAGAAGACTTCATATGAGCTTCTAACCGGTAACAAACCCAATGTTTCGTATTTCCGAGTTTTTGGGAGTAAATGCTACATTCTAGTGAAGAAGGGTAGGAATTCCAAATTTGCTCCCAAAGCGGTAGAAGGGTTTTTGTTGGGTTATGACTCAAATACAAAGGCGTATAGAGTCTTCAACAAATCATCGGGTTTGGTTGAAGTCTCTAGCGACGTTGTATTTGATGAGACTAATGGCTCTCCAAGAGAGCAAGTTGTTGATCTTGATGATGTAGATGAAGAAGACGTTCCAACGGCCGCAATACGCACCATGGCGATTGGAGATGTGCGACCGCAGGAACTCAAGGAGCAAGATCAACCTTCTTCCTCAACAATGGTGCATCCCCCAACTCAAGATGATGAACAGGTTCATCAAGAGGAGGCATGTGATCAAGGGGGAGCACAAGATGATCATGTGACGGAGGAAGAGGCACAACCGGCACCTCCAACCCAAGTTCGAGCGACGATTCAAAGGAATCATCCCGTCGACCAAATTTTGGGTGACATTAGCAAGGGAGTAACTACTCGTTCTAGATTAGTTAATTTTTGTGAGCATTACTCCTTTGTCTCTTCTATTGAGCCTTTCAGGGTAGAAGAGGTCTTGCTAGATCCGGACTGGGTGTTGGCCATGCAGGAAGAGCTCAACAACTTCAAGCGTAATGAAGTTTGGACACTAGTGCCGCGTCCCAAGCAAAATGTTGTGGGAACCAAGTGCGTGTTCCACAACAAACAGGACGAGCACGGGGTGGTGACGAGGAACAAGGCTCGACTTGTGGCAAAAGGTTATGCTCAAGTCGCAGGTTTGGACTTTGAGGAGACTTTTGCTCCTGTGGCCAAGCTAGAGTCCATTCGTATTTTTCTAGCATATGCCGCTCACCATTCTTTTAGGTTATTCCAGATGGATGTGAAGAGCGCTTTCCTCAACGGG
Organism: Zea luxurians; assembly: GCA_029449295.1. Lineage (NCBI taxonomy): Eukaryota > Viridiplantae > Streptophyta > Magnoliopsida > Poales > Poaceae > Zea > Zea luxurians. Next base: position 135,516,664 of record JAOPSE010000001.1, on the reverse strand, counting down.
CCAATCAAGGAGGAGGTGTACATGGAGCAACCCCTTGGCTTCGAGGATGAACGGTACCCCGACCACGTATGTAAGCTCTCTAAGACGCTCTATGGACTTAAGCAAGCCCCAAGAGCATGGTATGAATGCCTTAGAGACTTTTTAATTTCTATTGCTTTCAAGGTTGGGAAAGCCGATCCAACTTTATTCACTAAGACTTGTGATGGTGACTTATTTGTGTGCCAAATTTATGTTGATGACATAATATTTGGTTCTACTAACCAAAAGTCTTGTGAAGAGTTTAGCAGGGTGATGACTCAAAAGTTTGAGATGTCGATGATGGGCGAGTTGAACTACTTCCTTGGGTTCCAAGTGAAGCAACTCAAGGACGGCACCTTCATCTCCCAAACGAAATACACGCAAGACTTGCTAAAGCGGTTTGGGATGAAGGACGCCAAGCCGCAAAGAATCCAATGGGAACTGACGGACACGTCGACCTCAACAAAGGAGGTAAGTCCGTTGATCAAAAAGCATACCGGTCCATGATAGGTTCTTTGCTTTATTTATGTGCTAGTAGACCGGATATTATGCTTAGTGTATGCATGTGTGCTAGATTTCAATCCGATCCAAGGGAGTGTCACTTAGTGGCCATGAAGCAAATTCTTAGATATTTAGTCGCTATGCCTTGCTTCGGGATCTGGTATCCAAAGGGGTCTACCTTTGAATTAATTGGATATTCAGACTCCGATTATGCTGGATGTAAAGTTGATAGGAAGAGTACATCAGGGACGTGCCAATTCTTAGGAAGGTCCCTGGTGTCATGGAGTTCTAAGAAACAAACTTCCGTTGCCCTATCCACCGCTGAGGCCGAGTACGTTACCGCAGGACAGTGTTGCGCGCAACTACTTTGGATGAGGCAAACCCTCCGGGACTTTGGCTACAATCTGAGCAAAGTCCCACTCCTATGTGACAATGAGAGTGCTATCCGCATAGCGGACAATCCTGTCGAGCACAGCCGCACAAAGCACATTGACATCCGGCATCACTTTTTGAGAGACCACCAGCAAAAGGGAGATATCGAAGTGTTTTATATTAGCACCGAGAACCAGCTAGCCGATATCTTTACCAAGCTTTTAGATGAAAAGACCTTTTGCCGGCTGCGTAGTGAGCTAAATGTCTTAGATTCGTGGAACTTGGATTGATTTATAGCATACATGTGTATTATGCTTTGATCATGTTCCCTTATGCATTTTGTTTATTTATGGTGCTCAAGTTGTACAAACATTCCCCGGACCTCACAAGTCCATGTGTGAGTGATGCACATATTTAGGGGGAGATGTGCTACAACTTGACCCTTTGAGACTAACCGTGTGCTTGAGGTTGCTTGATTTAGTCTCAAAGGTGGATTGAAAGGGAAAGGTGGACTTGGACCATGCAAGACTTCCACTGCACTTCGATGAGGGGTAACTTACTCCAAGTTCATCTTAATATCCTTATTGCCGTTGTACTCTTATTTGAAGATTTTGGTGAGGCAATGAGGTTTAGAGGCCAAGATTGATCCCGTTTTGGTGCTTGATGCCAAAGGGGGAGAAAATAAGGCCAAAGCAATAAATGGATCAGCTACCACTTGAGAATTTTGAAAATAAGTAGAGTTAGAGCTTTTGGTTTGTCAAAACTCTCGTGTTGTCTTTTTTTGTCAAAAGTTGGCCTCTTGTGGGGAGAATTGTTGATTATGGGAAAAAGGGGGAGTTTTTGAAATCTTTGATCAATTTCTCTTGGAACAACTCTCTTTATGTCTCAACAAGTGTGTTTGACTTAGAGATAGGAAATTGAGGTTGATTTGCAAAAACAAAACCAAGTGGTGGCAAAGAATGATCCAAATATGCCAAATTTGAATCAAAACAAATTTGTGTTCTCATTCGCATTGATGTTGCACTTCTTTAGTTGCTTTTTGTTGTGTTGGCATAAATCACCAAAAAGGGGGAGATTGAAAGGGAAATGTGCCCTTGGGCCATTTCTAAGTATTTTGGTGATTGAGTGCCAACACAAGTGCTTAAGTGTTAATCTATGCCAATTGATGGACAAAGTGCAAATCAAGAGTAAAGGTATGTTTCTAAGACTTAGTACATTGTTTTGGAGACTAATGTATTGTGTCTAAGTGCTAGAAATAGGAAAAGACCAATTTGGAAAAGACTTGGCTAAGCAGCCAAGACTCTACGCAGTCTGGGTGCACCGGACTGTCCAGTGGTGCACCGGACAGTGTCCGGTGCGCCAGGCTGGTGACTGTCAACTGGCTGCTCTCGGGAAGCGATCAACGGCGTACGGCTATAAATCACCGGACTGTCCGGTGGTGCACTGGACTGTCCGGTGAGCCATTCACAGGCGAAGTCGTCGCTCTCGGGAAGCAATTAACGGCGTACGGCTATAAATCACCGGACTGTCCGGTGAGCCAACGGTCGGCCGGGCCAACGGTCGACCGCGTAATCCGCGCGCGACGCGTGGCCGAGCCAACGGTCAGAAGGGGGCACCAGATTGTTCGGTGTGCACTTGACAGTGTCCGGTGCGCCAACGGCTCTGGATCTTCAACGGTCGGCTGCGCCATAGAAGGAAAGAAATCTGCACCGGACAGTGTCCGGTGCGCCAGGCGACTGAAGGCAAGAATTGCCTTCCTGGAATGCTCTCAACGGCTCCTAGCTGCCTTGGGGCTATAAAAGGGACCCCTAGGCGCATGGAGGACGACACCAAGCATTCTCTAAGCTTTCCTAAGCACCAAGACTTCAATTCCGCACATTCGATTCTTTGTGATAGCAACTAGAGCTCCGTTTGAGTAGAGAACTCTTTGAGTTGTGTTCAGAGCTCGTGTTGTGACTTGTGTGTGTGTGTTGCTCTGATTTTGTGTCTTGTGTGCGTTGCTCATCCCATCCTTACTTCCGTGCTTCTTTGTGAACATCTTTGTAAGGGCAAGAGGCTCCAAGTTGTGGAGATTCCTCGCAAATGGGATATAGTAAAGAGAAAGCAAAACACCGTGGTATTCAAGTGGGTCTTTGGACCGCTTGAGAGGGGTTGAGTGCAACCCTCGTCCGTTGGGACACCACAACGTGGAGTAGGCAAGTATTGGACTTGGCCGAACCACGGGATAAACCACTGTGCCATCTCTGTGTTGATCTCTTTGTGGTTATTGTGTTTTGCTAAGACTCCTCTCCAGCCACTTGGCCTTATTGTGCTAACTCCTAATCAAGTTTTTGTGGCATTAAGTTTCAAGTTTTACAGGATCACCTATTCACCCCCCCCCCTCTAGGTGCTCTTAGCTCCGTATGAAGTTGTTGAGGATGAGAGAAAGCAAGAGGACTTTATTGAAGGACTTAATGGACCCCTACAGTACGCATTGGTTGCACACACATTTCCATCATTTCAGAGGCTGTTGGATAAGGCACTGGCTATTGAACACAAGCGTGTTCAACTAAGAGACTTGAAGAAGAAGGTTATCTGACAGGGGCAGGGTAGCAGCAGTGTTCATCCTTGCTATGTTCTGCCACAGGGTACACCTACTCGTTCAGGAGGGGGACCATGCCCAGCTTAGTATGCTCCACAAGGGTCTCTACGGACACCTCCCACTCGTCAGGCTGCTCCCACTGGCACCCCGATGAGGCCTACAGGACAGAAGACTGTCCCTACATGCTTCAAGTGTAGTCAGATTGGGCACTATGCTAATGCTTGTCCGGTGGCGAATTCTGGTACACCAGCTAAGAACAAGCAACAGACTCTTGGCTAGGGATACTCTATTGCCAGGGTTAATCAAGTCAGCGTTGATGCTACTCCTGATTGTGCTGACATCGTACTTGGTATGTTTTACATTAATGCCATTCCTGCAACCATATTATTTGATTCTGGTGCTACACATTCATTCATGCCTACTCGATATGCCAACACAAATGAGATACCACTTCTAAATATGAGAAAACCAATGATAGTAATCACACCTAAAGGGCCTATTGAGGCAAATCATATGACATGTAGATTGACATTAACAATTATGGGAAGAGAATTTGGAGCTACTGCTATAATATTAGAGGCAAGCAGTATAGATCTGATCCTTGGTATGTCATGGTTAAGAAAGGCAAAGGCCATTATACAATGTGGTAGGGGTACTGTAGAACTCACCAGCCCTAAAGGAGAAAGATTTCAAGTTCAAATTGCAGTAACCACCTCTTCGAGATGTGCTATGTTCTTTATAGCAGAGGAGTTTGTTGGTGACAACATCCGTGTGGTTAGGGATTTCCCGGATGTCTTTCCAGAGGAGTTACCAGGGATGCCACCAGATAGGGAAGTGGAGTTTGTCATTGATCTCTTACCTAGAACTGCTCCTATTTCTAAATGGCCATACAGGATGTCCGTAGAAGAGTTAAAGGAACTAAAGAAGCAGTTAACAGAGTTACAAGAGGTTGGGTACATTCGTCCAAGTTCCTCACCCTGGGGAGCACCGGTTCTGTTTGTACAGAAGAAGGATGGTTCGCAATGGATGTGTGTGGACTATAGACCACTTAATGATGTTACTGTGAAGAACAAGTATCAGTTACCCCGCATTGAGGATTTATTTGATCAAATGAGAGGTGCTAGGGTATTCTCGAAGATTGATCTCCGATCGGGTTACCATCAAATGAAGATTAGGCCATCAGATATCCCCAAGACGGCTTTCTCAACCCGATATGGATTATATGAGTTCACTGTTATGTCGTTTGGATTAACTAATGCACCAGCTTATTTTATGAATTTGATGAATAAGGTGTTTATGGAGTATTTGGACAGATTCGTTGTGGTTTTCATCGACGATATTCTTATTTATTCCAAGAGTGATAGTGATCATGAGGAACATCTGAGATTGGTGCTACAGAAGCTACGAGATAATCAACTCTACGCCAACTTCAGTAAATGCGAGTTCTGGATTGACAAGGTGCCATTTCTTGGACATATCATTTCTAATGGAGGAATATCAGTGGATCCTGCTAAAGTTAAGGAGATAATGGCGTGGAGTGTACCCACTACAGTTACGGAGATTCAGAGTTTCTTGGGACTTGCAAGATATTATCAGAGATTTATTGAAGGATTCTCTAAGATTGCTAAGCCTATGACCTCGCTTCTGGAGAAAGGAAAAAGTTTAAGTGGGACGAGAAGTGCCAAGAAAGCTTTGATCAATTAAAGAAGAGATTGATGTCACCACCAGTGTTGGTTATGCCAGATCTACAGAAGGGATTTGACATCTATTGTGATGCATGTGGCCAAGGCTTAGGATGTGTGCTTATGCAAGAATGACACGTGATTGCCTATGCGTCTCATCAGTTGCGGAAACATGAGTTGAACTACCCCACTCATGATTTAGAACTGGCAGCCGTTGTGCATGCGCTTAAGATTTAGAGACACTACATTATGGGAACTAAGTGCCAAGTGTACACAGATCATAAGAGTTTGAAGTATATATTCACTCAGAAGGATCTCAACCTTAGGCAACGCTGTTGGTTGGAGCTCATTAAGGATTATGATTTGGAGATTCATTATCACCCGGGCAAGGCGAATTTGGTTGCAGATGCCTTGAGTTGAAAGGAGCATGTTCATTCTGCTATTGTTACCCAGCTACGCGATGAGATCGTTGAGGATTTCAGGAGACTCAACCTGGGAATTGTTACACACACTGAAGGAGTTACCATTGAATTGGAACCTACCTTGGAGCAAGAAATTCATAAGGGTCAGGTTGGTGATGCAAAAATTCAAGAGATTAAGGATCTGATTACTGAAGGTAGAGGTCCAGAATTCACGGAGGATGAGCAGGGCACCATATGGTTCAAGGATCGGACTTGTGTTCCGGAGATTAATAGCCTTTGTGAGACTATATTGAAAGAAGCCCATGATTCTGATTACTCTATCCACCCTGGTAGCACTAAGATGCATCTGGATTTGAAGCAGAAATACTGGTGGTATGGATTGAAAAGAGATGTTGCTGCACACGTGGCTAAGTGTGATGTGTGTCAAAGGGTTAAGGCCGAACATCAAAGACCAGCTGGACTATTGCACCCATTGAAGATACCCGAGTGGAAATGGGAAGAAATTGGTATGGATTTCATTGTTGGACTATCCCGCACTCCGGCAAGGTATGACTCTATTTGGGTAATTGTGGATAGATTGACGAAAGTGGCTCATTTCATACCGGTGAGGACTAATTACATGGGAGCCAAGCTAGCAGAATTATATATGACTCGGATAGTTTGTCTACATGGAGTGCCTAAGAAGATCATGTCTGATCAAGGTCATAGTTTACCTCTCGGTTTTGGAAGAAGTTGCATGAGAGCTTGGATACACAGTTGAATTTTAGTTCGGCCTACCATCCCCAAACTGATGGGTAGACCGAGAGGACTAACCAAGTACTGGAGGATATGTTAAGAGCTTGTGCTCTTAAACATGGTGGCAGCTGGGATAAGAGCTTACCATATGCGGAGTTCTCTTACAATAATAGCTACCAGGCCAGTTTGAAGATGTCACCGTTTGAGGCTCTACATGGTAGAAAATGCAGGACTCCACTATATTGGGATCAAACTGGTGAAAGACAGTTCTTTGGGCCTAAACTTATACAAGAGGCGGAAGAACAAGTCCGCATAATTCGGGAGAATTTGAGAATTGCACAATCAAGGCAGAAGAGCTATGCTGATACCCAGAGAAGACTACTAGAGTTTAAGGAGGGTGACCACGTGTATCTGAAGGTGTCACCAATTCGTGGTATGAGGAGATTTAAAGTTAAAGGAAAATTGTCCCCTCGCTTCATTGGACCTTTCTTGATCTTAAAGCGAGTGGGAGAAGTTGCATATCAACTGGAACTACCCGATCACTTGTCAAATGTACATGATGTCTTTCATGTGTCCCAACTAAAAAAGTGCCTTAGGGTACCTGAGGAGCAGCTACCAATGGAGGACCTTAGTGTTCAAGATGACCTGACTTATGCTGAGTACCCTATCATCATTCTTGATACACTGACTCGTGTCATCAGAAATAAGGTTATAAAGATGTGCAAAGTGCAATGGAGTCACCACGGAGAAGATGAAGCTACTTGGGAGAGAGAAGAAGAGCTTCGCATAGATTTTCCCTAGTCCTTCCTAAATCTCGAGGACGAGATTCTTGTTAAGGGGGGTAGGATTTGTAATACCCAAAGTGTAAGGGAGAATAAAAGGAGAAATTGTTTCCTTTGAATATGTGTGTGTATCTCCATTTATCATCACATGTGGCTACTCATGTGTAAAAATGAGTAAATCATTACTAAGACACAAATAAACCATTGCATCATATTGGATTTTTGTTTGTGCATTTAAAACAATAATAATATGAATAAAAAGTAAAATAATAATGAAGAGGAATTGAGGAAAAAGGAGAGGAAATGAAAGCATATGAAAATATAAATAATATATGTGACGGAACCTCCCAAGTCATTAGGCCCACCTACAGTTGTCCTTGTCCAACAGACATCAGACAACCCTGTAGATGTTCCTGAATCACTTGACAAGTTCGGTATCTTTTTTCCTTACTTTTCCAGGAACGTTTCACCCGTCTGACAGACAATATGTTCATCGGAGATGCGGAAATGCGGAAGTGATTACATAAACTTACATTTATTTAAAAAGTAAGAGTAAGTTATTTAATACAGATCAGAGTGTAAAGCGAGTGCTGAAAAGTATTATTACATTACCTGGGAGGCAAAAACTCCTCCCATTAAGTTCTTTACATAAAAGTTTTTAAGGAGGACTCGGTCCTCCAGCAGCTTCATTCTTGATTTTCTTCACTTTTCACCACCTTGGTACAAAAACAACAAAGGTTTGTTGTCTCCTCACCTAAAAATAACGGGGGAATAAACCCTGAGTATGGAATTACTCAGCAAGTCTTACCCGACTAAAGAAAAGACTCTCAAGGGTATGCTGGCTAGAGGGATTCAAGGAATGGCTTATCAAGAATCAAGGACTCTGTTTTGCAGAAAAGCTTACTATGAGTGGATCCTTAAAAATCCATTTTTAATGTCAGGTTAAGTAAAATTACCTGCATCTAGAGTTCTGTCTACCCTAGTTCAAGCACTTGACCTGCACTAGCCAATTTCTTATCAACCCTTCATCTTCACTGGATTGCTACGTGTAAGTCAGTGGCCAAGTCTCCATAACCGCGGAGGTACGGCGATCCGAATCGATTATACTTAGCTGAGGATCTTCGATCACACGACATATGTAGCACTTAACCCTTGCATATGTCAACCCGCCACCGAGTTTCTTAAGACCAGATTAGGTTCACGCAAACCAAGAGCACAGATACACCACCGTCCAGCCTCTTGCCACGGAGGGTACACGCTACTCTCGCCACCGCTCCACGCCCATTTCGTGTTATCTTATTCTGGCCTTAGTCTACCCGAGGCAAAGCTTACCCATGACGAGGCATGTGACCAGTTAAAGGGTCCTCGGTCAGCAGGCCTACATCGACAAGGTCCTTAATCGACTCAGACGGAGACACTACACTGAGACTCTCTTCTCGTGCAAGTCACCCGCCCGGTCTCAGCTTAATCATTTCAACCCAAAAACTTGGTACCTAGCAGAGGTACATCTTTTCCAGATGTTGAATCCATCAAGGCCCTGATGGATCCACCATCAAGTTTTATTTTCAAAAGCATCCCACCCAGTTTTGCCACATCAACTTTTGTAAAAACAAAACATTTTGTTTTTCTAAAAGCAATGCTAAACATTAAAAATCTTTTGTAAAACGGGTGATCAAGGAAGATAATCAAATTCAAGGAAGGTAATGCAGGAATTGTTTTAGCAATCAACTCCTATCACCTAATGCATCAAGCAAGTGATAAATGTTTTTAAAACACAAGGAGGTGGCAAATGCACCGGGGCTTGCCTTTGTTTATGGGTGAGTCAGGCTCAGATCCACAAATATCGAAGTAGAAACAGTTCTCAGCCTGTGTTTCCAAAGGTGGTGGTACTTGTTCTTCAGTGGCTTCCACTTCTTCTTCGTGTTCTAAACATAACCATACATATGTATAAGAATGAATGCCATGTAATGCTCATGAGGGTGCAAAGATAATATAAACTTATTATCTAAGTCTTGAATACAACTTTCCTTCACGGAACTCCGAGAACTTAGGGTTTCCGGAGTTAGTAAAGGAGTTCACAGGGCAGGGGGGTGTTTTGGGTTCTAGTTATCAAACATGGTCCAAATCAATTCAAACTCTACCCAAGGCTTCTAAATAATGTGGGGAGTTCATATAAAAATTTTGAACATTTTTGGCATTACTATTAATTCTCTAAAATTCTAGAACTACTTCTTAAAGTTATTTTAAATGCCCTAAAATTCCCTGTTTAAACTAAAAATCATGAAACTATTTTTATTAAATTCTAGGGAAAATAATGAGCCTAGGAAAATTGGTTCCAAAATTTTAGGATTTTTATACGATTTATAACAAATTTCCCAAGTTCTTTTGAAAAAGAAAAAGGAAAAGATTCAACAGGATTGGGCTGATTTCGGCCCAGGCGGCCCAATCCAGAGGGAAAGGCGCCCGCGCGCGCGCCCGCGCTGTCGACTTCGCAGAAAGGTCCTCGGCTTTAACGGCTAAACAGAAATAGGTCCATTCACTATTGCACTAAGTCACTGACATAACGCAGATAAGTCCCTAAGCTTCTATTCCTTCGCAGACCGAGGTCCACGACGGCGCTCCGCACGGCAGAGCTCCGGCGAGCATCTGCACTGGCCGATTAAGGCGACGACTGGCGCTCCCGAGCGGCGGACATCACATCGGACCTACCCCGAGTGTTTCCCCTAACCTAATTGCACAAATGGTGAGCTATCAAGCTCTGCCCACGTGAACCGAATGGGTGGCGGACAGTTGATCGTGTTCCCGGTGATTGGTGAGCCCGCAGCTCAAATTGGTGGTTCAGCAAGCATCGTAGGCATGTGAGAAAGCTTAAACGAGGAAGCAGGGGATGGGGTCTGACCGGAAAAGGGCTGGCGACGGTGAAGCTCGTTTCACGGTGGCGGAAGCTTGAATTGGGGCAAATTGGAAATTGGGACTCACTGGGGGATGATAGCTAACGATTCTTCGTGTCTGGGTTCGCGATAATCTAACGCAGCTAGGGGAGGGCTCAATTTATAGGCGTCGCAAGCGGTGGCGGTCAATTCGAGCAGGTTGTGCTGGCGGCCGGAGACGAGGAAGAAGTCTGGCGTTGTGATTACGTGTTCCCAGCCGTGGCGAGCTCATCGGCGATGATGGGACGGCAGTAGGGAATCACGGCAGTGCTGTGGAAAGGCTCGGACATGCGGCGGGCACAGAGATGGCACGACGGCGGCGAGCGGCTTTATCTACGGCGGTGAGCAAAGGGGAGGGGTACCGTGGCCGATCGGGGTGGCTTCCAGCTCAACGGCAACGACGATCTTTTGACCCCGTGATGTTATCAACTTACCCCGAGCGTGAATCATGACGCCGACGACACGAATCATGGCGGGGGGGGTCACCGGCGGTGGGTCAGTCGCGCTGGCGATCTGATCTATAGCAGATCACTGTACCATCGGAGGCTTATTCAGTGTGTCTGACAGAGCATTTTCCAAGCAACCTTTCTCCAGATTTTTCATAAGAACTTCATCATCTTTCTGTAGCAAAGTTGCAGAGTTATAGACCAGCTACAATTCGACTATAGGGCTTGAACACATTTGAGTACTAGATCAAGGTTGAATTCATACTCAAAGTTGGCTCCATTACACTGAACCTCTGAATTTCAGACTGAATCAGCTTGACAGCCAATCTTTAGGCTTGATTATCTCCAATATTTCCTTAACAAGTGAACTTACAACTTTAAACAAAGTTGTTCTCCCTAGTTTGCTCTATAATTTTCATGTGGTGACCTAGGGCAAAACCCCATAATTTGAAAGATACAATGCTCCAAAGTTGAGCCCTCAACACTGAATTTCAGACTTAGAATGAAACCTAAGTGAGGTCCATTTTGCATTTAAGTCCAAAACCCAATGTTTGACTTACAAGTCCACAACATTTGTGAACCAAAGGGCTTGAGATACTTATTTGACTTGGTTTTTGCACTTTAGTCCAAAAGTGGACTAATTTTGCACATAGGTACCTAGGGTTTGATTTTAGGGTTTTCTAGGGTTCTAATTGAGATTTTTGGTATCCCAGGGGTATAAATGTGATTCAACTTTGTTTTTGGGGACATTTTATGACTCTTTTCCTAAAGCCTTTAGGTTTTCTCATCTTAGGTTAAGTTTTACCCCTTTGAACCTGATTTAGGGTCAGGTTTTCTATCCAGGGTCCTATTTGCAAAACACCAAAAACAATACACTTGTTTGAAATTTTTACCTAGTGAATGCACTCTAGGTATATCAAACATATGCAATGTCAATGCTTATGATGCCATGCTCAAGTTTTAGTTATAGTGACACCAGGGGTGTTACATCCTTCCCCCCATAAAAGAATCTCGTCCCGAGATTTAAAGTCCTAGGGTGAGTAATGGAAAAGGAAACGTGTCACATCTTTATTCCCTTATTTCTGGTACAAGGAAGGGGTGGTGTGGGGTCACTTCTTTATTACAACACTAAATACACTTTACAAATTACATGAGGCTAGGAAGCCTGGGAAATTCTTATCTAAAAAGTCTTGAGTTTCCCATGTAGCCTCATCCTCAGAATGTTGGTTCCATTGTATCTTATAGAACGTGAGAGTTTTTCTCCGGGTAACCCTGTCCTTTTGATCCAGAACTCGAATAGGATGTTCCGAGTACGTTAAATCTGGTTCCAGGACAACATCTGTCACTTCAATGGTTCGTTCGGGAACCCGAAGACACTTCTTCAATTGTGACACATGGAACACATTATGGATAGCAGACAGAATTTTGGGGAGCTGTAGTCGATACGCCACTGGTCCGCATTGCTCAAGTACCGGGAATGGACCAATGTATCTGGGTGCAAGTTTCCCTTTAATCCCGAAACGCGATACTCCATTGGTGAAACCTTCAAGTAAACATAGTCCCCTTCAAGAAAATACAAGGGCATTCACCGTTTGTCTACATAGCTCTTCTGCCGAGCTTGGGCTTTCTTCAGATTATAAATAACTTTCTAAACCTTTTCCTCGGCCTCCTTCACTATGTCAGGCCTAAAGAAATACTTTTCTCCAGGTTCAGACCAATTTAGCGGAGTTCGACACCGTCGCCCATATAAAGCTTCAAAAGGTGCCATCTTGATACTTTCTTGATAACTATTATTGTATGAAAACTCCGCCAAAGGTAAACATTCATCCCATTTTGGCGAGAAGTCCAGAACACATGCTCGCAACATATCTTCGAGTACTTGATTAATCCTCTCAGTCTGTCCACTGGTTTGTGGATGATATGCCGAACTATGGAGCAACTTAGTACCCAAGGATTTGTGAAGTGCTTCCCAAAACTTGGCTACAAATTGTGGTCCACGATTCGACACTATGGTCTTCGGAACACCATGCAGACTAAGAATACGAGCAATGTACAATTGGGCATAGACAGTAACCGGATAATTTGTCTTGACCGGCAGAAAGTGAGAAATCTTCGTAAGCCGATCAATTATAACCCAGATAGAGTTATACCCTTTTGCAGTCCTGGGCAATCCCATGATAAAGTCCATGCTTAAATCTTCCCATTTCCATGTTGGGATCGGCAAAGATTGTAATGGACCAGCAGTTTTCATGTGTATGGCTTTGACACGTCTGCAAGTGTCACACTTAGCCACATAGCGTGCAATTTCGATTTTCATCTTCATCCACCAGTAGTGCTGCTTTAGATCATGATACATCTTAGTGCTTCCCGGATGAATAGAATAGCGACTAAGATGCGCTTCATCTAAGATTTGCTGGCGGAGTTCTTCGTTCTTCGGCACTACTATGCGGTTATTAACCATATTACACCTTGATCGTCTTCCTTGAAACATTTGGCTGTTCCAGCCCTTATCTTCTCCCGTATGTGCTTCATACCCGCATTATCCCTTTGAGCATCAATTATCCTTTGCAAGATGACTGACTCAAGCTTTAACTGATTCAGGGTTCCTTGTTGGACCATCCCCAGGTTTAGCTTTTCCATCTCTTGACATAAAGTATTGTCAGAGGTCTTCGCCATAAGACAGTGGCAGAAAATCTTACGGCTCAGTGCATCTGCCACAACATTGGCTTTACCTGGGTGATAATGAATTTCCAGTTCATAGTCCTTAATAAGCTCAAGCCATCTTCTTTGCCTCATATTCAATTCTGACTGGGTGAAGATATACTTCAAGCTTTTATGATCTGTATAAATATGACAGATATTTCCCAGCAGATAGTGACGCCAAATCTTCAGGGCATGAACCACAGCAACTAGCTCCAGATCATGAGTTGGGTAATGCTCCTCATGTCGACGCAACTGCCTTGAAGCATATGCAATTACTCGGCCCTCTTGCATTAATACACAGCCGAGTCCACTGCCTGATGCATCACAATATACATCAAAAGGTTTGGTGATGTCCGGTTGAGCCAATACCGGAGCAGTGGTTAATAATGTCTTCAATTGTTCAAAAGCTTCATTACACTTAGAAGACCAATTGAATTTAATGTCATTCTTCAATAAACTTGTGATTGGCTTCACAAGCTTAGAAAAATCTGGTATGAATCTGCGATAATATCCAGCTAGTCCAAGAAAACTCCGGACTTGGTGAACAGTGGTTGGAGGTTTCCACTCCAGAATATCCTTGACTTTGCTAGGATCTACCGCAATTCCCTTGGCAGATAACACGTGCCCCAAAAATTGGATTTCCTCTAGCCAGAACGCGCACTTGCTGAACTTGGCATACAACTGATGTTCCCTCAGGCGCGTCAATACAATCCGCAAATGTTGAGCATGCTCCTCTTCATTTTTAGAATATATCAAGATATCGTCGATGAAGACCACCACGAACTTGTCCAACTCGGGCATGAACACCGAGTTCATCAAATAAGTGAAATGGGCAGGAGCATTCGTTAGCCCGAAGGACATTACCAAATATTCAAATAAACCATACCGCGTAGTAAACGCGGTCTTCGGTATATCCTCAGGCCGAATACGGATTTGGTGATAGCCCGACCTGAGATCGATCTAAGAAAATACCCTCGCTCCAGTCAGTTGATCAAATAAGATGTCAATCCTCGGAAGAGGGTACTTGTTTTTGATGGTGACCTCATTCAGGGGTCGATAATCCACGCACATTCGTAAGGTTTGGTCCTTCTTCTTAACAAAAATGGTGGGGCAACCCCATGGAGACGAGCTTGGTCGGATGAATCCCTTATTCAGTAGATCTTGTAATTGAATCTTCAATTCTGCCAACTCATTAGGGGGCATACGGTACGATCTTCGGGAAATGGGAGCCGTACCGGGCTTTAGTTCCATTACAAATTCTACATCTCTCTCTGGGGGCAGTCCAGGCAAATCTTCCAGAAATACATCTGGAAACTCACATACTACCGGAATATCCTTGATCTCCGGTGCAATGGCTTCATATACTCTACCAGAAGCTTTGGCTGGATTGGTTACGAGGATAGACAAAAGAATCTTTTCTTGATTATAGCTCAACCTGACGGTTCTAAGTTCAGTGTTGAGAATTGCCTTGTGTTGGGTTAACCAATTCATACCCAAAATCACATCTATATCCTGGCCTTTCAGAACAATCATGTTAGTAGGAAAGTTCCGTCTGGCCATTGTTACTGGCACTTCATAGGCCACTTCTCTAGGAAAAATGTGTCCCCCAGGTGAATGGATTTTAAACCCCTCTTTTGATTCATGGCATGAAATGTGATGTTGCTCCACAAATGTCTTGCTAATAAATGTATGCGAAACACCAGAATCAAAAAGAATAATTGCAGGGTGACTGGCCACGAGAAACGTACCCATCATCACCGGTTCACCTTCCGGTGTAGTGGCCACTTGAGTATAGTATACCCGCCCTGTCTTCTTTGCATTCTTCCCCACATTATTTCCCCTGGGCTGAGCTGATTTCCTAGATCCTTGCGGAGCATTTGATTGATTCTGCTTGGGATATGGGCAGTCTTTGATGAAATGTCCAGACTTGCCACAATTAAAACACCCGGTTGAGGAGCTGGGCAAAGCAGGGAATCGAGTGCCCGGGGCACCCGGCTGATTTGGGGTAGTGGGGGCATTGTTGGGGCGAATAATGATTGGCTGCTTGAAGGGAAATGAGGGCGGTCGAGAAAAAGAGCGATTTGGGCTAGAAGGCCGGATCACAAACTGTTGCCTCTTTGCCTGGCCCTGATTAGACTTCTCACCACCAAATCCCTTGTTCTTCCCGGAACCTGCATATTTTGCTTCAACAGATAGGGCTGTGCTGACAGCCTTTCCATACGTGAGATCTATGCAGGTGGCCATTTTTCTCTGCAATCGATCATTTAGCCCTCTCATAAAGCAGTTCTTCTTTTTTAAATCAGTATTCACCTGATCGATGTCATACTACGACAGGTGATTAAACTTGTTGAGATACTGATTGACGATATCTCCTCCTTGTTTCAGCTTTATGAACTCTTCTTGCTTCATATGCAGAACACCTTCGGGTATGTAGTGCTCACGGAAGGCTGCTTTAAATTCTTCCCATGTGACTTGATGGTTGGCAGGTTGAATAGCCACAAAATTTCCCCACCAGGTACTGGCAGGGCCGCGCAGTTGTTGCGCTGCGAACAACGGCTTCTGTGTCTCTGAACAGCGGAGAAGACCAATTTTTTGCTCAATAACCTGTATCCACTCATCAGCTTCCAACGGGTCCTCATCCTTGACAAATAGTGGTGGACGGGTTTCAGAGAAATCCAGATATGTGATTTCACGGGGGCCTTGCTGATAACCCCTTCCTCCCTGCTGTTGGAATTGTTGGCCCGCCATTTCTCTAAGAAAGCGGGTATTGTCTGTAGTTGCGTTCACCAAGGCGGCGATCGCCTCGGCCAATGTGGGAGGAACAGGAGGTGGATTCGGTGTAGATTCCCTTCCAGTAGAGGGTCCCGCTGCATCCTGGGATCGAGTTTTGGATGGCATCTGTGGCAACAAACATTTGAAAGCAAATATAATATGCCAAAGACCAAAACCATCCGATTCACATTACCAAAGAGAGTAATGTACAACTCGATTTTACAACAGGATACATTACCCAGTACACAATAACACTACCTATTATACATTAGTACAACCTACAATACACTACTTTTATTTCTACAAGTTATACTATTACTCCTGCTTCTGGTTGCTCTTGGCAGCTTCATCGTCAGGTGTGGGAGACCATATGTCGACTAGCCTCAAAGAAGGAGGGGGCCTGAAAAGGTCTAACTCACCACCAAGCGCTTCTCCCGCATTATGCGAGGGTCCGGCTTCTGACCTGACAGGATCTGCAGGGACATGTGGGTGTAATTGCGAATACAGTACATGAACTTCCTCATGTAAAGTATTGCAATATACCTGCAAGTTGTCAATAGCAGTGCTAAGCTCTTCGACTCGTGCTCGAGCCTTCGCTTCCTTATCCCAAGCTACTAAACGAGACTATACCACCCAATCAAGCGCTAAATCTCGATCAGCATGTTGATCTTGCAGGGTGCGGATATAACTTCTTAATTCATTTATTCGGTCACCATCCGCAACCCATAAATTGGTCCTGCGTTGTAACTCTGTTTGAAGTTGATTTACGCGAGCTTCGAGATCACCAATAGGATCGTTGCTCCCTCTACTGCTATCTTGCTCCCGTGGGGCAAGTTGGTGTTGAGGCACACCAATAGGTCCAGTATGCTTTCGTGCCGTTTTCCTTGTACGCGGCGGCATTTTCTAAGGGGGAAATTTATTAGTACAATTCTTAGCATGATGCATGAATAATTACAGAATCAACCTTAGTTGATTCAACCTTCTATACATTGCACTCTTCCTATCTGGTCTTTGAAATAAACTCTTCAGAGATGCTTAGGTAAGAAGAGAAGAAATTTTCTAGATAAGTCTAAGAAAATCCTTTTGAAGATGCTACATAGTATCTGCCAAGAAGGGCTACGCTCCGATACCAGCTGTGATGGAACCTCCCAAGTCATTAGGCCCACCTACAGTTGTCCTTGTCCAACAGACATCAGACAACCCTGTAGATGTTCCTAAATCACTTGACAAGTTCGGTATCTTTTTTCCTTACTTTTCTAGGAACGTTTCACCCGTCTGACAGACAATATGTTCATCAGAGATGCAGAAATGCGGAAGTGATTACATAAACTTACATTTATTTAAAAAAGTAAGAGTAAGTTATTTAATACAGACCAGAGTGTAAAGCGAGTGCTGAAAAGTATTATTACATTACCTGGGAGGCAAAAACTCCTCCCATTAAGTTCTTTACATAAAAGTTTTTTAAGGAGGACTCGGTCCTCCAGCAGCTTCATTCTTGATTTTCTTCACTTTTCATGACCCTGGTACAAAAACAACAAAGGTTTGTTGTCTCCTCACCTAAAACCAACGGGGGAATAAACCCTGAGTATGGAATTACTCTGCAAGTCTTACCCGACTAAAGAAAAGACTCTCAAGGGTATGCTGGCTAGAGGGATTCAAGGACTGGCTTATCAAGAATCAAGGACTCTGTTTTGCAGAAAAGCTTACTATGAGTGGATCCTTAAAAATCCATTTTTAATGTCAGGTTAAGTAAATTACCTGCATCTAGAGTTCTATCTACCCTAGTTCAAGCACTTGACCTGCACTAGCCAATTCTTATCAACCCTTCATCTTCACTGGATTGCTACGTGTAAGTCAGTGGCCAAGTCTCCATAACCGCGGAGGTACGGCGATCCGAATCGATTATACTCAGCTGAGGATCTCCGATCACACGACATATGTAGCACTTAACCCTTGCATATGTCAACCCGCCACCGAGTTTCTTAAGACTAGATCAGGTTCACGCAAACCGAGAGCACAGATACACCACCGTCCAACCTCTTGCCACGGAGGGTACACGCTACTCTCGCCACCGCTCCACGCCCATTTCGTGTTATCTTATTCTGGCCTTAGTCCTACTCGAGGCAAAGCTTACCCATGACGAGGCATGTGACCAGTTAAAGGGTCCTCGGTCAGCAGGCCTACATCGACAAGGTCCTTAATCGACTTAAACAGAGACACTACACCGAGACTCTCTTCTCGTGCAAGTCACCCGCCCGGTCTCAGCTTAATCATTTCAAGCCAAAAACTTGGTACCTGGCAGAGGTACATCTTTTCCAGATGTTGAATCCATCAAGGCCCTGATGGATCCACCATCAAGTTTTATTTTCAAAAGCATCCCACCCAGTTTTGCCACATCAACTTTTGTAAAAACAAAACATTTTGTTTTTTCTAAAAGCAATGCTAATCATTAGAAATCTTTTGTAAAACGGGTGATCAAGGAAGATAATCAAATTCAAGGAAGGTAATGCAGGAATTGTTTTAGCAATCAACTCCTATCACCTAATGCATCAAGCAAGTGATAAAGGTTTTTAAAACATAAGGAGGTTTCAAATGCACCGGGGCTTGCCTTTGTTTATGGGTGAGTCAGGCTCAGATCCACAAATATCGAAGTAGAAACAGTTCTCAGCCTGTGTTTCCAAAGGTGGTGGTACTTGTTCTTCAGTGGCTTCCACTTCTTCTTCGTGTTCTAAACATAACCATACATATGTATAAGAATGAATGCCATGTAATGCTCATGAGGGTGCAAAGATAATATAAACTTATTATCTAAGTCTTGAATACAACTTTCCTTCACGGAACTCCGAGAACTTAGGGTTTCCGGAGTCAGTAAAGGAGTTCACAAGGCAGGGGGGTGTTTTGGATTCTAGTTATCAAACATGGTCCAAATCAATTCAAACTCTACCCAAGGCTTCTAAATAATGTGGG
This sequence comes from Zea luxurians, assembly GCA_029449295.1. Taxonomy (NCBI): domain Eukaryota; kingdom Viridiplantae; phylum Streptophyta; class Magnoliopsida; order Poales; family Poaceae; genus Zea; species Zea luxurians. The sequence continues at coordinate 135,497,753 of JAOPSE010000001.1, read as the reverse complement.
GAGTTCATATAAAAATTTTGAACATTTTTGGCATTACTATTAATTCTCTAAAATTCCAGAACTACTTCTTAAAGTTATTTTAAATGCCCTAAAATTCCCTGTTTAAACTAAAAATCATGAAACTATTTTTATTAAATTCTAGGAAAATAATGAGCCTAGGAAAATTGGTTCCAAAATTTTAGGATTTTTCTATGATTTATAACAAATTTCCCAATTTCTTCTGAAAAAGAAAAAGGAAAAGATTCAACAAGATTGGGCTGATTTCGGCCCAGGCGGCCCAATCCAGAGGGAAAGGCGCCAGCGCGCGCCCGCTGGCGACTTCGCAGAAAGGTCCTCGGCTTTAATGGCTAAACAGAAATAGGTCCATTCACTATTGCACTAAGTCACTGACATAACGCAGATAAGTCCCTAAGCTTCTATTCCTTCGCAGACCGAGGTCCACGACGGTGCTCCGCACGGCAGAGCTCCGGCGAGCATCTGCACTGGCCGATTAAGGCGACGACCGGCGCTCCCGAGCGGCGGACATCACATCGGACCTACCCCGAGTGTTTCCCCTAACCTAATTGCACAAATGGTGAGCTATCAAGCTCTGCCCCGCGTGAACCGAATGGGTTGGCGGACAGTTGATCGTGTTCCCGGTAATTGGTGAGCCCGCAGCTCAAATTGGTGGTTCAGCAAGCATCGTAGGCATGTGAGAAATCTTAAACGAGGAAGCAGGGGACAGGGTCTGACCGGAAAAGGGCTGGCGACGGTGAAGCTCGTTTCACGGTGGCGGAAGCTTGAATTGGGGGAAATTGGAAATTGGGACTCACTGGGGGATGATAGCTAACGATTCTTCGTGTCTGGGTTCGCGATAATCTAACGCAGCTAGGGGAGGGCTCAATTTATAGGCATCGCAAGCGGTGGCGGTCAATTCGAGCAGGTTGTGCTGGCGGCCGGAGACGAGGAAGAAGTCTGGCGTTGTGATTACGTGTTCCCAGCCGTGGCGAGCTCATCGGCGATGATGGGATGGCAGTAGGGAATCACGGCGGTGCCGTGGAAAGGCTCGGACACGCGGTGGGCACAGAGATGGCACGACGGCGGCGAGAGGCTTTATCTACGGCGGTGAGCAAAGGGGAGGGGTACCGTGGCCGATCGGGTGGCTTCCAGCTCAACGGCGACGACGATCTTTTGACCCCGCGACGTTATCAACTTACCCCGAGCGTGAATCATGACGCCGATGACGCGAATCACGGCGGGGGGGGGGGGGGGGGGGTCACCGGCGGTGGGTCAGTCGCGCTGGCGATCTGATCTATAGCAGATCACTGTACCATCGGAGGCTTATTCAGTGTGTCTAACAGAGCATTTTCCAAGCAACCTTTCTCCAGATTTTTCATAAGAACTTCATCATCTTTCTGTAGC